>JAESUZ010001269.1:700502-1401004 GCA_017311185.1 Proteles cristata cristata | reverse complement strand
ACCAACCCCAAATAATACAAATGGGACTGTGAGGAAGAAAGGCAAGCTCAAAGAGACGTTAGCAGTGAGCAGTCTAGCCCTGACAGTGTCAACAAAACCCAGGAGAGGCCCCAATCTGGAACCCACATAGCAAAGGTCACTTGGCAGGGGTCTCAGGTGAATCTAAAACAGAGCATATGTCTAGGATTTTTAGCAAAAGTAACCATAATAGTTTCTTTTAAATGCTAATAAGGCTTATGTAAGTCTTAATCATACAGAGTAGGCTTAATATATGTTGTAACATATCAAATAAAATTAATGAATGAAAAAAATTTGATTAGTCTTACAAACAGCTATCTCAATACTTCTTATCATCTAATTAAAAAATTCCAAATAGCATTGCCCAGCTACAATATTGATCTTATTCTCAATATTAGGATCAAATACTTTTTGCTCTTTCCCTCAATATTAAATCTTTCTGTCTAAAGATCCAAATAAATACTTTAAAATAATGAAAATGCCATAATTAAAATAATTACTTAAAAATAAAGTTTTATACTAAAATATAGCAGAAATACTACAAAAAGACAATATTAGTTAAGGTAATTGCAACACATGTATACTTTGTATACTATGTATTCCTTGCATACTATATAAACTTCGTAAACTAGCTTTAATGTATAGAGTCTTCCAATAAATAAAGAAAAAAACCCCACATCAGTAGAAACATAGGTAGGGGCGCCTGGGTGGCTCAGTCAGTAAAGCACCTGACTTCGGCTCAGGTCATGATCTCACGGTTCATGAGTTTGAGCCTTGTGTTGGGTGGGCTCTGTGCTGACAACTCGGAGCCTGGAGCCTACTTCAGATTCTGTGTCTCCCTTTCTCTGTGTCCCTCCCCCACTCACGCTATGTCTATCTTTCAGAAATAAATAAAACATTTTAAAAAATTTCAAACAAGAAACACAGGTAAAGATACTAATAGGGCAATTGATGAAAGAAATAAAATGATGAGTAACTATAAGATTAGCCCCATTAATAATGAAAGTAAAATTGTTCCTGAAAATGAAATCACTTTTTTTTTTTACTCTTAAATTGATAAAGACTTAAATTTCAACCATTGGGTAAATAATTCAAAACAATATAACAGTATGGTCTCATTTATAACGAATTATCTTTCTCTTAAAAAGTAGAAGAATATAAAGTAAAATGCTGAAGGTTGTTATTCCAGGAGATGGCAATATAGATTCAAATTTTCTTATTTTGCTTATCAAAGTTTTAAATATTCTGTAATGAACTTACATCTATCTCTATGTCACTAAAATATACCACATATCGTTTTTAAATAAAGCACTTCAATATGTCTAAAAGGCAGTCTTTGGGGCACCTGGATGGCTCAGTTAGTTCAGTCACCATTCTTGATTTCAGCTCAGGTCACGATCCTAGGTTCAAGGGATTGAGCTCCGTGTCGGGCCCTGCGCTGAGTGTGGAACCTGCTTTAGATTCTCTCACTCATGCCCTCTCCAAAAGCAAACAAACAAACAACAACAACAAAACCACTTTGCAAATCATTTTGTTTTGAGCACTGGAATAAGGGTATAATTTCCAAAAACGATTATCTTAAAAGAACAACACTCACTCAAAATGTAAATTCCATAATGATAAATAAGATTATATTATTTGAGAATCAAAATTTAATTGGCTAGCTAATTAAAAGCTGGGTATTGATGAAGTGAAGTAGTCTTCTTGCTGAGGAAAAACAAACATACTGGCTATATCAGAAAACAAAAAAAAAAAAACAGCTCAAAAAGCAGGGGATCCCCAGAAATGTGTTTATATTTGTTACATAAATACTTTCTCTGATGTAGACTGATTGTGTCTAATAATTTTGATCCCTGTTGTACATCTCCAGAAAAAGTGATCACTCTAGGCAAGTCTCCAAAATCAGTTCTAACACTGTTGCATTCAAAGATATAACAAAAAATGTTTGTAATCATGCCATATATTTGCATCATGTTTTGCAAATTATAAAGCACTTTTATATATATTTCATATCCACAAAGCAATTTTTATTTTAAGCCTGGAAATGTAAGAAAGAATAATAATAAAAAAAAGAGTAACAGATTTAAACTAGTGCTTAGTTCGAATATCTTAAGCAGCTATAAATATTTATTGACTATTTTCTATAGATAAGAAACATTACATCACTGGATTTTATTGCAACTATTTCCTTTTCTATTTTTTCTCTTAGACTATGAGCTCTGTAAATCATTCATATCACTTTCCTAACATTTAGCAGAGAACCTGGACCATAGTAAGAGTAAAACCAATGTTTTTAAAAAATTTTTTAATTTTTTTTGAATGCTGAATGAATGATGCTCATTTAGAAAAGTTAAATTAACATTTTCTATGTAATATGTCAATTATGTCTCAAAGCTGGAAGCAATTGTTATAAAATTAATTTAGTAATTGATAGATTTAGTCTTTGACACAGGGGCCATTTTCACATCTGTGTCAAATTTCAGCTCTGAAGATTCTTCCTAAACCACTCATTATAAGATGTCTCCACAGGTTCATTTGTCAAAATATGTGGTCAAAGTTGTTCTAATCAAACCCATAAACTTCTTTTTCTTAATAACCCATTTGCTATTTAGAGAAGGATTACTGATCAGAAAAGCTACCACATTGCTACGAAACTCCAAACTTCTTGGGAATGATGTAAATTTAGAATAAATAAGTTTTTAAAATAATAAATAAGTTAATAATAATAAATCACTTCTATTTCTATTTCTAAACATAACAAATTTAGAGGCATGACTATCACCTATACCTAAGGGAGAATATATCTGCTTCTCTCATACCCAAATTGTACTTCAGTTTAAACTAAAAAAGGTGATTTTTTTTTCAAGTGAAAATGCTTTAGCTATAAGCAACAATTTGGGCTTCAAACTATGGGGTTTCAGATCATTTCTTAAAAATAACTTTTAATAGAGAAAGAAATGACTAGGCCCTAGTTATTCAATCTATGGAAATTATAAAAGGGGAGGCCCACTTTGCCAAATTTACAGGTTTGTCCATGGCAGGCTGAACTTAAAAATCAAATAGTCACATTTAAAATCAGCTGCAATTAAGTTATTACTGATCTCTGTCTTATGAGAGGGAAAAATTTTTCTAATTCCTGTGGTAGCAAACTCAGGCATATTCCATAATATTCTAGAGCTTTCTCCATAGAAATAAGGCTTGTAACTTAAATGAATCCATAATGGCTATTCTGCCCTGATCAAAATCAGGTGAAAATTTTTAACACAGTCCTGTGACTCTTCCTATTTCAGAGAAAAAAGTCCCCCCAAAGTAGTTGAAACCATAACTTCAGTCATCTATGAAAAGGTTTACCTTATCTGTATTTCATCTCAGAGATTCTCAAGGGACAGAGAATTCATTTCCCTGGACAATATCATGGAAGGGTGATTCTCTCCCTGTAAGAGGATGTGGTACTTGTATCCGATATAAATATAAGTCAAGACTGTAGGCTAACTGCCTAGATTAATAATATCTATTAGAATGGTTTTGATTTAGAAATGTATTCCTGTTCTTACTTCATATTCACACTCCAGTGTGAAGTATTTTTTTAATCAAATATATTACCTGATGTAATAATTCAGTCTTAAAATGGAATGTGATATGTTGAAGGATTGCTGCTTTTCTGTTTGCTGCAATTTAGCATAAGGAAAGGGATGTCAAGTATGATCTTTCCCATGAAGTAGTCTACTGTGGAACATGGCTGCCCTCCAAATTATTTAAGGAAAAAAGAAGTCCTAATAACTAACACAGGAGGAAAGCTGTTTCCATGGCAATTGAACTATCAGAAAGCTCAAAGAACAGAGATTCTTTATCTAGCTAGTTTAGGTAGTTCCATTTTTAACTCCTTGCTACTGGCACTCAGAATCAACAGGAGCTCAGGCTAGCCAAGTAAATGTTTATTTTCCAAAACACCAAGAAATAAATCACAATCCAGTTATTATTTCTTGAAAAGGTGATCACTATCCTTGAGAGAGGGGTGAAGAAGGGGAGAGATGAGACAGATGTTCATAAAGAATTTTGGGCAGAAGGCCATGAAGATTAAAGAAGACTCAACAGAACTCCTCATTTGAGTTTAAGAATCATGTACTAAGGACACAGGAGGCCATCAAAAGAAAATTCCTATTCTTTTGTAAAGTCTGTGATAGTGATGCAATCAGTGTACTAGAAAGTATTGAAGAGGGGCACTCATCCCACTTTGGGTGGGGCTGGGAGTCATCAGAGAGGTAAAACCTATACAAATTTTAAAGGATGAGTCAGTACAAGATAAGCCAGTAAGAATGGAAAGGAACTGGGACAGAAAGGAGAAAAGAAGAAACCAGAATCATTTGTATGGGAAAGAATTCCAAGCAGTTAGTTTTTACTAAAGCAGTTAGTGTTGCTGTATCAAGTGTGAAACAGCTGCCAGAGATAAGACTGGGAAGAAATGAAAAAGCCTCTGGCAGCAGAATCTGTGGTTTTGGATTTTATCTAGAAGACAGTCTATGGAGGGTTTGTATTCTTCCCTGGTAATGGTAAAAACTAATAAAAGAAATGGCAATTATAACTATAGATGTCCATTATTTAGAACTTTCTATACAATAGGCTCATAATTAGCACTTTATATAACACCTAATTTAATATTTATCAAACCAATCAAGTAACTCTATTCTCCTTTGTAACATATGTTTGACTGACTCACCAACTTTTGAATCCCATTGGGAAGGTTAAATCCTTGTTTTTTCAAAGTCCTTAAGTAGAAGTAAGTGAGCACATGACAGTTCTGTCAGTAGAAATTTGGGTTCCTAGAGATGACTTTGCTTTTCTGCTAACATAAAAAGAAAGACAGCAATGACTATTACTACCACTTCTATCTTCTTCCTGCTTTGAACACAATGAAATGCCTGTAGTTGCAGTGATTCGTTATCTTGAGGTGAAAGAATTGAGGAACAGCTTAGAGAATGGCTGGGAAGCTGGCTCTGACATCCTCAAGCTTGTGCACCCAAATCAGCAGCTGCTTCTTGATTAGTGAAAATGAACCCATTGACAATTGAAAGTTTTGTTACATACAGTTGTAAGTACACACATTTGATATGTCTATTTTATAGAAGAGGAAAATAAGGTTCCAAATCACTAATAACTTGCCCAAGGTCATGCTTTTAGCAAATGGTTGACTTGGGATTTCAAATCGTTTGACTTTAAAGCTTGGCCTCTTAGGGTGTTATGCTGAGCGAAATAAGTCAGGCAGAGAAGGACAAATATCATATGTTTGCACGTATAGGAGGATTAGGAGGAACTTGACGGAGGAACAAGGGGGAGAAGAAGGGCGGAAATGGTGGGGGAAAGGGAGAGAGGCAAACCATGAGAGACTCTTGAATGCTGACAAAAACTGAGGACTGATGGATGTGGGGGGAGGAGGGATGGGCATGGAGGAGGACACTTGTGGGGATGAGCACTGGGTGTTATGTGGAAACTAATTTGACAATAAACTATTTGTAAAAAAAAAAAAAGCTTGGCCTCTTAAACATCTTGACATATCAGTTCGTTTTTCCTCACCCTTTTGCTTGAAAAGGGGCAAGTAGAAGGTAAATCTGTTCGTAGGTTAGAGAGAAAGAAACTTCTTGGCAAAGAAAGGGAAAATTTAAGAACACAAAAATGGAAAACTCACTTTAATAACCCAGTTTACTTTTGGCCTACATGAAAGGAAAAAAAGAGATAAAAATGAATAGAGGAATATCTCCCCTACCACAGAGTGCTTTCTTTTCATATATGCAAAGGCTTTTCATTATGCTTCCTTTACTTCTCACAATGAGAAATATATGAATACTAGCTTAAGGTACTGCTTTTCTCTAGGAAATTAGAAATGCAATGAGTATGTTGGCAATGTCTTATAACACAAACTACAACTTTGATGCTTAACTTATTTATTTACTCAAACATTTACTGAATTCTTTTTTTTTTTTTTTTGTCTTTATAGTAATGAAGGAAGAACTTGGAAAGCTGGTGAAGGAACAGAAGAATTTCCCTATCACCTCATATTATTTTATATATTTATTATACATACTCTACCACTCCTTTGGTAAATTGACTGTAGATTGCTGGACCAACCACTGTGTGCCATGCAGGGAGCTTTAACTCACAGGATACATGCACAAAACTGTGACATAAATGAAGTACACGATGGTGGTTAAGAGTACGGGCAATAGCGTCGGTCTGTCTAGACTAGAATCTCAACTATTTACCAATTATGTAACCTTGGAAAAGTTACTTAATTTACCTGTATTTCAGTTGCCACATTTTTTAAATGGGGGATAAGAATAGTATGTACCTCACAGTTTTTTTGAGGTGGATTAAAGGAGATAACTTAAAGAGCTTAGAACTTCCTTAAAGCTCAAAATATATTAGCCAATATCATTTTATTTGTCTTTGGAATTTCCACCTACACTTTATTGCATCTTCCAAATCCTCTCCCCCTTCATACAACTGGTACCCAAGTATTTTATCCTTACCATCAACAATGAACAAAATCTGCATTTACAATGCATTTATAGTATAAGTATACAATGCCTTACCTAGGGGCATATTAAGTATAAAATGCCTCGCCTAGAGACCTATTAGGTATAAGATGCCTCAGGGCATCTTATAGGGATATTTGTACCTTAAACTTCATTACTAATTGTGGAATGGTTTGTTTACCAGTATATACCAATAAACAGGAAACTATACTGCTGGGCAGGAAGTCCTTTGTAGCATTCTTAGAATCATAAGAGGTAGACAGTTTTCTAGTGTGATATAAGTAAAGCTCTGGGACGAATCATCATTTGAGAGTCAATAGAGTATTTCATACTATAATGTAAGAGATTACTATACTATGATGTCACCTCTGTGACTCCAGCATGGCTACCCACAGTCTAATTTTGTAAGATATGCCTTGTCCTGCCTTGTCATAGATTTTTTTCCTTCGCTTCTTTTTTTTTTTCCAGAGCAACAAAAAGGTCTGCAGCTATGTAGAATGGCATCTGCCTTACATCTATAAATTCTAATAACAGCAAAAGACAGTATATCACTCTTGAATGGATTTGCCAAGTGCCTGAACAAATACCAGGAATACATACATGCTCTGGGTTTCCAGTACCTGTTTGATCTTACTGCAAGGTAAACTCTATTCTTTTTTTTTAAGTTTATTTATTTATTTTGAAAGAGAGAGGCAGAGAGAGAAGGAGAGAGAGATAATACCAAGCAGGCTCCACACTGTCAGTGCAGAGGCCAATGCAGGGCTAAATCCCATGAACTGTGAGACCATGACCTGAGCCAAAATCAAGAGTCGAATGCTTACCCAACTGAGCCACACAGGCACTCCGGAAAACTCTATTCTTCAGGAGAAAAGCCCCCAACATATCTTAAAGGAGTATGTAAATATTATTTTTTGAAACACCAAGTTGAATATAATCTATTTAACATAGACAGGTGACTGTCAACTGTATTTCAATTTAAGTCTTTTCAGAAATGTTATTAGAAGATATCCAAGTGCATGTATCACAATAGTACATAAAAATTAAGAGATCAGCCTTCTAAAAGAAAAAAAAATCATAGAAGTAGTAAAGACCATGCCTCCTTTGAGAAAGGAATTAATACAATTTTATTTAATGAAACCTCACATCCTTTTCTCACTAGCATTAGGGTATAAAGAATATAACTTACTTTTGAGATTCAGCTGTGTCATAGCTTGGGTATGTAGCTGCTATTTCAAAACTGGTTTAAATGTCCACTTTAAGGCAATATGCAATATTACAGAGAAGTTATTTAATTAGAAGAAGAAAATAACTAGAATATCAATAAAAGAATGACCTTATATGAAAAGGAAGGTGAGCATAGTAATTTATTAAATTGCTATTTTAGAAAGAATAAGATTTGCTTCTTAAAATCCTCTTTAAAAGTCTTATTACCACAAATTCTTCTTCTTATTTTTTCAAGTGCATCTAAATAGTTCTGCATGGCCTAAAGGACCATGACCAAAGTCTTCTATGTGGCATATAAAAACCTTCACAGTCCAGTCTGCTTACCTTTCAAGCCACTTTTAAATTTTCTTTAATTTTTAAAATTTACATCCAAGTTACAAACCACTCTTTTCATATTCATCCTCTGCTTTCTTGCACTTAAAACTTAAGCCATGCTGAACTATTTGCAGTTCCCCAAATGGGACATGCCTCAGGGATTTTATTCATAATTTTTCCTCTGTCTAGAAGTCTTATCCTTTTCATGACCATCTGGTGAACTTGCATTCATCTCACACTTCAGTTAAAATACTGTCTCCTCAGTGTAAAGCCTCCCTCCCAGGGGACTGAGATACTCTTAATTCTTAAAATCTCACTTTAGGTTGTACATAGCTCTATTACAGTTGTTCTGATACTGTATTGTAATAGTTGTTTCCATACACGGCTTCTACATAGACAATAAAAAACCCGAGGGAAAAAAGCTATCTTTTAAACTTCACATTCTCTAATGCCTGGTATCATTTCTCACATATACTAGGTACATATATCTATTAAATGAATGAAACTTCAGAGTTCTTATTAATCATTTGCAGTTGTGTATCAGATGTGTTTATTGTACACATTTGTCAAGAATCAGGAAGGATCTGAAGTCTTACCCTACCTACAAGGTAATAAGTTCTATCACCAGTCTGACAGATGCTGGTGGAAGAAAACAAGACCCCAGAGCAGAGAAGACGTGAAGATTATTACAGTAATAGCAATAGACAGAGTACCAGCAACTTTTTTTTTTTTTGCATTAACTTCCCTTACCTTAAGTCCCATAAAGGCACCCAAATGGGTCCTGATGGATGCTCACAAGTTGTATTACAAGGAGGGAAACCCTGAGCTTAGGAAACCTGAAGTTTTTATACTGGGGAGTAAGCATGCCCGCCCTTCACTTCAGAGTGAGACACATATCTTTCTAAGGCTTCTCATTGTACAAATATCTTTGGAGAGATAGTCCAGAACAAAAGAAGTCAATTCTGTTTGCAAGATGTGCAGAAACATAAGATACCCAAGGAGAACATTCTGCTCAAGGGACTATAGAGTAAAAATGACTTTTAACACTTCTAAGACAGAGCAAATAAGAGAGAGCATGAGTTCTTTGTCCTCTCACATCTAATGCAAAAATTATGGAGGTCCTGTACTGAGATGTGAGAGTGTATCATTCTCAGACTCTAAGTGACTATGTGGATCAGAGCTTCTCTGAACCAGTGTTAGACATGTAACTTGAATGAGAAATAGAATTCTACTGTGTTAAGCCACTGAGACTTCAGAGTTAATCTGTTTTCACAGTTCTTTGTCATGTACAAGTTTTTGTCATGCACAAGTATTTGAAGAACAAAAATTTTATTATTTTGATTTAATTTAAATAGACCCTCCACCGATAAAATTAAATAAGCTTTCATTGAGCTATGAAAATACTGATGAAATCTAATTAACTTGTTTAAAAAATGTAACCACTTCTTTTACTGACATCTATATTCAATAGTTAACTCTGAGAAAGGTGTTGAAATACCTAAGAAGCATGTTTCTCTATACTGTAAGTGTTCTGATGTAAAATAGTGAGCAATCTGCTTTTCCATTTGACCCAGAAACTACACAGATATAAATTTCTATTCTGAATCTATTCACCAATATGTCATTCAGTTTTCATTCTCTCATTCATTCAAGGTCCTCTATTAAGTAACTGCTCTGGGTGCTTATAGTAGCAGAAAGGCTTATACAAAATGCTATAAGAAATGTTAAAAGCCAGTAATTTTTCTGCCTATTTAATGAATGGTTGGTTTATGGAAGTTCTATTTTTCATTCATAAATTCAGAGCTACATTTGGGCAGGATTCACAAACTTCTTTTAATTCTCTGAAACAAACCTTTAGAAGTCTCCATTTGTAGACTCACAGAGAAAGCATCAAATAAATTTGAAGAAACTGAAAAGAATGAAAAGAAGAATTAAAAATTTCAATATTGTTTCCATTGGCCTGCAGAAAAGTTAAGAAAATGACATCCTCTCAATTTTACAGATTAGAAAACTGAAACAGAGAGGTTTATGTAATTTTCCCAGAGCTAACAAGTGGTAGATTGGGATTTGAACCAGACTTTCCTATCACAGCATCTTCCTCTTTCCTAAAACTATACTGCCTGTATCAAAAAGACATTCATGATTAATCTGGGAGGATTTCAAGAGAAGACACTGATGGAACAAAAAGAAGCAGGAGAGCATAGCATGAGATGGGTACCATCACATGAGATAGAGTATAAAATCTGTAAAGGGATATATAAAGAATGTTTAAGCTTAAAAATTTAGATCAGAACTATTCCAGGAAAGACTTGGAATGCTTTGCTAGAAAGGATAGACTCTCTTCACTAGAATACAGAATTAGTAAGAATGGGGAGACAAGAAAGAATATATGACTTAATGTGGTATCTGCATTTTTGAGAATAATTGATGTGGAATAAATGGCACATATTAAAAGTGGAAAATTTTACATGTTTTGATATATGTATACTGTAAAATCACCATCATAATCAAGATAATGAACATATCCATCGCTTCCTCAAGTCTCTTTATAATGCCTTCCTCTCTTCACCCCTCAATATACAACTACAGGGAAACAGGGAACACCTGATGTGCTTTCTTGTCACCAGAGATCAATGTTTTTTCTAGAATTTTATGTAAATGAAATACACTGGTTTCTTTCTGTTAGGATTTTAAAAAATTCATCCATGTTGCTCATTAGTATTCCAGTATATATGTGTGCCACAATTTGTTTATCCATTCACCTACTGATGGACATTTGGGTTGTTTCTAGGTTTGGTCTATGGCAAATAAAACTGCCACGAACATTCCTATACAAGTTTTTCTGTGAATAAATGCTTTCATTTCTTTTGGGGAAATTTATAATATTGCAAATGGCCACAGGGTATGGTAGGTGTATGTGTAACTTTTTTAATGCTGGGACAACAAATCAAAACCACAATAAGATGCCGCTTCTTATCCATGAGGATAGCTATAATAAAAAGATGGAAAATAAGTTTTTATGACGATAAGAGAAATAGGAACCCTAATACACTGTTGGTGGGAATATAAAATGCTGCAGCCACTGTGGAATGAAAGGCATAGCACAGGGAATATGGTCAATGATATTGCAATAGTGTTGTATAGTGACAGATGGTAGCTACCCTTGTGGTGAGCATAGCATCATGTACAGAGAAGTAGAATGACTATGTTGTACACATGAAATTAATGTACACTGTGTGTCAACTATACTCAAATGAAAAAATTAAGAAAAACAAGTATCCTATTGAATCGTACTCTTTAAATGCATTAATATTGCTATATGAATCTTCACCTCAATGTAAGACAAACAAAAAAGCTTTCAAAGTATTTTCCAGAGTGTCTGTACTATTTAAAATTACCAGCATTAGCAAACGCAAATCCCTGTTACTCCATATCGTCACCAACATTTGGTATGGCTGGTCTCTTTAATTTCAGCTGGTCATACTTCAATGGGGTTTCAGTTGACTAGTGACTGATGATGTTCAGCATTTTTTCTTGTACTCATTTACTATACACATATCTTCCATGCTAAATTGTCTTCATATTTTTTGCTCAAATTTCACTGAGTTTGTTTTTTTTAAGTTTTTATTTACAGCTTTTTAAAAAGCATTCATTCATTCATTTTAATTCTATTATGATGAACACATAGTGTTGTATCAGTTCAGGTGTACAATATAATGATTCAGCAATACTATACATCACTTTAAACATTACTCAATGTTCATCACATTAAGTGCACTCTAATTCCCTTCACATATTTCTTTTTTAAATATAATTTATTCTCAAGGTAGCTAACTTATAGAGTATACAGTGCGCTTTTGGCTTCGGGAGTAGGTTCTCATGATTCATCACTTATATACAACACCCAGTGCTCTTCCCAACAAGTGCCCTTCTCAATGCTCTTCACTCATTTCCTCCTCCTCCCCACCCTCTCTCCATCAACCCTCAGTTTGTACTCTGTATTTAAGAGTCTCTTATGGTTTGACTCCCTATCAGTTTGTAACTATTTTTGTTCCTTCCTTTCCCTCATGGTCATCTGTTGAGTTTCTCAAATTCCACATATGAGTGAGAACATATGATATCTGTCTTTCTCTGATTGACTTTCACTTAGCATAATACCCTCCAGTTCCATCCACATTGTTGCAAATGGCAAGATTTTACTCTTTTTCATTGCTGAGTAGTATTCATATATATAACACATCTTCTTTATCCATTCATTAGTTGATAGATATTTGGGCTCTTTCCATAGTTTGGGTATTGTTGATAGTGCTGCTATAAACATTGGGGTACATGTGCCCCTATGAATCAGCACTCCTGCATCCTTTAGATAAATTCCTAGTAGTGCTATTGCTGGTTGTAGGGTAGTTCTATTTTTAATTTTTTTCAGGAACCTCCACACTGTTTTCCAGAGTGCCTGCACCAGTTTGCATTCCCATCAACAGTGCAAGAGGTTCCCCTTTCTCTACATCCTCGCCAACATCTGTTGTTTCCTGAGTTGTTAATTTTAGCTACTCTGACTGCTGTGATGTGGTATCTCAATGTGGTTTTGATTTGTATTTCCCTGGTGATGAGTGGCATTGAGCATCTTTTCATATGTCTGTTGGCTTTCTGGATGTCTTCTTGGAAAAGTGTCTATTCGCATCTTCTGCCCATTTCTTCACTGGATTATTTGTTTTTCGAGTGTTGAGTTTGGTTAAGTTCTTTATAGATTTTGGGTACTAACCCTTTATCGGATATGTCATTTGTAAATATCTTCTCCCATTCTGTTGGTTGCCTTTTAGTTTTGTTGAGTGTTTCCTTTGCTGTGCAGAAGCTTTTTATCTTGATGAGGTTACAAAAGTTCATTTTTGCTTTTATTTCCCTTATCTTTGGAGGCGTGTTGAGTAATAAGTTGCTGCAGCTGATGTCAAAGAGGTTGTTGTTGTTTTCTCCTCTAGGATTGTGACAGTTTCCTATCTCACATTTAGGTTTTTCTTCCATTTTAATTTATTTTTTGAGTATGTTGTAATAAAGTGGTCCAGTTTCATTCTTCTGTATGTTGCTGTCCAGTTCTCCCAGAACCATTTGCTAAAGAGACTGTCTCTTTCCCATTGGATACTCTTTCCAAGATTCATTGGCCATTCATTTGTAGGTCCATTTCTGAGTTCTCCACTCTGTTCCATTGGTCTCTGTTTTTGTGCCAGTGCCATACTGTCTTGATGATTACAGATTTATAATACAGGCTAAAGTCTGGAACTGTGATGCCTCCAGGCTTGCTTTTCTTTTTCAGCATTACTTTGGCTATCCAGGGTCTCTTGCAGTTCCATACAAATTTTAGGATTGTTTGTTCTAGCTCTGAGAAGAATGCTATTTTGATTGGGATTGCATTGAATGTGTTGATTGCTTTGGGTAGTATTGACATTTGACAATATTCGTTCTTCAAATCCATGAGCATGGAATGTTTTTCCATTTCTTTGTGTCTTCTTCAATTTCTTTCATAATTTTCTATAATTTTCAGCATATAGATCTTTTACCTCTTTGGTTAGGTTTATTCCTAGGTATTTTATGGGTCTTGATGCAATTGTAAATGGGATCAATTTCTTGATATCTCTTTCTGTTGCTTCCTTACTGGTATATAGAAATGCAACCAATTTCTGTACATTGATTTTATATCCTGCAACTTTGCTGAATTCCTGGATCAGTTCTAGCAGATTTTTGGTGGAGTCTTTCAGGTGTTCCATGTAGAGTATTATGTTATCTGCAAAAGGGAAAGTATGACTTCTTCTTTGCCAATCTGGATGCCTTTTATTTATTTTATTGTCTGATTGCTGAGTCTAAAACTTCCAGCACTATGTTAAACAACAGTGGTGAGAGTAGACACCCCTGTCGTGTTCCTGATCTTAGGGAGAAAGCTCTCAGTTTTTCCCCACTGAGGATAATATTAGCTATGGGTCTTTCATATATGGTTTTTATGATGTTAAGATATGTTCCTTCTATCCCAACTTTATCAAGAGGGTTTTTATCAAGAAAGGATGCTGTATTTTTCAAATGCTTTTTCTGCATCTATTGACAGGATCATATGGTTCTTACACTTTCTTCTATTAATGTGATGTATCACATTGATTGATTTGTGGATATTGAACTGGTCCTGCAGCCCAGGAATGAATCCCACTTGATCATGGTGAATAGTTCTTTTAATATACTGTTGAATTTGATTTGCTAGTTTCTTGCTGAGATATTTTGCATCCATGTTCATTAAGGATATTGGCCTGTACTACTTCTTTTTAGTGGGGTCTTCTGTTTGGGAATCAAGGTAATGCTGGCTTCATAGAATGAGTCTGGAAGCTTTCCTTCCATTTCTATTTTTTGGAAAAGCTTGAGAAGAATAGGTATGAACTCTGCTTTAAATGTCTGGTAGATTTTCCCTGGGAAGCCATCTGGCCCAGGACTCTCTATTTCTTGGAGGATTTTTGATTATTGATTCAATTTCTTTGCTAGTTATGGGTCTTTTCAAATTTTCTACTTCTTCTCCTTTGATTTTGGTAGTGTGTGTGTGTCTAGTAATTTGCCCATTTCTTCCAGATTGTCCAGTTTGTTGGAATATAATTTTTATAGTATTTTCTAATAGTTGTTTGTACTTCTGTGGTGTTGGTTGTGACCTCTCCTCTTTCATTTGTGATTTTATCTATTTGGATAAACCACACCCCTCTGAGCCTGGTAACTGCTTATAGTTTCTTTATGTATTTCGTTGAGAGAGAGAGAGAGAGAGAGAGGAGCATGGATGGGGGAGGAGCAGAGAGAAAGGAAGAGAGAGGATCCCAAGCAGGCTCCACACCGATAGTGTGGAGCCTGACTTAGGGTTCAAACCCATGAACTGTGAGATCATAACCTGAGCCAAAATCAAGAGCCAGATGCTTAACCGACTGAAGCACCCCTTAGGCCCCCTACTGAGTTTGCTTTTCATCGTTTTTAAAAAGTTTATTTTAAGAGAGAGAGAGAGAGAGAGAGAGAAAGAATGAGCAGGGGAGGGTCGAAGAGAAAGGGAGAGAGTCCCAAGTAGGCTCCTTGCTATCAGAGCAGAGCCCATGGGGCTCCATCTCATGAACCATGAGATCATGACCTGAGCTGAAATCAAGAGTCAGATGCTTAACTAAACCACCCAGGTTCTCCATGAGTAATTTTAGATGTACAGAAAAGTTGAAAGATAGTACAGAGAAGTCGCATAAACCTATCACCTAGTTTCCCCCACTGTGAACACCTTACATTACCATGGTACATTTGTCAAAACTAAGAAACTGGTGTTAGTATATCAGTAGTAACTGAACCCTAGACTTTATTTGGATTTCACAAATTCTTCCTTTAATATCCTCTTTCTATTTCAAGATCCAGTTGAAGGTACCATATTGCTTTTAGTTATCTCTCCCCTGGACTATTATAGTTTCTTAGTCTTTCTTTCTTTTTTTTTTTTTTTGATAACTTTACAGTTTTGAGCTGTACTAACCGGGTATTTTGTAAATGCTCCACCCACTCTCCCAAATGTGGACTGTGTGTTCTTTTTCTCAACTTTAGACTGAAGTTAATAGGTTTTTGGAAAGAATAAAACAGAACTGAAGTGTCCATTTTGGCACTTCATATCTCTACATATACATGTGATATTACTGGTGATGTTAATCTTCATCACTTGTGTGTATGCCATGTTTCTCCACTGTAAAAGTTACTGTATTTTCCTTTCCTTTCCCTACTTTATTCCTTGAGTGCAAGTCACTAAGATTGGCCCACCTCCAGGAGAAGGCAAGGCAAGAAGTTTCACCTCATGGAAGATGTTTCTACATACATTAACATACATTACTAGGAATTCTGAGAGAAAAACTTGCTTCTCTCCTGTTTATTTACTGATCTAATCATTCATTTATATCAGAATGGATTCATGTATATTATTTTATATTTTGACTTATGAGCCAATGCATTATTTAATTTGTTTGCCACATTATTCCAGCTTTGGACAATGGAATCTCTTTTAGGTGGCTTCTATGTCCCTTTGGTATTTTGCCATCCTTTTGTTTATTGAGCACTTCCTAACTTTTTGGTACCATAAGATCTTCCAGTGTGGTCTTGTATTTCCCCTTCCCAGTCTGGAATCACCCATTTCTACAAGGAGCACTGGCTCCTTTAATTGAATAGTATGTAGACACTGAGATCTAGGTACTTGTGCTATCCTATTTTTTTATTACTATAGTTTCATAACAGATATTAAAATCAGGGGGGTATTAAACAGATATCCAAATCCTTCAACTTTGGTCTTTTTAAAAAATATTTTGGTTATTCTGGGTCTTTCACCTTTCCACATAAATTTTAGCATCATCTTGTTACCTTCTAATTTCTGCTGATATTTTGTTTGGGATTGCACAGAATCTACATATAAATTTGAAGAGAACTGATATCAAAATAATATTGGGTCTTTGGATGCATGAATAGATCATATTTTTCCATTTATTTAGGTCTTTAATTTCTCTTTCTATTGTGTCACTGTTTTTAATATATAGGTCTTCCACCACTCTTGTCAAACTAATCACAATGGTTTTGATGATATAGTAAATCATTTTTAAAAATTAAATCCATTTTCAATGAGTCCGTTGTTAATATATAAAATATTCTACATTTTTCAACTTATTTACTAGTTCTAATAGGTTTTGGGTAGATTACTTAAGATTTTCTACTTAGATGATCATGTGTCTACAAATAAGTCAGTATAAAATTTTTTCTTTCCATTATATATGTCTTTAATATTTTTACTGTTTTATTGTATGTGCTAAGATTTCCAGTAAAGTGTTCAATATAAGTAGTGAGAGTGAATTGATTCTTGATCATAGAAGGAAAGTATTTAATCTTTCACATTAAAATAAGATCTATCATAGCTTTTTCATATTCTGAACTTTCATTAGTTTCATATATTTTCTTTCTACTCTATGCTGTTTTTATCAAGAACGGATGTTGGAATTTATGAAATGCATTTTCTAACTTTATTTAGATTATATAACTTTCATATCCAAATATTAATATGATAAATTATACTGATTGATTCTGAAATACTAAACCAGACTTGCATTCTTGGATAATCTCTTGATTATGATATATTAACTTTTCAATATATTTTTGGACTGTATTTGCTAAAATTAAAAAATTTTCACTAAAGTTTTCTTTTCTTAGACAACCTTTGATGTTGCTCCACTGTCTTCTAGCTTGCATTGCTGTTTCCCATGTAAAATCCATTGTCATTCTCATCTCTTTTCCTTAAAAATAAATAATATGTCATTTTCCCTCTGGCTACTTTTAAGATAATCTCTTTATCACTGGCTTTATGCAATTTGATTACAATATCCTAAATTTTTTTTCTACTCAGTTTTTCTTGAGCTTATTTCTGTGGCTTTATAGTTTTCATTAAATTTGGAAAAATTTCCTCCAATATTTCTTCAAATATTTTTTATGTGATCATTCCCACACATTTTCTTCAACACTTTAATTATGCATACCCAGGAAGAAAAGAAAAATGGAATTTATGTGCAACCAGAACTCTCTGTAACATGAATATTCTAAATCAAACAATAGATCCTGTTCCAACTTTTGCACTGGCTTTATCTTATTTAATTCTATAGTTCACAAAGACATTTTAGATAATATTTATTTTTATATATCATGAGGTATGAGTAAGTAGTTCTACATTTCTTTTTTCAAAGAGAACATACCTTAGTATCATAGCTACTTAAGTATAAGTGAGAGTTCAATAACTATTGTTGTGTAACTTGGATCTCTAATTTCAGATCATGTTTTCCTAAGGAAATAGTAATTCTCTCCACCTGGACAGAGTATACTGGCACTTTCTTGGGTTATTGACCTAAAACAACTGTTTCCATGTGAAGTCATAATACAGTACAGTATGTAAAATAATAGAATTATACTGATAAATAGAAGAAATACAGAGGAGGAAGCAATTCATTCAGTCACAGAAGAAGGGCTGTTATAAAATTTTATCAATAGAAGGGAAATACTAGGTAGGAATCTGAAGGATACCCACTAGGTGAATAAGAAGGGAAAGAATATAGTAGAGTTATAGAAGCATAAGAGAGTCTGCTGTGATGGGGTTATTACTGAGAACTTTTCCGCATTGTAAGAGAACAAAATGGGAGGTATAGGAAGGAGATTACAGTTAGTAAAAAAAGAATGCCTTGTTTGCCAGGATGGGGAGTTTGAATATACTAGGGAAGTGACATGGTCAGAGCTGCATTTCAGAAAAAAAATTATATAGTAGTTATGTAGGGAGACAAAACACTAGAGATTTGTGGAGAGAACTGTAATCCAAGAAAAATAAAATAAATCTCTAGATTAAGGGAACAAGGAGAAATAAAATAGGACAGAGTCAGAAGATGACTGGCTAATTTTTAAAAATTATTTATAGTATGCCAGTCGCTCATCTACATACCTAACCTATATTAACATATTTCTTCCTTCACATCATCCCTAGGAAGTAGATATGATTTTACACATAAAGAATCTGAGATTACATAAATGCGTATTCACATAAATGTGAATTCAAATGCAGGTGTTTTGACTCTACAGCCCACATTTTTTACCTTAAGAAGTACAATCAACAGAACTCGAGAACTAGATATAGGTACAATGAAGATTCTTACCAGCATTTAGTAAGTATTGGGTAAAAGGTAATGAATGAATTAAAAAGAAATTACTAGATACTCCACCAATGTCACTCCTTGAATTGATTTTCTGTGTTTTACATAAGGAATTTTCTACAGGAAATTTCAAGTCCTATAGAAATTTTGGTTTGTATTATTTCCTTAAAATTTGTGAAGAGAACAGAGAGCTAGAATCCCATATGCTGAACTGGAATCTGAGTTTGGATACCCTAGAGTAGGACTCCCTCCCCCTTCCCCCCCCCCCCCACCCCGTGCCTCAGGACAGAAGTCTGAATTGTAACCCAGAACATACATATACTCATGAAAATTCCCTTTTGAAAGGTATGGAAAAAATCACTCCCCTCCCTTGCTCTCTACTTCTCCTTGTTAGCTCTGACCAACATGTGGGTTCTCTAATTATTAAATAGGGCTAACAGTTGAGCCGATTATCCAGGGAAGTGTGGGCTCTTCACAAACAGGGCTGCAGTTGGCTGACACCATCACCTACTGGTCCTTTAGTACAAGGGGTAGTATTCATTTCTAGCCTCTAGGAGTACATTCACAAGTTGGCCCCATAATTAACTAAATAGGCCCCTTCATTTAGGAGTGCTCCAGTTCTGAAGTCTCATTCCTGTCAGAGAATCATCTCTTCTAGCCTATTTACTGGGGAGAGAAGGACTATTTATGAAAGAAGGCTTATCTTTGACATGAATCACCACATTACCATGCATTTCAAATTAATTGACCACATTCTACCCTCTTAGTGTCCACTGGCTCTGAAAAGGTAGCCACACCCATACAGTCTCATTTGCATTCTGTCAGGCACTACTTTACCTGCTACAGGCTGGGGAATCCAGCTGCTGAGGGGAGATTCTTGCTAGCTCCCATATTCTTTCAGCATACAATATACTAAGTCAGCTCAAAGGCCATATAAGCACATATCTTAAGAAAAAAGCCTAAAGATATATGATGAGAATTTAGTAATAAAAGAATGCCTCCTTTCCTTATGTGTATTGTGTTATATGAGTATGGGGGAAGGTGAGTTAATATTCTTCCATATCCTAATATTCTTCCATATCTTAATGCCTGTGGATTTAAGTCAGTCTAGTTAATTAAATATTTGTTGATTGTCTACTAGTTAGTTATCAAGAATTGTGCTATGCAGTAGTAATATCAAGAAAAGTAACATATGGTTTCTTCTCTTAAGGTGCCTGGGTTGCTCAGTTGGTTAAGCGTCCAGCCTCAGCTCAGGTCATGATCTTATGGTTCGTGGGTTCAATGCCTGCATCGGGCTCTGTGCTGACAGCTAGCTCAAAGCCTGGAGTCTGCTTCAGATTCTGTATCTCCCTCTCTCTCTGATCGTCCCTTGCTCATGCTGTCTTTCTCTCTCTCTCTCTCTCTCAGAAAGAAATAAAACTTAAAAGATGCTTATCAACTAGAATCCAGCGATTCCACTTCTGAATATATCTGAAGAAAATGAAATCACAGCCTTGAAAAGATATTGCAGCATTATTAAAATAGCCAAGACAGGGGCGCCTAGGTGGCTTAGTCGGTTAAGCGTTCGACTTTCGCTTAGGTCATGATCTCGCGGTTTGTGGGTTCGAGCCCTGCTTCGGGCTCTGTGCTGACTGCCAGCTCAGAGCCTGGAGCCTGTTTCAGTCTGTGAGTCCCTCTCTCTGGCCCTCCCCTGCTCGCGCTGTCTCTCTCTCTCTCTCCTAGAAATAAATAAAACCTTAAAAAAAAAATAGCCAAGACATGGAAACAACCTGAGCATCCATCATCAGATGAATGGATAAAGAAAATGTGTTGTGTATATGTGGTATAAACACATATGCACTAAATACAGTGGAATGTTATCTCTTTAAAAAAGAGAACTCTTGCTGTTTGTAACAACATGGATGGAGCTTGAGGGCATTATGCTAGGTCAAACAAATCACACAGAGAAAAATAAATACTGCATGATCTCATAGGAATCTAAACAGAAACTCACAATAACAGAGAACAGATTGGTGGTTGCCAGAGATAGAGGGTAAAAGTGGGGGAAATGGTTAAAGGTGATCAAAAGGTACAAACTTACAGTTATAAGGTAATTAAGTTCTAGGGATATAATATACAACATGATTAATATCATTAATAATACTGTATTATATATTTGAAAGTTGCTAAGAGTGTAGATAGAAGCAGGCACATTTAATTCACTGTAACAGGAGTTAAAGCAGAGGATATTGGCACAGAGTTTAATAAGTTCGTATGTTTACTATTGGGAGTGTATAGAGAGTCACATCTGAATTTTTATATTTTTTCCATTAAGTAAGATATAAATTCATCAATTAAGAGTGAAAAGGGAGAGTGTTGTTGCACTGGGTTTTACTCCTGAAACCAATACTACATGTTAACTAACTTGAACTAAAACAAAAACTTTCAGAAATAACTTCAGTGCAGAGATCAAAATCAAGAAACTAACATTGATACAATAATATTATCTAATCTATAGACCTTATTCAAATATTACCAATTGTTTCAGTAATGTTCCTTATAGAAAAATGTTGTTTTGTTTCTTTTTTTACCTGGTTCAGGTTCTGATTTAAAATCGTACCTTGGATTTAGGAGTCATGTCTCCTTTATTCCAGAACAGTTTCTCAGTCTTTCATAACTTTGAAATTCTGCAGACTATCTCTCAATTTAGATTTGTTTGATGTTTCCTCAAGGTTAGATTCACTTTTGGCAGGAATAACAGAAAAGATGATATTTGTCCCATTATGGGCAATGTTGACTTGGTTATGGTGATGTCTGTCAGGTCTGTCCACATTAAAGTTATTATTTTTCTTTTTGTAAGGAAAGTAATTAGTAAGTATTTTATGATGAGATATTTCGAGATTATGTAAAAATCTCATTTTTCATCAGGATATTTTTGTCCACTAATTTTATTGATGATTCTTAATGGAAGCATTTATTACTATGGTATTGATTCATTTTTTTCCAATTCCATCATTCTTCTACATTTACTATTTGATATTTTACAGTTGGAAAGAATGTTTTTGTAACCTCCTTTTATTTATATATTCATTTATGTATTTATATATGTAAAAATTTATGGATTTTAACCCATTTTGATGCTCAACTGCCCAAAATTTGGCCAGTGAAACTCTTCAAACTAGTTCCTTTGACTTCATGGTATGTCTCCATCACTATTTGAACACTTCCTTACCTACTGGCACCCACACAAAAAAGTTATTCTAATCTCAACTTCAACTTTTGCTATATTACCTCTGGAATCCGTTATTTTTCTAACAATATCTGGATCTTTTTAGTGAAGAATGGTATTTAGAAACTAGTATCTGGGTACTAGGGATGCTTATTAGTACTAGAGTGTATTATGCTGAGGTCATCTCAGTGGACAGAGACAGAAAATATCTAACCACATATATGCACCTGTAACTATTTATTTCTGTCATTATGTTTTAAAACCATGAGTTCACAATGACACCTCCAAATCCACTATAACATCAAAAGCTTCAATCTTCTCCCTTTCCACTTCTGTAACTTGCTTCTCTGACAATTAGAAACCTGGCTCTCATAACCCACAATATATTTATTATTTGTTCAGTACTAGAATATACTTCAAATATTTCATAATTGTTAACCTAAACACCTATGAAAAACAAACCTAGTAACTAGAATCAATATTTGTTTACAGTTCTTTTTGTATGTAACCTGAGGGTATATAACCAAAATACAGTGCACAAAAGTTCCTTAAATTAATCCATCTCACTCCCACTCAGTGTAGTTAATGCAATTAGGCTCTCATTTGTTTCTCTTGGATACATTTTGGTCTCCTCCCCACCCTTATTGATTTCATTCATTCATTCATTCATTCATTCATTCATTCATTCATTCAAGAATGTGAAACATCATCTTGGTACTAAAATTCAGAACTATGATAGAGTGCAAATTAGAGAATTGTCTCTCCCCTAAACCCATATATTCTATTTCATTTGTATAGCTCCCATTCTTTTCTACCCCATTCCCAACCACGCCTGGTGGTAACTATCACAGTCTTTGGTTTATGCTTCTTGTGTTTTGGAATACATGAATAAGCAAATGCTTTTCTTCTTACGCAATTCAGTAATGTCAGATGCTCTTTAATATTTTGCTTTTTAAAAAATCATGTATACTCCAAATCATTCTCTCTGAGCGTAGAGATTTTCCTCTTTCTTTTTACAGCTGATTAATATTCCTCTGGACAGAAATATCATAATTTGCTCAACCCTCTGTATAGGGGCATTTAGGTTGTTTCTAAATGTTGTAATTACAAATAATGTTGTAATGATTAACCTTGTGCATATATATTTTTGAATTGTTGGGTGTATACATTCAGGATAGATTCCTATAAAGAGCTATGTGAGTTGAAAGTTAAATGCATAAGTACTTTTGTTTAGCTATTGCCAAATCCCCTTCTCCAAATGTTGTAGTGATTTGCATGCTTGAAGTTGTCTCACTAGCAGTTTATGAGAGTGCAGGATTGCACACAGCTTTCTCAACAAATATGTTGTCATACTTTTTGCCAATCTGAAAGATGAAAAATGGTATGTTTGTGTAATTTAAATTTATATCTCTATTTATGAATGAGGTTGAATGGTTTTTAATTAAGGGTGATTTTTATAAATCTTTTTGTAAATTGTTGGTTATATTTTACCCACTTTTCTATCAGCCATTTGGGATTTCTTCCCTCTCAATTTTGAAGAGTTCTTTATACATTCAGGATATTAGCCCTTTATCTGGCTATACGTAGCAAAGCTTTTTAGTTTTTTAGTTGCCTGTTATTATCTGATTTGTAAGATTTAATGGTTCATTCAGGTCCCATATATACAACATACTACCAAGAGCTTATTCTTCTTTCCTATTTGTTTTTAACTCTCTTTAATCCTCCCATATTTTATTCACATTATTTCTACATTGTCAGTCTCATAATATTTCTAATTATACATCTATCCCTGTACCCATATTTTAGTCTTAGATGTATAATAAAATATATTAAACGTTTACCATAAACCACTTTGCTGAAGTTTTCTCAGTCATCTCTTTATTTTGATAAACCCAGCCTCTGGCAGATTGTTTTTGTATTTTCTTAAGATCTGAATACAAAATATTTGATTCACAATTTTTCCTAGTTTTTTGTTTTGTTTCACTTTTACACTGTTGATCCATGCTATATTATTTTGTAAGTTGTTTGGAGAAGTCTACCTCCAGGCTATTTTTCCTTCCTTGTAAGTCATTTGCTATTTTTGATAGAAGGCCTTAAGAAAATTTTTTCTAGATTTTTAGAATCTAAAAGTTTACTAGGTCATGTCTCAAAGCTGGCCACTCCAGGCCCATTTTCTCAGAGACCAGTGAACCTTTTCAATATATTACTTCAGATCTTCATTTGTAACTGGAACATATTCTTGGATTACAGTTTTAAGTTAATTCTGTCCCATTGTTTTCTTTTTCTGTTTTAAGGACTTCAATTTATACATACTCTCTCTCTCTCTCTCTTTCCCTCTCTTCTTTGCCTGTCTTCCATTTCAACCAGTTTCTCTCTATTCATTATTTTTGTGTGTCACTTTTCATTTTGTTTTCCTATTTCAATGTGTCATAAAAATTTCACTTGAGTCTGTTTTCCTTGAGTACCCTGTATAATCATGTTTATGGTCATTTTCTCTTGTTCTTTATTTCTTTATTGAGCTTAGTCAATCCTTTTTGATTTTTACCACTTTTTGCCCATTTCTATCTTTAATGGTTTCATATCTGTAAGTACTTGTTTAGAATTCTAAATTCAACTTAGAGTTCTTTCACTACAATTTATCTTCTTCATATTATCTGGGGACATATTCTCATCAAATGAGATATTTTTATTCTGATTTTATCTTATGGCATAGATCTTATCTTTGAATAGATCTATTCACTTTTCTCTTATTTATTTTATTAATCTGTGGTGGCTTATAATATTTTTAGTTCAATGGTGCCCTCTTCTGTCAGTGTAGCAGAACCCACATTGTTTAATGAATTTCATGGCGGGGGGGTGGCTGCTGAATGAGGCAGGGGAGGGATTGTGTGTCCTCCAGTTTTGGATTATTTTTCGGATTGCAAGTCCCTAAAATTTCTTTTTTGCTTCCTTTATACTTCACCACCCAATTTCCAAAAGTACCTTTCCCTTATCTTTTTGTTTTTTTTCTTCCCTGGAAGCAATGTCTTACAAAGACTGCCACCTGGAGTTGTGTGGACTTTTAAATCTCTTTCGTGTGGTCAGTGCTCTGATATACCAGCATATTTTCCCAAACATTTAAAATATAAGGGTGAACTTTCTCCTATCTGGTATTGGTCTTCTATTGATCTTTGACCTATCGCTAGCTCTCTTCTACTCTCTTTCCATCAGGTCTTTCTGTATCATCAAGAAGGCTTGTAGACTTACAGGAAGAGCATGAAAGACAGCTCATTTAGATACACATATATGTACATATATTATATATATGTAAACACATATGTATAATATATATTATATATATGTAAAAGCAGTTTGAAGTTCGAATGTTCTCTGTCTTCTAGTTATGCTTGGAGTGTAGTTATGTGTAGTTCTGTTTGTTCTTTTGTTGTTCTGTATTATATCTGAAGGAATATGGGGAGATACACATTAAAACAGGTGCAATTTTTGTAGTGACCAGATATTCTATTTATTCTATTATAAAATTATGTTAGCTGAGTTTTGAATGAGTGATATATTCATTTGATTCAAAATACAAAAGTACAAAAGAAGTGAACGGTCTCCTGCCTACTTTTATCTTCTGTCACTTCTTACTAATATTTAGTTCTTATACATCTTTCCAGAAATTTTAATGTAATATATATTTGTAAAGGTATTTGTCCACCCTTTGTTTTTATATAAATGGTAGACTGCTTCGCAATTGGATGTTTTTTACTTAGCAATACATCTTGTAAATCTTGACATTTCAGGTATGAAGTGTTTCCTTCTTTATTATTCTTTCCACAGTTTTTCATTTCATTTTATGTGCCTCACTGTACTTACTCAGTTCCTACTGATGAAATTTGAATACATTTTGCCAAATTAATCTCCACAGAAACTGTACTAATATATACTCCCACCAGTAATGTATGAAAAGTTCTACTTCCTTCCAGCCTTGCTAATTTAGTGTATTATCTAACACACCTAACATTTCAATTATTAATATTTCTACAAGTAAAACATGGCATTGCCATGGTTTTATTTTATATTTATATTATGAGTGAATTAAGCATTTTCATATATTTAGGAACTATTTACATTTCCTTTTCTATAAACTGTATTTTCATAGCCTTTATTAATTATTTGAGCCTTGAATTAGGTTTCTGTAATGAAAACAAGGCCCTTGACTACAAGTTTGAATGAGGACAATGATAAGATGAGACTTAGAGAAAGGAAATTCATATGTTGAATTGGTCCAAGCAGATTCCCTCAACTCAAAATTTGAACTGGGCTAAGACTAAATCACTTAGATGTTCATAACCCCTTAAGATAAAATATACTATGGATTGAAAATGTCACTTTCTTCTGAGCTAGTACCAGGATAAGTCAAAGTGATCTGCTGGCTGAAGTTATGAATGAAAGAGAAACAGAGAAAGATCATGGGCAAGAAAATGAGAAAGATATTTCATGAGAAATAGAAAGAGAGATGATATAAATTTCTGGAAGATGTGAGGAACTTGCCAAAATGCAATGGGGATTTTCTTTTTATCAGTGCATTTGAGATGGCATGTTGTAGCCTTTCAAAAAGTTTTCTTTTTCTTAATTTGAATTAGTGTGTGATTTTCTTTTTCTTGATGAGAATACTTTTCCTACAAATGATGACATTAGTTTTGTTCTTTATTGCTTGAAGGAATACAAGAACAGCCCATGGATAGGAGATATTAGGAATCAAGGAGTAGCTCTACCGTCTGATTTATAGAATCCTCTGCCTCAAGTATCCAAGTGTTTCGTTGTTCTGGAAATATTCCAGCATATTTTGGGCAACCCCTAGGCACGTATGTTAGATAAGGACACCAATATCAAATAAGCCATTGATTTACATGTTATTTAAGCTTTCTTTCATAAGAAAGAAATAGAAGATTCTATAAATATAACCTTATTACCTATTTAATATTTGCTTATTGTATAAAGACCCTAAATTTAAAAATATCTTTTTTTTAAATAAAATGTCTTTACTATTGGAAGAAATAAATCTTATAAAACATCTAGAAACAAACTTTCTAGTCAGTAAAAAAGAAGAAACTAGGAATCTGAATCAGGTAAATGGTTTGGCATGTTCAGCTTAGCTTTACTGTTGTTAAGAGGCTGTCCCTGTTTCCACAGCTAGGCCATGTATTTCCCTGCTGGACATAAAATATCTCCCATGATATCAATATCAGACAAGGTCACTATGAGATCCTGACAGTGTGAAACAAAACAGTGTCACTTTATTTTATTTATTTATTTTCTATGTTTTATTTATTTCTGAGAGAGAGAAAGAAAGAGGGAGAGAGAGAGAGACTGCATGAACAGAGGAGAATGAGAGAGAGAGGAAGATACAGAATCTGAAACAGTCTCCAGGCTCTGAGCTGGCTGTCAGCACAGAGCATGATGCGGGGCTTGAACCCAGAACCTTGAGATCATGACCTGAGTCGAAGTCAGACGCTTAACCGACAGCCACCCAGGCACCCCAACAACGTCACTTTATAATTTGATCTAGCCATAGACAAAATCATAGCCACTGTGCCACCAATAAAATATCAAACATTCCTCTCCCTTCACTAATTTGAGTGATTGCTGCTTCTTTACCAACTATAGCTTTACCTACTCTTTTGTCTGCCTTATCTACTTATTGAGAAAACCAATTATGGAATTGTCCCCATTTTCTGACATTACCTTATGTAGAGCAAACCTCTCCCTCTTCAAATCACCCAGCCAAAGCCGAAATGCTATAATAGATTTTTCCAAACACCCTTGTATTATTCTGCTCAGGCTACCATAACAAAATACCATAGACTGGATAGCTTAAACAACAGAAATTTATTTCCTTGTGGTTCTGGGGACTAGAAGTCAAAGAACAGGGTGTCAGCATGGTTAGTTTCTAGTGAGAACTCTGTTCTTGACTTGCAGATGGCCTTCTCACTGTGTCCTAACATAGTGGAGAGAGAGAGAGAAAGACAGAGAGAGTGAGAGCAAGCTTTCTGAGGTCTCTTCTTATAAGGGCACTAACCCTATCATGAGGATCCTACCGTCATGACTTCATCTAACTCTGATTACTTCCAAAAGCCTCATCTTCAAATTTCAACATGTTGAGGGTTAGGATTTCTACACATGAATTTGGTGGGGGGACACAAATGTTCAATCTAAAACAGCCTGCTTACTGAGGCACCCAGTGATTCCATGGTGTGCATCTTTTCTTACTATATCAAGTAATAAAACAAACTTGTTCAGTGAAAGACCTATTCCTGGTGGTCTTTAGTTGGATGGCATTTGCATCAGAAAATACTGCTTTGTACAAAAATTACTGCTCATTAGTTTAATTAAGTTTAAAGTATTAGGCAAGTAGAAAGATTTTCTTAGCAGAAAGTAGATATTCCTTGGAAGAAAATTAAACCACAGTATTAAAAAAATTGCTTAAATTGCACTATTAAGATCAATACCTTGGCATTTGCAGTACCTACTTTGCATTATATACACTATAGATGAAATGGAATTTTGGAGGGTGAAGTTCCTATTTAATTAATAAAACCAGCCATTTAAAAAACATTCCATGCTCATGGATAGGAAGAATAAATATAGTTAAGATGTCATTACTACCTAAGGCACTCTACACATTCAATGCAATTCCAATCAAAATTGCACCAGCATACTTCTCAAAACTAGAACAAACTATCCAAAAATTTGTATGGAACCACAAAAGACCCCGAATAGCCAAAGTAATCCTGAAAAATAAAACCAAAACGGGAGGGATCACCATCCCAGACTTTAGCCTCTACTACAAAGCTGTCATCATCAAGACAGTATGGTATTGGCACAAAACAGACACATAGACCAATGGAACAGAATTGAGAACTCAGAAGTGGACCCAAAAGTATACAGCCAACTGATCTTTGACAAAGCAGGAAAGAATATCCGATGGAAAAAAGACAGCCTTTTAAACAGATGGTGTTGGGAGAACTGGACAGCAACATGCAGAAGAATGAAACTAGATCATTTTCTCACACCATGCACAAAAATAAACTCAAAATGGATAAAGGACCTGAACGTGAGACAGGAAACTATCAACACCCTAGAGGAGAAAGCAGGAAACAACCTCCTTGACCTCCACCGCAGCAACTTCTTACTTGACACATTCCCAAAAGCAAGGGAATCAAGAGCAAAAATAAACTGTTGGGACCTCCTCAAGATTAAAAGCTTCTGCACAGCCAAAGAAACAACCCAGAAAATTAATAGGCAACCAACGGAATGGGAAAAGATAGTTGCAAATGACATATCAGATAAAGGGTTGATATCCAGAATCTACAAGGAACTCACCAAACTACACGCCCGAAAAACAAACAACCCAGTGAAGAAATGGGCAGAAGATATGAACAGACACTTCTCCAAAGAGGACATCCAGATGGCCAACAGACACATGAAACGATGCTCAGCATCGCTCCTCATCAGGGAAATACAAATCAAAACCACACTGAGATACCACCTCACGCCAGTCAGAGTGGCTAAAATGAGCCAATCAGAGAACTCTAGATGCTGGCGAGGATGTGGAGAAATGGACACCCTCCTACACTGTTGGTGGGAATGTAAACTGGTACAGCCCCTCTGGAAAACAGTGTGGAGGTTCCTCAGGAAACTAACAATAGAACTCCCCTAGGACCCAGCAATAGCACTGCTAGGAATTTACCCAAGGGATACAGAAATGTTGAGGCATAGGAGCACATGTACCCCAATGTTCATAGCAGCACTCTCCACAATAGCTAAAACATGGAAAGAGCCTAAGTGTCCATCAACAGATGAATGGATCAAGAAGATGTGGTTTATCTATACCATGGAATACTACATGGCAATGAGAAACAATGAAATCTGGCCATGTGTAGCAACATGGATGGACCTTGAGGGTGTTATGCTGAGCGAAATAAGTCAGGCAGAGAAGGACAAATATCATATGTGTGCACGTATAGGAGGATTAGGAGGAACTTAACAGAGGACCAAGGGGGAGAAGAAGGGCGGAAATGGTGGGGGAAAGGGAGAGAGGCAAACCATGAGAGACTCTTGAATGCTGACAAAAACTGAGGACTGGTGGATGTGGGGGGAGGAGGGGTGGGCATGGAGGAGGGCACTTGTGGGGATGAGCACTGGGTGTTATGTGGAAACTAATTTGACAATAAACTATTTGTAAAAAAAATAAAAATAAAAAAAAAAATAAAACCAGCCATTTAATGTAAACACAATCGCATCAATAGATCTCAAGTTGTCTGCTACCTGGCTCACAGTAACATAATTTGGTCTGCTAATATTTGTCTAGAATATTTAAGTTAATGTACCCTCTATTGTCTTTCATTTAGTGACTGTAAGACCCTTTCAACGTATCAACAGTTCTTCAAATGTCCTTAGACAATGATAATAAAACACTTAATTCTCAAGCCCATTTATTCATAATTTAAAGATTTTCCTTAAAATTTATTTTCTATCATGAGTTTAAAACAAAGAACTAGCAGAGTAACCTTGGGCAGACTGAATAAACATAGTCATACCACAAACATTCCTTTCAGCCAAAGAAGCCAGGATTTCAGAAGTATGCCTTCTCTCAAGATACAGCACTCTTTCTTGGGAGACAGGTGTCTCTAAAACCTGATATCGCCCATAAGATCCATTCAAAATTGCACAATGACTTTTATGCCTAGAACTTCCAGCAATACACTAAATGCAAGACCTGACAAATCTAAATTACTTTGCTTTGTATTGCTGAAGAATTTGGCTTACCTACATGTGGGTAATTGTCACTTCTATGGCTCAGTTTTAAAAGAAATAGAGGTCCTGGTGCATACATCTTTCTTTTTTATTCAGTAATGCCTTAGATTACATATAAGCCCTGTGTTTTTGTTGGTTAAGAATTAAAGACTTAAAAAAATTTTTGATGTTTATTTTTGAGAGGAAGAAGGAGAGAGACAGAGCATGAATGGGGAAGGAGCAGAGAGACAGGAGACATAGAATCTGAAGCAGGCTCCAGGCTTTGAGCTATCAGCACAGAGCTGGAAGTGGGGCTTGAACCCACAAATCGTGAGACCAAGACCTGAGCTGAAGTGGGACACTTACCCAACTGAGTCACCCAGGTGCCCCAGGCTTAAAGCCTTTTATCTAAATGCAAGTGCTGGGCTATTAGACTTTAAACTGAGTAGAATCACCTACCTAGCAAAATACCAAGAATGGAGAAAGCACTTGTAAATACTGTAGGGTGGGGGCACCTTAACTAGGGCTACTCAAACCTAAATACGCATAAGAATCATATCATATTGGGACACCTGGGTGGTCCAGTCAGTTAAGTTTCCAACTCTTGATTTCAGCTCAGATCATGATCTCGCAGTTCTTGAGTTCGAGCCTCCACATCAGGCTGTGTGTTGACAGCATGGATCCTGCTTGGGATTCTCTCTCTCTCCCTTTCTCTCTCTTGCTGGCCCTTGGAGCCTGACACTGGCTCAACCTTATGACTGTGAGATCATGACCTGAGCGGAAATCAAGAGTCAGACATTTAATGGATTGACATTTAAACACACAGGTGCCCTAATAAATAAACCTGGGTATCATCTGGGAGCTTTCTAGAAATGCAGTATCTAAGACACCCAGGCTGCTTGGCTGTCATTTATTCTTATCTATTTGATAGGAGAACCATAGTAATCTGCTATTTCATTGTAGAAATAAAAATATCCCTTTGAGATTTCTCTCTTCTTCTCCCCTTTTTATCTACTCCCTCCCTTGGTTAAGCATGCTTAAGTAGTATAAAGTACAATTTCGGTTATTGAACAATTGTATTTCCTAGACTACAACAAATATCAAAACCAAAACAAAACCAATATGGTTTGCATGATATACAAAATGAAATACTTTTCATTAATTTCCTCTGATCACCACTAAAATTAGAAGCAAGTCATCTGATCTTTATAAGTTAGACACATTCTTACTGGGAATAAAAAAGCAATTTCACAAATACTGGATGACACAAAGATTACCAAAGACTGTGTTCAACCTAACTGTATTATTCATTTATACTACATGTTCTATAACAATTATTATTGTTGTTGTTAATTTTCTTTATTATAAAGAAAAGTTATGATCACTTGTAATATACATTTAAAATTATCATTCCACAATACTTATCATTCTTAAGCTGGAACAATTAATTTGTACTCATTCTTCAATCCAATTTAGGTCTTAAAATCAATAATGAATCCTACTAATGAAGAAGACAACAAATTATCCATAGCTACATAGAATTTATATCCTAAATATATGAAACCATTAAACTGAAAAGTTTAAAATTTAATGATGGTTTACTCCTGAAATTGTCCAAATTAACTGAAGGCATAGTTACTGTCCTAGGTCCACTTCTCAAATATTTTTTTAATGCTTTATTTATTTTTGAGAAAGAGAGAGACAGTGTGAGCAGGAGAGGGACAGAAAGAGAGGGAGACACAGAATCTGAAGACAGGCTCCAGGCTCTGAGCCAGCTATCAGCACAGAGCCCCGATGTGGGTTTTGAACCCACAAACCGTGAGATCATGACCTGAGCTGAAGTCAGATGCTTAACTGACTGAACCACCCAGTCACCCCTCAAATATTTTCAACTAAACTTTAAAGTTTAGGGGCACCTGAGTGGCTGAGTCAGTTAAGTATCTGACTCTTGATTTTGGCTCAAGTCATGATCTCACAGCTCATGGGATCAAGCCCCATGTCAGGCTCCACACTGACAGTGCAGAGCCTGCTTGGGATTCTCTCTCTTTCTCTCTCTCTTTCTGTCTCTCTCGCTCTGTCTCTCTCTCTCTGTTCCTCCCCCTGCTCCTACATGTGCATACTCTCTCTCTACCTAAATACATAAACATTTAAAAAAACTTTAAAGTTTAGTGCAGACTTTCCCAAAATGATCTTTTTGTCTCCTATTTTCCATTTCTAACGATAATGGCAGGGGAAGACTATCTTCTAAATTATTGAACCACAGAAACCGATACCTTTCAACTTCAAATAATATTATTATTTGAATACTAGCTGTAAAAGTCTTAGGGTGCCTACATTTTGCTTTCAATTACATTACTGTTTTCTCAACAATTCAATTTTAAATAACTTACTTTTCTAACTAAAAGAAAATCACAGAACAAACATTTCTGTTGCAAATTCAATGTTTCCTCCAACTACTAGCAGACAATGAAGGAAAATGAAGTTATGGTTTATTGTAAACTATGGTCATTCTCATGGTGTTTATTAGGACTCTCTGTCACTACTACTACTTTAAGATGAAATAGCACTGAATACACAACACCCAGGTTTCAGTACTGGTGTTGGGTACCACATCTTCATCTTTTATACCTTAAACATTTTTTTAATGTTTATTTTTTGAAAGAGAGCGTGAGAGACAGAGCACAAGTGGGGGAGGGACAGAGAGAGAGGGACACACAGAATCTGATGTAGGTTCCAGCTCTGAGCTGTCAGCACAGGGCCCAACATGGGCTTGAACTTCTGTACCATGAGATCATGATCTGAGCTGAAGTTTGACACTTCAGGACTGAGCCACCCAGGTCCCCTATACGTTTAATGTTTTAAACTTTTATTTATTTATTTTAAAGTTTTTAATTTTAATTCCAGTATAGTTAACATACAGTGCTATAGAGTTTCAGGTATATAGACAGTGATTCAATAGTTCTATATACACTCTTTAATCCCCATTACCTATTTTTCTCACCACCCCTACCCACCTCCCCTCTGGCAACCATTGGTTTGTTCTCTATAATTAAGAATCTGTTTCAAATATCATGTGATTTCACTGAAATGGATAATTTAGGAAACAAAACAAATGAACAAAGATAAACAGAGATAAACACACATCTTTGTTCATTTGTTTTGTTTCCTAAATTATCCATTTCAGTGAAATCACATGATATTTGTCTTTGACGGACTTCCTTCACTTAGCATTATACTCTCTTGCTCCATCAACATTGCAAATGGCAAGATTTCATTCTTTTCTGTGGCTGAATAATTCTATTGTGTATATATGTGTGTGTGTGTATATATATATATATATATATATATATATATACACATATGCACCATTGTATATATATGCTACATCTTCTTTATCCATTCATCAATACATGGACACTTAGACTGCTTCCTTAGTTTGACTATTGTAAATAATGCTACAATAAACATAGGAATTCAATTATCTTTTTGAATTAGTGTTTGTGTATTCTTTGGGTAAATACCCAGTAGTCTGATTAGTGGATCATGAGTTAGTTCTATTTTTAATTTTTTTGCATTCCTACCAATAGTGGACAAGAGTTCCTTTTTCTCCATATCCTCACCAACCATATTTTTGTGTGTTTTTGATTTACTTATAACAGATGTGAGGGGATATCTCATTGTGGTTTTGATTTGCATTTTTCTGATAATGAGAGATGTTGAGCATGTTTTCATGTGTGTGTTGGCCATCTGGATGCCTTTGGAGAAATGTCTATTCATGTCTTCTACCCATTTTTTAATTGCATTATTTGTTTTTGTGTGTGTGTTGTGTAAGTTCTTTATATATTTTGGATACTAATCCTTTCTCTGATATGTCATTTATAATTATCTTCTCTCGTTCAGTAGGTTCCCTTTTAATTTTGTTGATTGTTTCCTTTGCCTTTTTATTTTGATGTAGTCCTCATAGTTTATTTTTGCTTTTGTTTCCCTTGCCTCAAGAGATATACCTAGAAGAATGTTGCTACAGATGATGTCATAGAAATTACTGCCTTTATTCTCTTCTAGGATTTTTATGGTATCTGGTCTCACATTTAGGTCTGCAATTCATTTTGAGTTTACTATTGTGTATAATGTAAGAAAGTGGTCCCATGTCATTCTTTTGCATGTAGCTATTTAGTTTTCCCAACACTATTTTTTGAAGGGACTGTCTTTTTCCCATTGCATATTCTTGTCTCCTTTGTCAAAGATCAATTGACCATATAATCATGGGCTCATTTTGGGGCTCTCTTTTCTGTTCCATTGCTCTATATGTCTATTTTTGTGCCAGTACCATGCTGTTTTGATTACTACAGCTTTGTAGTATATCTTGAAAACTAGAATTCTGATACTTCTGGTTTGTTTCCTTTTCAAGACTGCTTTGTCTATTCAGGGTCTTTTGTGGTTCCATTCAAATTATAAAATTACTTGTTCTAGTTCTGTGAAAAGTGCTGTTGCTATTTTGATAGAGATTGCTTTAAATACGTAGGTTGCTTTGGAGGTACGGACATGTTAACATTTGTTCTTCCAATCCATAAGCATGGAATATCTTTCCATTTGTTTGTGTCACCTTCAATTTCTTTCAGCATCATATATTTTTCAGCCAAGCTTAAGTTCATTCCCAGGTATTTTATCAATTTTGGTGCAATTGTAAATGGAATTGTTTTCTTAACTTATTTTTTGTTCGCTTCAATATTAGTGTATAGAAATGCAGTGAATTTCTTATATTGATTTTGTGTCCTGTGACCTTACTAAATTCATTATCAGTTCTAGCAGTTTTCTGGTGGAGTCTTCAGGAGTCTTTTGGGATAATATCATGTCATCTGCAAATAGTGTCAGTTTTACTTCTTCCTTATTAATTTGGATACCTCTTATTTCTTTTTCTTGCCTGATTGCTGTAGTTGGGACTTCCAATACTAAGTTGAATAATAGTGGTGTGAATGCACAGAGTGCTTTTCTTAGAGGAAAAGCTCTGGTTTTCACCAGTGAGTACAATGTTAGCTGTGGTTTTTTTATATATGGCCTTTATTATGTTGAAGTATGTTCCCTCTAGACCTACTTTGTTGAAGATTTTTATCATGAATGGATGTTGTACTTTGTCAAATGCTTTTCTGCATCTATTGAAATGATCATCTAGTTCTTATGCTTTCTCTTCTTGATGTGATATATTGTGTTGATTGATATCCAAATATTGAACCACTCCTGTATCCTATGATACAGTGAATAAATCCCACTTGATGTTGGTGAATGATTTTTTTTTTAACATATTGTTGGATTCAGTTTGCTAATATCTTGTTGAGGATTTTTATATCCATGTTCTTCAGGGATAATGGCCTATAGTTCTCTTTTTTAATGGTATCTTTATCTGGTTTTGGCATCATGAGTTGTCTAAGAGGGTATTGTGGACCTCATAGAATGGATTTGAAAGCTTTTCTTTCTCTTCTATGTTTTGGAATAGTTTGAGAAGAATAGGTATTAACCGTTCTTTCAATGTTTGGTAAAATTTACCAAAGAAGGAGACAGGAATCAAAAACCACTTGTGCTTGGCTCTCTCAGTGTGGTGCCTGCAGCCAATGAAATGGTGGGCCCCAGTATTCTCCCCAGAACCATACCCGAAGTAGAGAACTCTGTTTCATGAGTGGGAGCTAAGTGGAAGAAGAGAGCCCTCCATTTCTTAGCTGCACTCAGCTAGAACTTAGCCTCAGCAACAAGTAGGTGGGGGAAGAAATACAAAATACTTAAATCCCGACTTTTCCAGGAAGGCAGACCCCTGGCTGGGAGTTTAGAGGAGAGAGAGCTTTGTGTTCTTGGTTGTATCAGTCTAGAATATAGTTTCTGTCTTACTGAGCTGGGAGAGTAAGCCCTTCTCTAGGCATGAGTCTTTGTTCAAACAACACAAACTTTTGCAGTTCTTATCAAGTTTTAGTACATCTTTGTGAATAAATGTTTCTTCACTTGCAGTATGCCCTTAGGGCCATTGCCAGAAACACTTTAAATGGTTCTTCTAAAAAATAATTTTCACTCTGGTAACTTTGTTCATCTATTGTGTTTCTTAAATTTCACATATGAGTGAAATCATATGGTATTTGTCTTTCTCTGACTAACTTATTTTACTTAGCATACCAGAGGGGAGAATGGTGGGGGATTGGATTAAATAGGTGATGAGGATTAAGGAGTGCACTTGTGATGAGCACCAGGTGTTGTATGGAAGAGTTGAATCACTATATTGTACACCTGAAACTAATATTATCTGTATATTAACTAACTGGAATTTAAATTAAAAAATACTTTTCACAAGTTTCATGGGGACTTAATGAACATGCCCTTGGAGATTTTCACACTATTATGCTGAAAGTGGAAACTCTGCATTTGTTTTTATATATGTATGTTTTAGGTAGTGACTCTTCCTAATGGAGAGTCAGTCGTACATTCTTTATTAAATATATTATTCTCTTTCGACTGAACTAAAATATCACCTTTCATAAAATTAAATTTTATATATACTAGCTTATATACTTTTTAAATATTGCTTATGTTTTAATTTTTTTTAAGATCATATATTTTCTTAATATTGATATTAATTAGATAATTTGTTAATTTTAATTATGTTAATTAATGTTTCTCTTGCATTTAACATCATAGCAAATTTTCTTCTCAATTCTAGTACAGTAGTTGCTTTGTTTTCTTTCTCTTCTTCTTTTAGCTAGATTCTAGATATTAACTCAGGTCATCAGCAAGACATTTTATCTGTTTTTATTAATCATATGAATTATTTTATTCCTTGTTTTTTGCATATACTAGAAGCTTTAAATTACTTTTGAAAAATAATGTTGATAACAAGCATCCCTATATTACTGCTAATTCTAATAAAAATTTTTTTAGGTTTCACTAGAGAGGATCATGTTGGTTGTTGGTTTTGATAAACCTGTTGAAGGATACTTAGCTTCTCAAGAGGTAAAGAAAGCCTTCTCAGTCCCTATTGATATATTTCTATAATTCCTATTTAAATTTGATATAATTGTTTATGTTGATAAAATATCTAACACTGAACTCTATTTACAGTTCTAGAATAAACCCTATTTAATCATGCTGTTTTCTTTTGATAAGATCCTAAATTGTGTGTGTGTGTGTATACACAAAATCTCATATAACCTTTATTTAAATTATCTTTATTTGCCTCTTCTTAGGTACTATGATAGCATGGTTTTTTTATTAGGTTGTGCTTTCTTTTTCTATGATTGGGATAGTTTATATTACAGTGGAATTTCTAATCTTTAAAAGTTAAATAAGAATCAATTCTGAAAACAGTTTTTTTCATGGGTATTTTCCATTGGAAGATCTTTAAACAGTGTTTAAATCTATCCTACCTAACTCATCTACTCAGGTTTTCTACTTCTTCGATTAAACTTCTTCAATACTAATTACTAGAAAATCATTCATTTATCTAGATTTTCAAGCTTGTTACCACAGAGGCACATATATATTCTCTTATAATTCTTTTATTATCTGTAATCATGACTGTATTTTTCATTGCCACCTTTGTATTTGTTTGCTAGGTCTTTTCTTCTTAATTAGAATCTTAATGAGTTTATCAGCTATATTGAAGAACTGTTTTTGAAGACATTTAGCGATTCTTGCTATTAAATGTTGTATTTTATCAGCTTTTATATATATCAGTGCTCTCCAAATTGATTTTTGGTTTTATTGTTACATTCATAATTCCCTTTGATTATTATTAAGCCTCTGTATTTTACTCTTTTTTCCCTCGACTAATTAATGCATTTAAAGCTTTAAATTTTCCTCAGAGTCCAGCTTTACGTGTATCCCATGGCTTTAATTCTAAAGTAATCTCATTTTCATTCCATAATGTCATTTTCTTTTTTAAACAAAAGATACCTAGGAGTCTCATTCTATTTCTTAGTAGTTAACCTTTTAGATCACTATTTTATTATTCATTTATAATTTTACAGTGTTAGGACCAGAAAACGTGGCCAATAAAATTCTCTGTTTTGATATATGATTAACTAAGGTTTTTATCTGTGGTCAAACACATGATCACTGATTGCCTGAGGTAATTTCTTGTTTTGGATATACCAACAAATCTATGCTTTTTGAGTAATTAAAGTTTTTAATTTATATGTGAATTTGAAGTTTTGATTATATAATTCCCCTATGTCCTTATTTATCATTTTCTCATTGCTAATTCTGGAGATATATGTGTATATATCACTATAATTGTATTTGTATGTACTTCATACATTCTGATAGTTTTGCTTTATATATTTAGCGGCTATGCTATATTGTTGTTTGGTATGCACAAGTATGCTCATTTTTAATTAGCACTAACGAGTAGTATATTTGATTTATTTCTTCTATTTTACTTTATGTTTACTATTTACTTTCTCCTTTTTAGTTCTTATTTCTGATGACTTGATCAAATATTCCCAATTTATTAGTGTATATTTTTCTTTTTTAACCCCATAAAAAATAGGTTTCTCTAATTTTATACAAAAACAAGCAAACACCTAATTCTCTTTACTGCTTCTTCTCCAACCCAATAAATTGAGATTTTAAAATGCTTTTGCTTATTCATTTTAGTCTGATCCAGATGAGAACTTTGGGATGATACTGCTTAACCTTCTTTCCACTCCCAACCAACTCTCCTAGTTTTGTTGAAATTATTTAGTGTTTAGTTTCAGATTATTGTTATATTTTCCTTTAAAATATTTTGCTTACCATTTTTGTTTCTTCTTTATTTACACCTTTTTTGATGTCTATTTTGTTTTATTGTTTGTTCTCAGTTATTTTCTCAAGTATTTTCTTAGCTGGAATACATTTATTCCAACATGTTCATGATATCTTAACCAAGGTACAGAATTCTTAAAGTATAGTTCTTTTCTCTGAGCAGCCTGTAGAAAGTATTGTCACTGTAGCTTCTCATATTGGAGATAAAAGCCCTGGTTCTAATTGGATTCACTTCCTTTGTGAATTATTCAGACATCCTATCTGAAATCTTTTAAGATATTTTTCTTAAATTTTAGACTCTTGGAATTTTACAAGCATATGTCCCTATATATTACTTTTCTTATTACTCCCAGAATTCATTGAGCTCTTTTAGTTTGATAACTCAAGTCTTTCTTCAATTCAGTATCAATTTATTTGAGTCTTTCTTCTATTGCTGTTGTTTTTCCTCTCCTTCAACTTCCACTTTTTACATATCAAGTGTCATGAACACATCCTCTAATATTCTTATCTTTTTCCTTATAATTTGCTTCTTTTTATATGTTTCACTATAGTTGTGAGATGTTTCACCCTTTAGACCAGTATTAAGGCTGCTATGTTCTCAATAGTCACCTCCTTTCCAACTCAATTACTCAAAAATTAAAATAAAAGAAAATTTTGCATCTTAGTTTTCTTGTTTTTAACATGTGCTGTTTATTGTATTGATCCAGGTTCTCCAGGGAAACAGAAACCATAAGATGTACAAAGATACAAAACACAGACACAGACACACAGATACAAAACCAGGAGACATGATGGTATAGCTTCAAGTGTGAAGGCTGGCAGGCTTGAAACTCAGGAAGAGCCAATGTTTCAGTTCTAGTCTAAAAGCATAAAAAAAAGTCCACATCCCAGTTTGAAAGTATTTAGTCAGGAGGAATTCTCTTTTAATCAGGGGAGAACTAATCTTTTGTGCTATTTAGGCCTTCAAATGATTGGATGAGGTCCACGCACATGAGGGAGGGCAATCTGCTTCACCCCGTTTACAGATCTAAGTATTTATCTCATCCAAAACAACCTCACAGGTATACCCAGAATAGCATTTAGCCAAATATCTGGGCACCTCATGGCTCAGTCAAGATGACACATAAAATTAACCATCAGAGCTATTACTCAAAAAGAGCTATCTCCTCTTATAATCCTGCTAAAAAGAAGTTGCCTTTTCTGGGTTTTCTTCTTTTTTCTTTCTGGCTGCTATGTCCCTTAGTTATGGTACTGGTTTTCTCTGTGTACTTCTCCCAAAGCTCTACAAACCTTAAGACTCAGGTCCAGCTATTAATGTATGTTTAAGTGGCACGGATACAGCAAAATATTGTAACATGGCCACGTTTTCAGTCCCCTGTCTGGGCTCCCAGAAGACAGGCTTGTTCCCAAGCCTCTTGGCCATAAAGACAGTGTGCCCTATCAGTTTTGGGGAGAAGAGAAGGTTCATTCCACCTTTAGAGAACTCCTAATTTCTTGGGTTCTGGAAGGTAAGAAACACCTTTCTCTCTAGAACATTTTCATAAGCTAGAACTGTCTCTCCATGATGCAAGATATGCTGTTCTTGCCCTTGGGCTCTCTTACTGTATTACTCATAAAAATTGTTGAGAAACAAAGACACTAACACTTTGTCTTCTAAATAAACCGTTGGCGAGTTTATTTTTGGTCAGAGAAACTTTCTAAGAAGTCATATGGCACATGCGGTTAGGAATGGTGGTTACAGGTTTTACTATTTTTCTATCCCCAGGTTTTACTACCCACTGAGCCAGGTGAAGAGAAAATTAAAGATTCTGTTCTAATAGCATGAGTAATAATGAATTTTAAGTCCCGATCCAATGCCTACACAATTTAAACCCAGAAAGAGATCTCTGGCCAAGTATGTAGAAACCTGGGTTCAGGCAAAAAGCTCTTTATTTTTTTTTTTAATATTTATTTATTTTTGAGACAAAGAGAGACTGAGCATGAGCAGCAGAGGGGCAGAGGGAGAGAGAGATACAAAATCTGAAGCAGGCTTCAGGCTCTGAGCTGTCAGCACAGAGCTTAAGGCAGGGCTGGAACCCACAAACTGTGAGATCATGACCTGAGCCGAAGTCAGACACTTAACTGACTGAGCCAACCAGGCGCCCCCAAAAAGCTCTTTTATAACTGAATTGTGTGCTTTGATGACTTAAATGTGTGATATAGAACTCATTTAATCTTTTAATCTGTTTCTCTCTATATACATATATATACAAACACATAGATGTGTGTCAGTCTTCTATAAAAAGGGGGAAATTATTGTTTATATAGTCTACCCTTCAACTTTATTTCTTGTAAATATTTTGTATAAAATAATGCAATAGATAAAAGAAATTTAGTCTAAATTTAGTTTAGATTCTGATGCTACCTTTTGACTCTTATGCCAAAAGCAATGAATTCTGAGCCCTTCCTATCAAGTGAATATTAGTAATTTGAGGGTATAAATTTTTAATTATTGTCATGTCTTTGCTCAACAGCCTCTAAGAATTTCTGGATAGTCTGTGTATCATACTCCTTAGTTAGGCATTCTAATGTTCCAATATCTTTATTTTTTCCTAACTTTTTAATGTGCTATTCCCAATTACTGATGCTGTCACTTGGTTATAATGGTCTACTCAGGTGTCTTCAAATTATATAATTTCCACACTGTCCACTCTGTTTTAAGAGCTCTGTGGTTTGGGGCCATCTGGGTGGCTCAGTTGGTGAAGTATCTGATTTTGGCTCAGATCATGATCTCAGGGTTCACAGTTTGAACTCTATGTCAGACTGTGCTGACAGCCTGGAGCTTGGAGCCTACAGCAAATTCTGTGTCTCCCTCTCTCTCTAACCCTCCCCTGATTGCACTCTGTCTGTCTGTTTGTCTCTCTCTCTCTCTCAAAAATAAACAAACATTAAAAAGTTTTTTTAATTAAAAAAAGTTTCTGTGGTTTCAACTACTGCTTCTCCTTCTAGGTTCAGTGCAAGACACACATTGATCATTAGGTTTTCTTCGACTTCTCCTGTTGCCAAAAATCTCACATCTATGCTTACACTAGTCAAAAACTATACACATTTATTTAGGGCAGCAATAATATTTATATTATTTTTGTGGTGGTCATGTTAAATTTTCCTTTAACTCTTCTAACATTAGTTGACTTTTCAGATATATACGCACATTCTTGTCTCTTTTGTTATATTTAAATTATTTGTGGTTAGAAATAGTAATTGTTTTCTACCACATCTTTCCCCCTCTTCTCCAGGCCTAACATATTGCAGATATTCAGAACTTGACCATAAATGAGTAGAAATGCAAAATACCAGATGTACTGTATTGTTCTTAATTAATAACAAAATGTGGCTGATTCTTAAATTTTAAATAATCCCAAGAATCATGACATCATCCAGATTCCAAAAAACAATCTAGTTTAATTTAATGTACATCAATTTTCACAATAACTTTGACTCTTCTACTTCATAGTTTCACTTACTCTTCCTCAGAAGCATACCTATTCTTGGGTTGACATTCACCCCTACAAACCAAAATGGCCAAACCAGTTGTTAAAATATTTGAACACTTGGGGCCCCTGGGTGGTACAGTCAGTTAGGCCTCAGACTAATCTTGATCTTGGCCAGGTCATGATCTATTGTTTTGTGAATTTGAGTCCTCACATGGAGCTCTGCACTGCTGGTGCAGAGACTGCTTGGGATTCCGTCTCTCCTCTCTGCCCCTCCCCCACCTCTGTGAAAAGGTTTGCACATTCTCTCTCTCTCTCTCTCCTTTCTCTCCATACCTCAAAATAAATAAATAAACATCAATATAAAAAAAGTTGGACACTTTTGTGTAAGTTAGCAAATATCTGCTATCTGAAACCTGTCACCAACACCCTAGTTCCTCATGCCTATGCTCTCCCATTCCCCGGATTCCAGCAATCCCTACTACCCAACCAAAAAAAGGCATATTGCTTGTCATAACACAGGATCTCCAGGATTCTGCTTAAGTGCTATGGCTGTGTCCATTCTGATTGGCCAATGTCCATGCTCTACAGATTGGTAAATATTTCTGACTATATTCTATAGGATCATAATGTGTAATTTATAAGTGGAAAACTGAAATATAATCCTATAAATCTTTCTCCAATCCCATTAGTGATAGGCAAAACTGACTTTGTAAGCACAAGGTAGAAGTCATGAATAAATACTTACTGAGGCCCTATTAATTTTCAAGCAACTGTACTGTTTTTCTGTCTACTCTTTCTGGGCCCACCACTAACCCAGTAATATTCTCTTCTTTGGGCAACAACAATTGTTCTTTCTGTGAAATGGGGACAAGGATACAAACTTCATAAACTTTAGAAACATTTGCACTGTATGCCAGTTATTTGTTTACTTGTTTGTTTTGCCTACTAAACTGTGAGTTCTTGAAGTCAGGGGCGGTGTTTCAATTATCTGTGTATAACCAGATTCTAACATAGTGGTAGGCACATAGTTGATTTTTTAAAAATATAACACTTTAATCACATTCCTCTTACCAAAATACTATTATTTTCTTTCATATAATTAATTTTTTTTATTTGAGTATAGTTGACCCACAGTGTTTCAAGTGTGCAACATAGTGATTTAACATTTCTATACATTATGTTATCCCTCACTGCAAGTGTAGCTACCACATGTATTTTTAGATGAATTGGTTGAGTATCAATTATTCAATGGATTGATTTCATCTCTTCCAGAAATAATATTCTCCCAATAATTGTTTTAGTGCCTGATCTTACTATCTCTCCTGTGATCCTCTGTGTCTTAAGGGAGACCTCCTAGAGGTACAAAGCCTCAACCTGAAGAAGACTCAATTACAAACAATAAGATAGGCTAGTAATAGAAAAAAGAACTGTTGCATACAAAATTAATCATCTTTTCCATAAAAAGAATTGCTGCTGATTGAGTCTAATTCCCAAACTTTATACTTTCTAACAGTTTACATTTTTTTCCCAGTTCTGATGTCATAGGAAAACACTTTCTATTACTATCCAAGACAAAGTAAGTATGGCCTGGAAATGTTCCATTGAGACTTTCTCAGTTCCAAAGACAGACGATCATCAATTTGGTCATAAACCTTCAACTAAAAGAACAAAATAGGATGCTTCCTTCCTTGAAGCAAGACTATCAATCCTAGTAGATAATATGTGCCCAGTTGGGAAGCCAATCTTACTTAGACAGCAAACATTAAAAAAGGTGAGGGGAAGAAAAAAGCTAGTCACAAATTCAGAGGAATCATCTGATATTTTTTTTGTAAACAAATATTTTTTAAATGATATGCCTGTCTACTTGTGCCCTCACCATTATTCCAACTCTACCCTATGATCCAAGCAAAAATAATGGGAAAGAGAAACAAAAGATAAATCAGAACAGATGAACAAAGAAAATTCCTGAATCCCAAGAAGTAAGTAAGAGTATAGTATAATCCAAAAGCTTCTCTTGATATGAAAATAAATTTTTAATCCTGCTTTCTTGAACTAATGACTGAGAAAATCAGGTATATCCTGATGTATGACAGGATGTAGCACTGGGGACAATACCTACCATGGGTTTTCATTCACGGTTCCTTAACAACAGGGTACTGGAAACTATTTATAGCCAGTATTTAATTAATCATGTCAGAGAGATCGAAGTAAATTTGATAAAAAGCATTTCGCTAGTTTAAAAGATTTTTAAAATCTTTTTAAAAACTATGTTAGACATTTGATATTTCTGTCACTTCTCTCTTCCAGGGGATGCATGTGTAATCCAGACATGCCTTTTGGAGGCATTACAGCAAATATGATGAAAATCAAGTATTCTGGAATCCCCCAACGAGGTAATCAGGCATTACATAACATTTTCCCTAGAGTTGTTTCTCTAAATCTGTTCTCAAATTGTTTTCCCTTTAAAAAAATTTTAAAATATAAATCTACATAATAAACAAAACCATGTATTGCCTTAGTGATGCACTTATTACATGGAATCCTCTCAAGATATTTCATGTTGACCTTTATTTTTAATTGAGATAAGAACTATCAATCTAATTCTAATTTTCCCTCAGATATTGAATCTATGTTCATATTAATATATGATAAATAATATATTTCATTTGGACATTTTCAACAAATTTGGAGAGTATGGCTAATTGTTAGGTGGTGCTCACCATTACACATATTGTTCTCTTATTCCAGGACACACAACTAAGTGCATTTTCCATTCTCCAGTGCAGTGAGGTGTAATGATGTGACTGACTTCAGATCACTAGAAAGTGAATGAAAGAGATGTACACACTTATAGGCAAAATCCTACCTCATGTGACTGTATTCTCCCATGCATGGTCTGAATGAACAGGATTCCAAGGAATGAGAGAGAAATACAGCCGCAAGATGGAAGGAATCTGGCTTCCATAAGGCATGGCGCAAACAGAGGGCAAACCCTAAGAATTTTTATAAGCAAGAAATAAGATTTTATTGTGATAAGTCGGCGAGATTTTGGAGACTGTTAGACCAATTCAAATTAATAAAAGTGACTAACCAAGTTTGGCCACTTTTTTCTTTCGGAAAGAGCAGAGTGGCACATCATTTTAAGGATGCTAATGGTACACTCATGGAATTTTATAATTTGGATTCTGGTTTAATTTTATAAATCTGAATCCCAGTTATTCATTAGTCCCTCACAGAGTGAATGCTGTCCAAGGATACACAGGTCTTAGCTTCATATGAGTAAGAACTAAACATTAAAGGAAGAGAGGAATGAAAAGAGTCTAAAAATCTCTCAAAAGAAGATAATTATTTGAAAATCAGTCTCTTTTAAGAGTCAGCTATAGTGCTATCCTTTTGAAGAGCACTTGGGGGCCCACTGAGAGAGGTATACTCTCTTAAAGGCAAACAAGATTAAGAGCTAATGTGAAAAATATTTGAGTAACCAAAAAAATACAGTAATTTTTAAAAACATCTATAAGCAGGTATAGTGTGCTATCACTACCTTTGCAGAGGCAGTTGAACCTAAAGTCTAGCTCACAGTGCATTTGACTGGCAATTTAAAGACACATGCCATTAAGAATTAAAATGTTATGGATGAAGCAAGACATGATTTGAAAATAATGCCTTCAAATTAGGTACACTGATGAAATTCAAAATCTGTTGAACATCTGGAAGTTTCTTTTGTCAATACCTAAAATAGAACAGTGAGGCTAAGATTATATGGAATCCCATAATTAAATCATGTAAGAACCATTGAATTTTTTTTATTAATGAGACAAAATCCAGAAGTTAGAGATTTAAAAATAACATAAAACCCTATAATTAGATTCTTCAATGGGGTACAAGAAAGGAAAACTCTTACTTATTCCTGAATGTCTCTGAATCCCTAGAACTCCCTCCCACTTTCATAGGTCACTAGTTCCCTGTAAGGATATGTGATATGACTCTCAATTAGTCATAAGCTGAAACCCTAAAATGCAGGTTGTTTTGCAAATAAGCTTCTTCTTGCATGGGCATTTCTTTACATTTATATGGCAGGGTCTTACTCACAGGAGTTCCAGAGAGTATGATAACAAATGTGGCAGGCAGGTAAGCCACAATTTTAAATTATTGCAATTATAGGGGTGCCTGGAGTGCTCAGTTAGTTAAGTATCCAACTTTGGGTCAGGTCATGATCTCACCGTTCACAATTTTGATCCCCGCACTGGGTGAGCTTGAGCCCACTTTAGGTAAGCTCAAGCCCTTAATGAGCTTGAACTCCGCTTTGGATGAGCTTGGGCCCTGTTTCAGGCTCTGACCTCTGTCTCCCTTTCTTTCTCCTTCTCTGTCTCTGTCCCTCACTCACTCATGCTCTCTCTCTCAGTAAATAAATAAATAAATAAATAAATAAAGTACTAACTACTATAAAAACAAATAATGGCAATTATAATCAAATTTAGTAGTATTAATATCATACTTCATTGATTCTAAAACACACCTTTTCCCATATTTTAACATTTTGGAAATCAGGATCTGTTCTAACAGGTGGTTTCTTATAAACTCTGCCAGATAGGGGATGATTGTTGTCTAAATACCTTTTACTGAAATCTCCAAGACAAGAATGTGCCAACTTCAAAACTGGCATATTGAGTGTCCACAATTAGGAAGAAAATACTGGTGATGATACTGGAATACTGTTTTAAGAAAAGCTATAATACCAATATTATTGATGACACAAAAAATGATATGTGTGACAATTCTGAATTTTAAGAGTGATTCAGAGGAACTGACCTCTGAATGCAAAGATATCTGAAGAGTATAATAAATGTATTTTGTTTATATTTTCTTTTTACACGAGTGTTCAAGAGTAATTTTAAGTATATTTATTTTGAGAGAGAGAGAGAGCATGTGTGAGCAGAGGAGCAGAGAGAGAGAGAGAGGGAGAGACAGTATCCCAAGCAGGCTCTGCACTGTCAGTGTAGAGCCCAACATGGGGCTCATACCCATGAACTGTAAGATCATAACCAAAGGCGAAACCAAGAGTCAGATGCTTAAGTGACAGTGACCCAGGTGCCCCCAAGGGTAATTTTTTAAAAATAGTTTATTGTCAACTTGGTTTCCATATAACACTCAGCACTCATCCCCACAAGTGCCCCCCTCCATGCCCATCACCCCCCTTCCCCTTCCCCCTACTCCCTTCAGCCCTCAGTTTTTTCTGGTATTCAAGAGTCTCTCATGGTTTGCCTCCCTCCCTCTCCCCCCCTATTTTTCCTCCTCTTCTCCCCCATGGTCCTCTGTTAAGTTCCTCCTAATTCACCTATACGTGCAAACATATGATATCTGTACTTCTCTGTTTGGCTTATTTCACCCCCAAGAGTAATTTTTAAAACATGTGTGAATTAATCTAAAATAGGTCTTTTATTAAACACAAAATTAAAATTCCAAGCAATGAGAAAGCATTATATCAGTTTAATTAGGATATTTTTCTCTTGGTCTCATATAAGGTACATCTTCCACTAGAAAGAATCTTAGCTTCTTAGTGAAACCTGAAAATAAAGCTACACCTTCAGTACAGTGGAATAGCTTAGTTTATTAATGAGTATGTTTTTGAATAAATTTTTCTAGGAAGGCTTAAGTTCACATTGAATTCATATATACATGATATATCTAGAGTACAATGAGATTGAATAGCACTAAAACTGTTTAAAGTACCTCACAGTCTTAAAAAATTTCTATCCATATTGATTCATTTTATTTAATTTTATGAAAAAAGTCAATTATGTAATTTTTGTGCTTGTGTTTATGTCATGAATGTTTAGTCATAAAGCAATCAAATTTCAACACTATTCTGCTTGACCAGTGTGCCTCAAAATATCAACAGTTCTAACTTTACAAATTCATTTGCAAAATAACACTCATTTTCCTAGCTACAGTTCAAGTAGCAAAATTTAACATTCACCCAAATCCCTGAGTGAGCAAACAGAACTCAACGCAGAATGATTCTTTCCATGAATGTCTATAACATATCATTAATGAGCTATATAATTACCATGTGCAATAAACAGTTGAGAAAGCACTTCTAGAAAAAAATTATATAAAAAATAATATTTGATTTTTTGTGGCAAGAATTTGTGGCATGGTTTTTCACATTAGAAATAATATACGAAATAAGCTCATGCAAAAACATTTTAATACGTTTAGAATATTCATAAAATAATTCCATGAATGGGGTGCATGTATTAGAGTCACTATTGGGCAAATTAAAGATCGGTTGGCTATTCTACAAAATCAACTAGAATAAGGTGGGGAGTTATGTTTATGATCAGGGTGAGGAGTTATCTAAAATTAAAAAAACTCATGTTCAACTTGGAAAAATGTCAAGCTGCCTTTAAACACTAACTAAAATGAAATATTTTGTCTACATGCTACTTTTCTATGGTCTGTGTAGAAATAAACAGCAATTCTGAGGGACAACTGCATCATTATTTCATAGTTTTTGATCCATACTAAGAATGTAATAAAATCAGGCTTCAAAATGTATTTACTGTAATGTCAGTGATACATTTCCCCAAATGGAATCTCTGTTAAATGCTTTGTGTTACTCCTCCTTTCAGCTCAAGATGCTATCATCATTTCTCAGAAAGGAATCCTCAGACTGAGGAAATCTCTTTAGTTAGTTCATACTTTGCTGGTGGTAATGTGAATGGTGCAGTCTCTTTGGAAAACAGTTTGACATAAACATGGTTATGATATGACTCAGCAATTCTATTCTTAGGCTAAACCCTAGAAAAATAACTGTCACACAAAAACTTGTTCATGAATGTTCAGACAGCATTAGTCATTACAGCTATGAAGTGGAAACAATTCAAATCTCTATCAACAGATACATGGATAAATAAACTATGGTATGACCAAACAATGAATTTTATTTAGCAATAAAAAGAAATGAAGTACTGATACATGCTACAATATGGATAAATGTTGAAAACATCATGCTAAAGGAAACAATCAATAAAACTAATAGGCAACTGATGGAATGGGAAAAGATACTTGCAAATGACATATCAGATAAAGGGCTAGTATCCAAAATCTATAAGGAACTCACCAAACTCCACACCTGAAAATCAAATAATCCAGTAAAGAAATGGGCAGAAGACATGAACAGACACTTCTCCAAAGAGGACATCCAGATGGCCAACAGACACATGAAACAATGCTCAGCATCCCTCCTCATCAGGGAAATACAAATCAAAACCACACTGAGATATCATCTCATGCCGGTCAGAGTGGTTAAAATGAACAAATCAGGAGACTCTAGATGTTGATGAGGATGTGGAGAAACGGGCACCCTCCTACACTGTTGGTGGGAATGTAAACTGGTGCAGCCCCTCTGGAAAACAGTGTGGGTTTCCTCACAGAGGTTCCTCAGAAAATTAACAATAGAACTCCCCTATGACCCAGCAATAGCACTGCTAGGAATTTACCCAAGGGATACTGGAATGCTGATGCATAGGGGCACATGTACCCCAATATTCATAGCAGCACTCTCAACAATAGCCAAATCATGGAAAGAGCCTAAGTGTCCATCAACTGATGAATCAAGAAGATGTGGTTTATCTATACAATGGAATACTCCATGGCAATGAGAAAGAATGAAATCTGGCCATTTGTAGTAACATAGATGGAACTAGTGGGGGTTATGCTGAGTGAAATAGGTCAGGCAGAGAAGGACAGATACCATATGTTTTCACTTATAAGTGGAACAGGAGAAACTTAACAGAGGACCATGGGGGAGGAGAAGGGGAGAAAATAGCGGGGGAGAGGGAGGGAGGCAAACCATGAGAGACTCCTGAATACTGAGAACAAACTGAGGGCTGATGGGGGTGGGGGAGAGGGGAAGGGGGTGATGGGCATGGAGGAGGGCACTTGTTGGGATGAGCACTGGGTGTTATATGGAAACCAACTTGACAATAAACTATTTAAAAATAAAAAATAAAAAAAATAAAACATCATGCTAAATGAAAAAAAAAAACAGTCAAAAAAGATATTCCATAAGACATTTCACTTCTGTGTAAGTCCAGTACAGGTAACTCTATACGGACAGAAAGTAGATTACTGGTCTCAAAAGACTGAGAGAATTGAAGACAAATGAGAAATCACTATTACTGGACATGGAGCATCTTTTTAGGATAATGAAAATGTTCCAAAATTGATTGTGGTATTGGTTGCAAACCTCTGTGAGTATGCTAAAAACTACTTATCATATACTTAATCATATACTTAAAATGATGAATTTTATGGTATGTAAATTATATCTCAAGTTTTTAAATCCAAAACTTAATCATATTGGCAAAGTTATTTATTTGCTTTGTAAGAAAACATTTTTGCAGGGCCAAGGATTAGGAAGTAATCAAATTCTAGGGGCCAGTATTCTGCCTAGCACATTTGATTGTATGAAAGTAGCTGACTGAGACAATCAGACCTGAAGAGATGCTGCTGTCCTCGGTGAGTAGCCGTACAGCCCTGAAGAGTGTCGGGCTACTAAGTGAGGAAAACAAGTTACAGAGTAATGTACATAGCATGCACTCATTTTAATAAAAACAAACACTAACTATGTATGTATAAATTTGGATTTGGATTTGGATTTATATGTATGTTTGGGCATGCTTCATTTGTAGTCTCTATGGAGATGCATTTCTTCCTTCCTAATTTCTTTACCCTGGCTGTTATTTCATTCTTTTCAGATGTTGTGAAGTCCCATGATGTACTGATGAGAGTCAGTGTAGCCTGTGTTTGTACAATTGGTGGTTATTTCTTTCCAGCTGTAGCAATGTTTATATTGTCCTTTATGATGTCCTTTGCAAAAGGCCTCCTCTACCCATGTCTAAAATCCTGCTGAGCTTTAAAATATGATCTCTCATACATTTCTCTTTTGAGTGCTCTCTCACTTCCAGCCAACAAAAATCTTAATTTTCACAGATTACAAGAAATTCTTCTTCAGCACTCTTGCTGTACTTGTAGCCAAATCACTTGGATGCTTTTTAAAAGACATCATGGGCCTAAAGTTTTCAGTTTAACACAAATTAATGGCAAAGAGACCACAGACCATGTCAGATAGAGATATAGCTTTGAAAATTTAAAAAGGAAAAGAATTGGCTCTCTGGCCATCATGTAAGTCAGAGAAAGCATGAAAAAGAACGCTGCTACTTACAGGCCTAAAACTAGAGAACAATATGGCCCAGTCACTATTATTGGCTATAATCCTTTGATTGTGCTCTTTGAATTACCTGCATGACCCACCATAAGTAAGTAAGCAAGTCAACAAATAAATAGTTCTTTTTTGTTACTACAATGGATCTGGCTAGCTACTAAAACACTTTGGTAAATGATCAACATCATAAACTATTGAGGGTAGTAAGACTGAGGATGTATTGGTCTGGAAATTGCAAACTTCTCAATGATTAACTCATATTACCCCATCAGTAAACCATTTAACTATTTGGCAAATGGCCCTTATAATACATACATAGGAAATTAATCATCTTGTGGTAGTCACACATGTAATCCCCAGCTTATGTGGACATACACTAAGACTGCACATGCTGATTACTTTTCCCTGCCACCAAAACTATAAACTCTTCGCACGTTAAACAGTACCAATTAAAAAAAAAACTATTTATAGCTTATTGCTAATTCAGTAATGCCTATCCTCCATTATTGAATATTTCATAGGAATTTAGTTACATTTATAAAAAATATTCTATCATTCAGTCATCTTTCCTCACAATAATATTGTGAGGTGGTTGTCTACAAGAAATAAGAAAAAGGAAATAAATCAGGGTCTTAAAGAAATATCTGCACCCTCCATGTTCATGGTAGCATTATTTATAATAGCAAAGTTACAGGAACAATCAGTGTCTATCCAAGGATGAATGGATAAACAAAATGTGGCATATATACACAATGGAATACTGTCCACCTGTAAAAAATATTCTGTAACTTGTGACAACAAGATGAACCTATAGGACATTATGCTCAGTAAAATAATCCAGACAAACAGGTAGCAAATACTGAATAATCTCATACAGTGGAATGGATCTTACATTGTGGAATTTATAAATGTGAACTCTATATTATTTCTTACAACTGGGTAACTGTAATTTGATTAAACTGTAATTTTTTAATGTAAAAAAAAGAAATGAGAAAAAGATAAATTCAATTAAATTTGTCCATTGCCACCCCCTCCACAATTTTGGGTTAGAACTTAGCATCTTGGATACAAATTAGTTACAAATATCACCAAATCTCCCATTTTATAACATATCATATTAAAATAGCACAAACCAAATTTATAAGGAAGATGGTTTCACCTGCTTAGCATTCACTAAATGTTGCTTACTTGTCATCAACAAATCTAGATTTGTTAGTGCAGAAGTCAACAGAATTGCTTGCTCTGATTCAATTCCAAAATTTGCTGAATATGTATTAGATGATTGGAAACACAAAAGTAAAGACAGTGTCTCTACTGTCAGGTTTATTTGGGACACAGGCATGCATTCACTGAGAACTGGATCTGAGGGGTGAACAGGGTGATATGGAACCAAAAGGTAAGAGGTGGTTTATTCTATCTAGGACAGAGATAAGGAGGTGGGGGGCAGAGTTACAGAAGATTATCAGAATAGATAGCATTTAAGAAGACCTTGCTTTTCAAGAGAAGTAAGAATTTGAAGGAGAATGAAGGAAAGGACAAGACAGTAAGGGAAAAAAATAGAAATTAATATACATACTTATAATAAATCTAAAATTACATGGTATATTCTAGAATCTTAGGTGGAGAGCCAGTACATATTTATTAAAATGTTGTACTGGGAAAGATGGCAGAGCTCTTCTCCTATTCTTGAAGTATTCAATTCATCATTAGAATCACTAATGTGTTCTTATGGAATGTATTTTTGACCTGTCCTTACGCACCAATGGAACTGGCAGAGGGCAGAAATGAAATAGACAGCAAAAGCAAAATGGGTGACAACCTATGGATACACTGAGTATACTAACCCAAGAGAACCCAGTGAGTGACTCTAGTAGGAGGTCTGTAGAAGGAGAAGAGGAGAAGAAAAAATCATAAAAAGGAGACAGCAAAATGGATCTCAGGGGTTCATGAAGGTAATGCAAGCAGTACTTTGGCCACTTGCCCTGCTAAAAATAGAAGCATCACCAGATACATTTGGAAGGACGTCAATGACCTTGAGCTCAGAGTTCAGGGAAGAATTCATCAGTTAGAAATGTTTGGAGTCAAGGGTGAATGCCTTGCTTTTAACGAGAGCTAATGTGATGTAGTGTTTAAGAGTTTAGGTTCAGGCCACTACTTTTTGTTGAACTTTGAACAAACAACTTATGTCTTAGTACCTTAATTTCTAAAACAGGCAAAATAATAGTGTCTACTTCATAGAACTGATATATAGATTAGAGAGTTGATATATGTAAAAGTACTGTGAATAATCAGGATGTAGGCGTAGAAATCAAACTCTGGGACTCTATTTTCAAATACGTTGGAAGTGCTAAAAAGTTAAAGAGGGGACCATGAAACAATCCAGAGATTAACAAGAACAGGAAGCCTTTATCACTTCATAGGACTGGAAGGCAAAGAGAGGAAGAAGTTTTAACAAAGCCTAGGAGCTGGAGCTTTCTGGGAGAAACTGGAACCATGAGACAGCCATAGACTTTTCTGGAAATCCTACCGCAAACATATAAGATAAGAGATACATCCTGGTTCCAACCAGGTCAGTAGCTCTCAGCCTAAGATTCTTTCTCCTTAAAAGGGGGATAATGTCACCTCTCTCCAAGGATTTCTGTGTGCCATTTGAATAAGCTAATGTACGTGAAAGCATTTGTATTATAAAATACTACACATATATAAGATACTATTAATGACAATATATATAAAACTGTTCATTTAAAAAAATTTTTTTAAATGTTTTATTTATTTCTAGGAGAGAGAGAGAGACAGCGTGAGCAGGGGAGGGTCAGAGTCACATCTGAAGAACAGAGTGACTGGAAGGCAAAGAGAGGAAGAAGTTTTAACAAAGCCTAGGAGCTGGAGCTTTCTGGGAGAAACTGGAACCATGAGACAGCCATAGACTTTTCTGGAAATCCTACCGCAAACATATAAGATAAGAGATACATCCTGGTTCCAACCAGGTCAGTAGCTCTCAGCCTAAGATTCTTTCTCCTTAAAAGGGGGATAATGTATCCAAGGATATTTAAAACTAATGTTGAAAGCATTTAAAAGATAATTAATTTATTAAAATGTTTTATGTTTATTTATTTCTTCAGGGGAGGGTCAGAGAGAGAGGGAGAGAGAACGAGGCTCCAGGCTCTGAGCTGGCAGTCAGCACAGAGCCCGACGCGGGGCTCGAACCCACGAACCACGAGATCATGACCTAAGCAAAAGTCAGACTAAGAGCCATCCAGGGGAAGTAGAATAGAACTACAAGCAACTAGTACAAGATTCCATTTCTCCTCAATGAATAATGTGAACTGAATATTAAGCCAAAAGAGATGAGAACCAAGGAAACCTAAATGTAATGTTATGCACAAAATAAATATGATCTGCTGATTTCCTGACTTTCCAGTTAACCTCAGAGTAAGACACATCATGTTTAGAAAACTTAAGAAATGCAGAACCCTTAACTTGGAGTGTATTCTGTATTCATTTAACCCCATTATGGTACAGTATTTTATATACTTATGATTCGGTTACCCCATTTGAGATTTTGAGGGTGTATGTGTAAGTGCATGTACATTACCTTCAGCTTGGTTAAAGTGTTTTAAGAAACATATTCTGAAAAGGGATAGGTGTGGTTTTTGTTTATACTTCTGTAGTGTCTTTAATAATAATAAGTATTAAGTTAACATACACAGTTCAACTTCTTATCTTTCTCTTCTCTGGCTGAGCTGAGATTTGTTTTTACAGGTTCTGTGTCTCTGTATTATCCATTTCATTTGGAGAACCATAAATCTTTGGTCCCATTGATTTCAGGGGCAATTAATCCTTGGTCCTCCTGTATAACCACAACGCTAGTGCTGCCGTCTTCAAGACTTTCATCTTTTGACCCATTATAACTCACAAACTGTTTCACATTTTAACCTAACTTATAGTTTGGCCTTGGTGATTCTGCAATTAGATGAATTAATAATCAGGTGACCACATATCCAAGGTTCTTGGAACCCTCCCAGTTTATGCCTGTTGTTCCTACATAATTATTTATAGCTTCCCCTTTCATTCTCATAAGTGTCCTGGTTTGGATAATAAATTATATGGTCACACATTAGTAAGTGTCTCAAAAGCAGAAACAGTATGCACTCTGTGATAGTAGTGTGCCCAGAATTTTATAAACAAAGCTCCATACAAATGTAAGCTATTGTTATCATTTTCTATGCAATATCCTGGTATTAATTTTATCTGCAGAAAAACAGAACAGATTGAAGGAGTTCCCTATCTCACTTGTAGCAGGAAGGCTGAGATCTGCTCAAGAAATATAATATTCTAAGGTCTCAGTTTCTCCATATGCAAAATGAAGGGGCTGAATTACATTATCCCTATGGTCCATTCCAGTCAAACATAGCCTGCCTTCCACATCTTCCTGTTTCCTACACAGCACACCTGAAATTGCATACTCTCTCCAGAGATACCTGGGACCCTCCATATTGTCTGATTCTTCACCCTAACCCTGACATTTATCCCAAAGGGCTCCCTATACACAGAGGAATCTTGACCACAAAACTGTATTTAAAGAATTGTAAGTTTCAAACTTTATAAATTTTGCTCTTTTTTCCCTTAAAACTCTAGACTTTTGTTACTTTTGGCGTACCATACGTCCCTGAGAACAATCAGATCCAGCTTAGGGATGCTCAGCCTTATTTGTGCTTTGACAATTTCTTCCCTTGCTATCATCCAGCTAAGGGTAGACCTACTTATAGGATGGTATTTTTTTCAAGGTTAGAAAAAATTTTAACAGGCTATTTACTCTCTCTATCAATTCTGATTTCCTTTTTCTTTGATCTCCTCTTCCTTCTCGTCACTATTTCTTCTTCCCACATGACCTTCCTGTTATTGGATAAAACAATTTGATGAATTAAATCTCACTAATGTATAAAAATACTTAATATTCTATTTTCCTAGAAATGTTTATATTTTTAGAGAAAGTAAAAACAGCAAAATGCTTAGTATAGAGAAATTTGCTGATAGCACAAAGATTAAATTACATTAGCTGCCAGAGTTCTTTGCATACTGTAGGCTCTCAGTAAACACTAGTTGGTATATATGTGAGGTGACAAAAAAATAAAAGAAAATCTTCTGAAGCAGAGGAAGGTGAATATTTCTTAGGCAGAAATTCTTCCAGATATGTCCAATTATCTCAAAATAACAAAAGAACATATGTTCACTAGTAGTAATAAGTTATATGTAGCTTTAATTTTAAGATGTGGTGAAAGGGAGAAATGGCATTGGAAAAATCTGTAGAGGTCAAATGGGATCCAGAATTGGAAGTAACTTTCATACCATGCCATCATGTATCAGATTAAGACATTTAACAGTTCTAGGAATGTAGGCTAGATGTAGAGTTCTGATATGGTAAAATCACTATGCCATCAGTATGTAGAATATACTAAAGGCAGAAGACACTGTACTCAGGAATACTATTTAGAAGCCTACAGCATTTATCTAGGATACCCAGTGAGACTGGGACTTATAATAAACACCCATATGGGGACAGTGAATAGGGTTGGATTGAGAAATCTTCCAAGTATAAACTCTATAGGATTTTATAAACAATAGATATTGGGAACAGGTAATGGTAATGAGAAGAATTGGATATATACTGAATTTAATGTTTTAAATATGGGAAACTACATGGGAAAAACTCATAAGTGAGATAAGAAATATAGGAAGATATTGGGAAGAGAATTTGGACAATGAATTCAATTTTAAAGATACTGAATTTGATTTGAAGCTGTCTCTTATAGCTATAAATAGAATCTGACACTTGGAATAGAAATCAAAGCCAGAAGAATTAGACAGTTGCTGATATTTTAAAACCACCCTGGAGTATGTAGAGAAAGTAAAGAAGACCTGAAGATGGAGCATTAGAGAACAATGGCACTTAAAGAGAGTATCCTAAAGCCATATATGACAAACCTATAATTTATATCTCTTTCAATGATGAAAAGCTGAAAGCATTTCCTCTATTATCAGGAACAAGAAAAGGATTCCTACTTCTGTCACTTTTATTCTACATACTACTGAAGTCCTAGCTAGAATGATTATGCAAGAAAAAGAAATAAAGGTATCTAAATCATAAAGGAAGAAGTAAAATTGTCTATATTTGCAGATGACATGATACTATACAAGGAAACCTTAAAGACTCCACCAAAGAACTATTAGGATTAATAAATAGACTCAGTAAAGTTGCAAGATATAAAATCAATATAGAACAAACAGTTGTGTTTCCCAACACTAGCAATGAACAATCAGAAAGAGAAATTAAAACAATTTCTTTTACAACAGCACCATAAAGATAAAGTACTTGGAATAAATTTAACCAAGGAGGTGAAAGACTTTTACGCAGAAAACTATAAAACAGTGACGAAAGAAATAAAAGAAGACACAAGTAAACAAAGATATTTTGTGCTCATGGACTAGAAGAATTAATATCATTAAAATGCCCATACTACCCATATTAATATAAATTAAAAAATGAATACATAAGTAAATGGGGGAGGGAGAGAATAGACAAATCTCCTGTACAGATTTCCAAATAATTTATGTAGATAATCAGTCCTCAAAGAGGTAGAGTTTAATTCCCTATTCCTTAAGCATAAACTATACATAGTAACTTTCTTTAAAAGAATACAAAATGGGGGGCACCTGGTGGCTCAGTCAGCTAAGCATCTGACTTGGGTTCAGGTCATGATCTCGTGGTTTGTGGGTTTGAGCCCCACATTGGGCTCTGTGCTGACATCTCAGAGCCTGGAGCCTGCTTCAGATTCTGTCTCTCTGTCTGTCTCTCTTTCTCTCTCTGCCCCTCGTCTGCTCATGCTCTGCCTCTCTCTCTCAAAAATAAACATTAAGAATTAAAAAAAAAAAAAAAGAATACAGAATGGAATATGGGGAAGGGGAATGAGTAACAAGACGGAGAAATCTGGCAAACACTACCAGGAAATCAAAGTAACATCAACAGTGTAAGTCGTGCTTGATATATGTACTACGTACTCTTGGTATATGATGAGAATGACACTTTACTTCTGTGGTCATCTTCCCAAAACCCGTAACCCCAGTCTAATCATGAGAAAATATCAGGCAAACACAAACAGAAAAACATTCTAGAAAATACCTGATCAGTACTCCTCAAAACTGTCAAGTTAATCAAAAGCAGGAAAGGTCTGAGACACTGCGAGAGTCGAGAAGAGGGCTATGGAGACATGATGGTGGTGACATGTAAGGCAGTATCCTGGGTGGGATCCTGGAACAAAAAAAAGGACATTAGGTTAAAAAAAGGGAAAACTTGAGTAAAATATGGACTTTATTCAACAACAATTGTGTCAATACAGTGTTCGTTAATTGTGACAAATGCACTGTATTAATGAAATTTGTTAATAATAAGGATATATGGGTGGTGGGGGGGGAGGTATATGAGAGCTCCATACATTCTTTGCAACTTTTCTATGAATTCAAGACTGTTCTAAAATAAAAAGTTTAATTAAAAGAAATTCTAGAATTCTGTCCAACATATAGTAGGTTCAAAATTATTGGAAACTGTATTATCATTAATGGTGCTATTAGTTACGGGAAAGAAAGTAAAGGAAAATAAGTATCTTCACTGCTCTGCTCACCAAATCCATTCACTATACTGACGCCCTTACTTAGTAACTAGTAATGTCAGCTGCAGTAGTTACATTTACTCATCATAATGATTCCCATTTATTGAGCCTTTATTAGAGGCTGAGTATATGAATTATCTTAATACTCAAAAACCCTCATGAGATTTGTACTGTTATTATCCCAACTTTACAGATGGAGAATAACAAACTCAGAGAGCCTAAGAGAAGCTTAAAGAAGCTAAGTAATTTGCCTAAGGCCTATGGCTAAGAAGTGAAAATTTTTGAGCTCAAGAAGTTTGTTGTTAGCACCTATACTCTAACTGGTCTGTTAAACAGACCTATACATGTGGATATGCCTGCCTCCACCTTACACACGCATACTGCATTATTCATGCACTTCCCTCTTTATACTACTATTAGGATCAGCATTCTCTCCAACCACTTCTTTTCTGTTTGCAAATACACAGATAAACTCAGGACACAATGTACCAGATCATTCCTAAACACTGGGTCTTGCCCAAGCCCTCAGTGCTGTGACTCAAGTCCATTTCCTTATTACTAATTCTACTACAAGGTAATATTTAAACTTGATTGAGTTCACAATTATTTTTCCTTTGAGGAATACACTGAAAGCAGCAGCCTTCCCTGTAGACAGAAGATAATTCAGTGACAGCACCACTGTGTCCATCCTCTTTTTCATACCCTCATTGCCCACTCATTGCTTTAACTCACTGAAGCAAGAGGCTAAAGAAAGAAAGCATTATTTCCCTTAGAAAGGCAAGTCTATAGTGAAGCTCACTTTCTGTCTTCATGTTAAAATGAGAACACACGTTACTGGAAGCAAGGATTTTTCTGTTCATGTGCAGCAATACAACCTTCCAGTTTTCATAAATCTAAAGCAATATTTTTTATTTTCTATAATTAGGCCATAAGTGAGTCCATGCCAGCCTGACTCACTCAGCTACCTATGTGCTGTGGCTGGAGTGTCACTGTTCCATAACTGGGGTACTGAGTGCTTTTGTTAGGGCCTGATGCATAAATAGAACAAAGAAAAAGATCTTTCTCAGAGAAAACCTTGAAAGCCAGGGAATGATAACCTTTCTCACACTGAGGCCTAGGGGAGTGGTAAACTGGCAAACAAATCCAAGTCCTTCCTAGGGCTTTCCTGGCTTCAAAGGGACTCAGGCCCACACGAATTCCTTAGTAGGAACTGCTGGACAATGTCAAAAGTACCCAAACAGCTCCTTATACCATTATATAGTTGCATAGGTTCTTAGTTTACTCCCATAGTAGAGAGCAAATAACCTAGCCTACGACCTCTTCTATAATCAACTACAAGAAACCTTGGAAGAGGTTAGAGAACTTAAGGAGCCATTTGCATATCCTCTAGGGTTATTCCTCATTTGACAAGGGGGAGGCTTGAAGAAAGATGCTTCTGTCTGACTGTCAGGAAGTAGAGCACACAGGAAACAGTAATTCTCCCCTGTTTTGAATGGGTGCCACATTTTCTTCTTCCCCTCCCCTTCCCTCTGAAGCCTTCCCTAACCTAAAACGTTCTTATCACTTCTCTATTGGCATCCCTTCGCTAATAAGTCTCATAATCACATAGTCACCTCTATTAGTTTGTGCTTCATTCTCCAGTTTCCTGTTTCATTTTCCTGTGGGAACACTTAATACCCTCTGCCTTGTGGTACAGCCCAGGGTGACCATACAGTCTGCATGTGTGACTAGACCGTAAATCCTCTAATATAAGGGATTCAGTACCCTGCTTCTCACAGGGTCTCGCATATTGCTCAAAAATCCTCATTGAACCAAAAAGTTGCAAGTGCTTTTTATAAGCCCTTTTCATCAAATATGTCAATAAATTCTTGAAGAATCAGACACAGCTGTTTTTTTGGAAATAGCTCTTCCCAGTACACTATTTCCTTCTTCCCATTTAGCAACAAATTCACAAATACACACATGCATGCGTGCATGCACGCGCGCACACACACACACACTCACACACACATTCATACCTTGAGGTTTAAGCAAAATTATCAACCAATCAATTAATAAATATTTTATGAGTTATACTCAGTAAGACCCCAGACTTGTTGCTCATTGATACATGTTATCTTTCTGATACAGATACATTTAAAGAATGAAAAAAGCAAGAACAACAAGAAAACTCCAAGTGGCCAAGAAAGCAAAACCTATTCTCTTAGACCTGGAATTCCAGGAAGTAATCCTAACATTGTCTTCCTATAAGGATTCATGATTACAAATAAATACTCTAACCAGGCTCTCAGTTAAATCCATCTTACATAGGTATTCTTTACAAAATATTTACTGAATTCTTACTATGAACCACATAGTATTCTAGGAGTTGGACATAAAAATCTTTCCATAATACATGGAAACATACAATAAACAAATCATGTATACACCCAAGAGGTCAGGAAGAAAGTAAAATATAGCAGATCAGGGGACAGAAGGAGCATATCTAACAACCAGGGAAGGTTTGTAGAGGTTTTTAGTTGTTGTTGTTGTTATTGTTAAAGAGGAACTTGCTATTAAATTTACATTTCTTTAAAAACATACTTTCTCCAACCGTTACCACTCTAGAAAGGAACAGAAAACCCTCTCCATTTGGTGGATTCCATGTAAAAGCCTGAGGTGGTGAGGATAAAGTATAAAAATACTATGTACAAAGGTAAAGAAAGTATCTGCTGTTACCTTAATGTTCAGATACCCCTGCCTCAGGCCCCTTTTGCTCCTTTTGAAAAAAGCCCCTGGGAATCCATTCGAGTAGAGAACAAGCTCTTCCTCTGGAGGGACATTCAAACCCCAACATGACACTAAGTAACTAAAGAAGAAAGAAAATGGATAGTACTTCATATTCTAGCAATGGGAGGGGATTTGCCCTTTTATTGTCAGCTTGTATGAAGTGAAAGCTGAGCCATGTAAATACATGATGGAAGGGCATTTGAAGTAGAAGAAATAGCAAATGTAGAGTCCCTTATATGTTTAGGACATTTAAGCAAGAGCAATGGAATTAGTATGCCGGAGAGGAGAAAAAATAAGATAGAAACAGAAAGCAGATGGTGTAGGGCCCTGCATAGTGAATGATCCTTTAGAAACTTGCATTAATATTATCCCTCCACAAAAAGGAAAGGCTTGAAATAAATTAAAACCAAAGGAGGAAGGGAGGCAAAAAGAAAGAGAAAGGGAAAAAATCCTAAAACTACAGGCAGCTTTGCTTCTTTGTTGTTAATGGATATGCTAATTTCATTTCAGGTAGAAACTTGTTAAAATCTCTCATATCACCTCTCTTATATCCCCCTTTCTTTCTAACTGTAATGTCACTGTCTTCTGATTCTCTTCATCTATGGCCAGAATTATTTACAATCCCTCCAGATTGGCTTCCCTCTTCATTTTAGCCCCCTTTAACACAACCACATTGCTGTCACAACAATCTTTCTAAAATCCACATCTTACCATGCTTCTCTCACCCTTTCAGAGGCTTCCTTCTAATTTTCTTTTTCTAATCCAAGTACCCCACCCTCTATACCAAACTGCAATCCCCACTCTAGATTTAGTGGTTATTCCCTGAACACACTAGGCATTTCCACACTTTTATCCATATGTCACCTGGAATGCTTTCCCAATATCTCTTATTCATTCTATACATGCAACTCAACTCTCCTAAACTCCATAAATTTTAACTACATCCCCATGTATCTTCTATCCCCATGGAACAATTAATCTTTCTCTCATATGCTTACATGACACCTTATGTCATTACATTAGCCTTTATCAACCAATCAATGTTGTGCTTATTATGTGGCTTTCTTCCTACCTACTGTATGAATTCTTTATCAAAAACATTGTACTCTTCATTTTTATATCCCAAGTTATTAGCAGAATAACATAGATAAAAAGATACTTAATATTTACTGAATTAAAAAACAAAATAGGAAATGAGATGAAAATGGGGAAAGTCGCAAAGCATAATCAGAAAACAAGAGAAATCAAGATGATAAAGAGATTTACAAAGCCAGCAGAGAGAAAAAAAATTATAAAATATTAAAGCCAGGACAAATTTTTGTAATATTTTTTAATCGCCAATTTTAGCAAATGATACATTGGGATTCAGAGTACTCAAGCAGCAAATGATTAGAAGAGCTTGAAAGTTTCAATGTTTGATCCACAAACATTAGAGAATAACACAAACTACAGATAAAAAAGCACCTATAGATCATCCTGCACAACTGTACACTGTGACTCTCTGAGATGGAAAAAGGTTGGAGAAATTTCAATTTACCATTAAGTTCATTTCAACGGTAATATTTTTCCTCTTACTTGAATTTTTTTATGTGAGAACTTTACCCTCCTTCATGTACCTTATTACATGTATATTGATTTACCATTTCACAGTCTATGAAACATTAAAATATCATTTCGCCAGATTCTCATAGCAGTCTTTTAAATCTTTGGTTTCAGTTAGATATCTTTTCCTTCACTAGTCTATGACCTCCTATAAATATGAAAGATCATTTAAAATATCAGTCAAATAGGCAGCTGAAAAGACTATCTGTGTTTGTGTGATTTAACACAGATGCACTGAAGAGTGTACTTCAGACGCATAGGGTTTTGGTGCTAGCCCTGCCAACCTCAAGCTCAGTGTCACTTCACCTAGGTTTATGTGCATCTGGAAGTCAAGGAGGCTTCACCAGATCAGTGGTTTCCAAACCTGGCTAGGCATCACAATTACCTAGAGTCTTTAATAAATCTAATAGCCTAGATCCTTCTCCCAGAACATATCACAGGGTGAGGACCAGATATCTGTATTTAAAAGCTTTCCATGAGGAAGAGTTAAGATGGTGGAAGAGTAGGGGAACCCTAGTCATCTCTTACCCCTCAAACACAGCTAGATAAATATGAAATTTTTCTCAACACCCAAGATATCAATCTTATGACTGAAAGAATAAAACTTCAAGTCTACGAGTAGAATCGTGGCAGGTAGGAATTGTGGAGCATTGATCTGGGAGAGATAAGAACTGGGTACTGCAGATGCTGCAGAGGGGAGGGATCCCTGCTTACAGAGACTATTGCAAGGTATTATAGGCAGAAGAGAGCAAACTCTGAAGTTTTATTTTTTTTAATTTTTTATTTTTTTACAAATAGTTTATTGTCAAATTAGTTTCCACATAACACTCAGTGCTCATCCCCACAAGTGTCCTCCTCCATGCCCACCCCACCTCTCCCCACATCCATCAGTCCTCAATTTTTGTCAGCATTCAAGAGTCTCTCATGGTTTGCCTCTCTCCCTTTCCCCCACCATTTCCGCCCTTCTTCTCCCCCTTGTTCCTCCGTCAAGTTCCTCCTAATCCTCCTATACGTGCAAACATATATTTGTCCTTCTCTGCCTGACTTATTTCGCTCAGCATAACACCCTCAAGGTCCATCCATGTTGCTACACATGGCCAGATTTCATTGTTTCTCATTGCTATGTAGTATTCCATGGTATAGATAAACCACATCTTCTTGATCCATTCATCTGTTGATGGACACTTAGGCTCTTTCCATGTTTTAGCTATTGTGGAGAGTGCTGCTATGAACACTGGGGTACATGTGCTCTTATGCCTCAGCATTTCTGTATCCCTTGGGTAAATTCCTAGCAGTGTTATTGCTGGGTCCTAGGGGAGTTCTATTGCTAGGTTCCTGAGGAACCTCCACACTGTTTTCCAGAGGGGCTGCACCAGTTTACATTCCCACCAACAGTGTAGGAGGGTGCCTGTTTCTCCACATCCTCACCAGCATCTAGAGTTCTCTGATTTGCTCGTTTTAGCCACTTTGACTGGCGTGAGGTGGTGTCTCAGTGTGGTTTTGATTTGTATTTCCCTGATGAGGAGCGATGCTGAGCATCGTTTCATGTGTCTGTTGGTCATCTGGATGTCCTCTTTGGAGAAGTGTCTCTTCATATCTTCTGCCCATTTCTTCACTGGGTTGTTTGTTTTTCGGGCGTGTAGTTTGGTGAGTTCCTTGTAGATTCTGGATATCAACCCTTTATCTGATATGTCATTTGCAACTATCTTTTCCCATTCCGTTGGTTGCCTATTAATTTTCTGGGTTGTTTCCTTGGCTGTGCAGAAGCTTTCAATCTTGATGAGGTCCCAACAGTTTATTTTTGCTCTTGATTCCCTTGCTTTTGGGGATGTGTCAAGTAAGAAGTTGCTGCGGTGGAGGTCAAGGAGGTTGTTTCCTGCTTTCTCCTCTAGGGTGTTGATAGTTTCCTGTCTCACGTTCAGGTCCTTTATCCATTTTGAGTTTATTTTTGTGCATGGTGTGAGAAAATGATCTAGTTTCATTCTTCTGCATGTTGCTGTCCAGTTCTCCCAACACCATCTGTTAAAAAGGCTGTCTTTTTCCATTGGATATTCTTTCCTGCTTTGTCAAAGATCAGTTGGCTGTATACTTTTGGGTCCACTTCTGAGTTCTCAATTCTGTTCCATTGGTCTATGTGTCTGTTTTTGTGCCATGAAGTGTTAGAAGTCTGCCACTGTTGGTATTGTATCTGACTTAGATGTGCTCCTGTGGGAAGGAGAGCGGAGACCTGGAGCAGGCAGTGTGGTCACGCAGGGAGGAATGGTTCTCCTGCTCCGAGTACATTTGGGAGTGGCAGCAAGGCTTCGTTGGACAGAAAAATGAGTGGCACCAACATGCTGCACTGTTCCCAGGCACAGGAGCAGGTCACAGACTGTGGGCAGCGATTGTTGATACTAGCTTCCTGCTCCACTTTGCCATAAACTCCAAACCACTGCAGGATCATGTCATCACTTTCCTGGGACTGGTTGGGAAAAGCTCACCAAGACCCACCTCCAAAGGATCAGCACAGGAGGTGCACTGAGACCTTAAAATTTGGAGTTTAGAAACCCAGCCCCGCACCTGAGAAAGAATACCTCAGACACAGGCAAAGTGAAGGCAGGGGTCTGACAGAAGCTGGGAACACAAGAGGGGTGATTGCTTGCTCCTCTATGAGGGCTTCCTGAAGAGTAGTGGGTAGGAACTCCTCTATGAGGAACTCCTGAAGAGTAGTGGGTGAAACCATTAACCCCCAGCTCTACCCACCATCAACACTGTCCTATCTCAGTGAGTTAAACAGCACCACCCAGTGGAGACTGGAGCTGCATATAACAAGCCCCACCCTGCTGGCACACTGCAGGTGCATCTCTACCAGGGCAAGTGGGCCTGAGAAGCAGTGCAACAGGTCCTTCGCTCAGAAGATGAGCACTAACATCTCACACACACCAAGTCTACTGATCATAGTGCTGCAAAGCTTCAGTTCTATAGGAAATAGGATATAAGTTGCTTTTTATGTTTGTAATTTAAAAAATTTAATGTATATATTTTGCTATTATTTTTTTGGATCTTTCTTTTAACAGGCAGATCAAAACACACCTAGGATTTAGCTCTTTTTTTTCTGGGAAAAATGATTATAAAACAGAGGAATTCACCCTAAACAAAAGAACAAGAGGTAGAAGTAATAGCTAAGGATTTAATCAGTACAGATACAAGTAAGACGTCTAAATTAGAATTTAAAACAACAATTACAAAAATACAGGTGGGGCCTGATAAAAGCATAGAAGACACTAGAGAACCCCTTCCTGCAGAGATAAAAGAACTAAAATCTAGTCAGGCTGAAATTACAAATACTATACTGAGATGCAAACTTGAATGGATGCCATAACAATGAGGGTGAACTAAACAGAGGAACGAATCAGTGATAGAAGATGAGGAAAGAATCCTGAAAGCAGCAATGGAACTAACCTACAAGTAAGACAGATCAGGTTCACAGCAGACCTGTCCACAGAAACTTGGCAGGCCAGAAGGGAATGGCATGATGTATTCAACGTGCTGCATGGGAAAAATACACAGCCAAGAATACTTTATCCAGCAAGGCTATTATTCAGAATGGAAGGAGAGATAAAAGAGTTTCCAAAACAGAAACTAAAAAGAGTTCATGAACACTAAACCAGTCCTGCGAGAAATACTAAAGGGGACTCTTTGAGTGGGGCAAGAAGGACCAAAAGCAACAAAGACTAGAAAGGAACAGAGAACACTGTCAGAAACGTCAACTGTACAGGTAACACAAGATACTAAATTCATATCTTTCAATAGTCACTCTAAATATAAACATACTTAATGATCCAATCAAAAGACACAGAGTATCAGAATGGATAAAAAAAAAACAAGACCATCCTGCCTATAAGAGACTCAATTTAGGCCTAAAGAAACCTGCAGATTGAAAGCGAAGGGATGAGGAACCATCTATGATGTTAATGGATGTCAAAAGAAACCTGAAGTAGCCATACTTACATCAGACAAACTGGATTTTAAAACAAAGACTGTAACAAGAGATGAAGAAGGGCATTATATCACAAATAAGGGATCTATCCATTAAGAAGATCTAACAATTGTAAATATTTATGCTCCCAACTTGAAAGAACCCAAATGAATAAATCAATTAAAAAATATAAAGGAACTCATTGATAATAATACACAATAGTAGGGGACTTTAACACCCCACTTATAGCAATGGACAGATAATCTAAGCAGAAAATCAACAAGGAAACGATGGCTTTGAATGACACACTGGACCAAATGGACTTAACAAGATATATTCAGAATTCTATATCCTAAAGCAGCAGAATACACATTTTTCTTAAGTGCACATGGAATATTCTCCAAAACAGATCACACATTGGGTCACAAATCAGTCCTTAACAAGTGAAAAAAGAGCAAGATCATTCCATGCATATTTTCAGAACAAATGCAATGAAACTTGACATTAACCACGAGAAAAAATTTGGAAAGCCCTCAAATACATGGAAGTTAAAGAACATCCTCCTAAAGAATGAATGTGTTGACAAGGAAATTAAAGAATAAATTAAATAGTACATAGAAGCAAATGAAAATGAAAACATGACAGTCCAAACCCATTGGGAAGCTTTCCTGGTAGTCCTAAGAGGGAAGTATATTGCAATACAGTCTACATGAAGAAGCAAGAAAAGCCTCAAACACACAATCTGCTTTACATCTAAAGGAGCTAGAAAAAATAACAGTAAATAAAGCCTAAAGCCAACAGAAGAAGGGAAATAATAAAGATTAAAGCAGAAATAAATGATATAGAAACAAAACAAAACAAAAAGTCAGCAGAACAGATCAACAAAATTAAAAGCTGGTTCTTGAAAGAATTAATAAAACTGATAAACCTCTAGTCAGACATATCAAAAAGAAAAGAGAAAGGACCCAAATAGATGAAATCACAAATTAAAAAGGAGAGATCATAACCAACACCACAGAAATATAAACAGTTATTAGAGAATACTCTGAAAAATTATATGCCAACAAACAGGGCAATCAGGAAAAAAATGGACAAATTTCTAGAAACGTACAAACTACCAAAACTAAAATAGGAAGAAATAGAAAATTTGAACAGACCTATAATCAGCAAATAAATTGAATCAACAATCAAAAATTTCCCAACAGACAAAAGTCCAGGGCCAGATGGCTTCCCAGGAGAATTCTACCAGACATTTAAAGATAGGTGAATACATATTCTTCTCAAATTATTCCAAAAACTAGAAATGGAAGGAAAATTTCCAGACTCATTCTATGATGCCAGACTTACCTCGATTCCAAAACCAGTCAAAAACCCCCTAGAAAGGAGAATTACAAGCCAGTATCCCCCATGATCCATGGATGCCAAAATTCTCAACAAAATACTAGCAAATCGAATCCAACAGTGCATTAAAAGAATTATTCACCATGATCAAGTGGGATTTATTCCTCAGGTGCATGGGTAGTTTAATATTCACAAATCTATCAACATTATACACCACAATTAAAAGAAAGGCTAATGACCATATGATCCTCTCAATAGAGACTGGAAAAATCAGTTGACAAAATATAATAAGCATTCTTGATAAAAATCCCTCAACAAAGTAGATGAAACATACCGCAACATCATAAAGGCCACATACAAAAGACCCAGCTAATACCATCCTCAGTAAGGAAAACCTAAGAGCTTTTCTTCTAGAGTCAACAAGAGAGGGATGTCCACTCTCATGATTACTTTTTAACATAGTAATGGAATTCTTAGCTTCAGCAAGCAGACAACAAAAAGAAATAAAAGGCATCCAAATTGGCAAGGAGGAAGTCAAACTTTCACTATTGGCAGACAGCATGATACTCTATGCAGAAAACCCAAAACATTCCGCCTAAAAGTTGCTAGAACCGATGCATGAATTCAGCAAAGCTGCAGGATATAAAATCAACATACAGAAATCTGCTGCATTTCTATACACCAATAATGAAGCAGAAGAAAGGGAAATCAAGGAATCAATACTATTTATAATTGCACCAAAACCCATAAGGTACCTAGGAATAAACCTAACCAAAGAGGTAAAAGATCTGTACTCTGAAAACTATAGAAAACTTATGAAGGAAATTGAAGATGACACAAAGAAATAGGAAAACATTTCATACTTATGGATTGGAAGAACATTGTTAAATGTCTATACTACCTAAAGCAATCTACAAATTGAGTGCAATCCCTGTCAAATTACCAGCAGCATTTTTCACAGAGCTAGAACAAGCAATCCTAACATTTGTATGGGACCACAAAAGAGCCTGAATAGCCAAAGCAATTATGAAAAAGAAAAGCAAAGCTAGAGTCATGATTCTGTACCTCAAGCTATACCAAAGCTGTAGTCATCAAGATAGTATGTTACTGGCAAAAAAACAGACTCATAGGTCAATGGAAAAGAATAAAAAATCCAGAAATAGACCCACAGCTATGTGGTCAACTAACATTTGATAAAAAAGAGAAGACTATTCAATGGAAAAAAGAAAGTCTCTTCCACAAATGGCGTTAGGAAAACTGGACAGCAACATACAGAAGAAGAATGAAATTGAACCACTTTCTTAAAACATACACAAAATATAAATTAAAATGGATGAAAAATTTAAACTTGAGATAGGAAACATCAAAATTCTAGTGGAGAACACAGGAAGCAACCTGTTTGATCTTGGTTGGAGCAACTTCTTACTAGAAACGTCACCCAAAACAAGACAAACAAAAGCAAACATGAATTATTGGGACTTCATCAATATAAAAATACTTCTGTACAGTGACAGAAACAATCAACAAAACTAGAATAGAGCTTATAGGAGTGGGAGAAGATATTTGCAAATGGCATATCTGATAGAAGGTTGGTATCCAAAATCCATAAAGAACTTACGAAACTCAACACTCAAAACACAAATAATCCAGTGAAGATATGGGCAGAAGATATAAATAGACATTTTTCCAAAGAAGACATCTAGGTGGCTAACAGACACATGAAAAGATGCTCAACATCACTCACCATCAGGGAAATACAAATCAAAGCCATGATGAGATACAAAGCCATCACATCTGTCAGAATGGCTAAAATTAACAACACAAGAAACAACAGGTATTGGCAAAGATACAAAGAAGGGAAACCCGCTTACACTTTTGGTAGGAATGCAAACTGGTGTAGCCACTATGGAAAACTGTATGGAGGTTCTTCAAAAGCTAAAAATTGATCTACCCTATGATCCAGCAATTGCACCAATAAGTATTTACTCAAAGGATATGAAAATGCAGATTCAAAGGTGTACATGTGCCCCAATGTTTATAGCAGCATTATCAACAATAGCCAAACTATGGAAAGAGCTCAAATGTTCATCTACTGATTAATGGATAAAGAAAATGTGGTGTAAAGATACATATATACCACACACAGTATTACTCAGCCATCAAAAAGAATGAAATCTTGCCATTTGCAACGATCTGAATTGAGCTGCAGTGTATTATGCTAAGCAAAATAAGTCAGACAGAAGAAAAATACCATATGATTGCATTCAGATGTGGAATTTAAGAAATAAAACAGATGGAAAGGGGAAAAAAGAAAAAAAGAGAGAAGGAAACAAACCATTAGAGACTCTTAAAGACAGAGAACAAACTGAGGATTGATGGAATGAGGAGTTTGGGAGGTGGGCTAGATGGGCAATGGGTATTAGGAGGGCACTTGTTATGATGAGTAATGGGCGTTGTATGTAAGTGATGAAGCACTGAATTCTACTCCTGAAACCAATATTGCACTGTACATTAACTAACTATAATATAAATAAAAATTTGACAAGTAAAACAAAATAAAACAAAAGCTCTCCACGTGATTTTGATGAACTGTCAGGTCTGGAAATCTCAAACCAGATGATGTTTTAACTCTTTGTTAGCTCTAAAACTACGAATAAACCATGTTTATCTTTTGTTTCCATTGCTATCTGTGCCAGTTAGTCTTAGACTCAGACATTGGGTTCCTTGCTGTAGCCTGGAGAAAACAGACTTGAGATGGTAAGACTAGTTAGACTTCAGAATTAATGGCTTTGTTTATATTCTAATCAACAGGACCACATAGTAGTCTTCTTTCCTTTTTTATCTAGGAGTAGCCTTAAGTGAAAGAACTCATTGATTTTCCAGAAGAATCTATATGTTCTCAGTAATGTATAGGTTTATTACTATTTTGTCATCTGCTAACATTGCCAGTTGGACTCCAAAAGCCATTTAGAATGCTGAAGAAACCCAGTATCTGTGTCTCATTTAACAAAATACACTTAAAAAAAAAACAGATAAAATCAAGGATGTGGTTTTCAACAAGTTACTGATCTCAGATGGTGTTAAAGAAGAAGATAACAACACTTACCTGGCAAGGGAGATACCATGATCAAGACGAAAACAACAAAGATCAGGAGAGATACTTCACTATTACAAATTAAGAAACTTTAGTTTTTATTTGTTTAGTTTTAGCTTTCATTTCAGTTGAAATAGTGATTTTAAGCTTCTGGAAAACTGAACTAATAACCTAAGTCAAAAAGAGTAATGTATTAGGGGTGCATGGGTGATGGTTAGGTCAAGATTCTTAATCTACTCTACAAAACAGCCTTGTCCTAAGTCCATACCACAGGGCTAATCTTTTACCATTTCTGCCATTGCCAGTAATTACAAAATAGTCTCCTCCTTCCAGTACTCCAGGCCGATGCCTTTTTGAATTTGGATCATTCTGCACTTACTCTGCAGCTATCTCTGTTATTAATTCCTGGCCCTTTATGAACAGGACACTTCCCTAAGCAACCCTACAGTGCCTTTCCCTGGGAACCAAAACATTCTGAAGTGATTTTGTTTTCTCCTGCTTCCCTGAAATTAATTCTATCTGAATTCTAGATGCAGAAATAAGACCCCACCTTTATTTTTCCCTAGCCAATTACCTTTTGCACATTCTGATTCTTTTGTTTGACTAGCCAGTCTTCTTAGTTAGTTCCTATGGCTGATCAATTATACTTTTAGATATGTTAAAATTGCTCACCTATTTTTTTCTGGGCTAGTTTCTTAAATAGCCAAATACTCAGGATTATACAATTTACCTCATTCTGTGTCTACTTTTTCCTTCTCTCACATGACACCTTTTCCCAATGCCCTTCAAAGAATAATGAGGTCCCTCCCAAGGAACTTACTCCCTTTTGTGGACTGAATGTTTATATTGTCCCCCAGTTCATATAGTAAAGCCCTAACCCCCAATGTGATGGTGTTTGGAGGTAGGGCCTTTGAGAGATAATTAGCTTTAAATGAGGTTATGGAGCAATAGCCAAAACATGGAAAGAGCCTAAGTCTCCATCAATGGAGGAATGGATCAAGAAGATGTGGTTTATCTATACCATGGAATACTCCATGGCAATGAGAAAGAATGAAATCTGACCATGTGTAGCAACATGGATGGACCTTGAGGGTGTTATGCTGAGCGAAATAAGTCAGGCAGAGAAGGACAAATACCATATGTTTGCACGTATAGGAGGATTAGGAGGAACTTAACGGAGGACGGCGGGGGAGAAGAAGGGGGGAAATAGTGGGGGAGAGGGAGAGAGGCAAACCATGAGAGACTCTTGAATGCTGAGAACAAACTGAGGACTGATGGGTATGGGGGGAGGGGGCAGATGGGCATGGAGGAGGGGACTTGTGGGGATGAGCACTGGGTGTTATATGGAAACCAACTTGACAACTATTTGTAAAAAAAAAAAAAAAAGAAAGAAAAATCTGGAAGGATTCACAAGAAATTAGTAAAAATCTTTACTTACAGATGATAAAGGAAGTAAAATGATGGGGGAAGCAGTGGAGACATTTTCCAATATTTATTTTGTTATGCTATTTTAAGTTCTGAACCACACAAACGCATTTTCTATTTAAAATACAAATGTAAATGAGAATAAATTAAATGCATATCCCTCGGATCCACCAATCATACCACCAGGAACTTATCCTACATGTATGTTCTTATGTATGTTCGAAAATACCACCAAGAATGTTCGCTGCAGCTTTATACCAATGGCAAAAGACTGGAAATGACCTCATTGTTTATTAAATGTAGACTGGTTAAGTGAATTAAGTTATGTTCATACAGTGAAACACTATGCAGATGTTACCAAAAAGTGTGAAATGTTTTGATAAAAGATACTTAGTAAAAAATAATGCAGGAAAAAAATAAATGAGGTTATGGTGATAAGGCCTCTGATATCATTAGTGTCCTTATAAGAAAAAGAAGACACCTAAACTCACTTTCCTTCTGAAGCTGCATGAAAAAGAGGTCATATGACTACAAAAGGTGATGCAGCAGCCTACAGGCCAGTAAAAGGGGCCTCAGAATGAAACCTACTTTGCTGACACTTTGATCTTGGACTTCCCAACCTCCAGAACTGTGGGAAATAAATTTTTGCTTAAGGCACCCATCTGTGGTATTGTGATGGCTTCCCAAGCCAACTAAGACACTCCCATCACCCTCTCCATTAAGAAAACTTTGAATGATTGCTTCCTATGCCATCATCACCTTTGACCATCTTGAGGGGTGAGTCTCCGTGCTCAGGGGTCTGTGTTTATCAGGAAGGGAACAAAGGAAAGAAGTCTTCCCAGCATCACCTCATCACCTCTAGCATTTTTTGCTAGACATTCTATTTAAACAGTTTTCTTTAAGGTATAAATCTTCCCCTGGGAAAATGTGGCCTTTCATCATCCCCATCATTCTGCTTTCTACAATCCAACCCTTTGGAGGCCAGTTTCAGGCTCATCTTCTCCAAGGAATGTTCCTTGCATTTTAATTACTTCACTTTCTAAACTTCTCTGGCATTATTGTCTGCATGAAATAATTTAAAATTTAAAAATTTAACATGCTCATACATGTTTTCTCTCCCTTCCCAGCAGTCCCATGTTCCCTTCTGCAAATGTGTTCCCAATATTTATTTTATTTTTCACTTTTCCACTAAAGTGTTACTGTTGGGCAGGTGCTAATCTACCATGATAATCTCTCTTATGTTCCTCTATCTTTGTGCAATGCATATCCACACATATTCCTACAATCTTTTGCATCTGGCCACTTCTTTACACCAAAGATATTTAAGGGTCTAGGTATTCTTCACTTTCCCCAGCACCCTGGTGACCTCAGCAAGTTAAGGGATTTTTATACCATCTCTTTAACCAGGCTGTTAATTTTGTTTTTATATGGCTTCTCTGTGAGAGAAATTAGTATGATCAGTCTGGACTTCCCAAGGGCCTTTAATAGGTCTCTGATTACCTAAGTTATTTTCCTTTTTATTTTTGAAAGAATGAGAATGTGGGAACAAAAAGTAGCAAGGGTTCTCTGGAGTGCATTGTGTATATTCATAAGTAAGAAAACAAAGAAAGGAAGGATCAGTGAGCCAAATACCTCTGGTACCATTGTCCATATGCCCTTTCTAGAGCTGGTTCAATGGATAAACCATCAGTCACTATTCCCAGGCCTTTTATTTTAAAACTTTAAATGCTTCTCTTGAACACATGGGTTTGGATTTACCTGAGAAGAGCATAACATATGAGTGTGTTAAATTTCAGGAGTAGCATGACTTTTTTTTATTGACTTTATGAAGGCTTTAAAAGACTTTATGGCTTATGAGAAACCATTAGCTGTTTTCATTATCAACCTTTATTTTGTTTTGTATGATCATATTACTATGCTCCAACCTAGTAAGAAGGGGACAAGGAGGAGGAGTTTCTCCTCTTGACTTTTAAAGTCCTGCATATGCCAAATCACAATAAGATACACACATAAAAGACAAAAGATATCCACAAAATCTTCATTTGTTAAATACTTTCCATCCATCCAAGGAGACAGGCATAGTAATCAGAAAGTTCACATTCGTCATATAAAAGCAGTAAATGCCTCCCATCAGGCTTTGGAAGTCTCAATCAACCAGTGTGTACTGAACACTCAGCCATTTATTTCCCAACTGTCTATGTTATCAAATATATGCATAACAGCATGTGAGTTACTATGAGTCATAAAAAATATATGAGGTACAATCCTTATCCTCAGGAACATTATAAAGAAGCTTTACAATCTCACAGAGGGGCAAGACATATATAAGATGCGCTATGAGGAAACAATGTCTGACAAAATCATTTTCGAGGGTAAAGAATGTTGGGCAGGAACAGCATCCTTCCTAGTTCTGAATTACACACTGCTGAGGAGGGAACAGAAACATGGTAAACCTAAGTTTGGATTCTATTTAGCTTTGGAAAGCTTCTGTTTTTCTTTGGTCAACCCACGATTGCATTCCCAAAGCTTGTATCAGTTTACCATGGGGAGAGGTTATAGAAAATATCAAGTACCTAAGGAAAACTGATTGGAGATTCAACATTAGCATATGATTTGATAGTCACAGACTGCATTTTTATGACACTTTACAAATTCACATGCATTACTGGCCCTGTTGGCAACACTTCAAGGTAGGCAATATAGGTATCACATAATTTTTTAGAAGAAGAAAATAAAAGGTCAAGACACTATCTGACTTGTCCAAGAACCTGAATGTATCTGTTCGAGTCCTGAAAGGAAACAGATGGCATATCTAGAGGGTCTGACTGAAAATGATTTATTGAAGGGCAGAGGTAAGGGGCTGAAGGAGTAGTAAAGCACACAGGGGCTAAAAAGCAGGAAGCTACAACTAACCAAAGCTTGAAAAAGAGAGAACAATCTAGCCAAAGCCTGGTGGGAGGTGCCACTTTGAAAGAGGGGCTGTCTCACAGGATAATGAACTTACTTGCAGAACTATGGCAAAAAAGGTAAAGTCAAAGAAGAAATACCTTGATCTTTCTCTCTTCTCACCCTCCCATCCCCTGCCATGTCTTCCAACGACCAAAATAAATCAGAAGCTAGAGCAAATATCTCAGATCCCAGATGATGTAACCAAAAGCTTCCCAGGAGTAGATTAGCAGAGGGGGTGCAATTGATCTGGAGGAGATAGACAGGAGCAGCATACTAGGTAAAAATAACTAGTTTCAGATCCACAAATCCAAAGTTCTTCTTCCTTTAATTACTAGTCAGATACACCCCAGATGGTAAATGAAGAGTTAACTGTAATCATTTTTAAAAATTAGAAAACAGTCAGGGTGGCTGTTGGGTGACTCAGTTGGTTAAGCGTCCAACTCTTGATTTCAGCTCAGGTCATGATTTATGAATTTGAGCTGCACATCCAGCTCTGCACAGACAGTGAGAAGCCTGCTTGGGATTCTCTCTCTCTCTCTGCATTCCCCTGCTTGCATTCTCTCTCTGTCTCTCTCTAAAAAATTAATAAACAAACATTTAAACAATTAGAAAAGATCCCTACTTGAGATGCATTTCTTCGTCAGGTTAGACTGAAGCTTCTATATTTCCTGATGTCTTATAGCTGTCCTGGAATACTTTTCACTCGGATAGAAGCCATACTTTGTAATCTGCACTTTTAACTACATAAGTATATCTTCACCTCTTCAAAAAAGATGCAACCTCGAGAGATCATATTGTTGCATTTCAGTATAATGCTAAGTTTGATAAAATCCTATTTAAATAACAAAAACGAAATTTGGGAAAAATGATGGAGACTGGTAGGTGCTGTGTTTGACAAACACTAGGGCATGCAATCATAGAGTGGTATAAATTTCCTCTGTAAAGGATGCAAAATTAAAGGAGACAAATTGGGGGTAGTAATTTAGCCTAATTTATACTACTTAAAAGAAATAATATATTTTTTTCACACTACAGAAACAGATTTGGAACTCAATACTTTGGAAGTCTTTGGAAAGAAAGTGGCAAAAAGCAACTGTAGAATTGAGGAAAAGGCTGCATTAGGAGGCTGTGGGAGGTGAGGGTAGACTTGTGGAAGTCAAATTTTCTTGCTTATTTGTTCAGGGCATGCCCTGTGCTGAGCCACTCATTACCCAGGTAGGATCCTTTCTGAGTACTCTCACCTAGCAAGCTACCATACCACTGTACTGAAAGCTAAGCAAACTGTCACTAAGTGTCACCTTCCCCAAAGAGCATTTTGCTTTTATTTCTTAAGGGAACCAATCCAGTTTCGTTAAGAATGATTTCCTCTATGCATAAACTAACTATATTTCCTTCCACTACTTAAACCAAGGCTCAGGCTTATCCACCCCATTTCCAAATATTTGTTTCCATTTTCCACAGAACAATGAGGATAACAGTGATTTGTGGTTAAAGGGCCCGAACACCTGATTGACAAATGTAATCTTTTATTAAAAGGAAAATTTAACTTCAGCTCAGGTCATGATCTCACACTTCTTCCATTTGAGCCCGGCGTCGGGCTCTGTGCTGACAGTTAGCTCAGAGCCTGGAGCCTGCTTCAGATTCTGTATTTCCCTTTCTCTCTAACCCTCCCCTGCTCATGCTATCTCTCTCTCTCTCTCTCTCAGAAATTAAACAAAAAACATTAAAAAAAAGAAAATTTAAAGAAGAAAAATATGGAAAGTATCCAATGAAGATACTTAAACAATTAAAACTGTTCAATTTTATAAGAACTCAGAAACAACATGACTGGCCTTCTGTGACCAGTTTGCCAATTAGGGCAAGGTTATGGCTCCTGAAATAGAAGAGGGGCGTAGTCAGTATCCTTGCAACTACTTTGTTTTTATGTAGACCAGAGTATCAAGCAGGGTACTTAACCGTAGGCCGCAGGCAGAGTTCTCAGAGAAAGACGGGTTTTTTTCCCCTCAGTTTTTCTGCTGTTTGAGTTAGATTTTAACTGATGTGCATAATAAAATATTATCTATCTTAATGATAGAGAACAAACTACAGGTTGATGGAGGGAGGTGGATAGAAGATGGAAGAGGGCACTTGTGATGAGCACCGGGTGTTGTATGTAAGTGATGAATCACTGAATTCTATTCCTGAAACCAATATTGCACCATATGTTAGCTAACTAGAATCAAAATTAAAACAAAACAAAACAAAACAAAACAAAACACTATCCATTATCCAGGTAGATACCATTCTGACTAAGCTCTTGAACCAAATATTTTAACCCAGGGAACACCTTTGTGAAATGATTTTTATTTGTATATATTATATATAAATGTACATAATTATGCTTTATCTATTATATATTCAATTTGAATATAGCATATACATATATAATTGAATTAACATACATATGTATTATAATTTAACTTAATAATATTTAGTAATATTTAATTAATATGTGGTTGGCATATAATGTTCTATTAGTTTGAGGTATACAACATAGTGATCCAACAATTATATACATCACAGAATGCTCAGCATTCTAAGTGTGGTTGCATTTGTCACCATACAAAGTTATTACAATATTATTGATTATATTCCCTATGCTGTACTTTTCATCCCCATGATTTGTTTATAACTGGAAGCTTGTGCCTCTTAAACCCCTTCATCTATCTTTCCCTATTTTGTGTCATTGTATATTTTGACTGAAGTTTACCTAGTTTGGTACAGCCCAATTTATTCTATCAGGAGGTTCTTCAATTATCCAATATTTCCTCTACGTAAATTCCTTTCTATCTAAAAGGATTTGGCTGTCTCAAGGCCCCAAATGGTGATGGTAAGACTTTTCTTAAACAATGTTTTTCTATTTTAAAAAGTAATAAAGTCACATTACTGAAAATCCCATGCTTACTCATCAATATAAGTATCTAAAATGCTTTATGCCTACATTTATTCATTCAATGGACATGCTATAAAATCTTCTTGTTTGTTTTTTAAATTTCACTACAGTTTCATTAATTATCTCCTAAATTCATCACAACAATCCTAAGTAGGTGATATCACCTTCAAGAAGGCTTGTCACGTTATGGGTGGCGGGAGTTGGGGCAGCATTATTAAGATGCAGGCCCCGTTCCACAGAAATACAACTAAATTTAATTAGATTTTTTTTTAAATCCAATTTTTAGCATCATTAAAAATGTCTCTGCAACTTTCTTAAGCAGCTGGTCATAGCTTCACCTTTGTACCACTTTTAACTCTATTTCTGAAAGCCCACAGTATCATTCTATGGTAACTGAATCCATTAATTACACAGCACACTTACTCCTGATGAAAATCTTATTAAGTGCTGCATGCTCTTGGTCCCAAAGAAAACTAAAATGCATTAGATGATTTGGCCCAAATTCATCATCTGTATGAAAGCAAGTCAATGTACACAGCCCACTGATCCCAAGATTCTTATGTCACTTTACATTATAAAGAACCTTTTCACTTCAATGTGTCTATGATCCATTAACCTCAGTAAGTAGACAATGTATCAGTGTTTTGCCATTGTTTACAAAACAAGTAAAAAGGCTATAAATGAGCTAAAAACACTTAGAATGACTGAAGGTTAATGGGAGAGGGATTCTCAGGTGTTTTTTGTAAGCAAAAATAGTGAATGACAAATATGAAATTACAGAGATATATAATACTAATGTATTCATGATCATAGGTGAAATTAATTTGCAGAGGCTAAAACTCATTGCAGTGGTACCATTATATCCTCAAGATTTTACTATCTTCCTCCAACCCTCATTCTACAAGGATCAGATCAAATCAGCCACATCATGACTCAACACTATTGCTGAGTAATTTGGGTTATTCACTTGGTTACCTTCTGATATCTAGACTGCTATCATTACCTGAATATCAGTCATCTTTTACTTAAATTAGAGGAAGTTCTGTTTGGGTATTCTAAAAGTTTAAGAAAATTCATCCAGGTTAAGTTCTCATACTTAAAAGAATATTGCCTCATTTTCATTTTACTATTTTCCCCCCAAAAGAGACTCTGTAGACAATGAAGGTTTCTGTCTACTCCTTTATATCTTTGTAGATCAAGCCTGTCTCCATGAATCCTTTTAAATGAAGTGTAACTTTAAGACATTTTAGTTCATACATGGGGCAAAATATACTCTATTCACTCATAAAAGAACAAATTAAACTTTAGCCCAAGATGCTTATGGATATAACGCCTACAGATTTGGCAATGCCAGCTGGATATATTCTTCAGTGTCTCTTTAAATCATTCTTAATGTATAAATGACATTTAAAAGCCCCCTTTTCATTGCAGTTGGCAGAGTACCTAAGACCATAACAAGTTACTTCCCCAGTAAATGTCATTTTCCCTTAACCACAGGGCTATAATTCAAAACTGTAGATTTTTTTTTTTAAAGAGAAGTGTTAAAAAAAAATGCCCTCTGGGAATGAAGCCTAGGATTTCCCATCTATGTAAAAAGGGAGTTGTTACAGAGTGGGGAACTGGCTAGAGGCCAGGGGCCTAGAGTTACTACTTTCAAAATGACTTTCCAACTAGCTGCACCAGAGGGAAGTGTCCTATATCTAGTCTAGCCATGGCAACTAGCAGGGAGAGGGAAACAAAGAGAAGGCAGGTGGTGGAGCTTAATGCAACACGGCGGCTAAATACACATACTTTGGAATCAGAAATCCAGGTTCAAATCTAAGTTCTACCACTTATTGACTGTAACCTTAGGCAATTTGATCTACCTTGTACCTCAGTTCCCTTATTGCGAAATGGAAGTAATAATGCACAGATGTATTAATTTTCTATTGTTGCAGAACAAAGTGTCATAAACAGCAGTTTCTGTGGACACAAATATAGAGACTTAAAACAACAGAAATCTTTTATCTCATAGTTTCTGTAGGTCAGAAGTCAGTAACATTTTAGTGCCTATGTATATACCATGCTCAGAGTCTTACAAGGCTGAAATCATGGTATTGACCGGATATACCCTTATCTGGGGTCCTAACTAGAAAAAGATCCGCTTCTAACTTCTCTGAGTCATTTCCATCTGAATACATGATGAAGGTTTCCACTTTGTTTTGACTGTAAATCAAAGGGCCATTCTTGGCTTTTGGAGGCTGCCTGCTCTTCCTGTCATGCGGTCTTCTCTCCAACATAGGAGTTTGCTACATCAAGACCAGGAGAAGAGTCTCTTTTACACTTTACAGTTCTTCTCTCAACATGGACCCAGTCCCTTCGAGGGGCTCACCTGATTCAGACCCTTCTAGAATAATCTCTCTTTTGATTAACTCAAGGCCAACCAATTAGGTTGGTAACATCTAAAAAATTATTTCACCTTATAAATAAAATAATCATGAAGTATAACTTTCATATTTATAAGTCTCATTCATACTGAAGTGAGTGTGGAGTGGGGATCAGATCATACAGGGTATACGGGTATATACAAGGGGGAAGGAATCCTGGGAAGCATTTTAGAATTCTAAGACAACAGGCTTTAAGAACCCTATGAAAGGACTGTGTTACAATAAATGTAAAAAATTTAGTCTCTGACTAGAAATAAGCACTATGTAAATTTTTACCATTATTGTTCTTCACAGGCTAAATTTCTTAGGAGGAAACACTGGTTCTAAATGACCTGTCCAATCATTGTGTTCTTGTGCTAGAGCTGGGATTAAATCCAGACCTCTCCTGATCTGTTCAAGGTTTTCTTCTTCATGCTACCTCCTCAATGACATTTGACCTAGGATGACCTTCTTGGAAAATGTTTCCTCCTGCAGCTGTTTCCTCTTTCTTTAAAAAAAAATTATCCAATTTAAACTAAAAAACAAAATCAAAAACTCACCAGGTCCTCTGCTTCTAAAGCAGCTATTTAAAAAAAAAAAAATAGTACCTCCTCCTGATTACCTTGAATGAACAGGTAACAAACCCGTCTTCATGGGGCCGCTATGGTGTGTGGACTCTGCCATTTAATTCTCAAGAACTGCATGGGACTGGAGGAGCAGAGCACACCAAGATGTCCAAGCTGCAGATTCTGTCTACATAAATCACTGCAGATGTACAGTGTTGCCTCAGAAGGGGCTGGCCAACTAGGACCAGGGTCATATCATACATAGAAGATGTTTGAGTTTCTAAAGCTGCTCTTCCTTCCCACCAAAGTATAAATCACAGCTTGAGTTTGTAGATTGACTGGGCCTGTCAACTTACCCAGTTACTCAAATAAATACACAAAACTCCCACAGTCAGTTTGGGGAAGGAAGTTCTTTACTTTGACCCCATATCTAATTAGATTCAGGAGCATTTTTTGCATCCTGGAGGCTGGGACTTGCCTGTAGTGACATACCAGATCTATCTTTTGCGCATATCTCAGTAGGATGCCTCTAAACAGAAACTTAAAAAAAAATTACAAATTCCTTCTCACAAAGCTGCTTTCTTCCTCAGGGAATCACTGATATGCTGGACAGACATTGCATTGACATGTAATGCTGATCCATTGAAGGTCTGAGATAAGGAGGGAAAAGCTTTCAGGTATTGACTTCCAAGGTCAGTGATGTCAAAGCAAGTATGTGGAGAACATGTGGGGCAGTGGATGGAATGACAGCAGCCTCATGCCTCTATGATAAAAAGTTTTGAAATCATGTCCTAGTGAGCCTCCCTTACCATGTGTATTAGGTTTGCTAGGGCTGCCATAATGAAGTAACACAGTCTAGGTGGCTTACACAGACATTTATTTTCTTTTACTTCTGGAGATATAGAACTAAGATCAAGGTATGTATAGGGTTGGTTTATTCTGAGGCTTCTTTCCTTGGTCTGTAGATGGCTACTTCTGTTTTCACCTGGTCTCTTTCTGTATGTGTCTGTGTCCTAACACCTATATAACCTCATTTTATATTAATTGCCTCTTTAAAGCTCCTGTCTCTAAATACAATCCCATTCTGATGTATTGGGACTTAAAGACTTCATGAAGCACATGAATCGAGGAATGGCACAATTCTGTCCATAAAGCAATGTATTTATGAAGTGTATCACATTTCTATTTAGTGTTAAAGTGGAGAGATGTGAATGTTGCTAGCATACTAAGTGCTGATGCTCTGTCTCTGAATCCTTGATCAGATTAGACATGCTTCCCACTTATTCCAGTTACTGTGAAGAACAGAGTTGACAACATATTGTTGTAGAGGGCAAGTAGAGCTTGAGACTCTGATGAAGCAAACTCATTCTAGAATTTAGATAATAAAAAAAATGAAATGCAGATTCAAGGCACCACTTACTTTGTCTCTGTTGTTCATAGATATATTATTATAACTTAAATAGTATCTGAAGTTAGTGGATTTAATAAATATTTGTCAAACAAATAAGAGAGTTGCTGAAAGCAGGAAGAGAAGTAACTAAAGGAGGAATGAAGTGATGTCAAAGCCAAACTGCCATTTTTACAAGGGCTCCCCCCCTTTAGAACACACTGCTAATAAAAACATTTCTCTTATATCTTTCCCCTGTAAAAATATGCATGCCTTTTATTTATTTATATTTTTTTAAAGAGAATTTTTTTTTTAATTTCTGAGAGACAGCGTGAACAGGGGAGGGTCAGAGAGAGAGGGAGACACAGAATCTGAAACAGGCTCCTGGCTCTGAGCTGGCTGTCAGCACAGAGCCTGACACGGGGCTCGAGCCCACAAACCGTGAGATCATTACCTGAGGTGAAATCGGATGGTTAACCATCTGAGCCACCCAGGTGCCCCTATGCATGCATTTTTAAAACTCACATACTATTTAATTTCAGCACATATTTTGTATATAGTAGGAGTTCATTGAAATGAATTGGAAGTCCTCTGATGTAGAGTTGTTTAATTACTATTCCAATGGGTGCTTTCTAATGGCTTGAACAAAAAATAGTTGCTGCTGGAATCTAAGCTCTGTTCTTTCTTTTTACTTCTCTGCAAACACAAGAGACCATGTGACAGTATCCTGCATACATAATAATGCTTTACATCTCCTGCCTTGTTGCCATTGTCTTCTTTTCTTGAAAAACAGTCATAATTCTTTAATACTCCTGAACAGTCATCTAATTTGTGACTTACCTAATGATTATTTTATTAAATCATATGACAACAACGTCTAACCTCATATCATTACAGGAATATTCTCTACAGTATTCCTGAGACATGTGCAAATGTACGTCTTCTTGAACATTCCCAGTGATGGGCAAGACTGCCCTGAAAGCCAAACTACCCCACTCCATTACTGGACTGGTGCAAATATTTGAAAAGTTTTCCGTTCCTTGAGCTTGGATCTAACTCCTATAATGTCTATCTAACTGTCCTGATTTTTTCCCTTTGTATCGACATAGAAGTTAAATCTATCTTTTAATTTTACATATTTTGAATATTTCATGTTTTCTTTTCTCTAGAGAACCTATCTACCTTTTTCTCCAGTTTTATATTCCACAGTCGGCTTATTGTTTTTACAAGTCATGCTGCCAAACAGTCTAGAATAATGAGAAAACTGATGTTTTTTGAAGCTAGAAGGAACCAAGATCATCTCATTTAATCAGCATATTTATCATGTGAAAAAGGAGTTCTAGAGAACCAACATATACACACAAAGTAAGAGTCTTATATACCACTCTATATTCTGGAGAGAAAAGAAATCTCAAATTCATCTGGTTGAACCCCGGCTCCTCCAGCTGCTTTGTATTTGCAATGATCCCAGCTAGCCCAATTAAGTCCAAATAAAATGAGGCAGAGATCATAAAGCATTTAAAGGGGAGAAATTAACTGAGCCCCATTTTATTTTGTCATCCAGAAAAAGAAAAACCCACATCCAGGTGCTTTCTTAAGGCCAAAAAAATAAATTATATACACCAAACCCCACAAACTCTAAAATAAAGCTTTATGAGGTGTCAGATTGTGAAATGAATTTCCCTAGCTATAATCCCTACCAAATGGTTTTATGTAGCTTGTAACTCAAATGTTTAGTCTGAAGGAGTCAAGGAAGAACTGAGTTCTTACCAGCATTGAACCAAAGCCTAAAGAGCTGAATCACCTGTCTGCAGGGTTGTGGCACAGACTGACCCATAGCCCACAAAGAGGAAGTCAGGACCTAGAAGGGGTTCTTTTGAAGGTGACTATAATGCAAGGAAAAGTAATGCAAAGCTATTTGTGCTTTCAAAACCTTGTGTTCCCCCTCGAGGGCATTGTTTTATTTCTGTAATGTAGGCAATCTTCCTAACTGAAAGTACTGGAGATAACTCAATTCCAAAATCCTTTATCTACAAAAGTTTAGTTGGACAAAACACCCCTGAAGAGCCCTCAGCTCAGGGGGAGGGAGAATGTTTACTTCTGAAGCGTCAACCTGAAGATTATGATTGAAGACTACAAAGGAACATTAGAGAGATATTTAGTCCAACAGTGTATTTTTCAAACTTCTGTTTGTGAAAAAATCATCTAGAGGTGGAGCCTGCTACAAATGCTGATTTCAGGGCCATACCACAAAATTCTGACGTAATAGGGGCCAGAGGGCCCAGGAATCTGCATTTGTACAGCCAATTTGAGCCTGAAATCCAGGTGGTAAAAAGACAATGACTAGAAACACCGACCTCATTCAGCTTTGTCACTGTATAAATGAGTAAGCCAAAGTACAGAGAAGTTACACAAGGAACTGGGGAAATAGACCCTAAAAGAGAACTCACATCTGATTTTGTTGTTCAATGGTGCTTCCTCAGCCTCACCATGCAATACATAATATGATAAATAACATCACATCTCAAAATACTGTATGATTACCCACAAGGCCTGCTGGCAGAGTTTGATCTGAACGCCTTGCTCTTAGAGCCGATGAGCTGTTTGTGGACCCAGGGAAGAAGCTGCCTCTTGTGAATAGAGTCGAATGTAGAGTAGAGATTTGTGTGTGTACTGCTGAACTCAGGCAGCTGCCCTCTGTCTACAGATGATGATCTCCGACAGCACGGACACCAGAGGTAAGGAGGTCATGTTACTGAGGCTATCACCTCAAGAAATCCTACTTGTCAGCTTGGACTTTTTTCTTTTCTGGGCTCCCAGCCTATGTTCCAAGATCTTCATTTATGATGTACTCCAATGAATATTTGCAAGGTTTTACTCGGTTGGTATCTCAACTCTCCCCTTTTTTGCTTATCACTGTGTTAGTTCATATACATGAATTAATGCGCTTTTTCCACATTTCACTGGAGACACCACAGGTGCCTGCTCAGAGCTACCGCTGTTTCCTTGCAAGTATATACCTGTCAGACTTAGAAAAAGGTCTAAGACAATAGTAGAATTTTATATTCCAACAGAAATTCTGGTGACCAACACTGGGATGTCACATTTTTCTATTTTTTTGTAAAGACATAGACCATATGACTACCAACTGTCACAAACATTTCATAAAAGAAGGTGCATTTAATGCCCACAAATGGAAAGTAATGACATAAGTTTTAAGTACTGAATCTTTTGAATGACTCATTATTGTGTCCCTCTTTACTACAAACCGTGTGAACTTAAGAACAAAACAGCTACAGTCTTTGGACTAACATTTGTTGACTCAATATGACATATGGCCATAGGGAATAAATGACTTAATAAAAGTCATTTTATTCTTGCTTGTTACCAGAATCTTTGCATAACTTCCCTAATTTGTTCATTGTAAGGTCTAATTTGTTTATTTAATCTGGTGTGCCGATCGCCTTATCCGATGACTCCTTAGAATTTGAGATGATTTCCCAGAAACCAGAGCTGCTGTTTTGAGTTGTAGGAAGGTCACAGTTTTTTTTTAAAGAAACTAATCTCATCTGTGTTCTGTTCTCTTTATTCCTTTTTTATTGGTCAAGGTATAGACGGGAAAATAAATATGACAAATATGTCCAGCTGCTGGACAACATGAACTTTTAAGCATTCTCACTACTGGGCAGATTGAGTATACTTTTTATTTTGACTTTGAAAAGTATTTTTTTGGATCTATATCTTCTCAAAACAGAAAGAAGATGCTTCCTATTCCTCATTATATCAGTTTTATTGCAAGTAGCATGGAGATAATAAAAGATGTTTAATATTGGTTGCTTTTCAAATGTAGAAATTGCTGTTGTCCACTGAGAAGTAAGTGTGGTGAGAAAAGCTGTTTTCAGCTCATAAAGTTGTGGTTGTTATTTCATATTTTTATAGAGCCCTAAATGCACAGGGTGCTGACAATATTTGAAGTGGGGCCAAGCAAATCAAATTTCTGGACCAAAGCAAGCAGAGTCCATATACAGATCCAATGCAATAATAACCAATGATTCAAAATAAACATGTTATAGCTCAGGACAACTGTAAAGGGAGGGCTATAGAAGGGGAAGTAGCTTTAGCATGAAGAAAAGAAGGAATCCCCTTATAGTAGAAAATAATAGAAACTCTTAGAATAAATCCTAGAGCTCAAAATCAGTTGTCCAAACCAGCATTTTCTTTAATAAGTCCTTCATGTTCGAGTTTCCCAGCAGAAAAAAAAAAATCTACTCCAGGCCAATAAATCAGATGTCAAGTGTATGCACATATAATACATTTTGATGCACACACGTTGATCCCTAGACACAGAGCCATTCAATCTTTGCCAGTTATTAAACTGAAAGCCTGGAAATGTCCTTATTTAGAGGTGCAAATAAAGCCTTTCTCTTGAAGCAAAAGGAAAAAAAAAACCCTCTAAATGGTGGAGGTTCTTTGAACTCTGTTCATAAATCAATCCAAGAATAGAGCACTGTGTTCACAACATGATCAATCAAAAGCCACATACAAAATGGAAAAAAAAAATCTTCCAGAGCAGTGCCAGAGGCTTATCACAATTGCTTCCTGACAGAAAGAGTGGATAAACAAGCTCAGGACAAGGCCAACCAAAGACTGGTTCAGGGACCTTGTTCCTTATTGCTTTAGGTATCAAATAGGAAGTAAACAGCTTAGAAACAGTTCTGAGAATTGCCTGAAGGAAGTGCTGCTTCCTCTCCCTGCACTTGCTAAGTTTGCTTATCTTTCATCCTCTCAGCACAGCCTTTTGCAAGCTGGCTGAGACCCTTTAGCAAAGACCATCTTTTCCCATCTGCCTCTGACCTAATGCCATCCAGCTGACCCAATAAATCCCCTCTCCTCCCTGGCCAACAAAATGTGATAAGGAAATGGAGGCACAAACAAAGTCCACCAATTTCCATGCAATGAGTCCCCTGAAGAAATACAGACATCTGGCTCATGGAAATATCCACCATAGTGTGGGAGAAAATGGGCACTGAGGGTGGGTAGGTTTCCAGCACCAACCAAACAGCATCTTAGCATGACTTAACTACTTCATCAGGCTTCCCAGGAGTAACCAATAAACAACTCTGGAGCTCATTAGCTGTCCAGCCTAGTGTTGGTTCCTACCAAAAAAAATATGTAACCTTATTTTATGAGGAGCCTAGATTTGTGTTACCACCTATTGGACAAATTTTAATATACCATCATCACCAGCCTGGCACCTGATACTCACATAAGGCTTTTCATGCATGTATGCCCACAGAGCATTAATGCAGCTGGCTGTCCAAGTTCTGTGAGCTAAAGAAAGCTCCTGTATTCACTCAGTCACTTACTCTTGGCTTTGCACATCACAATTCTAATTCATGTTAAGGTGTTCATAAAGTGAGTCCTAGGTCATCTGAGTTCCATTCAACCTGAGATTTTTGATACGAAACATAAATGCTTTAAATCGGAGCCAATTAATAATTCAAGATTGTCTCAAAGAAATGGGCTATCTTGCTGGGATAAATACAATACCCATCTTGGTTTCTATCTTGGCCTTCAGTTCTCCAAATTCTGCAAAATCTTTGGTACTGGATTGTCTCTCAAATGACTGAATGCTTTAATCCTCTCTATGCTTTAAAGCCACAGACAAAATATATATCTTAAAGACGTGCAATTATGCCGGGGTGTTATAAGCATAAAGAAGACAAATTGTTGGATGTCATACTTATTTTATATTTTCTTTATGATACGACTCAGTAAGTAATTCTTTAACAAAATTTACCAAGGGATCAACTTTTATGATAAAGAAGCTGAGACCATCATGTTTTTTTTCAGATCTCTTTAAAGGCAGAGATGTAAAGAGCATTTACATTGCTTTCTATAGAGCACTTATATGACCAGGCAGTATTTGGAGCATTACCTTTATAGTGTTGATCATATAAATATTATTTTTCTGTGGTTTTTCAGTGAGCTAATCACATCTAACATCATATTAAGGAAGTCATTTTAGTAGGAGCTTTATTTATGGAGAAAATTTCAGCCAAAGTGTATGCAGAAAAATTATTGATATTATGATTTGGTTTGAGAATCAAAAGCCATGCTAAATGAAGTCTGAATTTCATAAATGCTTCTCTATGGAGGAACAAGAAAATTCATTTGGACTGAATATTTAATTTCCCACACTGAACTGTTAAGAATTCTTTCTTTCTTCTCCACGTATTGCATTTACAGAGAAAATATAGGAGTCCTCTATGATTAAACTCCATATCCCGGACTTGGAGGAAAACTGAACTGATTGGAAGTCAAGTGACTGAGCAGAGGTAGGGTCTCTAATGAAAATCACCACTGAAGTCTTGACAAATTGAAGTGTCCACCTCAGGTCCTTCAAACTACAGTGACTAGGGAATTAACAAGAGGAAGAAAGTGACAACTCACAGGCCAGTCCTAAACATAAACATTATCAATCAGTAAGCTATATCTCTGTTTCTCTTCTCAAACTATTTCCCACTTTTTCTTTCCATCAACAAAACAGAGCCAGGGCACCTGGGTGGCTCAGTCAGTTGGGTGTCAGACATCAGCTCAGGTCATAATCTTGAGGTTTCTGAGTTTGTGCTCCACATTGGGCTTATTGCTGTCCGCCTGTCAGCATAGACTCCACTAGAATCCTCTGTCCCCCTCTCTCTGCCCCTCTCCCACCTGAGCTCTCCCTAAAATAACTAAATATTTAAAAAAAAATAGAACCTATTCCCATCAGTCAGGGCCCAACCAAGGAAACAGGGATGTGTTAATGTAACAGAGAATTTTATTACACAGGTTGAAAGAAGGGCTGAGAAGCAAAAGTGGGGACTATAACTGGGGGGGGGGGGGAGAGTTAGCAAGAGCAAGCTTAAGCCACCATAAGCTAGAAAGTCAAATATACATCTACAGCTAAATAACTAGGTTGATTCTTATTCTCAATTCCATAATGGAGTCCATGTAGCCATATTTGTTCATTCTATACATCACTCCTACACACCCTTCTCTCTCTGGTGAATATTTCACCATTTGAAGAGGAAGAGGAGTTTGGATAGTGAATGATTCATGAAATGATAATACTTTGTCCTTAATGAACTTAAAAATTCTAATTCATGAAAGCAGAATTCCCCAAGAAGGATGCTGTGGCTACTATCTGTGGTCTCTTTATGAAGACTTAATAAGACAAGCTGACGAAATATGAAAAGTAACAAGCATTTTCATTTATTTCCACTCAGTCAAAATATAAAGCAATGGTTTACAGATATTCAATTTTTCTGACCAGTGCTTCAGAATTTAGACTATCACCACAAGACTCTTTCACCTTGGGAAGAAATAATTTCAATCTCTAAATTAACTATGTTGGTCCTTCTTCTAGGCTGGAGCCTGTTGCCAATTTGCTATAACTCCATACCAAGAGCAATTACCTTGTCTCATTAATAGCACAATAGGGCCTATTAACCTTACAAATGTTATCAGTCAACACTCAATAAGTATCAACACTCAGGTCTGCTGAAGGAGAAGTTGGATAGTCAAGATATTTTGGCATTCAATTTTATTGTATAAATTAGAATTGTAATGGGTTACTCCATTACAATGCAATTGAATAGAATGATGTTTACAACTGGATTCTAGTGAACCCAACTGGGATTTCTGCATGGTCTCCACCCTGGAAAACCAGCTTGAATTCCTGTACTCAGGCCAGATTCCAAGAGACATCATAATTAGGTCCCAGAAGAATACATTGCAGCTGAAGAGGATATCCCCTGCAGAATTGTATGGGGGAAAGGCTGGCTAAAGCAATGTTCACATTCATGCAATTATTCATTTAATTGCATAAGGTGAATGGAGTCAGTATAATTATGGCTAAGTTCATGCTGGGATTAGTCTCGTCCTGAAAAAAATAGTGTGTTTTGAGAAAGAAGACATAATACTGGGGCTGACTCTCCATCAACAGAACATGTTTTATTTCCTTTTGCAACACTTCAGTGAAAGTTCACTGAAACAAAGGTTTTAGCAGACCTCAAAGCAAGATGGGAAAAGTGCCAAGTAATGACTTTGACATGTTTTGCCCTACTCCATTATACCTCCTGTTGGCCCTCATGTAAAAGATCATGCATGGACATTCAATTATAATTACTTGCAGTTTGGTCCAAGAACCAGGACCTCTGTTGTCATATTTACCAACAATCCTGAGGTTTTAAATAAAGAAACTCAACAGGTTTTAAATAAAGAAACCCAAATTATGAAGCACAGAGTACATGTGACGGGACAGGGGTGTTAAACAAGAAACTCACCTTTATTGTGTTTTTTCTTCATTGGGATTTGTGCCAGGTGTCGTTGGTGGTGATGTGTGTGTGTTCTCATCTGTTACTTTATTAACTTAAATTTTTAGCTCAACTAACAAAAACATTTGCTGAATGCCTATTTAGTGCCAGAGTCTGTGACACAGCAAACATTTAACTTAACAGAAATTATCAGCCAAAACTAAAAAGAGTAATAAATTTTAAATAGTAGAAAGAAGCAAGTCCGTATTCTTGTGTACTTATTCACTCTTTCAACATCTTTTACAATAAACAATATTTTAGCTACTAGGGTGAAAGGAAAATTGTCTATTGATACAATAATTTGAAATTCTTTACTTCATATGGACATTGTAATCTTAATACTTAAATTTGGTTTTTTCTTTACATAATTAAAAAATGTTGTCGTATTTCATGCAACTATAGTTACTTCATAGAAGTATATAATAATTCCTAATAAGGTCTTTAGTTTTTGAAAAAAAAATTGTATCATTTTATACACAAGACATGATGCTTGGGGTATACAAGAAAGTAAAACACAAAGATCTTCCCTCCAGGAGATTACAATCATGAAGATAAAAAGCTTAAGCTATTGTATTTAACCTTAAAATTAAATTCAGCAAAATTTAACCATACTCTGATGATATAGAAAGCATTTCAACATTTTATAGTGTCCCAAAGTATTAGAAATAACTATTTTAAATGCAAAACAGAGAAGTACCCATCAATAGAAATTATTGGCTGATAAAAAGTCGGAAAACTAAGAGGGTATCATTTGTTTTGGTGAATATCCTAACAGGGAAGTCAAGTCAAAGGAATTTTAATAGACTAGATCCCTTACGCTTTGTAAAACTTTTTTTTTTTCTGGTGGTGGTGGGGTGGGGAGAGTATGAAAGCTATCTCTAAAAAACTGTTTAATAAAAATGCAAAATATATGAGGTTGCAAACTCTTTCCACATAAGTAGCATGTTACTTAGTGTTTCCATATTTCCCCACAAAATTCAGCACACACATGGAAAAATAATAACTACACAATAAATAGACAACAAAGACAGGGTGCCTGGGTGGCTCAGTCAGTTAAGCATTAGACTCTTAATTTCAGCTCAGGTCATGATCTCACCGTGCAGGGGGTCGAGCCTCATATTGGGCTCTATGCAGATGGAATGGAACCTGCTTGGGATTCTCTTTCTCCCTTTCTTGCTGCCCCTTCCCCACTGTGCTCACTCACATGTGCTCTCTTCTTCTACCTCTCTCTAAAATAAACAAACTTAAAAAAATATAAGTGACCAAAAAACAACAGCTGAAAAAGATGATTAAAAACCAAAGTGCTAAACTTACTTTAATCAGAATTTATCGATTACATGTCCAACAAATGCATTCTTATTTTTAGGGAAAAATAAATTTTCCACAGTATGGATGAATCACTTTCTACATTTCTTCCAGAAACAGACACTTTTGAAAAATATTACTAAGAAATATCTATCATTTGTCAATATTATTACATCTCTGCCTCTATAATCCTAACAAACTTGGTGGGGACTGAAGATATAAATCATCTGGTTGTTGTAAATTATTATCAGCAATTAGCCAAAACATTTAATAATAGCACCATCTTAGATTTATATAATGTTTTAATTTTTTAAAGAGTACAGGCTTTACTTCACACTTTTTCTTTCTTCCTTTCTTTCTAATTAATTTTTAAAATTTACATCCAAGTTAGTTAGCATATAGTGCAACAATTATTTCAGGAGTAGATTCCTAATGCCCCTTACCCATTTAGCCCATAACCCCCTCCCACAACCCCTCCAGTAATCCTCTGTTTGCTCTCCATATTTAGGAGTCTCTTATGTTTTTGTCCCCCTCCCTGTTTTTATATTATTTTTGCTTCCCTTCCCTTACATTCATATGTTTTGTATCTTAAAGTCCTCATATAAGTGAAGTCATATGATATATGTCTTTCTCTGACTAATTTTGCTTACATGATGTCCTCTAGTTCCATCCAGATAGTCTCAAAATGAAAGATTTCATTCTTTTTGATTTCTGAGTAATACTCCATTGTGTGTGTGTGTGTGTGTGTGTGTGTGTGTGTGTGTGTGTGTGTGTGTGTGTATGTGTGTATAAAACACATCTTTATTGATTCATCCATCGGTGGACATTTGGGCTCTTTCCCAAATACTTGGGCTATTATCGATAGCACCCGTATGAACGTTGGGTGCATGTGTCCCTTTGAAACAGCATACCTGTATCCCTTGGATAAACACCTAATAGTCTGATTGGTAGGTCATAAGGTAGCTCTATTTCTACTTTCTTGAGGAATCTCCATACTGTTTTCCAGAGTGGCTGTACCAGTTTGCATTCCCACCAGCAGTGCAGAAGAGATTCTCTTTCTCCACATCCTTGCCAGCATCTGTTGTTGTCTGACTTGTTAATGTTAGCCATTCTGACAGGTGTGAGGTGGTTTCTCATTGTGGTTTCGATTTGTATTTCCCTGACGATGAGTAATGTTGAGCATTGTTTCATGTGTCTGTTGGCCATCTGGATGTATTCTTTGGAGAAGTGTCTGTTCATGTTTTTAGACCATTTCTTCACTGGATTATTTGTTTTTTGGGTGTTGAGTTTGATAAGTTCTTTATAGATTTTGGATACCAACCCTTTATCTGATATGTCATTTGCAAATGTCTTCTCCCATTCTGATGGTTGCCTTTTAGTTTTGCTGAATGTTTCCTTCACTGCGCAGAAGATTTCTATTTTGATGAGGTCCCAATAGTTCATTTTTGCTTTTGTTTCCCTTGTATCCAGAGATATGTTGAGTAAGAAGTTGCTTCGGCCAAGGTCAAAGAGGTTCTTGCCTGCTTTCTCCTCAAGGATTTTGATAGCTTCCTGTCTTACATTTAGGTCTTTCATCCGTTTTGAGTTTATTTTTGTGTATGGGGTAAGAAAATGGTCCAGCTTCATTTTTCTGCATGTCGCTGTCCAGTTTTCCCAGTACCACTTGCTGAAGAGCCTGTCTTTATTCCATTGAATATTCTTTCCTGCTTTGTCAAAGATAAGTTGGCCAAATATCTGTGGGTCCATTTCTGGGTTCTTTATTCTGTTCCATTGATCTGAGGGTCTGTTCTTGTGCCAGTACTATACCGTCTTGATAATTACAGCTTTGTGATACAGCTTGAAGTCTGGGATTGTGATACCTCCTTTGGTTTTCTTTTTCAAGATTGCTTCGGCTATTCAGGACATTTTCTGGTTCCATACAAATTTTAGGATTGTTTGTTATAGCTCTGTGAAGAATGCTGGTGTTATTTTGATAGGGATTGCATTGAATATGTAGATTGCTTTGGGTAGTATTGACATTTTAACAATATTTGTTCTTCCAATACAGGAGCATGGAATATTTTTCCTTTTTTGTGTGTCTGTGTCTTCTTCAATTTCTTTCATAAGCTTTCTATAGTTTTCAGTGTATAGATGTTTCACCTCTTTGGTTAGATTAATTCCTAGGTATTTTGTGGGTTTTGGTGCAATTATAAATGGAAATGATTCCTTGATTTCTTTCTGTTGCCTCATTGTTGGTGTATAGGAATGCAACTGATTTCTGTGCATTGATTTTATATCCTGTGGCTTTGCTGGATTCATGGATCAATTCTGGCAGTTTTTTGGTGGAATCTTTTGGGTTTTCCACATAGAGTATTATGTCATCTGTGAAGAGTGAAAGTTTGACCTCCTCCTGGCTGATTTGGCTTCCTTTTATTTCTTTGTGTTGTTCGATTGCTGAGGCTAAGACTTCCCATACACTGTTGAATAACAGTGGTGAGTAGATATCCCTGTCTTGTTCCTGACCTTAGGGGGAAAGCTCTCAGTTTTTCCCCACTGTTTCACTCTTATTTTCAATACTTCCTTATAAAAGAGGGAAGATATCATTATTCCCATTGTATTCCCATTGTGACTAGAGCACAGAGATTAAATAAAATCTCAAGGTATCAAGGTAATTTGAAAAATCCTGAATTTCAGTCTTAGATCTACTTCTGATTCTTCAAAGTCAGAACTCATTCTAGTGCCACAAAAACAACAAAATTAATGCCTCCATCTCCCAGGAGTATAGCTGTGCTGTGCTCAATGAATTATATATACTCAACATAAGTATAGGTAAGGTACAGGATTGGATTGCCTTATCTATAACTGATATGACTATCAAATAAAAAAGGGTAACACTTAGTGTGTGCTTGGAAGCTCTTATTTTATAGCAATATCAAAAATAGGTACATGAGTTACAACAAAGAGAAAACAGTATTTTCTTTAACTTATCCAATCTTTGAACATTGAGTGCTATCATAACACTATAACAAACAGGCTAATTCCAGAATTGATGGTTGATGGGTAGCAAAGGATTTCTTATTCTCAACACCCAGAAATAAATATTTTAAAAAACTACAATTACTTCTGAGCATATAATACAACAAAGAGGTCAGAACCGTTCATATCTGGCTCTAGATATTTCTCTTTTTTAAAGTTTATTTATTTAAATAATCTCTGTACCCCACATGGGGCTCAAACTTATGATCCCAAGATCAAGAGTTGCACACTCTTCTAACTAAGCAGCCGGGCACCCAATGGCTCTAAATATTTCTTAATGAAAAAAATTAACAAGTTATTGTAAGAATTTTCATCCTATTAGGGTTTATGTAGCAGTGGGATATTTTTAAGCAACTTTAATATCCTTCCCCATATTCATGAATATTTTTACAACTTCTCAGATTTAAATCGTCCCTTCCACTTCTTCTTTAACTGTATTTTTAAAAATTCGAATTTAAAAATTCACATAATCTCCCAATGTAAACATATAAAAGTTTATCCATGAAATACACTACTAATCCTCTTTTAATTTTTGATAAAGTAAAAGATGGCACCCAAACAGGTGTTTCTTCACTCAGTACATTTATTAAAATAGTAAACTAAAGTTGAAAACTGTTGTTAGGGCCTTTTATACGAGTATAACTTGATATTCTAAATTGGTAAATTGTTCAGAAGTCTAATGACCAAAATTAAATAGTTGAGGTTAATCTGTGAATTACAGCAGATCTAGGAGCAGATGAGTGAGTAAGTAGCATATTTTGTAGTGTTTATTTGTTTCATTCATCAACATCACTGTTATAACTGAGCTCCAACTATGTTCCAGGTACCATGCTAGCTGCTGGAGATATAATGTACACTAAATAGTCCATGATAGATTTTATAAGTCTACTTTTGAAGCTAAGTTGCTCTTGGAAAACACAGCCAAGAGTGAATGCAACTCTTAACCAATAATCTCTCCCCATTGAAAACCACTCCATATGGAATCATAGACTCTCAGAACTAAGAGGTTAAAGATTATGTAGTACAATGATTAATACTAGGATTTAAGACCTGAAGTTGAAAATCAAGAAGCACTGATTTATTTTTCTTATCGGGTTTATTTTTAAAATAAACCTTAATGAGGGGCGCTTGGGTGGCTTAGTCGGTTAAGCGTCCGACTTTCGCTTAGGTCATGATCTCGCGGTTCGTGGGTTCGGGCCCCGCGTCGGGCTCTGTGCTGACTGCCAGCTCGGAGCCTGGAGCCTGTTTCAGTCTGTGACTCCCTCTCTCTCTGACCCTCCCCTGCTCACGCTGTCTCTTTCTCTCTCTCCTAGAAATAAAAATAAATAAATAAAATAAAATAAAATAAAATAAACCTTAATGAGAAAAATCATAATAATCGCCAGTTTGGGTAACACTGAAAAGCTAAAAAAGAACATCATCCTAGTAGCAAAGAGTTTAAAATCTGAGACAATAAAATAAATATTTGGGAAAGATACAGAAAACAGTGGAAACTTAAAGCAAGTATTAAATCACTTCTCCAATTGATCTCATTTTATTATTTCATTGTCCAGTAACAAGTTGATTTTAAAATCCCTCTTCCTCAGGAAGTTAAATATACCTTGCCATAATAGCATTTAAATTGTCCTCTAGAGGGAGAGCGCCCAAGAGCTCATTCCAAAGGCAAAAAGGGAAATAGACAAATGGTCTTAAAAATAAAGGAGTGTTAAAAAGTCAGCTATTTATATTCATTTCTAAGGGAAGCATATAGTCAAGTGCAGAAATTTAAGAATCCAGAATGATAAGTTTTTACACATGTATATATTAATGAAAACACCCTCCATCAGATATAGAATTTTAGCAAGCCCTTATGCCCCCTCTCAAATATCTCTTTCTGAATATTATCAGCATTTCAAAGTTCAACTACTCTTCCTAAAAATTTGGGAAGTTCTAGAGTAAATGTAAGAAACACTGGGTCTCAATTAAAGGTTTATAACTAACTAAAGTATGATAAATTCCAACTGATCATCCCCAAGTATGAAATAAATGATAAATTTTATTATTCATTATACAATGCTAACTACTTATTACATATAGTAAGTATAGTGGCAATTAAATCAGACTGGTTGTCAGGAGAAGAATTTTCAGAAGAGGTGATATTAAAACTGATGTTTAAAGGACAAATAAGAATTACCTAGGAGAAGGGGCACCTGGGTGGCTTAGTCGGTTAAGCGTCCGACTTTCGCTTAGGTCATGATCTCGCGGTTCGTGGGTTCGGGCCCCGCGTCGGGCTCTGTGCCGACTGCCAGCTCAGAGCCTGGAGCCTGTTTCAGTCTGTGACTCCCTCTCTCTCTCTGACCCTCCCCTGCTCACGCTGTCTCTCTCTCTCTCCTAGAAATAAATAAAAAACATTAAAAAAAAAAGAATTATCTAGGAGAAGATGATGTACAGAAGGGAAATATGAATGAAAGAAGATAACTGCATATGGAAAACTAAGGAAGCATGGAACAGCCTAACACATTCAGTATTTGTGTGATGAGAGCAAAGGATCCAGATGGGTAAATAGTGAGAAATAAACTACAAAATAGGAAAGACACAGATCATGAGGGCCATGGGTATTAATTTTTTTTTTTTAAACTGCATTCTGGACATTTTAAAGAACCATAACCTGAACTGGCAGTCAGGAAGGAAGGTGGCATCAGATATCTGTTTTAAGAAAGATCATAGTGTGCAAAACAGTTTAATTATTGCATAAGCTGGAGGACTACAGACAAAGGAAAGAGATAACTGCAGAAGCTTGGGCCTATAGGGAAGGGATGTTATGTATCTAAACAGGCTAGAGTAGGAGCCATGGTAATGAAAGGATTAACTAGAAAAATGTTAAGGAGATTAAACCTACAGGATATACTGACCATTAGGAGATAGGAATGGAGTGACAGCTGTGTTCTGGAATGGACATTGGTGCCTTGCACTTAGGCAAGGCATGCTTTTCATTCTTTGGAAGAATGATGATGAATTCGATTTTAGACACAGCGAGTTCCTTGTTTTAAATTTTTACTTAAATTCTAGTAAGTTAACATATAATGTATAGAGTAGAATCCAGTGATTGATCACTTACATATAACACCCAGTGCTCATCATAACGAATGCCCTCCTTAATACCCATCACCCATTTAGCCCACCCCGCATCCATCTCCTTCCATCTACTCTCAAGTTTGTTCTCTATCATTAAGAGTCTCTTGCAGTTTGTTTCCCCCTCTCTCTTTTCCCTCTTCCTGTATGTTCATGTTTTGTTTCTTAAATTCCACATATGAGTGAATTAAATGGTATTTGTCTTCCTCTGACTGACTTATTTCACTTAGCATAATACACTCTAACTTCATCCATGTCATTGCAAATAGCAAGATTTCATTCTCTTTGATGGCTGAATAATATTCCATTGGATACATATATTACATCTTTTTTATCCATTCATCAGTCAATTGACATTTGGGCTCTTTCTATAGTTTGGCTATAATTTTCTTAATGTTTATTTATTTTTGAGAGAGCACAAGTAGGGGAGGGGCAAAAAGAGGGGGACAGAGGATCCAAAGTGGGCTCTGTGCTGACAAGTTGACCGCAGCAAGCATCACGTGGGGCTCGAACTCACAAACTGTGAGATCATGACCTGAGCCAAAGTCAGACACTCAACTGACTGAGCCACCTGGGGAGCCCCATATAGCTTGGCTATTAATGATAATGCTGCTATAAACATTAGGGTTCATGTATCCATTTGAATTTGTATTTTTGTACCCTTTGGGTAATTACCTAGTAGTGGAATTGTCAGATTGTAAGGTAGTTCTATTTTTAACTTTTTGAGGAATCCACATACTATTTTCCAGAGTGGCTGCACCTATTTGCATTCCCACCAACAGTGCAAGAGTACTCCCCTTTCTCCACATCCTCACCAATACCTGTTGTTTCTTGTGTTGTTAATTTTAGCCATTCTGACAAGCGTGAGGTGGTATCCCATCAAAGCTCTGATTTATAGTTCTCTGATGATGAGTGACGTTGAGCATCTTTTCACGTGTCTGTTAGCCATCTGGATGTCTTCTTTGGAGAAATATCTATTCATATCTTCTGTCAATTTATTCCCTGGATTATTTGGTTTATTTTGGGGGGGGGTGTGTTGAGTTTGATAAGTTCTTTATAGATTTTGGATACTAACCCTTTATCAGACATGTCATTTGTAAATATCTTCTCCCATTCCGTAGGCTGCCTTTTAATTTTGTTGATTGTTTCCTTCACTATACAGAAGTTTTTATCTTGATGAAGTCCTGATAGTTCATGCTTGCTTTTGTTTCTCTTCTTTTCCTTGCCTTGCCTTCCCTTCCTTTGGGTGATGTGTCTAGTAAGAAGTTGCTCCAGCTGAGGTCAAAGACACTGCTGCCTGTGTTCTCCTCTAGATTTTAATGGTTTCCTGCTTGACATTTAGGTATTTCATCCATTTTTAATTTATTTTTGTGTATAGTGAAGAAAGTGGTCCAATTTCATTCTTTTGCTTGTTGCTATCCAGTTTTTCCAGCATAATTTGTTGAAGAAACTGTCTTTTTTCCATTGGATATTCTTTCCTTCTTTGTCAAAGATTAGTTGACCATATAGTTGTGGGTCCATTTCTGGGTTTTCTAGTCTGTTCCATTGATCTGTGTAAACATGGCAAGTTCTAAGTGCCTACTGAAAAAATTGAGATGTCTGGAAAGCATTTAGATAATAATAGTTAAAACTTATTGAATAGCTACTGTATGTCTACAGTTCCTTCTAAAGAATCACATTATGTAAAACCAGCAGGGATTTGAATTTAGTAAATTTGTGTTAGGACCCACAAAGAGGAATTTTTAATGACTCTGTGGGGATTTTGATATAGAGAGAACACACTTTGATAAAGACTACCATACCTGAATATCTCAAGAATAAGAATAGGGACATGGAGGTTTTTCCCAGTTTTACAAAGCCTCTTTGAAAAATAAAGTCTGGATTTCATTTACATTTGGCAAAATCTAACTTTCTATTTCTAAGAACCTAATGCTAGTAGGAAAGGTCTTTTTGGAGACTTAGTAGTTCTTAGACTCCAGCTAAATGAGATGTCTAAATGAATAGGAAACACATGGAGTAAAATATGTGGGCATTTTAAGTAAGGAAAAGAGCACTTTGCAAAACTGGATGGGAAGTTTTAATGCAATTCAGAGCACTACAAGAAGTTTGACAAACCAAACCATGAAAGTCTTCCCTGTTTTCTAAAGGGCATGTTTTCCCTCAAACCGCATGAGTGTTACACTAAGAGAAGCAACCATAAGTCAAGAACCTTAATTTGATAGGTCAGGATTAGCCTCTCAAATTTGTTTGGATAGGCACCTTTTTGCTAAAGTATGTAGTATTCTTTTTAAGGTTCTAAACAACAGTTATGAAACTCAGAGAAGTAAAAGGTGTATATGCCAGTCAGATGGGAAAGTCTAACTAATCTGTTGAGTTGTTTCTAGATGGTTCAGTGCTAAATAAATTACATATGTGACCACCAACCACTACTTTGCCTCAGTGGCCTCTACAAGCTTTATGTCTTAAAGTTTAAGAATATTCTAGTTGCCCTTACCCAAAAAGTTCCCTAATGAATACAACATTCTGTCTGCAACAGTAGATTCTCTGTAAAAATTAGAAATTGACTTCTAAATGAGGGTGACATGTAGGCAATATTAACAGATGAGAAGCCCTCTGTTTTGCCATTCACTATTTTTCAATTCTATCAAGAACAAAAAGAACAAATATGAATAGCTGAGGGAAAAAAGGAGGCAACAGATACGCTGTTGGTGTGAAGACTGTTTTATCATTAGATTATAGTCATAATCCCGAAAATAGAGATTATGACTTTTTATATTCCATAAACATACTTAACAGTGTTTTAGACATACTTAATTTTATGTAACTTATTTTTCCTAATGAACTCAGTATAAAAATTTATTTTTCAAAATGCACAAGAGGAAGTCCCTACTTAAGAGGAAGTTTTCTTTGCTTTCTAAAGGGGAAGAACAAAACACCAAAAAGTACTATCAATACTCCTCTAATTTATCTGATTTGCAAATTTGCCTTAATATAGATCAGATTTCCTTAAAGTAGGACATCCCATTATTATTAATTAATGGACATTAAACACCAAACATTTATTAATGTTAATAAATTTAAATTTTGAGACAGAAGTCAATTTCATTATCTTTACAGGCTATAAATTATAAATTAGCATCCCTCCCTTATAAAATCATAAACCATAATTTTAGTCACACTCAAGAATCAGACAAATCAAGGTTCTTGAATCAAATGGAATTTATTGCTCCCAAGAGGATTCTGACTAGGTTACCATGGAGCTTAAACTATCATCAGCGGTTTCCTCTCAACCACATATTAAGTGCAAGCTACTTTATATGAAATACTCCCTACTCTGCATCCCCATCTCCCCTAACTTCCCTATTTAACTTTAGCTCCCACACCGTTTCTTGATCTTGTGCCATTGCAACCTTGTTCTGCCTATAATGTACACACATTCCCCTTCTATTACCATGACTCATCCTTGCCTGGATAGTTCCAATCCACTTATCACCTCATTTGGGGTGCATTTCCTAATCCTAAACCCTATCTAGCCCTACCAGCATGCACCAATGTTTTCGGTACTGATATACTTACCAACTTATTTCACAATTAGTTTCCATCTTTTTAAAAAGTGTCTGCCCTACGGACTAGGCTCCTTGAGAACAAGGGTTAGTTATTATTTAAGACTTGAATGCTAAGTACTGAGCACAGTGTCTGGCAATGAGTTCTCACTAAACCTGTGGAGAAAGGAAGAAAGGAAAGAACAAAGGGATGAAAGGGAAGGAAAGAAGGTGGAAGGAGAGAATAAAGGAGTGGAGAAAAAAGACAGAGGAGGCAGAAAGGAAGGAAGGCAGAAAGAGGGTATGAGGAGAAAGGGAAGAGTGAGGAGAAAGAATTAGGAAAGAAAATAGAGAAAGAGAGAGAGATACAATTGGATCCTAATGATGAGTCTGTCTATATTGTGTTTAAGGTGAAGTACATTGACAAAATTGATCAAGGCATTCAGATAATTCATATAAAATCAATAATTAATCAATTCACACCAGTTCACCTAAATGGTCCCATAAGCAATAGGTTCAGAATACAGACACTGCTTATAAAAAGCCAATCAGCAGGACTCAAACAACCAAGCCAAACTAATATCCACCTGATTTGTCAATCTGAAAGTGAACAGCCTTGGTTGGCTTATGGTCATATTTTAGATGCCCATCTAATCTGACCTCTTTATGCTGTAGATCAGGTAAATAAAGTCGAAAGAAATGGCGGGATATCATCTAAATGGCAATAAATTCATAGAATAATAATATAAAGCTTTAAAATTAGTTAAACCAAAAGATCTAATCATGAATCAGGAAATAAGGAGCCATCTAACCTTTCATAAGGAAAGAACAGTTCTTAGTATTCTTTTCAGTTGAACACTGAAAACAAAGTGGGAAGACATGACCATCATCAAACCTAAAACTAGGGTTATTTCAGATACATTTCAGTCCAGTGAGATAAAGATATGAGACAACAAAGAAGTACTGTTTATTTAAAAATTTTAAATCATTGTTTATTTTCAAAACTAGTTCAGGGGCACCTGCGTTAAGTGTCTGACTTTGATTCAGGTCATGATCTCGCAGTTCATGATTTTGAGCCCCATGTCTAGCTCTGTGCTGACAGTTGGGAGCCTGGAGCCTGATTTGGATTCTGTGTCTCCCTCTCTCTCTCACTGACCTTCTCCCACTCCCACTCCTCTCTCATTCTCTCAAAAATAAATAAACATTAAAAAATTAAAAAAACTAGTTCATAATAAAAAGTATCTCAAGGAAGTTTTCACAATTAAAGAGATAAATTGATCTGTGCCTGCCATATTCTTTTGACTTTTAATAAAGACAAAGATATCTGCTTCTCTTGAAGCAGTTCTTCAAGAAAGTATTGACAGTATGTATCTACCATAACAAAATTTTACCAACTGGAAGATCCAGCACTTTTATCTTAAATTTACATGATATATTCTTGGCTTCTCTGTTTTTCCACAAATATGGAATGATTTACCTTTAACAGAGAAACTTGTGTACTGATGATCAACAAAATGGAGAAAAAGAACAGTTTCATATTTTGAATCCCAGTTTGGTGTCACAATTCCTCAAGCCAACTTAATTGAATAATATGATTCTCTAAAGTTTTGAAAACTCATGTGGAAAAAGAAAAAAAAGCACAGGGGAAGTATGCTGTGGTTCTGTAGAATCAAGAGTTCAAGCAAATGTGTCATAAGTTATCTGATCATGTCACAGAATCCCATCACTTTAGAGCTGAAATGAATTCTGAAGATGACTTTGTCTTATAGTCCCTTGGTTTGGTGGTATATTGGAATCACTGGGGAATTTCATTTTTTAAGCTTTTGGGATCCTTATTAAATAAAAAAAATTCAAACCTACAGATAAATTGAGAACAGCATACCCTCACCTGGTTTCACCAGTTATTTGGTATTTTGCCAATTTTAACTTTCCCTTTCCTGCTTTCCACATTCCTCTTCTTAAATTAATTTACTGAAATTCAAGTTAGTTAACACACAGTATAGTATTGGTTTCAGGAGTAGAACCCAGTGATTCATCAGTTACATGCAACACCCAGTGCTCATCACACAACAAGTGCTCTTGGTAATGCCCATCACCCATTTAGCCCATCCCTCCATCCACCTCTCCTCCTGTTTGTTCTCTGTATTTAAGAGTCTTTGATGGTTTGCTTTCCTCACTATTTTTATCTTATTTTTCCTTACCTTCCCTCATGTTCATCTACTGTGTTTCTTAAATTCCACATGAGTGAAATCATATATTTGTCTTTCTCTGACTGACTTATTTTGCTTAGCATAGTACACTCTATTCTTGTTTTTATTTATATTCTTAGAGCATACGTATTTGCAGAGTCATTTTAGATATTTACATATCATGACCAGAGTGGACACTGTGATCTGACACCTACAAGAGTTTGGCAATGAATAGCTTGCAACTGAGTACCCTGCTGAAACTGTCCTTGGCTAAAGAGACCCACCTTGACAAAGGTCATACCCTCTTCCCTGGTGCATCTTATAGCCAATGACTGGCCGATGCAATAGTATAAAGGTCTTCCCTGCTTGCCTTAAACTCAGGAGAGCCCAATAAGGCCATCTCAGCTTCAGAGCAACTTGTCTCATCAGCTGAGTTCTCTGTTATGACAGCACTGCAGAGCCAGTCTCAACCTAATTCTACTTACTGTACACAAGTGGTGGCCTCTCATAAACTTTCTGGAGCTCAGTCTGTGAAAACTCTCTTAAATAATTCAGTATAATTAGATTAATTACAATATTCAATAGTATTATATAAATCTAGTAAGTATAAAGTAAGAAAAGTTGGCAAATTTAACATTGATACCATATTATTATCAAAAAGTCCACACCATGGGGCACCTGGGTGGCTCAGTCAGTTATGTGTCCTACTCTTGATTTCAGTTCAGGTAATGATCTCACAGTTTGTGAGTTCAAGCCCTGCAACAGGCTCTACACTGACAGTGAGGAGCCTGCTTAGGAATCTCTCCCTCTCCCTCTCTTTCTGTCTCTCTGCCCTCCTCCGCTCTCTCTTTCTCTTTCTCTCTCTCTCTTAAAATAAATAAATAAACATTTTTTAAAAGCCTATATCAAACTTTACCGTTTATCCCAGTGTTATCTTTTATAGTAATTTTATTTTATTTTTTCTAATTCAGGGTTAAATCCAGAATCATACATTCTATTGAGTTCTCCTGTCAGTTTAGCCTCCTTTAATACTTTCTCAATTTTCTTTGCTTTCCTGACACTGATATATTTTAAGAGCAGTTCTTTTTGTAGAATTTCCCTCAATTTGGGTTGACTGTTTCCATATGATTAGCTTTAGTGTTTGTTCTTCATTCTTCATGAATTGGTAATATAAACTCTTCCTAATTCTGAAAATTATACAACTGATTTCAAAAAATCTGAAAACCTCTATTGTCTTTAATCGAATTATGTGGCATATGATAGGTGATCTTCTACTCCATAATAACTATTGATGTCAAAGCTATGTCAAATCATCATAATATAATCCTTTTGAAGACATCTGAAGCAATAATTAGATATCTGAATTTAAGTTTATGCTATTAGTACAAAGCAACAAACTGGATGAGTAGTTATATTCTCTGCAGGTCTAAGCCCAAGCACACAGATATAAGGACTATGTTACATCCAACTTCTCTGTCTGAAAGATGGAAAATTTTATTTGACACCAATTATAAGGTATATCCTAAATTCAGAAATGTTAAAGTATAAATATAATAATATGTATTTTATGATTGAATCACATATGTTGAACATTATGCCAAATACTGCATGAATCTTATTTAATATTGCATCTTATTTAATCTTCACAGTAGTTTTATAAACTAGCTATTAATAATAGCCCTATTTTACTGATGAGAAATGTGGCTCACAGATAAGTGGCTCAGGATAGATAACTTTTCTAAAATCACAAAATGTGCAAACAGCAGAGTCAAGATTTGAAACAAATATTCTGTTCATTTTCCATCACATTATACAATTTCTTTCCCCAGTTTAGTCTTTCCTACTACAAGTTTCATAATACAGATTCCACAGCTCTCATTTAAAAATTTGGGGTAACTGCACTACAACGTGCCTGTAAACAAATTACTCAGTTATCAACTGGGGATCTGAAACTATGTTAAATATTTTGAAGAACAGGGGGGAAAAAACTCCAGAAGCATATCAGTTTTCAAGGTATACAAAATCTTGAAAAAACATTTACAAATGTGCAATGTAGAAAAAAAAGGCCCATGATTTAAAAAAAAACTCATGATTAAAGTACTAAATTATACATGGCTATCCTGCAGAATATCAGAGAAGAAAACATGACTGTAAGCTAAAATAATCAGTGAAGACTATAAGCAAATTATCCCAAACAAATTTTTAGTAATGTGCAGCCAGATATTTAATGACCTTGTTAATGAGGAAAAGTGATGATAAGCAAGAAACCATAAGTTCCTGTGAAAGGAGACAGGTCTCTTAAACTAAACTTGTCACCTTTGGGAAATAGGAGATATGGAGAGAAAAGGAAAAACATTTAGACTTTGCTATGAGCTGAATTGTATCCTCCACTTCCCAAATTTTATATGCTGAAATTCTAAGCCCAAAACCTCAGAATGTGATCGTATTTGGAGCCAGGTCTTTAACAGAGGTAATCAAGTTACTTAATATAAGATCATTTGAAGGAGCCCTAATCCAATATGACAGTGTCTTTGCAAGAAGAAATTCAAACACACACAGGAAAGACCTATGAAGACATAGGAAGAAGATGGTCATCTGCAAGTCAAGAGGACAGGACAGGCAGATCTTTTCCTCACTGCCCTCAGAAGGAACAAACCTCTCCTACACTTTGATCTTGGACATCTAAATTCCAGACTGTGAAACAAAAAAATCTGTTGTTTTAGCCACCCAGTCTGTGGCACTTTGTTACGAAACCCCTAGGAAAACTAATACAGATTCCTCATCAAGCTGAGTTTTTGCTAACTAAATTTTGTATGTGAGGGTAGTATAAGCAATGCTGATATATTTAAGAATTTCCCCAGGCAGATTCAAACTAGAAAACAATGTCTAATACACTGTCTGGTGAATCAGAAAAATCTCCTGAATGAAATCAGAGCCTCTAATGCTCAAAAGGGATCAAGTGAGTCATCACTATTGCCCATGAATGAAAAATAACTTCTCTCAGAAAACACATCTAAAAAATGACACCATGTGGGTTAAAAGAGAAAAACAAGTGTAAATAGATAAACTGGGTGTTTCCCTGCACAAATTACAATAATTCCATAATTATAAGATTATAAATCTTTATTCTTACCTTCCTCTTGATTTTAGTATCTTAGCTAGAATTTTTATTATCAAATATTATTTACCTTTTTCTTATGACCTCATAAACAATCCAATTCTACCATTAAAAATAGTCTTGTAACCCCGCCCCCCCACACACAATTTGCCTGAAAAAAAGGGTTTAGCCCAACTGATGGTCTGTTATTTCAAGTAATATTTGATCAGATATTCTGTTAAAGCAGCTCATCCAATCTCATGACCCCCTTGTCCATCTTCCATCGAGCTGTTTTTCTAGAATACAAATCTGATAGTTCCCTTTTGAGGTCTAAAAACCGACCATCAGTTTCCCATCACCTACTGGCTGAAGCTCAAAAGTCCTTAATATGGCAGAATCTTCAAAGCCTAGACTCAGTCTATATTTTCGGCCTACCTATACTCATCTGCCACCCAGTCACCATACACTTCATTTGCTAAAAATATTCGGTTGTGCTCCATTCCCCAAGCATTGTTTCCATAGCACTGCATGCATGTCACCATCTTCATACATTAAGTATATGATATGTAATACGTCTGACTCTGCCTCAGATTATAACCACATTATGGTGAAAATTTAGGTCGTTCACATTTTCTTTCAGTATTCCCAGTGGCAGTGGCACAAGGACAGTAACAATGACCCATGTTTCAACCTCCTCAGAGAGGCCTTAACTGAATTCTCTAGCTAAGATAGCAGTTCTTGTCCGACCCAACACTCTACCCCCTTGGCCTGCTTTAGATTTCTTCTCAGTACTTATCAACACCAGACATATTACATATTTAATTGTTTGTTTGTTATTATCTATCTTTTCCCACTTGAAAGTAAATTCCAAAAACCAGGACATTGGTCCATTCACTGCTTTATCACCAGTGCCTAGATATTTGGCACACTACTGACCCTCAATAAACACTTCCTAATAAGTGAACTCATTTGGCAAATGTTTATAGATAGCTTACTAAGTGTCATGAAATATTCTTTTTTTTTTTTTAAATGTTTTATTTATTTCTAGGAGAGAGAGAGAGACAGTGTGAGCAAGGGAGGGTCAGACAGAGAGGGAGACACAGACTGAAACAGGCTCCAGGCTCTGAGCTGGCAGTCAGCACAGAGCCCGACGCGGGGCTCGAACCCACGAACCGCGAGATCATGACCTAAGCGAAAGTCGGATGCTTAACCGACTAAGCCACCCAGGCGCCCCAAGTGTCATGAAATATTCTAGAAACTAGGAATCCAGCAGTTGAAAATGAAAAGTTCTGCTCTCATGGAACTCAATACTCTCTAGAAGGAGGTGATAAAAAAGAAAATAAAGATCTTGCTTTATATAATTTCAGACAGTGATAAGTATTCAATTGCTATCCTGCAACTGAATCAAACTTACACTGATTTCAAGATTCATAAATATCATGTAAGAATCTTAAATTTGTGCTGTATAGCTATACTTTACCAAAATATAATATATTAATTAACTTATTTTGTAAATACTAAAGTCAATAAGAAAGAATGAACCATGTAAAACAGTCATAATGTAGTACCCCTATAGTAATGAAATATTATGTTTTTAAAGACAAAATTTTCAAATATATTAGATAAAACAAGAGAAGCAAAATAATGTTTACTGAAAGCATAACACACATAAGAGGTGTTTTCTAAAGCATATTACATCATAAACATTTGCTAGAAAGCAGTTTTAACATACTTTTAACAGGACATTTATATAAAGGGACAAAAATGGAAAAGAATTTTCATCTTATGTACTAATTACTTAATAAGAATGACAATTGGTTTATGCCAACTTGGCAACCCATTAATATTGGTTGTAATATTAAGCAAGTAATATTAAGGATTTGCATACTTCTTCCTATCTTAGAAAATCCAGACTTTTCTGCAGCACTAATTTGATACATGATATGTCAATCTTTTTACTTGCTATTGAATTGAAAATCTGTTCTTGTATATGGCCAAAGGAGATTTCATTGTGTTTTTAGATTAAAAAAAAATGAGTCATAACTATAGTTGAAAGAATTTTCTAACATGACCTATTCACTTGAAGAATTCCACTTCTGATCATCCTGATCCAGAGGTAAAGAGTTATGAAGAACCAACTGCAGGCATGCCTTCTAGGAATGTTGATTAGTGATCTCAGATCTGGACTTCATTAATAAGGGACTAGGTTTCTTAGAGAGGGGGAAGGACTGTTACCAGGGACTACTAGGGACTAGAAAGTCAGTGGTCTCTTTAATGAAATATGAAAGATGAGGAAATTGAAGTAAATCCAAAATCAAACTGTAAGCAGAGTAGCATAAACACTGAATTTGGATCATGTATAACTGAAATACAGGACATCTGTAAATACCATATTCTCAAAATTTTTAATGTTTTATATAATACTGTTGGGTTGATATTATTTTTAGCATTCTAAAATGCCAGGACTTTTAAATTTTAATTTTATTCCTCCAGAAAAGGGGAAAGAAGAGACCCATGAAAAAATTGTTTTTAGTAAGTACCACACGATAATTAAAATTTGGCAGAGGGATATTATTTCTACTATCTCCCTCAAATTTTTTCATGAGAAAACCACAGAAGTGGGAAAAATATTTTTTAAATCAATTCAAGGCAATTAATCATTTGAAATACCAGAAATCTATCTTGGCTCATGAAAAAACAAATCCCTATTGTTTCTAAATGTCTTCCAAATCAAAGATCTACAGGGTTTTTTTTCTATAAGTGTACAAATAAATCTTTTAAATGCAAATGGATAAAATATTTTGAAAATGTGAGTGCAGTGCTTAGGATACCATTTTGATCTACCCATAATTTATCTCATCACTTCTCCCTATTTTCTTTCTGACAAACCAAAACTTCTCAAATTTCACTAGTTTCACATGGAAGCTAAAAGACCAAATTCAGGACTATATGTTACCTGGGATGAGAAGAGTGAATCACCTGGCATGAAAAGGGAAACCCATGATTACTCTGTTCATCTCCCTCTCTGGTTGCCTTCCATTACTTATCAATGTTCTCTCCAGCACAACAGAACTCTGAGCCAGTGTGCCATACTGACTCAGCAGATGGCTTCAACACTTCCCATTAGCACTGCAAGCACCACAGAGGTCCAAAGATTCTCATCCCTTCCAACCTCCATAATCAAAAGAAAGATTCACAAACAGGAAATGACAAGAGTCTCATATCCTCTTTTTTCTAGTCCTCTCCAACATCCCCCACTACCTCCACACACACACACACACACACACACCCACACACTCATGCATCCTTAGCTAGAATTACAATTGGTATTTCAATGGGAAGAAACGATTGAAGGGCAGGAAATGAGAATTCTGTTAGATGAGAAGAGCGGTCATCTCAACCCAATATTTGAGACATTCTTTTTTTTTTTCCATTTTCCTATGAATTGTACTTCTTTCTTCCTGGCATCTTTGTGTGCATGGTGGTGGGCGCAGGGGGAACTACTCTGTGTTTTAACAACAACAACAACAGCAACAACAACAAGCCTAATACAAAAAGCAATGGAAAATGCAAGAAGGAAACAGACCTGATGATCCAAAAATCTAGAGTTAGTTCAAACTGACACTTGGTAACTGGGAGTTTTAGGTAGCTTCACTTAACAGAATTCATGTTTGGATTTTGAAAATGAAGGATCTAGGTAATTTAACCTAAACTTACTAAACAACAAACTTTAAAAGTAAAGGCAAATTGGACTGTTTCTGAGCTAGCACTGTGGAGAGTAATGTCTTAATATGACTTAGTATTGGAAAAACACAAACAAGACCTAACTAGACTATAAACATTTGCTGACATGACAAGATATTCCAATGAATAGATCACAGCCATGTATAACCATGGCTGAAAAAATGTTAGACCAAAAAGAAGACTTATCACAGGAAGCACAGAATGGAATTTAATTTTGGAAAAGGGGAATTTATTATTTGGAAATCATTTAATTATTTAAAAAATAGTTAACAAGCCCCTACTATGTATTACATACCAACCTTTACACAAACTCTTACACAAACCCTTCATAAAGTCAGAAATCTTGTTCTTTTCTCAACCCACACTACTCTTTTCCTCCCCTGGGCTTCTACTGGTATTGAATGCCTTCTTTATACAATATAAAATCTTAACCAAGTCTACCTCAAGTTCTACTTTCTTCCGCAAAACATTTCCTGATAATTAGAAAGTATATCACCCCTTCTATTTACCTACATACACTTAGTGTAATCAATAAATCTTGGGTCAGTCATTTCTTCATCAAAAAACTTGGCATTCCATTGGTTTTAGAAGGGCTAAGCATTCAACCCTAGTATAAACCCATAGAAAGTCAGATCTATTAGCAAATTCATATAACTTCCTATAATTGCATGTCAGCATTTCTTTAAGTAGTGGTTTATTCTTGCATCCTATATGTTATCATAGAAATATATTCCCTCATCAAGTTTCCCGGAAAGAAAGAATAATTTGTGAAATTAAAACCATTTCATTTATTGAGGCACCTGGGTGGCCCGGTCAGTTAAGCATCTGACTCTTGATTTGGGCGCAGGTCATGATCTCACATTTAGTGAATGTGGGCCCCATGCTGTCAGTGCAGAACCTGCTTGGAATTCTCTCTCCCTCTCTCTGCCCCTCCTCTGCTCTCTCCCTGTCTCAAAATAAATAAATAAATAAACTTATAAAAGTTATAAGATAAAAAAAACAGTCTCATTTATTAATAGTCATGATACATTCTTATTTAAGAAGAAATTTATAAGGCAGTTTTTATTTTAATAAAATGAACAATAAGTGCTATGAAGGAAATGCCATTCAATGAGTGTATGTAACAAAGGAATCTGACCTAAATTTTATGATCCAGGAAAATATGTCAAAAGTGGTTATGTACAATTACCTTTAGCAACTTCAGTTCTCTGTTCAAATCTTCAGAGAACTGGCATGTATTACTGATAACTACATATTTGTTTCTCAAAGTATATGAAAAAATAGAGAAAAGAAATATCTACAAGTAAACATGAGATTATTCCATACCTCAAATGGATAATCACAATTTTCATGGTGCCAGACTCAGATTTGCTTTTAAGAAAGTCTAAGCAAATTCTTATTTTTGTTTAGTTTCAGATATCTTCCAGAATTTTTCTGAACCACAGCAGACTAACTGGCTTTAACAAAGCAAGGACAGGCCCATTGTTCCCATCATTTCAAAAGTTTCCTTGTGCAGAGTGCTGAAAAGTTAATACCTCTGGAGAAAACTAATCAGAAGCACAGCTGTTCAATAGGAATGAAAAGTTATGGAAAGCAGAGACCCAGAAATGACAGCAGCCAGAAAATTATAGATGATTTTCCAATAGAGCACTGCTTACAAATGAGGCCAAGAACATTTTGTATACTGATCAAGAGAATGTCTCATGTCACTTATGACACTGGATGCCCATAATGATGTAACCACAGTGGTGAGGACTTAGGGCTGGGCCTTAGAGGTACCAGCTTGTCACTGTAGAACTAAGTACTGATAAAATTTAGAGCTAGATGCTCTTATGTTTGATATCTGTCATTTGTAAGGAACAAATGACAGGGATCCTGGAGACTTAACTAAGAATAAAAATGTAACACTAAAACATGAATCTTTAAGCTGACTGACAATATTTTCCATTTTCTTCTCCCCAGTCCAAATCAGAGGTTTTCAGGCCTGCAGAAAATCGGACATGATGGGGATGAGCCTTGGAGAAAGACCCCCTGGGACCATCTGGCCAAACACAGCTGCAAAAAACAAGTCTCTCTGTCTGGAAAAAGTTGTGATGGACACAAAATTGGAAGGGCTTCCAAGAGAAATGGTGGATTCCTTACTAGGAACATTTGATACGGGCAAAGCACACAGCAAGGGCCTCTCCAACATAGAGCAGGGTATAACAGGCTTTTCCAGTGATGATTGATGCAGCTTGTCCTTTAGGATTGCTCTCTCACAGTACAGTGAGGAAGGTGAACCATCAGAGTCATATAATTATTTCCATAGATGTATCTCCGTACAATTTTTTGGAAATTAAGATTTTCTGACACAAAATTGGCCCCACATAGCTCTTGTGAATGTCAACATGATTCAATGGCTGGAAATTGAAGAGTAATCCGTATAAACCAGTTCTGCTGCTTAAATTCAGCCCTGTCCTCAGTTAACATCAGGTCAACATCAAATGATCTCTAATTTCCTTTCCAGACCAACAATATAGTTTCCTTTTCTGTCGACTTCAAATAGAGTAAAAAATAAAGACAACTGAAAAAAATGTCATCATCTCCCTAGCCAAGAAAAAGTGTGAGAAACAGGATACAGTCACTCCAAAGTCTTCACAGGAAGACCCAAGTGTCTACTCCTTATTTTGGTACTTCAAGAAATGAAACCTGATAACAAAGACTATTTGCCAAGACAATGCATAATTTTCATTATCTAGGTTTTTTTGGAGTGGAGAATATAGAGAGAAGAAAAAAACGTGTGGGATAAGTTCTACACAAATGTCTTTGTGCAAAGAAGAGTTTTATTAAAGAGTAGGAGAACTGAAGTTCTAAGTTTAGTTTCTGAGAGTGAAATTCTAATGCACAGTAAGACTTGCAAAGGTAATAATGGACTGGATTGCACTAAAATGAGAATTGCAAAAGCAAAAAGTCCTAGCTATGACTTTCATTGAAGAGAAGTTTAGAATACCTATATATAAATTCAATTCAATTCAAAACAATGATTGGCCATCTCTTTTAAGTCTGTCATTATGCTAAGAACTGCTGAGAGTACAAACTTTAGGAATACATAATATATCTCAAAAAATTATAATTCTCAGAAAGAAATATTGAACAATTTATCAGTTAAGCTGATCCTTATCACTTCTCACTTTAATACAGCCTTGGCCAAAATGGCATATTGAAAAGACAGAATTTGGAGTTACCAGATCTAGATTCAAATCTATTATACAATTTGTAAGTATAAATAGAGATAAAATTTTGCCTTGCATACAGAATGGGTTGAATGAGGGTGTAAGAGACCTGTAAAGCTTACATACACTGTTGTTCATAATTGTATCTCAATATAACTACCTAACCATTCCAGCTCTACTATGCCACTCCTCATAACCCTATGCAACTCCACTATCTTTCCTACCCTTCCCTTTGCCTCCTTACTCTGTTGGCTTTTCAGAACTCACATCATAGGTTACCTCTACTCAGCAGTTCTTCCTGACCCCAAACCCACTCTCATAAAAAAATTCTGTTTTTATGTACTCTATGCCTGGTACATACCCTTATTATACCACCCACCACACTACATTGTAATTCTGTGTTTACTTGTTCTTCTCACTTATTGGATTATGAACTCTCAGAGGATAGTAACTATGTCTAAGGTATCTTTGAATCCCAGTAGTAGAAGGAAAATTCTACTACTGGGATTTATTTTTTGTTGTCTAGTCTTCTTTATAACTAGTAGTGCACAGCCAGGTTAGGAATAAAGGTTTTGGCCATAAAAGAGAATAAAAAACCATCCTTCACACAATTGACTCTTGGCTCTCTCAAGTCATTAGCAATGTGTGCTAGTCTCATTACAACCTAAGAGAATATAAAAGTATGAGGGTCATTATGAAATCATCAAAAATGGTAAGCATCTAAGAGATGAACCTTACTAATTAAAAAATCTCTCTCTTAGTTTTCTTAATGTTTAAGCAAAAAATTTTTGAGTACAGTTGTTACACAATGTTACATTAGTTTCAGGAGTCAACACTGTGATTCAACATCTCTATAAACATATGCTCACCACAAATGCAGCTACAATCTGTCACCATACAATGCTATTATAATATCATTGACTATATTCCCTATGCTATGTCCTTCATTTTCATGACTTATTCATCCTATAACTGGAAGCCTGTATCTCCCACACCCCTTCACCCATTTTGTTTTCACACACACACACACACACCAAAAACAAACAAACAAACAAACAAACAAACAAAAAAAAACACAACTATCCAGAAGGTAGAAGACCACATTATATTGACTACACTCATTCTTCTAAGAGTGAAAGCAGGGAGAAGCTAGATATGGAGAGGAAGAGATAGATGTGGAGAGGTGAATGCAAGCTCTCTAGCAGGTTTTTGACATAAGCAGGGTACTAAACCCATTCTTGTTTTCATGGTAGCAAAAATGAAGAGAACAATCTTCTTTACCAAATACGGAAAAAAACTAATATAGAAGTTATGCTTTATCGGTGTGTAGGTGTTCATAATATATTTATAATCTCAGAGACTTGTGTAAGATAACTCTCAAGTAAAATTCATCTAAATAAAGGAAGTTGGTGAAGATATAGCTAATTTTATAAATACTTATAAATATTTTATAAATATATAACTGATCGCAAAAACAAATAAATGACTTTGAATTATCTTTCTCTTTAATTATCTAAGTCACTAAATTCTGACATTAACATGAAGAATTCTGATATTATCATGAGGAATTTCCAGAATATATCCTATTTTTTTTTTTAAAAAAGCTATTCTCACATATTATATCCTAAGAACAGAAGAAAGAGAATCAAGCAATTAATTAAAGGTCCAAAGATTGGATTTTAAATCATACACCATTCCTAAAGAAACAAAACATGACAATTAATGCTGCTTTTTCCATTTGCAAACACAAACCAGTCTCACAGGAAAAAAATTTGAGGAGATACAATAAGAATAATTTGTTTATTAAATTTTTGCTATTTAGTAATTGAACCCATAATAAGAGCACTCAAATATATTTATTCAGTCCACACGTGAATCAGTACGTCATTTTTCAAAAACAACCAATTGTCATGGACAAATGCAAGGACCATCTTGTTTCATTTTCTTTGAAACACTTTTCTAAAGATAAAATATTTGAAATAAATTAATACAATCTAGTTCATTGCCCTGTCCAGCACTTTGCCTCCAAAGTGTGGCTTAAATCTACACATTTAATGTAATCTTTATCAAAATACCAAAAGTATTTTCACAGAGCTACAACACACAATCCTAAAATTTGCATAGAACCACAAAAGACCCTGAATAACCAAAATAAGCTTGAAAAGGCAAAGCAAAGCAAATCTGGAGGCATCACAATTCCACGCTTCAAGTTATATTACAAAGCTGTAGTCATCAAAACAGTAACTGGCACAAAATAGACACATAGATCAATGGAACAGAATAGAAACCTCAGATATAAACCCACAACTCTGTGGTCAATTTATCTTTGACAAAGCAGGAAAAAATATCTAATGGGAAAAAGACAGTCTCTTCAACAAATGCTGTTTGGAAAACTGTATAGCAACACGCAAAACGATGAAAACAGATTCACTTTCTTATATCATACACAAAAATAGGTGAAAGATCTAAATATGAGACCTGAAACCATAAAAATCCTAGGAGACAACACAGGCAGCAACTTCTCTGACATCAGCTTAAGCAACTTTTTTCTTAGATATGTCTCTTGAGGCAAGGGAAGCAAAAGCATAAATAAACTACTGGGACTACATCAAAATTAAAATTTTCTGCACAGGAAAGGGAAACAATCAAGAAAACTAAAAGGCAGCCTAAGGAATGAGGGAAAATATTTGCAAATGACATATCCAATAAAGGGCTAGTATCCAAAATATATAAAGAACTAATAAAGCTCAACACTCAAAAAACAATCAATTAAAAAAGGGCAGAAGTCATGAATAGACATTCTCCAAAGAAGACATGTAGATGGTCAACAGACATATGAAAAGATGTTCATAATTACCATCAGGGAAATGCAAATCTAAACTGTAATGACATATTACCTCACACCTGACAGAAGATCTCAATGGCTAAACTCAATAACACAAGATGATGTGAAGAAAAAGGAACCCTTGTACACAACTGGTAGGAACACAAACTGGCGCAGCCACTGTGAAAAACAGTACGGAGGCTCTTCCAAAAGTTAAAAATAGAATTATTCAATGATTCAGCAATTGCATTATCCACAGAGAATACAAAAAAACACTAATTCAAAGCGATATATGCATCCCTATGTTTATAGCAATATAAACTATTTCGCTATTTACAATAGCGAAGATATAGATACAGCCCAAGTATCCATTAATTGATGAATGGATAAAGAAGATGTGCCACACACACACACACACACACACACACACACACACACACACACACACACATGGAATATTATTCAGTCATAAAAAGGAATGAAATCATGCCATTTGCAACAACATGGATGGAGCCAGAGAGTATAATGTTAAGTGAAATAAGTCAGTCAGAGAAAGACAGATATCATACAATTTCATTCATATGTGGAATTTGAGAACTGTAAAAGATAAACACAAGGGAAGGGAAGGAAAAATAACATAAAAACAGAGAGGGAAGCAAACCATAAGAGACTCTTAAATACAGAGAACAAACTGAGGGTTGATGGGGACGGGTTAAATGGGTGATGGGCATTAAGGCGGGCACTCTTTGGGATGCAGTGGGTGTCATATGTAAGAGATGAATCACTGGGCTTTACTCCTGAAGCCAAGACTACACAGTATGTTAACTCACTCGAGAGTAAAAAAAGAAAAATAAAAAAGAAACAGACTTATAGAGAAAACATAGATGGTTACCAGAGGGGAGGTGGGCAGGGAGATGGGTGAAATAGGTGATGGGGATTAAGGAGTGCACCTGATGAATATATATTGTACACCTGAAACTAATATAACATTGTAAGTTAACTAACTGGAATTAAAATAAATTTCTTAAGGGCACCTGAGCAGCTCAGTGATCCGACTCTTGATTTTGGTGCAGCTCATGGTCTCATGGTTCATAGGACTGAGCACCACATCATGCTCTGCACTGACAGCAAGCAATCTTCTTGGGATTCCCTCTCTCTCTTTTCCTCTCTGCCCCTCCCCTGCTTGCACATGTTCTCTCTCTCTCTCTCTCTCTTACACACACACACGCACGCACACACACACACACACACACACACTAAATAAATAAACTTTAAAAAGTAAAATAAAAACTTTAAAAAAAGAAACCAAATGAAAAATTTTATTGTGAAGAAGCTTTTAAGAAAAAACAAAGAGGCTTAATAATAAATGTAAGCTGAAAGAGTAAATGGATAAGAGTGGTATTCCCCAACTCCTGAGTTCTAACATTTAGAGTTGATGTCCCACAACCAAAGACTTAGCAGTTGATGGGATTAAAAATACCACAGTCTTGCATCATCTGCTTTACTCTGCCACTCTATGAATTCAACTTTATGTGCTTAAATAAAAGGGGAGGGGGTGCTAGGGAAAAGATCAAATGCTTGCTGAATGCAGTAAATTCCCACCAGGCTATAAACTAGAAAACATCAAAACCTGCACCATAACTGCACAGATGAAAACTATGAGACTTCATTCTTACTGCTTAATGAGAATGGCAATAAATTCAATGCAAAACCAAATTGGTTCTTTCTTGTCAGAATCTCCTAAAAATAAGTGCAGAAAATATTGCTAAAATGCTTTTAGGATTGCCTAGGGAGAAAACAAATATATGCATTTGGATAATGTTCAAATATAGAACTGAACACATTTGTTCCCAACACCTAGGGAGGTCAACCCGGGAAACTGCCATGGTGGGGGCATCTCACTGGTCTTAAATGTCAAGGAGAAACAAGAAAGGAAAAGAAGTCTAAATTCATGTCTGAAATACTATCTGGGTGTTACGGTTTGCAGCGGCCTCAGGAGACTTTGGCTGTTATCAACTGATCTCCGAGGTTGAAAACTTGGTGTTAATTACAAAGTCACAAGGGAGAGACCCTGGAGATCTAACCATATCACATATTTTCAAATTCCAACCACACACTGAGAAAGCCAGAGCGGAAGAGTTAAAGAGGGGAGATGACTGAACTCTCAGCCAAATAAGACAAGTATGTGGCTGTCTATCAGGTCAAAATGATTCCCCAAATGGAAAGGATTCCCAAGGTCTGGCCAGACTAATACACTGGAGCCAAAAATTCTCTAATCTCATATTTTAGGGAGGAAAGACATGGTCCTAAAAAGAAGCAAGAAAAATCTCACTGTCACTTTCCCCCAGCTCTTGACTCTTCTTTGCCCACCAAAATGACTGGTTTTGTGTTGTGTGCCACTCTTTCTTCAGTGCACAGGAATAGTGCACAGCCATACATTCTGTGAGAACACATAAAAGGCTCATGCTAGTGCCTCTCAGCAACAACTTTCCTAAGAGGGATAGGCCTTTGGGAGAAAAGTAAGTGTGCACTTATTTTTCTATTTCCAAATCCTATTATTTTGGTGAAGTGTAGTTTGATTAAAATGGACGTCATGGACAAATTTTAAAATGATATAACAAAAGGGCAGCTTAAGAGTGAAATGAGAGAAACTCTATCCCTTTTGGCATGAAACAATAAGCTTGTGGATTAGTTATGATCATACGACTGTAGGTCTTCCTGTGCATTTGCTGGCAGCAGGACATCCTTCTCCCTATCACCTACCTCCCTGAGGCATTTCCCTCCCAACAATGCACAAAGAACAGAGAATGAAATTCAGGGAAAATTTCCTCAATATCTAGAGATAGCTCTGTTTATAGGACCCATAAACACTAATATGCTTCAATAAGAAGAGTGAATCTTGAAGCAGATACTAATGAAAACAATCTAGGATTCCAAGTTACAATTAAGCATGCTTAAGTTTCCATCATTTCAGTTCAGTACTTTACAAACCAAATCTGGATTTGATTAAATCCATGACTACAGACTATACTAGCAATTCCACAAATTGTATTGAGACAAAGGGCAAACTCATGTAGGCTAATTCTCCACAACAGAAAACTGTCCAAAAAGCTTAGACTTGTGGTCATAAGCCTTAGGTTGAGATGCTGGTTTCTGGATTCTAGCTATGTGGCCTTGGACAAGTCACTTAATTTTTCTGAGGCTCAGCTGCCTCGCCTGTGAAATGAATATTTAAAATGTGTTTTGCAGGACTGTTATAAAGATCAAGTTGAGTCATATATATGAAAACACTTGGTAAAGTCTACTCTACTATCTAATAAGTGATAGGTAAAAATAATTGTTATTGAGGAACAAGCTCAATATTAATATTAATAAATATCTCAAGAATGAAAACCAGTACATCATAAATTTGCAAAAAAATCACTTTACATGAATATTTGCTGAGTTAAAGAAAGAATAAAATAATAAAGTGTTATTTCTCTGCCTTTAAGCAGATTTCTTTGAAAGACGACTTACTAGCACAGTGGTTTCAAAGCGGTGTTTTTGCGGAATCCTCGAGATCTCTGAAGAGGAAGCTACTCAGAACAAAGAAGACACACAAATCAGCTCTAAAACTCTAAGCTGACTTCAACCAGAGTACCATCTAGTACAGAAAGAGTTTCTAAACTTGCAAATGTCAAAGCAAACAAATTCACCTCAGAGTTGCTTTGTTTGTCTCTATACATGGATCCTGACCAATGAATTTCTACTGCAACTCAGCATTTCTTTGATTTATCTTTTTTAAATATAAAGGGAATATGTGATAGTTCACCAGACATCTTAAACTTCAGACATGTATAAATCTGGTCATCAGTGTAAAGAATAAATACACTGATGTTTCCTAAAGACTTCACTTTGATTCAATGGTTGAAGCTGTATTCTCTCTGACAGGCTCTGGAAGGATAAATGGAAGTTTTTAACTATTATTTCCTGCTTTCCCAGTACCTCCTGTGTGTGTGTGCACACATGGCCAGTGGGCTGTCTCAGGAGACCAGATGCAATAGTGGGAGGAGTACTGAATTGGGAGTCAGGAGATGTAAGCTCAGTCACAGCTCTGGAACCAACTCATGATGTAGTTTTTGACAAATCTCTAGACCTCTAGATTAAAAAAAAAAATAGACTAAAGATCTCCTTAGTTCCTGTACTTGCAGAAGTTCTGTGATCTATGTATTAATGATGTCATTTAAGTGGGTTACTCTGGCATAAGCCCTTACAGGAGCATATCTATGGCAAGATTTAATTTTGTGGGGAGGGGAGGATGGGCACAGGGGGAGGGAGAAAGGAAATCCTAAGCAGACTCCATGCTGGGCATGTTGATCCCCAACTCAGGGCTCAATCTCACAACCTTGAGATCATGACCTGAGTCGAAATGAAAACTTGGACACTTAACCCACCAAACCATCCCATGGTTAAATGTGATTTAATTTTTCCCATACACTGCATAGGATATAAAATATGCTAAGACTGTGAACAATATAGAAATACTCTGATGACTGGCTTAAAGGTCTATCATGATGGCTACAGCTTACTGTGCTGGAAGAACTTTCCTTAGAATATAGAACACAATAATTCAACATCTTATAGACTTCTTCTGAAGCGTTTTGTTTCTTGAAAGAAAAACTGGCTCCATTAAAAAGAAATCGTAGGGTAGTGTCTTGCTGACCACATTTTTCTCATAAAAACGAAGGAGCTATCTGCACTCAGGAATACTAGTTCTCTTTAAACTGATGCATAGGCTTTCACTTAAAATAAAATTTAGCATGGAAAGTTTATGAAAATACACAGATTTACTTATTCTTCTCAAAGGCAATGAACCCGAACCAAATGCTATAATCATAAATGAAGATCCCACTTTGCTATGTGCTTTCTCTTAGCCCTAAAGAAATGCTTCATCTATTCATATTCATCTGCTTTTACCATTTTGTTTATTTAGGCTTATATGCAACAGTCTTTAGGATGCTTAAAACTACCACTGCTCACAACTCCTTTCTAAAAGCCAAGCTGATGTCTGAAACCCAAATTTCATACATTCATTAGTCTTTTGGCACCACATACTCGGAGCTCTGTATCTGGTCACGGTTTTCAGTTTTATATGATATGCACATTTGTATCATGTGAATCTGATCTAAATAACCCAGTTTTGGGGGTCATATGTAAGTGATGAATCACTGAATTCTACTCTTGAAACGAAGATTGCACTGTATGTCCACTAACTAAAATTTAACTTCAGACATGTATAAATTAAATTTTTTAATTTTAATTTTTAAAATATGTAAAAATAAATAACCCAGTCTAGGAAATCAATCTAAGGAGGCCATCCGGCTTACAAAAAACTACTTATACAGAATATACACTGGCCCAGCACCCAGAAACTAATATTGCCGCTTACTTTTCCTCTCCAGTTGCACAGAGCTGCCCATGGAAGAAAGAAATAAGTACCATTACTTATGGAGTATGTTTGAGGCAGTGACTGTGTGTCACCAAAGAACTGTGTGTCACTATTCTCTATGTTGCATTCTTTGTGTCTTGAAAGTTTTAGGCTCTCCAGGAATTTTCTATTAAAATTCAGTTGCCTGGACACAGGGGTGGGGGTTGGGGGTGTGTAGGTCGTTGTAGCAACTTAAGAGTTGAAAAACAGAAGAATCTGAGAAAAGAAAAACATATGCTAAAAGAGAATATGAGAAATCTCCAAAATCAACATTGCCTAACTCATAATCTTGCCACCTCATATTACTTATCCCCGCAAAAAATCCAAACACTTTTACTTTCAGCCAACACTAGATTTCTAGCTTAAAAAATAAGTAAGACATCTCCAAATGAGAAAAGTGGAAGACACATCTTATTTTCTCCTATGGACTCAGCAATTTTCTGAGACATCAATGTATTTGGCCATTTTTGCTGCTTTCCTCTAAACTGGGGCAAGTAACAGTAGTTAAGACAATGTGAATGGTGGCAGCTTGTGATCATCCTCCTCCTGATCCTGTATATCAGGATGTTTTGTCCAACTCCCACAGAGGGTCCATTAATCCAGTCGTGTTAAAATGGCTTTACAGATAATTATACTCCTAAATTCTCAGTTTCCATGCATTCTGTTTCCTGAAGCTGATCTGCCTGAGAATATGCCTGAGGTGTTCTTTTACAATCTCCTCCCTCTTTACAAAGGACACACATAAGTTTTTACCCACCCAGAATCATACTAGGTCATGGCTCATGACCCACAAATGTCAAAACTTCTGGGATACAAAGAAACGTTTTCAAATATCTGCATCAGTACTGAGAAATGAATTATTCTAATGATAGTGTAACAAATCCTTTTGTAAATCAGGTAGTTTTAGATGCTTTGCTTTTAGCAAAATTGGAGGACTAAAATCAACTTGTTAGATGATAGATCATTAAAATTAATCTCAGTAAAAGTTCACCAAGTGAATTTTGGCATTTACTACAAAAAGAAATCAAAGAACTGGGTGAATATTTCTATAATATCACACGGACTAATACTGCTATAACAAATGTCGTCCGTTCTCATTTACTTATTTATATGAAAAAAACTTATCAGCACTTATGTATTTAAAAATAGAAATAAAATTCATGCCAAATCCTGTTTCATCCAAGCAAGAAAAAGTACCCACAGATACGAGTGGGAAAAGACATGCTCTATGTATGTCATTAGTAACAGTATTTCTAATAAAATTTTGCTTTCTTTGTTAATAGTTATCAAAACTTTTAATGTATTTATTTTGTTCTTATTAATCATGCACTAAAAATAACTGTAGCGATAGTGCAATCCAGAATAATGTTTTTAAATACTTCATGTCTTGGGCTGCTGAGTGGTTCAGACGGTTAAGTATCTGACTCTTGGTTCCTGCTTAGTTCATGATCTCGTGGTTTTGTGAGTTTGAGCCCCATGTGAGACTCTGCACTGGCAGCATGGAGCCTCTTGAGATTCTCTCTCCCCCTCTCTCTCTCTGTCCCCTCTCTCTCTACACATAAATAAATAAAATTAAAAAATTAAAAAAAAACCTTTGTGCTTTAGGGTCACAGGAAATTATTTTTTAAAAATTTCATTATAATGAATACATATTTTTTTAAAAAAGATATATAGTAAGTGGTCCATAAACAACATTAAGAATAAAGCTATTTACATTACTACTTCTGAGAGAAAAAGTGAGAAAAGTTAATAGTTCTGGGAGAAAGAGATATAAAATTTCTAACTATTAAGAGGAGATTTTTCATGTATTTTTAAAACAGATTATTGCATTTTAGTAGATAACTGAATTTATATGCCATTGGACACATTTTAAAAAGTGATACAATAGTTTTATTTTAACATGTCAATGTTTACAATTCAATGGCAATTGCATCATTTGTAACCATTTCTCTTTTAATAGAAGTTTAGATGTCAATTCAAAAATGTGTAAGGAGATTTATAGTTTTTCAAAATTGTTAGAAGTAGAAGAGCAAAACTGTTTGATATCACTGCATTTGCCAATTGTGAAGTAATTTCGTGGCAACTGAGCAGATTGTAAGCAAGTGTGGAAAGCATGCCTTGAAGACTCATGAGGCCCACTGGACCCAGCTGCTCGTTCACCATCCAAAATGCCCAGACAGACTCATAGGTCTCACTGGTGTCTGAAAAATTATATGTGATTTCTCTTTCAAGTATTTAATTCACATTTTCACTCTGTTATCAACGGATGGACAGTTTTCACTAAATCTTACTTGAAACTGGTTACCCATTTTAATTTTTAAGCAGTGTCATCATCACTAACAATGTGTCATTTGGAGATGTGAGCCCTTGGAGGGAACAGGACACTCTCCCAAGAACCCCTAGTTCCAGATTAGATACTACCAGCTGATTGAATTTAGGCAATTCTGGTAAACTCTGCAAGCTCAGTCTTTTGATATGTAAAAGGAAGAAAATATTTACTTTTCTACTTCATTGGGTTTTTAAAGAAAAGATGTGTTACTTCTTGCTAGAATGCTATGATCTACATAAAACTGAAGTTATTTTCATTATTATTATTTGATCAAAAATGATTACTGAGTATTTACTATGCCTCTAGCACTATGCTCAAATAAAAATATATGATCCTATTTCCATCCTTAAGGAGTATCCAAACTAGTCGAAGGACATAGGAGTGAGAAAGATGTTTTTGCAGTAAGAATAAAATAACGTAAGATAAAACACAATACTGCTGGTTTCATATTCATCTTGCTCATTTTGTTATTCATTAAAGAGAATATTCCCTGGCTACCACTGACCAACCCACTGGAGAACACATTAGTGAACTTCAGAAGATGTTTTCTGCCTTTCAGCGCAAATATGAAATGTAAGAAAAAGAGATAGCACTAGCTATGTGCTCTCCTATCATCTCAAATTCCTCCAAATGAAAAAGGCAAATATAAAGTAAAGGGTTTTTTTTTTCAGTTTATGCGAATATTTATATATTATTTCAAAGCTTTAGGGTTTTATAAGGAGAAAGTTAAATGAAAATGTGACACTATTTACAGACGGTAGTCCCCTAAAATTAAAAAGAGAACAATAAAACACAGTAAAATTGCTATCCTTCTTAATTTAACACATCATTAATGAACAGTGGAGAATACAACAGAGCAAGTCTTTACCCTCATGGAGCTAATATTCTAGTGGGACAGCAGAAACAAAAACAAGTAAACAAAAAATAAAGTATTTCCATTTAGGGAGTGACATGGGGGTGAGTAAGATACAAAGGTCTAGGCAAAGAGTTAACAAGTATGGAGCCCCTGATATCAAGGGCCAAATGCTAAACCAACTGAGCCACCCAGGTGCCCCTATTACATTTTATATAATGCATTTATTTATTGAGAAATAAGAACACTTGTTCTCCTTATAATATGATCATTTCAGTATATTTCCCTACTTTAGTTCCAGAAAACAGATAACAGAAAAGTGTATTTAAAGGAATTAACTGTTTTACCAAAAAAAGAAAGCTATTAATGCCTTACTACCTCGCCCTAAGGACAAGTTCAACTAACCTTATTCTATGCCATTGATAGCTGAGCTTAGTGACTTAATAAATCACAAGTTTAAAATGTAAAGCAAATTATAATGCTACTAATTTTTAAGATACAAAGAGAAAAATAAAGAGAGTTAGATTGAAAAAATATTTAAGCAAGTCTTCCCAGTGATGTCTTATGTTCAAAGTACTATGGGGAAAGGAGAAGATACTCCAAATTCATTTGGAGATTAACTGTATATTTAGACAGCCCTGATCATCTTGCAATGACCTATTCAGGCAGCACTTACATTCTGAGAGGCAATTGGATTCACATAGCTACTTATCAGCCAATTCTTTACATAATTTTAGACTCAGTTCAGACACTTGTTATTCCTACCAAGAGGCCTTAAGTAATTACATGGTGCAAATCAATAGGAGACATTAGCTCACATTTGGAAGTGTTTCCAAAATAATCACTCCTCATTTTTCAGTATCATCAGGGAATAGGGAAAGCTATATAAATAAATTTTGATATACCTGAAACTTATGCTTAAATGCTAAAGCATGTTTTATTTATTTTCTAATATAATGAAACATTTGACTGCTCTCCAACAGACAGATATGGTCAGAATTGGGGTTTCTTGATTCAGTCATGATTATTCATTTTACTGTAATATCCTCAGTGATGAAGTATGAGGAATGATTTGCTCCTTTACTCATTACCCTAAGAGTACCTTTCTCCCTCATTTGATAGTAGCTATAAAGAGCAGACCTTTCTTTTTTACCACATCTTAATTTGCTGCTTGTAGTTACCAATAAATTAGGAAATCACGTTACCACTGATAATTTTTATGACAAAGTCATGATAAAGTCACATGAGTATTTCCAATTCAAATATATAACTACAGAGCTTTATCACTTCTTTGATTTTATATTTTTATCTCTTTATCTTATACTAAAAATATCTATTTAGTTATGACATTAATATAGTTATTAGTGTTATTTTACTATATATTATACACACACACAAAGGTTGGCTCAAAAAAACAGTACCAATATTATTATTATTATATGATTACTAAAAACAGTGTAAAACTTTTGTATAGTTTGTTTTGGCTATAGAGTATATCCCACTAGCAGTATGTAGTTAGATTATTCTGTTTAAAAATCATTTGAAACAACCTCTCTATGTGATTAAGCAAGCAATGCATAAAAGTAGATACATTAGATTTCATTTTACTTGTAATTTTACGGACCTTTTTTTTTTCCTTATTTAATTCTGTCTTATAATTACACAAAACATTTCAGTGGTTAGGCTGAGTTCAATCTATGAATCCATGTATATTTGGAGGTTTCTCATTTCCATCCTGTTGTCTCTATCCTGTTCCCTCCTTCCCTCCAAACATTTTTATCAATTTCTGATCTATCCTTTCATTTTTCTTTACTCTTTTTTTAAACTTTATTTTTAAGTAATTTTCAGCTTTCACAAAAGTTGCAAAGATAGCAGAACGAGGTCCATATGCCCTTCATCGAGCTCTTCCCAAGGCTGACATCTTACAAAACTACCGTACGTTTGTCAAAAGTGAGAAATTGACAACTGGCACAACACTTGTCAACTAAGTTACAGACTTTTATTCAGATTTCACTCATGTTTCCATTCACGTCCTCCTTCTGTTCCAGGATCTAATCCAGGATATTCCATGTCATGTAGGCCATTTCTATAAAAGCACAGCATATTTATTTATATACCTTTTTTCTTAGATAAAAGGTGGAATACTATATATATATATCTGTCTTCATTTTCTTTTTTAAATTAACAGTATAGCCTGTAAAGTATTCCACAGTAGTATATATAACTATTCTTCATTCCTTCTTTTACTAGCTTGTATGCTATAGTGCAAATATATTAGAGTTTAACGCCTTCTACAAATAAAAAAAAAATTCAGCTGTTCAAAAATACACTTAATCACTGTGGAGAACATTTTTGAACACTAAAATGGTAAGTTACTAAAAAAAAAAAAAAAAAAAAAAAAACAGTCATGTCCAGAGCCTAATGATTAAAAACCCTAAGTATAAGTGATCACATGACTAAACCTTATAACTTAAGTTGGTACCACAAACATCACTATGGAACAAGTACAAGCAATATGTTTAACTTTTTTCTTTTACTGCCCATGGATCTCTTGTTAGAATAATGTTTCTAAATCAGCAAATGTACATAAAGTTAAAAATAAAACTAATTATAATGAAACACTTTGTGAGACAGTAATAAGTGTGTATCTTCATCAATGCATTCAATAACAAGATCTAGCAGCAGCCTAATAACTATCAATTCAAAGTAATCACAAATATAAATCATGCTAGGGGCGCCTGGGTGGCTTAGTCGGTTAAGCGTCCGACTTTCGCTTAGGTCATGATCTCGCGGTTCGTGGGTTTGAGCCCCGCGTCGGGCTCTGTGCTGACTGCCAGCTCAGAGCCTGGGGCCTGTTTCAGTCTGTGACTCCCTCTCTCTCTGACCCTCCCCTGCTCACGCTCTCTCTCTCTCTAGAAATAAAAAAAAAAAAAAAACCTTAAAAAAATATATAAATCATGCTCACACTTTCTGTAAATCTTATAATGTGACATGAAAATATTTGCTACTCATACTACTAACAAAGTCACTGGTGCTACCAATATTGCTGTGGTTTGTAGTTTTCATTTTTAATGGAAGGAAATGTAAAATTTCAGTTAAAGTTTAGTGAAATTGAAGACATAATTGTTCATCAAGTTCACAGAGTCTTAAAGTGCAGTGAAAGGAAATACTACCTAGGTATTTTACTAATTTGCTATTTTAAGAAAAGCAGGAAATTAATGTTTATTGAACATCCATTATTTGTCAGGACATACATATATATATGAGGAGTTTATAGATAGATATGGACATTAAGTTCTGTTATATATAAATATATACATGTATGTATGTATATATGTATGTGTGTATATATACTAAAACTCAATCCCCACAAAACCCAATGAGTCTAGCAAAAGTTTAGTAACTTGCCCATTAGTAAGGACAGATCAGAAATCAAGGTTTATATGATTTCCACTATATCACAAAGCCTTCTATAGCAACATACTAGGAGAGTTTGCACTTTAATAGAGAAAGTCTACAGGGAACTGTTAGAAAGAAATGGAAAATGGAGAGAAAGATTTGTTTTGGTGGTAAAATTTCAGATATCAGAAATGATCCAGAAAGGATATTCTTTGGAGTTATGCCTTTCTTAAAATCCTTCAGATCACTTTGCTATTCTACACAGGTTTAAGATCTGCCTCACACACTATCTTTGATTATCTTCCATGAGAGTGCCTTCTTTATTCCCAACACTCTCAAAATATTTCAATTAAAGGAATGAAATACATATAGAACAATAAGGTAGCTCTGGAAGATATCTCTTAGTAATCACTGCCATGTCTTAGCCACATTAGGCTGTTCCTCTCTACTATGTTAGAGTGAGCTTGTGTATCTAGAGCTCAGAGATCCCAAATGGTGAAATCTGAAGAGCTGGCATTCTATAAGACAGGACTGGATACACAGTGAGTACTGGAATGCAGCCATGTGATTAATCTCTCCCAGCTACAGCTGATTCAGCATGCACTCGATCTCACAGGCACACTCACATGTCTACTCACAGCTCATGTTCCAGAAGTGAATGCCTGATATGAGCATCTCACCTGAGATATCCAACTGGTGTAGTACTACTGAATGACAGCAACAGCCCTATTGAGAAACACCCACATATCCTCTTTAGAGCTAGTTACTAAACTAACACTGTTAATACATTAGGTTATAAGTGCCAAAATTTTTGAAAATTCCCAGTCTTAATTTTTTTCATTGCTTACAACACTATTTTGGCAGCTAAAGTGTTTGCATAATAGGTATTTTGCAGACAGCTTCATTTCATATTTGAATTTTTTCAGTCCATGAGATGCTTAGCTCAAAAAAATTTTTTTCCATCCCAGGCTGATTATGCATCTAAATTGAACTATGGCCTGTTGACTTCAGTCTTCGCTTACAAAAAAGAGAAAACTCTAGGGAAAAAAGCCAGGTTTTGTCCACTGGCCAAGTCAAAACGAGTAGTCCCCAGAGCTAAAGCCATCACAGAAAGTCTGCCTGCCAAATGCTTCACACTCTTTTCTTTGGCTGCTGCTCACAGCTTAAGTTTGTTCCAGAACACATGGCCTCGTGTCAGCAGCTCACCCTACCACTCACTAGCCTGCTTCACAAATCACCTCCTCTACCTCATTAGCATTACATTTCCTTGTGCCCTGTAGCAGATTGTTTGCAGAATGGCCACAATTCCTCCCATCTCTTAGGCTCTTTTGCAGTGTCTTCACCCCTCTTCCCATTAAGAGATAGAAACTACTTCCCTTTTGCTTGAATCGGCTGGTGCTGTGACTTGCTTTGACCAGCAGAATGCAGAAGTAATACCAGGTGACTTCAAGCACTAGGTCTTCAGAGGCCAAATAGCTTTCATATTTGTCTCTCTTGGAACTCTGAGACTACCACGCATTAAAGTCCAATCTCACTAAATGGAGAATGAGAGGCCATGTGGAGTAGAATCAAGGTGCCCTAAGGTTAGCCTTGACAACTACCATCAATTGTCAGGAGGATATCTTGGGCCTCTAGCCCAAATAAAGTTATCATATAAATGTAATCATGTGATCCCAGTCAAGACAAACAAAAACACTAAAAAACACTAAAAAACAAAGTGCTTTAAAAATAGCATCTATTTAAATGCTTCACTTCAAAAGTGGTAGCTGATTTAGGGAAAATTCATTAATTTTTGAAGTGATAAACCACTATGAAAGGACACCTTTCACACAAATAACAAGCATACAAATTATGAAATCAGAACATGTGGAATCCGGAAGTTCTAATGTTAAAAACAAATTCTTCTGAGGACTTCCCTTCCAGGAAGGTGGAGTAGATGCACTTTTCCCTATTGCTCTTATTAAATAATACAAATCCTTGATATTATGTATAAAACAAACATAAGAAGACCAAATGGTGAAGAGAAGAAGTCAGATGGGCTAGGGACCTCAGGATCCAAGTAATAACATGGTAGTAGGTTCCCTACAATTTCTTTTTGCCTCATATATCCCAGACTTGGAGCTGAAGAAGTCAGCAATCCAGAAACATCAATAAATAAAACAGACATAAAGCAGCCTGCTTTCTTTAGCCAAAAGTCCAGGAAAGGAGCAGTCTAACAAGACAAAAAAATGTGTAGAAAATAAACACAGAAAATAAGTACCACAGAAGAAACTGACCAAACCCCCCCCCATTCACTCCCACCAGGAAAGGACAAATGAGGACCCTAGACTTCCACCATCACAAGGCTATAATAAGGCATCCTAATACTCACCACCCACTTACTTATCAGAGAAGTAAGTAGGAAACTGGGACATCCATCCCTGTGGGCAGTAATTAGCCAACCTCTCTTGCACACACAGCCATATCAGTGGAGATCATATGGGGAATATGGACTTCTATCCCTATCCAGCAATAACATGATACCCTTTTCTCTTCCTACTACAGTAGTGTCAAAGGAACCCTAGAGGAAAGTAAGGAGTTGATGATCTCTCCAGGAGAAATGAGATCACCCCTCCTCTGTGTGTGTGTGTGTGTGTGTGTGTGTGTGTGTGTTGCCAGTGGTGGCCAGATAGAAAGCAGTAGGAATCTTCCAGCCAGGAAGATATCAGTGAAGACCTAGTGGAGAGCTGGAACTTCTATTCTTGCTCAGTAGTAACAAGGAGTATTCTCCCTTGAGTACCAAGGGAGCCAAAGAACCTGGATGGAATTCTACCCTGACCTAATATTAAGGATGTGGCACCCCTCCTTCCCTTAGTGTCAGAGAAAAACTACCTTAGAGATTTAAATAAGATCTATAATCTCTTAACATAGCAAAATACCCAGATTTCATCTGACAATCAGTTATCATACCAAGAACCAGAAAAATCAAAAACTGAGTAAAAAAGTGCAGCCAACAAATGCCAATATGAAGATCATAGTCATCTTAGAATTATCTAACAAAGATTCAAAAACAGCCATAATAAAAATGTTTCAATGAGCAATCACACATACCCACAAAATAAAATAGAAAGTTTTAATAAGGAGAAAGTCTTAGCAAAAAATAGAAGATATACATAAGAACCAAATGAACATTTTAGAATACAGTAACTGAAATAAAAAACTCGGTGGATAAGCTCAACAGCAGAATGGATAAAAAAAAAATCAGTGAGCCAGAAGATAAAACAATAGAAATCACCCAATCTGAACAAGAGGAAGAAGATAGACTGTAAAAAACTAACAGATCTAACAGACCTGAGGACCTATAACAAAGAAATATCTAACATATATGGTTTAGAGTCCTGGAAGGAGTGAAGAAAAAGAGTAGGGCTGAAAAAGTACTTGAAAGAATAATAGTTGACTGACCACTATCTAAATTTGGTGAAATACATTCAAGAAGGTGAAAATGTTCCCAAACAGGATAAACTCAAGGATATGCACACCAATTATGCATCATAGCTTAGAACCAACAAAAGATCCTAAAAGCAGCAAAAAAAGATGTACCTTACCTGTAATGGAAAAACAATTCAAATGATAGTAGATTAGTAATCAAAAACCATGGAGGCTAGAAGGAAATAGCATACCATTTTTAAAGAGCTGGAAGAACCCAGCTCTTTGGACCGTCAACCCAAAATTCTGTATTTAATGAAAAATCCTTCAAAAATAGAGTAGAAATCAAGCCATTTTCAGATGAAGATAAGCTAGGAGAATTTATCACTAGTAGACCTACTCTAAAAGTTTTCTAAATAGAAACGATAAAAGAAGGAAACTTGGAACATCAGGAAGGAAGAAAGAACCCAGTAAGTAAAAACATGAATAAATACAACAGACTTTCCTTTTCACTTTTCTAAATTATGTTTGATATTTGAAGCAAAAAGTATAGAACCATCTGATATGATTCAAAACGTATGTACAGGACATATTTAAGACGATCACGTTGTAAATGGGGAGGGTAATTATATTGTAAATGAAGGAGATAAGGTTTCTACACCTCACTCAAATCAGTAAAATGATGGCACCAGTAGACTGTGATGACCAATGTATAATAAAATAATACCTAAATTATTTAAAAAGCTAAACAAAAAGATACACTCAAACCATTATAGATTATAATAAAAAGGAACAAACTATTGATACATGCAACGACCTAGTCATATCTCCAGAAAACTATGCTGATTGAAAAAAAAATGCCGACCCCTAAATGTTGTATATTGTATTATTCCATTAATATTACATATATATAACAAAATTATAACAGTGAAGAACAGATTAGTGGCTGCCAGAGGTTAATAAGGGGTAAAGGAGAAGAGGATAAAAGGATAACATCAGAAATCTTTGTGATGATGGTAATTTTTTTAATGTTTATTTATTTTTGAGAGAGAGCAGGAGTTAGGGAGGTACAGAGAGGGGTGGGGAAATGATCTGAAGCAGGTTCCACGCTGACAGCAGAGGTGGGAATGGGGTAAAAGATGCACAGGATCTCCCTGTATTATTTGCAACTACCACATATGGGTCTACAATTATTTCAGAATTAAAAGTTTAATTTTAAAAATTAAAAATTCCACAAAAGTAAAAATAAATAAATAAATTCTTCTTGAGGAATCACTATGGTCTTTTAGTTCACTTCTCTTTCTAAGCTAAAATCAGTATCTTGAAGAGTTAGTATGGTTAGTATCATTGACTGAAATGTTGTGAAAAATCTCACAGGTCCATATAAAAATAGGAATATTTGGCTAAAGTCGGAACAACACATCAGTGAGAAAATTTTAAAAACTTAGACTAAATTCCATCTCTTCAACCCTCGTTGAAATTTTAGAAGACTAACCTATTTCAAAACAGATACCAAATGCTACACCATGGAAAGCAGTTTAGAGCACTGTTTTGAGATTCCTAAGCAGGAGTCTCTTTACTTATGTGTTATCATAGTTTATGTCTGAAAAAAATAATAGTGACAGAATTCTACCAGGTAAGTTCCATCCACCATTCTAACTCCTAATTGCAAACCAGTTCTATCTCCATAGGGTGGGCCCAAAGTCATCAGGTGAATCCCCACCCTTAAACTCACCCACTGGACTTGACTGAGACCACTTGGACAGACCACTAGAATGGTCTGTTCATTTGTTCCAAACTTCTGTTCATTTTCCTGCCTCCCTGTCTTTTTATCACAATACTTCTACCCGGAAAACTTCTTGTTCCTCCTCTCTACTGAGTTCTATTCTTTTAGGACCTACCTGCATTCTGAAGCCTACCTTAGAAATGTCTCTAAAAGCTCTTTTCTTTCTGCCATAAGTTATTATTTCACATATGTTATTTTCAAACATATGTTATTTTTGCTATTTATGGTTTTGTTCTTGGGTGTTTTGTTGTTGTTGTTGTTTGTTTGTTTCTTTGTTTTGCCTAAGTCCCGTATCCCTAAATCTCTATTCAGATTGCAAGATAATCAAATGGTCTTTTATCTCTATAGATCTCTGAAAAAAGTGTGTGTGTGTGTGTGTGTGTGTGTGTGTGTGTGTGTGTGTGTTGATGATGGTAAATATTTTAATATTAGATCTTATGTGGAAATAACTTGCTCTCCTTCTGGACTTCAATTCTTCAAAAACAAAATGAGGAAGGTGATTTAGACCCGTAGTTCTTAATCAGGGATATACATTAAACTCATCTGGGACTATCTTTGAAAATATACATGTCTAAGCCCACCTTCTTTCCAGAGATTTCCTTTTAATATGGCTGTGGTAGAATCTTGGATTCTAAATTTTAATGGTCACCCAAGTAGCTTCCTACTCTACTTGAGAACCACTGCATGATATGATACACACACACACACACACACACACACACACACACACATCTTCTAGGTATATGATATTGACTCTTGTTTTAATTAAAATGTATTTTTGTTCCAGTAGCTTTAAATTGGTAGTCTATCTCAGTTTTCCTGATTGTGTGTTTAATATAGGCATGAGAATCAGAGCTATCTGTAGGTATAGAACATATTAAATTCTCAACTGAAAAATACTGTAATTCAGTGAAGGAAAAGGCAGTGTTGTGGTTAGTGTCCAGCTCTAGAGTTCCTTAGACCAGGGCTCAGATCTTAGATCTGCCACTTATTAGATATATGACCATGAAAAGTGATTAAACCCTCTAGGCTTCTCTCTATATTTATATATATTATTCATGCTTATTTTGGAGGGAGAGACAGAGAGCACAAGCAGGGGAAGGGCATAGAGAGGGAGACACAGAATCTGAAGCAGCTCCAGGCTCTGAGCTGTCAGCAAAGAGCCCATGTGGGGCTTGAACTCACAGACCACAAGATCATGACCTGAGTTGAAGTCGGACACTTAACTGACTGAGCCACCCAGGCACCCCTCTACATTTATAAAATGGGGATAATGCTAGTACCTACCTTATAGGGCTACTATGAAGATTAAGTTAATCATGTTAGGCAAATTTGTTTAATGTCTGGAACACATTAAGCTTCCAATGCACTTTAACTGCAGCTGAATATAAATCTTTACAATTCCATTCACTTGGAGACATCCTATAACAATGGCTCCCAACTTTCAGTTTGGAGGAAGTTCCAGAGAAACTACATTTAAATCCCTAAATGCATCTAGTACTATCTCTTAATTGAATACATAATATATTTTGCTCATAAAAGTACTTCTATTTTTCAAATATATATGTTTGTTTTATGACTAAGAAAATATAAAATCAAGTGAGCAGTGTTAATGAGTTTAGAGTTATTTCTTGTCATATTTTTTCATAGTCAACACATATTATAAATATAACTATTATCATGAAAATTTCCTTCAATTTATTTTCCTCATTTTAAAGGTTTAAACAGTCTAGGAAACACTAATCACAGAATATCAAATTATTATCAGCATCATTTCCTGAAACAATTCACCATTCTGTCTTACAGTCCTATGTAAAGTGACTTATAGTCACAACATGATATACAAGGGGAAAAAAAGGTTTGCCAATAAAACCATAAAAGAAAAAATATAAAATGCTAAATATTTAATTTTTATTTTGAATACGACAGATTTGAAGAAAGGAAAGGAAAAATGACTACTGCATAATGTGCTGTCAAATAAAACAGTTACAGTCCTTCAAGCAGATTTATATAGTGACCCTAAAATTTACAATTCAGTAACCAAACACTTGAAGAAAGAAAGTCCAAAGAACTTAGCATTATGTGGGTATATCACTACTTCCACAATTTTTGTGCAGGCATATCAGGAGGTGGATGAGGCTTAATGCACAACCCTTTCCTGTTGAAATGAACAAAGGGAGAGTTGAGGAGGTACAGAGCTTTTGTTTAAATATGTTCTTCTGGCAACTTGCAAATGGAAAACAATTATAAATAACGAAGACATAAGTTTAAAAGAAGATAAATTAACTTTCTTGATGGAGGAAAAAAAATGATAAAACAAGCTGGATTTCCATAAAATTATTTTAGAAAACCAGATTTTTACTCCATTTTCTACTTAATTTTCAAATTTTTTCTCAGTGAAATATTCTAAGACAGGCAAAATATCACTTAAGCCCATTTTTAAGAAATGGAGAACTTTAATTACAGAGACTGATTACACATGGTTGTCCAGTTGCCCAGATGGTGATAAGGGAGTTCGTGCTAGTTTAAATATTCCATCCTGCTTATGGAATTCTATTTTATTTGTTTGTTTGTTTGGTTGGGAAAGTGATCTTGCAAACTCTCATTTAGTTTTGATACCCAAGGCAGATCATCTAAGTTTATTAAAACAAGACAAAGGATAGAAAAACAAGGGATGGAAGTCTGAAAACTATTTTTAGAGTAAACTTGAACAAATCACTTAACCTCCCCGGGTGTAATGTACTTGATTCTAAAATGCAGAACGTGGCTTGCTCAGTAATTGCTAAAATCTATGACTCAACAATCAACAACGCATAGCTTGTAACTCTGCAGGTCTCTTCCCCTGAATCTGGAGATGAGATAAAGGCAGATTCGTCCTAAATAAATCCAACCCTCCTCCCCTAACTGCACCGTCTCAGGCTAGGCCTGTTAGCATATCATCTGGATGACTCTGATGAAACTAGGGCAACTAAGACCCAAGGAACGATTACAATATAATGATTCTATCCTCTACAAAATGACAGTTTTTGTTTTCTCAAAGACTTCGGGTCGATCTATGATGAATCTTCTATGAAGAGATACGTAGTGTCTCAAAGCAACATAGCTACATTCTCTTTAATTTGTAAGCATTACCTTTGGACATGAGCCATCATGGAAGGAAAGAAGTACAGCATGTTCAGCACCAGCTGTAATTAAATTCAAATTAAAACACATGTTAGAGGTGATAGTGCCATCTAGCTGTTAAAACAGCAAGGCATTACTTATTTTTATAAACTCCTCTAAGAAAGTCAACATCATGATCATTTTATGTAAGGAGTGAAAGACATAATCTTTCTTTCTTATGTTGCATTATATACAGTAAAGAAACAGGCACAGAAAGGGCAGTGTCCCCTAACCGGGATTCCTTCAGTCAGCTAATCACAAGCAGAACTAGAATGAGAGCATGGTTCTTTTGATTCCTAGACTTTAGCTCTTTCCACAGCCTCACTGCTAATGAAAGAGAGATCCCTAGGCTTCAAAGCATGTCCCCTTTTACCAGCACCTCTCCCCACATCAAATAAGTCGTTACGTCACAAAAGTATTCTCCCTTTCTTACACATTTGGGAAAATTATCCGTTAATCAACTCTCTGAGAACCTAATCCTATGAAGATCCTACAGAAAACAGGTCAGAACAACTAAAATGAGTGATCAGACAGATCTTACTTTCCATTTTTGTTAAAAATTTTTAATATTTATTTATTTTTGAGAGAGAGAGAGAGAGAGGGAGAGAGAGAGAGAGACCACGTGCACACACGGGAGAGGGGCAGAGAGAGAGGAGACAGAATCTGAAGTAGGCCCCAGGCTCTGAGCTCTCAACACAGAGCCCCAGACAGGGCTCAAACCCACCAGTCTGTGAGATCATGACCTGGGCTGAAGTCCAACGTTTAAACTAGATCGGGAGCTACCCAGGTGCTCCCGATCTTGAAAATCCCTAGAACCCGGTTGCAAAATCACCAAAAATCTTGACCCTGCCAAATTAGTATTGTAGAGTTCCCTTCTTCTTCTTCTTCTTCTTCTTCTTCTTCTTCTTCTTCTTCTTCTTCTTCTTCTTCTTCTTCTCCTTCTTCTTCCTTCTCCTCCTCCCTCCTCCCTCCTCCTCCTCCTCCTCCTCCTCCTCCTCCTCCTCCCCTCCCCTCCTCCTTCTCCTCCTCTCTTCTCCTCCTCCTCTCCTCCCTCCTCCTCGTCTTCTTCTTCTTCTTCTTCTTCAAGTTTATTTATTTATTCTGAGAGAGAGAGAGAGGAAGCAGAGGAAGAGCAAGGAGAAAATCCCAAGCAGGCTCTGTGCTGTCAGTGCAGAGCCTGACACAGGGCTCCATCCATGAACTATGAGATCATGACCTGACACAAAATTAAGAGTTAGACATTTAAAACAACTGAGCTGCCCCGGCGCTCCTAGAATTTCCCTCTTCTAACACTTGAAAAGGTTATTTGCACTAGTGTAGGAGCTTTCCTTTCCCTTTTCTTCTAGTCACCCTAGCATTATGCCATGAAAGCCATTATCAGGAGAAATGGAAAAAAATCTTGTTCATTGTCACAGTTCCCGACATCCTTCCCCAGCCTCATATCCATGGAAAAGCCATTCTCCTGGAACAGAGCAATAGTTTTATCAAAGTTCCCCAACAAATAAACAGCTGCATTCATACATGTATCACTACTATTTTCCCTGAGGCCCAAATATACATATTTTTAAAATACTGAGCAAGATTTGTTTTTTGTAACTATTCAAACAATGTAGAAGAGTTTAAAGAATAAAATATTTTCTAGCTCCCTTATCCAATCACATTCTCTTGACAAAAATCAATGTTAATGCTTTGGTGTATAGATTCTTTATGCTTGTATGAGTGTGTATATATATATATATATATACACATATATATATATATATTTGAAGCCTGCCACCAGTGCACAGGGCTTCAAATTCTCCGTATCCTCACCAACATTTGTTGTTCTCTGTTTTTGTTTGTTTGTTTTTGGTAATAGCCATCCAAAAGAGTCTGAGGTAGCATCTCATTATAATTTATAGTTTCACATCCCTGATGATTAGTGATGTTGGGCATCTTCTCATGTGCTATTGGCCATTTGTACATATTCCTTAGGGAAATGTCCATTCAAGTTTTTTGGGCCATTTTTGAATTGAGTTGTTTGTTTTGTTGTTGGTGGATTTCAGGAGTTTTCTATATACTCGGGATATTAATCACTCATCAGATACATGATTTGTATTTTTTCCCATTCTGAAGAATGCCTTTTTATTCTTTTGAAAGTATCTTTTGGTGCCAAAATTTTTAAATTTTCATGAAGTCCAATTTGTCGATCTTTTCTTTTATTGCTGTGCCTTCATTGTCATACCCAAGAAATTCCTGCTAAGTCCAATGTCATACGGCTTTTGTTCTATGCTTTATTTTAAGAGTTTTATAGTTTTAGGTCTTATATTTGTCTTTAATCCATTGCAGGTTAATTTTGTATATGTTATATAAATGTCCAACTTCATTGCTTTGCATGTGAATATCCAGTTTTCCCAGCACCATTTGTCGAAAAGATTGTCCTTTCCCCCACTGAATAGTAATGGCACCCTTGCCAAAAATTATTTGACCATATACACCAGGATTAATTTGACCCCACTGGTCTATATGTCTATCTTTATGCCAGTCCCCAACTGTTTTACTTACTGTAGGTATATAGTAAGTTTGTAAATCAGAGCCCTCCAGCTACATTTTCTTCAAGACTTTTTGGACTATTTGAGGTTCCTTGAAATCTCATATGAATTTTAGGATAGGCTTTTCTATTTCTGCAAAAATTGTCATTGGGATTTGGATAGGGACTGCACTGAATCTGTAGATCACTTTGGGTAGTATTGAAATTATAACAATATAAGTCTTCCAACCCATGAACATATGTGTTTCCACTTATTATGTCTTTAATTTCTTTAGCAATGTTTTGTAAATTTCATTATATAAGACATCCCTCTCCTTGGTTAATTCCTAAGTATTTTATTCTTTTTGTTAATGGAATTGTTTTTGTAATTTCCTTCTCAGATTGTTATTAGTGTATAAAAATGCACTTAATTATTGTGTATCATACTATAAAGCTGTTTTTAACCATAGTGGATTGATGATCAGCATTCATTTTGTTTCTAGTTTATTTTCTTTTCTTTCCTGCTTGTTTTTTTTTTTTTTTTTTTTGGACTGCCATAAAGAACATTGCTAGAAACATCCCTGTTTTCATCTACTGTTATGTTTCTTATTTCTATAAAATAGATTCCTAAAAAGTGGTGTTTTGTTTACCAGTTTTTACATAATGAATCATCTCAAAACTACTCATGAATTTAATATTTGGGCAGGGCTCAGCAGAACAATTCAGCAACTGCAGCTGGGGTAACTCAAATGGGGTTAAAGGATTCATTTCCAAACAGCTATTAGTTGGCAAGTTGTTGCTGGATGTTAGCTGGGGGCTCAGATGGGACTATTAATCAAGGACTTTGATTCCTTTCTACCTGGACTCTCTGTGGACTCCTCTGGCTTCCTCACAGCATGGTGGCTGGTTCTAAGAGCAAGTTTCCCACAGACCGGAAACAGGAACTGCTAATCTCTTTAAGGTTTGATTCTGGAAACTGTCAGCGTCCCTTCAACCATATTCTATTGGTCAATCAGTCATAGAGCCTATATGTAGATTCAAGGAAAGGGAACATAAACCTCACCTCTCAATGGGAAGAATAGCAAAATAATATGCAACCAACTTTAATTTACAAGTAAGACTGGTAAGAGAAACAATATGTGCATTTTTAGTATGAATAAATACTCCCTAGATTATTTTCCAAAGGGATTCATTCATGCATTCAGCAAATATTTGAGAAACATTACTTGGCAGGCACTGTACTAGATATGAAATAAATCAGTGATCAAAGCAGGAAAGAAAACTGTCCTCATAGAGCTCAATTTTAGCGGTAGATAGATAATCAACCAATGAGTCAATCGATAGTGTGTCAGGTGGTGATAAATGCCATGAAAAAAATAAAGCAGAGAAAGGAACTAGGGAGTAACTGGGAAGAGAGGGTAAAATTTTAAATGGGCTGGTCAGGGAAGGTTTCAATCCCAATTTAATAGAAAATAGCAAGTGAGGGGGTCTGGATTGTTAGCATCTGACTCTTGCTTTTGGCTCAGGTCATGATCTCACCTTTTGTGAGATTGGGCCCCATGTCATGTTCTGCACTGACAGCATGAAGCCTACTTGAGATTCTCACTGTCTGTCTCTCTAAATAGATAGATAGATAGGTAGGTAGGTAGATAGATAGATGATAGATAGATAGATAGACAGGCAGACAGACAGACAGACAGATAGATAGATAGATAGATAGATAGATAGATAGATAGATAGGTAGATAGAAGATATTTTAAAAAATAAATTTCTAAAAAATAGCAAGTGCAATGAAGGGGAGTATGCCTGAAATGTTCAAAGAACAGGAGCAAAGCCAGTGTGACAAGAGGAGAGTGAGCGTGAGGGAGAAGAATACAAGTTAAGAGGTTAAGGTGGGTGAGTCAGATTGTGTTATAATAATTCATCCTCCTATACGCCTGTCTACTAGAGATGTTTATTGTATATATCCTATAAGCACATTTTTATTGGACATTTCCATGTTCTCTCTTGTGAACTGTCCCTCAAGATGAAGTAAAATATTAAAAGACATACATTCTCAGTGAGAATTATTTATAGGAAATTCATCAATCAGTTTTCTATGAGGACGCTGAGAGAGTAAGATTCAAAGCAGGCTACTTTAAAGATATCCTGAAGTATGCTGTACAAAGGCTTTGATATGAAATGTGAGTGACAGGGAGGTGGAAGATAGGAAGCAGTCCTGGACATGGTACATAAGAACAGTAGACATCCTAGAGTAAGACAGAGCAGAAGGTAGAGGAAGAGATAGAACTCAATAGGGCTAACAGTCCCAGGAAAGACAAACTTCATCTGCTTCCAAAATTTTTATTAGGATAAACCCCTTTTTTTTTTTTTTACAATAGTTTATTGTCAAGTTGTTTATAACCCCCACTGCTCATCCCCACAAGTGCCCCATCCCTACCCCCCACATCCATCAGTCCTCAGTTTTTGTCAGCATTCAGGAGTCTCTCATGGTTTGCCTCTCCCCCTTTCCCCCACTACTTCCCCCTTTCCTCTCCCCCATGGTTATTAGGATAAACCTTAATGAAAAGTTTAACTTTGGAAGTTTAAAGTGACTGTTTTAATTAGTTTTAATTCTACAATAATTATTTTCCAGAGGAAGTCTTCAGAACTCCCAGATGCTTTCTTTACTCATGTAAAAATCCTATTCTTCATATTATGTTTTAAAAAGTCTTTGGGGGGCGCCTGGGTGGCTTAGTCGGTTAAGCGTCCGACTTTCGCTTAGGTCATGATCTCGCGGTTCGTGGGTTCGAGCCCCACGTAGGGCTCTGTGCTGACTGCCAGCTCAGAGCCTGGAGCCTGTTTCAGTCTGTGACTCCCTCTCTCTCTGACCCTCCCCTGCTCACGCTGTCTCTCTCTCTCTCTCCTAGAAATAAAAATAAATAAATAAAAATTAAAAAAAATAAAATAAAAAACAAACAAAAAGTCTTTGGGTTTTATACAGCAAATCCTTTTTTGCTAGTCTATAACAGAAAATATTTACTTTGAAAAAAAGTCTACAGTAAAATATCTTGGGTCAAAAGCTTTTGTCTAGTAGGGTTCTTCTACATGAAATCCAGTGAAATTATATTAGTGAGTTTCAAGTGACTTTCCATTAGGTTTGAGGAAAATGGCATTCACATCCTTTAACTTTTTAGTAATATTTGAACTTCTGACATCTTCAGATCCCTGATGTTGAAGTCCAAATGCTTTGAACAAAATATCATTAATTCAACTCATGAAGAGATTTAAATGGGCTTTTTATCATAAAGGAATATTATTGGTCATTTCCCAACCTCTGTCCTTAGTATATTATAAATTGCAGCTTGCAGAAGACCTGTTGGCTAAATATATTTATTTTTTTAATTTTTTAAGGTTTATTTATTTATTATGAAAGAGACAGAGAACGAATGCACTGTCAGCACAGAGCCCACATGGGGCTTGCATTCATGAACAGAACTTTGAGATCATGGCCTGAGCTGAAATCAAGAGTCAGACACTTAACCAACTGAGCCACCGAGGTGCCTCTTGGCTAAATATCTTTAAATGGACTTTTCTATCAGGATTTTGTCAGGAACTTCTTTGAAAAATTTTGCAAGCCAAAAGCTTAAGGATTCCCACACTGTCTTCATTGGTCATAATGAAGTAAAAAAATGCATCAGATTTTCCTAAAAAGAAATCCACTTCCTAGGAATATTATAGGCACTCACGTAAGCAGAATTCACTTAACTAGACCTCCCAGGACTTTTCAGTAAAATATTTTTATTCCAACCGACCTCTAAATGTGAGCACACAAGCTTTAAAGCTGGGAAAATAAGTCTTTATAATGCCATTCCCCACCCTGCAAGTGTGTGCACACATATGCACTCACATATTTTTCTAGCAGAGCTCTCTATAGTTTGTTGAAAACTCAGTAATCATTGTCTTTGTCCTATTTACTGTCTTTTATCAATAATCTGATTAAAGACTGAGAAGGTATATTTATATGTATGGATGACAATGCTAAAAGAGTTTGATTATAGGACTTACATAAGATTTGGTGAACCATGAGCTGAATCTAATAAGGTAATATTAAATATGGCTGAATGTAACACCTGTACTTACATCTAGAAAATCAACTGCAACCTCCAGTTTCCAGTTCTGTTTGTAAGGAGCTTGGAAGTTGCCATTCCATCCTAATAATAAGTAATGAGCTGCACCAACTGAAAAATCAACAACTCTTTTTGGATCTGTAAGAGAGAGGAGGAAAAAGAGCAAACCATTGCACCTAATAGTGGAGAGACTGACAGACAAATACAGGAAGCCATGGCATTCTGAGGTTCCTGCAGTGGAAAAACAGTATCAGGGTGGGAATATCTGAACTGTGATGAATTGCTGGAGGCTCAATGAAGACAACTCAGTTCTTATGAAAGAGGCATGTAGGTTTTATTTAATTATGGATTTGTTCTATGAAATGATGTGATATGATTCAAAATGGTAAATAAATTCTTAGGTTTCATTAATAAAAAAGAGTAGTATCCTGATCCAAGGAGGTAATTTTCCCTTTTCCCCTGGTCAGAACATATTTATAGCATTTTGTCTATTTTTGGTGTCATATAAATAAGATTTTAAAACCTATTCAGTTACTGAAACATATAGTTCAGTCGTTCTCAAACTTTGTTGCACAATTGGAATCCCTTGCTTAGCTTTTAAAAATCCTAATGCTTAGGCTGCATCCTGCACCAATTAATCCATTTCAAGGGATGGACTGAAGGCAATAATGGTTTTTCTAAAACTCCCTAGGTGATTCTAATGTAAAGTTTAAAAACCAGGACAATAGATATCACTCTCTCTATCCATCGGCCATCTCCCTTTCTCTCGTTCTCTATTTTTCTTTCTTTCTCTGTCTTCCCTTCTATTTTTCTATCTTTCTTATCTTTCCTTCTTTTTCTTTTTTCTTTCTCCCTCCCTCACCTTCTCTCTCTTTTTTTTCTTAAGTTTGGGTCTCCCAAAGTTTTCCTGAATTACTTATTAATAGTCTAAATAGGTTTCTAGATTCTAGGTTTGCTTTAGTTTAACCCATTCTCCCGTTACCTACTGCCAGGATGATCTGACTAAAAACCAGATGTAATCAAGTTGCTTTCCTGCTTAAAATACTTCAATGACTACCCATGGTGCTCAGTATGAAGTTCAAACTTCATTAAACACACAAGATTCTTTGTGGTCTCGACCTGGTCTATAATCTACAGATCCTTCTCTAGTCTCCTTTCCCAGAATTATACCACACGCTGTTTTCATTCCTGCCATATTTCACCAGAATGTGTCACACTGTTTTTATATCACTATGCTTTTGCTATTGTTCAGTCCAAACATCTCTCTTCCTTCAAGTCTCAATTTAGATAACACTTTGAGAAAACAAAATGTCTTTAATGCATCTGCTATATATTCTATAGCATGTAGTGCATACTTTTATTTAGTGCTAATGATGCTAAAACATCTTTTCCATTACAGTCTAAACTTTTTGAATTTAGTGTTTAATTCTTATCTGCCTTTGTCAAAACTTCAATAGTACAATACCAACACAGAATACCTCAAAAAACGTATGTGGATTGTACGAATGAATGAACAATGCTAGCCCCTAGCTTTGTGGGACATAGTAACCAATTTTAAATGTGTAAAAGAAAAAATTGTTCCATTTGTTTACAGAAGACTCTAGAACAAATGAGTAGAAATTACAGAAAGCATATTTCTGTTCAAACAGAGTTTGAATGTATTTTTCACCAAAAGAAAGACAGATAAAGAATTTCTAAGATTCCTTCCAATTCTAAGATTTTTTTTTTTAAATGAGCATTTGGTAAGCAAATCATAAAAGATCTTTTAGTCAGAGAAACTACTGTCCAGGATGACTGAATGCCAAAGTAGAAAAAAATTGGTCATTAAAAAAACCATCCTTTATTGTATATCTAGCATTAAGATCAGGGCACTAAACATACTTAGAAATAAGTTCCAGTGCTATGCCAGGCTGCTACTGAAGTTCCAAAACTCTGGTAACATTCTGAGAGCAAGTGGATCAGAGAAAAAAATACCCAGCATTTATACCAACTTCCTACTCTAAACCCTAAAAGCGTTATGCATTGATAACGGTTAATTATGACAATTGAAATATAAAATAATTTCTATTCTGACTTTTTTACTGTCCAAGAATAGCCATCCTTTCCAATAAAAGAAAACCCAATAAATTACATTTAGAAAGAGCAACTCAATAACCCAAGCAGCTCCTGGCTGCCACCAAAAAGATCAGAGGAGGCTATTATTAGAAACTTGGGAAAGACATATTAGAAACCACAGAAAAGACCTTGAAGATTTAAAAACTCAAATAGTTTCCATCTGGGTTTAAAGCCATAACCAAATCTGCCCAAAAATTGAAGACATGGGGAAAAAATAAATCAGACACAGAGTAGTAAATAAGAAATACAGAAAAGAAAATCCTTAGAAAATGTTGATGTAGATACTGAGTAACTAAATGTAGGAAGTACAGAGGGCAGTTTTTTAGGGAAAACTGCAGTTCACTTTTTCTGACCTATAAAGTTCTTTCTGTACATCACACAAAAATTGAAGAGTTTACCTAGCAAACAAAGCAAGAACAACGCTTTGCTTCACCATAAATATCTGTAGGGTAAAACAGAGATAACAAAAGATTTTAAAACAGCCAGGCCCTAAAAGAAATTTGTGCTTAGCTGCTCCCTAAAATTCAAAAAGGACATTTCAAATAAGAAAATTGTGACAATGTCGCCAAAGGACCACAGAACATTGTCAGAGGCTTCTAGATGAGCCTATATCTCTCCACAAGGTGGCTTTACCTTGCCTTCACGTATTGGGCTAGTTATCAAGCCCCAGAAGCTCTCTTCTACGAAAGCTTGTCCTCTAATGGTGAAAAATCTCACTAAGAGGTGTAGCATTCTTGCACATTCACCAAAAAGTGCCTTGCAAATAGTCTGTTTTCAATAAAAGCTTGAAGAATGGATGAATGAAAAAAAGTCAACTGAAGTAAATGGATGTAATCAGGCGCCCCAGTGCCCTCTCCTTTTATGCACATTTAATACTTTTAGATACAATTATTTTAGAATTCAAATCCTCCAGCACAGAAAAATTATAATACAATCCCTAGAATATCTCCATTAGCACATCTTTGAAAATTGCCTTCTGTTGGGGCGCCTGGGTGGCTTAGTCGGTTAAGCGTCCGACTTTCCGACTTTCGCTTAGGTCATGATCTCACGGTTCGTGGGTTCAAGCCCCGCGTCGGGCTCTGTGCTGACTGCCAGCTCGGAGCCTGGAGCCTGTTTCAGTCTGTGACTCCCTCTCTCTCTGACCCTCCCCTGCTCACGCTGTCTCTGTCTCTCTCCTAGAAATAAATAAAATATTAAAAAAAAAAGAAAAAGAAAATTGCCTTCTGAAATCATTCAAAATAGAAATTATTCAAATACAGGAATTCTACTATATCTTAAAAATTATTCCTGAATTTTGTTACTCAGCCTCCTATAACTTAAGACAATGCTAGTGGACCTGTAAAATCTGCACATTTTGTCAAGTTCTTTGTCTTCTTGTAGACATGATGAATTTTCACTAACCCTTCCGAACACTTTCCCCAACCTGGGCTCCTCTTGGAATCAATTGAGAGTACCTTTCAATTATCTGGCCCTTAATTAAGGCTGTAGTCATGATCATGAATGTACTTTTCCTCTAGCTGATATAACTGATCTTTACAGAGTGTCTAATATTTTTATTAAATGGGCAAATGGATTCCCAAACTCCGTCCCTCCAGTACTTGCGCATACCATTAGATAGAATGATTCTCCTTATGTATCCTGAGTTCCCTTCTCCTATCTTGATCGCATGTACACCTTAATAAACTTCCATCAAAACCAAGGCTATAAAGGAAGATGAGCAAGACAGAACACATGAAATTCTATTTAAGCTTACAAGCGTGTTTTCCATTATCTTCACAGACATTTCTTTTATGGACTGGTTGCTTTAAAATCCTTTGCTTTGGGGCTTGGAGAGTGTCTTAAAATACAAATATTTGTGGTGAAGGAAAACAAAGTCATACAGTTTTATAGTCAAAACGCCTCCCTGGACATTGTAAGCTTATTTATTGCAAACAGTTCTCCCCAGTGTGAGGAAAGAGGCAAGGGCATGAGGTATATCACTAAAATACTGAAGGATAAATAGCCCAGCTCTACATTATATTCACAGTCACTAGCATTGCTGCTCAGGGACACTTAATTCCCCACCAGCAGTTTGCTAATGATCTTCCTACCTTACCTTTTTCAAAGATCTATAAGCCCCCGAACTACACTAGGATCCCACATTAGTTGAGGGTAAGATAGAAATTATGAGCAACTGAACTACAAATGAACTCAGGGGCAAAAGCCCCTTTACTTCATCCCTCTTAACCACTGCCTTTGGCCGCTGCCAAAGCTATTAAGCTAAACTTACACCATCCAGACAACCTTGTTCCCCAAGCAGCCAGTCTGGACAATTGTGTCCTGTTCTGCCTCAGCAACCTCAGCTCCCAGCATAACTTGCTAACCATTAAATTGTTCCTCTTAATACCCCTTCAGGGGCCAAATCCAGGCTGCAGGCAATGTAAAGCCAGTCTATTGGAAAGAGTTGAATACAACAGAAGGCAAACTGGCTCAAGGTCAAAAAAAGAAAAGGAACAGAAGACAAAGGCTACAAAAGACAGTGATTACATTCATATGTCACTTTTGTAGTTCTTTTCAGTCCTTGTTCTCAAAATTGTAAAAAAAAAACCAAAAAAACAAAAAAAACCCAACAACAAAAAAACCCTCATGTTTTAAAATGACTCCATGGCTCCCTTTATTCTTTCATTTAGAATCCTAGTTCCACACATTCAGAAACTACAACATGGTGATGAAATGCAAGGTACGTAGAGTATATATGTGTATATATATTCCAAACATTTTAAGAGATTCCAGAGGCAAACGACATACTACATTGCACCATGCATGTTAAGACAGAGAAATCTCTATGATAGAGTATGTCAACTAAGTACATTATTGACTTATCCTCAGTCAAAGTTAAAAACAAGTTGTAGTATGTTGGGAAATATTAGAGCATTTTCTTCTTAACAAAAAGATATGGATACAATCTTACCCAGCAATAGAAATGAAACTCCAAATATATAATTATGCTTAAAGAATAGAGAAAACTAAAAATTAGTTTTAGAGAAAACTAAATACCTGATAAGAACATCTAAATTATTACCTGAATTTCTCATCCTATCCTTTCTTCTCACTAATCATTTTTTGCCCATCACCATTAAACCCTCTTCTAAGAAGCAATTATCATATGGTTCCAAGTTTATGCTACAAACTTTTCAGATATTTTCTCTTAGAGAATTTTTTTTTTGTGGACCACGTGTTTCATGTAGCACTCCATATCTGAGTTAGAATTAATAAAAAATTGGGGCGCCTGGGTGGCTTAGTCGGTTAAGCGTCCGACTTTGGCTTAGGTCATGATCTCGCGGTTCGTGGGTTCGAGCCCCGCGTCGGGCTCTGTGCTGACTGCCAGCTCGGAGCCTGGAGACTGTTTCGGAGTCTGTACCTCCCTCTCTCTCTGACCCTCCCCTGCTCACCCTGTCTCTCTCTCTCTCCTAGAATAAGATAAATTATTATCTTAATAAATAAATTATCTTTATAAATAAATAAAACATTTAAAAAAAAAGAATTAGTAAAAAATTATTTTAAAAGAACTTGAGTGGGGCGCCTCTCTCTCTGACCCTCCCCTGCTCACACTGTCTCTCTCTCTCTCCTAGAAAAAAAAAAAAAAAAAAAACATTAAAAAAAAAAAGAACTTGAGTATGATGCTAATAATGAGAGAAACTGGTCAAGTAGTATCTGAGAACTCACTTTATTATCTTTGCAATTTTTATATAAATTTAAAACTATTCGAAAATAAAAAGGATATTTGAGAGACAGAGACCTCAGTTATGCAGACACGGAATCAAATGCTGGATGTGACAAGAGGTAGATTACTTTTATTTTCTTTAACTGTTTTTTATCTTGTTTTGGCATCAAGGAATAGTAGACTCATAAAACGAATTATGAAATATTGCTTTTTCTTTGTTATCAAACAATTTGCAATAATATATTTATTACAAGCATGTATTAATTCATAGTTTTTAAAACTGCAGGAATTATTATTAGATAATAATGTAAAGTATACACTACAATAAAGTATGGTATGAGAGTATAATTAGTGGTCCTGACAAATCTGTCCAGACCCTCATCAACACCAGAGCAACAAGTACTGACAAACAATTTTATTGAATAAAAAATCTCTGTGTCCTAATAAACACTAGAATTAATATTCATAGTACCAAACTACTTATTATTCCATCTAGACAGACACAGCTACCCAATCCACAAGCATGAGAAGCTGAGAGAAGGTGAGATATCTCCTCTTCTTCTAATGTCTAGTTGATACCACACTAATTCCCCAGACCACAGTGGTAGCTCTCTAGTTTCCTTCCCTATTAAATACAGGGGTTGGGTCAGATTGTCTCTAAGGTCCCTGTATGCAACAATGACCTATGGCAATGCCTGTGTACCCTGGGCTCTCTCTGTCAGAGTCCAACATTCCCAGGACTCTTGGCTTCACCTATCTCATGTTCTCAGAGATAGAGGTCATCTTAAGCAATCTCCTTTAGGGCCAGGATGACTCATCTCAGTGACTGAAGAAAAAGCAATGAAGTCAGTTAGGCCACTCTATGGAACAAAATTTTCTTAATGTTAGGAAATAAGTAGTTTTGCCCACTAACTTATCTTAGCTTCTATCTGGGAAGACTGTACTCTATGCCTACTTATCCTTCAAATCTTAGCTGAAGCATCATTTTTTTTAAAGGAAGTATCCTCAGTCTTCCATGAGTTTGGTACCTCTTACATTTAAGTTTTCATGGTTTGGTACCTCTCCTACAGAGTATTTATCAATCACAGTCACATTTTTACATTTATTTGCATGAGTATTCAATCTTTCTCCCTCTAAACCAAACTCTATAAAAACAAATATTGTCCCTATCTTTTAAAAAGTTTTTAAACGTTCATTTATTTTTGAGAGAGAGAGCATGCACATGCATGTGAGCAGAGAAGGGGAAGGAGAGGGAGACACAGAATCCAAAGCAGGCCCCAGGCTCTCAGCTGTCACCACAGAGCCCAATATTGGGCTCAAACTCACAGACTGGACCGGGAGATCATGATCTGAGCCAAGCACAGACATTTAACCAACAAAGCCACCCAGGTACCCCTGTGCCTATCTTTTCATAACCATCTTATTACTAGTTATAATTAAGTTTAAAATCTGAACATTTTTAATCTTTAAAATAATGTTTAACTCTTGCCACATTAAGAAAAATTTTATTGTTTTCCTCTCAAAGCAACGAACAAAAAAACAGAGCTAACAGGGATGGAGTGACACTCATATACATCTTTATTGGAGGTTTATTGGAACTATAGAGGAATTACAAACTTGGGTTGAGGTTGCATTTCTACCATTAACTAGCTTTATGAGTAAGTGTTGAAAAGTATAAGGCCTTAGAGTCAGATAGAACTGGTTTTAAATCCTGACTCTGACAAATAAGTTGGGTAACTTTGGACAAATCCCTCAACCTCTTTGAGCCTCAGATTTCTTCTCTATAAGTGGGGGAAGTAAAAAGGGAAGTTACGATCACAGCAAGAAAGGAAAAGAGCATCCAAATGAGTTAAATAAGGAGAATTTAATGAAGGGATTATTAACAAAGGTATCGACAAGGTAAAGGACGTGAATAAACATTGGTGGAGCATTCCAGATCTACCAAAGCAGAGTCATAGCTTCCTCTGCTCTCTTCCCTCCTAACCCCAAATTGGCTGGAAAAAGGAAAATTTTACCTAACCCCAGAGAAATATATGTAATAAGTAATGCTGTAGCTATAGCAGAGGACCTTCCAAAGAACAACACAGCCATGACCAACATGTAGCCTGGTAAGCAAGGAGCAAGGAGGATAAAGACCACTTCCTCTCTCACCCATCACTCTCTGATCTCTGGCCTATGTGTCCTATTGGCAAAGGAGTCTAGTTAATGAGGTATACAGAGGGAAGCATCTTAGCACACAGAAGCCAAAAAAGAGATCTGAAGAGCAGACTTTAAGGGCAAACAGAGAAGACCTAGCACAAATCCCTGCCAATATTTCACAGAATGGAGAAACTAATGAAATAAGGCACTATTCATGAAGGTGTCCAGCACAACATCAGCCACACAGAAAGCAATCAGTTAATGTGAATTCCCATTCCACCGTAACTGAGCAGAGCCTTCATGTCGCCAAAAGTAAAATTAAGAAGTTGTAATCACAGAGAACTCCATGGTTCCTTCAAACTCTAATTGCTACAACTATGCCCCAACTCCTCTTACTTTTATAAAACAGAACACTCATTTCAGTCAAGTTCTTCCTGGGCTAAAGAGAAGTCCCCATTTGGTTGTTTAACAGTACTTGAGAAACCATCCTGCAACGGAAACTTCTATACCTAACAGAAAGCTTTCCACTAGAAACCAAGAGTAGAAAATTAAGATTGTGGTAGATAGAAAATTTACAAAGTCATCTCAGCTAAAAGAAATTACTCATAAAATATTTTCCCTATTTCATCAAAGCCTGGTTCTCCCTTAGCAATATGCTTTTTGACTCTAATACCTTAACAGAAGCTGAGTAACACAATGACTGAACCAGAGTGACACATTCTAATTGCATGGACATGTATCTAGAATAACAGGATTGGATTTATCCTATTCAAGTAAGTTGAGACCAGAAAATTAAAAAGGAAAGCAAGTCCATGTTCTTGTGTAGAAAAGAGAGCAGAAGACACAAAGAGAAGAGGAGTAAGTCTTCTCTAGTCCTTACTCTAAGGAGTAAGTAAGAACAATTGCTGTTCCCTCTAAGGAATGCTCTCTTCAACAACCTATCTGAAACTCCCCAAAATATCCACAAATCTAGCTCCCTCACGTTTTACACGTCTGCTCAAACATCACCTTATCATATAGGTCTTTCCTAATCACCTTATCCAAATAGCAGCTCTACCTTATTACTTTATCTATGACCTTAATTTTTCTTCACATTACTTATTTCCACAAAATATATTTTGTCTGTCTCTACTTATTTAACTTCCATAAAATCAGGGACAGTGTCTGTTTTGTTCCCAGACTCTATAACTGTCCCAGTAAATAATGAATAATCAAAACATATTTGTTCTTGACTGTAGACAGGCAAAGGGTATCAAGGAAAAAGGATTCTATGCTTTTGGTTGCAGAATACAAAATATGACTATAAGAAACATGATTTACTTTATTTTTAACACATACACACAGTCACATACACAGAATCACATACACACACATCAAAACTGATCCATACAAATGTGTATTGTCCTTTTAAGGTATTCAACTTTGGTAGCTATACACATATTCTCATTAAGTTGCCATTACTTAAAATTTGTCAGAGTTCTATTTTATTAAAGACGTCAGATCTTTTGAATGTGTCAGTTGTAGCAAAAACTCATCCTCTAAAAGTGAATTTTATTTTCTTACATAATCCAAAATGACTCCAAGTAAGAGATGGCAAGTAACGTGGATAAGCAGGTTGGGTGATATTGATAGTGGACATTAAGGATTAGATTAAACTTTAAGGATGATTATGAAGTAATAAGAGCTCAATTTTTCAGAAGTTGGATCTGGAGACAAATATCTCATAAAAGGAGCTACAGACATTTTTACCCAGGGGTCATCTCCTGAGAATCAGTGCAGTATCCTTCAGAGAAACAACTCTGAGGGAAAATTGCCACCTTAATGCAAATATTCTAACTGAAATTTCAAACATGATCTCATTGTCCCCTCCCTCATAGATGAGTCTCAGATTTTCTTCCCTAAAGAGTTAAACGGGAATTTAAAATGAACAATTTCCATGATTTTCACTCCTCTAGAACTCTTGGAAGGCACATATAAAGTACACACCCTTACACTGTTTTCAATTTTGGGACATTATTTTCCTTCTCCCTAGAAATGTAAATCTGTGTCAGGGGACTCATGATTAGGTCCTGCAATGAGGTATATCAGTGGAGAGTAACTCCAATAAAATAAAAACGATCTCTTGTGTTTATAGATATTCACAGTTTACACCACAACTTATAAAATGAACCAAAAACAAAACAAAGAAAAATGGTTTCTGACCCTATGAGGTTTCTGGGAAGTATTAGCACTTGATGTGAACCAAGCCAAACTGGGACATCCCAACTAGTCACAAACGCACACCATGTTTATCACAAAGTCAAGACAAATCCTTGGATAGCCCAAAACTTGAAAGTCCATAAACTAATGATACACAAAATTCTTGGCTTGGTTATTAAATAACAGCATGGATATCCAAATAGTTTCCAGAAAGTAGATCCATTAGATTAAATGATCATTTGATCTTTTTTCCTAAAACCTATCAAATGTAAACAATGTATGGTACATGTGGTCCCTATACACATGAGGAAATGCTTTTTTAAAATAGCCCTTTTTAAGGTCTAGCATCCAAAATCTATAAGGAACTCACCAAACTCCACACCCGAAAAACAAACAACCCAGTGAAGAAATGGGCAGAAGATATGAACAGACACTTCTCCAAAGAGGACATCCAGATGGCCAACAGACACATGAAACGATGCTCAGCATCCCTCCTCATCAGGGAAATACAAATCAAAACCACACTGAGATACCACCTCACGCCAGTCAGAGTGGCTAAAATGAGCAAACCAGAGAACTCTAGATGCTGGCGAGGATGTGGAGAAACGGGCACCCTCCTACACTGTTGGTGGGAATGTAAACTGGTGCAGCCCCTCTGGAAAACAGTGTGGAGGTTCCTCAAAAAATTAACAATAGAACTCCCCTAGAACCCAGCAATAGCACTGCTAGGAATTTACCCAAGGGATACAGGAGTGCTGATGCACAGAGGCACATGTACCCCAATGTTCATAGCAGCACTCTCAACAACAGCCAAAACATGTAAAGAGCCTAAGTGTCCATCAACTGATGAAAGGATCAAGAAGATGTGGTTTATCTATACCATGGAATACTCCATGGAATACTCCATGGCAATGAGAAACAATGAAATCTGGCCATGTGTAGCAACATGGATGGACCTTGAGAGTGTTATGCTGAGCGAAATATGTCAGGCAGAGAAGGACAAATACGATATGTTTGCACATCTAGGAGGATTAGGGGGAACTTAACGGAGGGCCATGGGGGAGAAGTAGGGGAGAAAATAGTTGGGGAGAGAGAGGGATGCAAACCATGAGAGACTCTTGAATGCCGAGGACAAACCGAGGGCTGATGGGGGTGGGGAGGAGGGGAAGGGGGATGATGGGCCTGGAGGAGGGTACTTGTTGGGATGAGCAGTGGGTGTTATATGGAAATCAACTTGAGAATAAACTATTTAAAAATAAACAAACAAACAAATAAATAAATACACATTTTGAAAAAAAATAAAGACCATTTATGAAAAGCCCACAGGTAAAATTATAATCAGTAGGAAAACAAAAGAAAGCTTTTCCTCTAAGATCCAATATAAGACAAGGATGTCCACTATCACTACTTTTTTTTAATGTTCATTTATGTATTTATTTTTTTTTTTTGAAAGAGAGAGAGAGCATGTGGGGATGGGGGCAGAGAGAGAGGAAGAGAGAGATTCTCAAGCAGATTCCACACTGTCAGCATACAGCTCACCGTGGGGCTTGATCTCACAAACCATGAGATCATGACCTGAGCTGAAGTCTAGATTCAGAAGCTTAACTGACTGAACCACCCAGGCACCCCGACTCTCGCCACTTTCATTCATCATAGTATTAGAAGTACTAGCAAGAGCAAGCATACAAGACATAGAAATAAAAGGCATCCAAAATTAAAAAGGAAACAGTAAAATTATCTCTGTTTACAGATGACATAATATGTAAAATTCCCTTAAGATTCCACCATACAAAAAACCTGTTAGCATAAATGAATTCACTAACTTACGAAAATATTTTAACAGCAAAATGTATTTGTATGTGCATGTACACAACACACACACACACACACACACACACACACACCACAGTATAAAAGAAAAGATTGCTAAATTTGATTTCATTGGAAAGGTATAAAAACAGCTTAATGTGGGAGAGTATATTAGCAACAGAGGGCTTTTTATATTTGTAAGACCTCCTATATAAAAAAGAATAGAGTGCTCAACAGAATGGAAAATAAATGGCTAGAAACTTGAGTAGGAACATCATGAAAGAAAAAAAAATCCAAGCAATCAATAAGTGTATGTTAATATGTTCAACCTCATGCCTAATCAGACAAATACAAGTCAGAACCAAAATGAGATTCCATTGTACTCTGAACCAATTAAGGAAATTTTAAGTCTGAGTCTAAGTGTCCATCAACAGATGAATGGATCAAGAAGATGTGGCTTATCTATACCATGGAATACCCCATGGCAATGAGAAACAATGAAATCTGGCCATGTGTAGCAACATGGATGGACCTTGAGGGCGTTATGCTGAGCGAAATAAGTCAGGCAGAGAAGGACAAATATCATATGTGTGCACATATAGGAGGATTAGGAGGAACTTAACAGAGGACCAAGGGGGAGAAGAAGGGCGGAAATGGTGGGGGAAAGGGGGAGAGGCAAACCATGAGAGACTCTTGAATGCTGACAAAAACTGAGGACTGGTGGATGTGGGGGAGGAGGGGTGGGCATGGAGGAGGGCACTTGTGGGGATGAGCACTGGGTGTTATGTGGAAACTAATTTGACAATAAACTATTTGTGAAAAAAAAAAGAAAAAAAGAAAATTGTGGCCACGTATTTCACACTTAGCAAGAAATACGTGGGATGTGCTCCTGAGGAGTAGCGTACAATGTCTTGTCCCTCAAGAGCAGATATGTTCCATCTGTGTTTCTTGGTCTCTCCCTGATGGCTCCTGGTTGAACGCCCGATCCCCACCAACACCTAATAAATATTCACTGATGGTGGCAATTTTAAAAAAAAATTTTTTTTAAAGTCTGAAAACAGCAGGAAATGGGGGCAAGTGGAAAGTCTCACACTATACTGCTGGAATTCAAATTGGTACAACTACCCAGGGAAAACAAGTAGATATTATCTACTAAAACTGAATATATACATATCCTGTGACCCAGCAATTCTACCCCTGGGTACATTCCCTAGAGAAAGTCTTGCACAGTTGCCTTAAAATACATATACAAGAACATTGGTAGCAGTCTTACCCTTAACAACCCCAAACTGGAAACAATAAGGTATCCATCAACAGTAGAATGAATAAGTTTTAGTATGTGGCAACAATGCAATACTATACACAGCATAAAAAATGAATAAACACTATATATAACAAGAAGGTTGTCTCTTAAAAACAAAATATTAAACAAAAGAAGCAAAGATGATAAGATAAAGTAGGAATCTATTTTTTTTAAGTTTAAAAATATGCAATACTAAAATTATTACTATTATTTAGCAATGTATACCATTCAAGTAAGCTTTTCAGACTATTTAGTTATAAGCGGATCTAAAAGTTTGGGGTGGGGGTTGTTTTGTTTTGTTTTACATTTTGCACACAAGGAAAAAGATACCTAGAGACTTATTCAAATATTTATTCTTTGTAGCTATACTTTGTAGAAAAAGAAAATGATTAGGTAGTCATTCTAGTCTCAACATATAAAGATGAGAGTCTGGTTAAAAGTAGATTTTTTTAAAAAATAGAAAAATCCATGGTTTTAAGTTTATTTATTTTTGAGAGAGAGAAAGAGTGGAAGAGGCAGAGAGAGAGAGAGAGAGTGAGAGAGAGAATCTCAAGGAGGCTCTGCATTGTCAGCATGGAGCTCAATGTGGGACTCAAACCCGGGAACCGTGCCCCATAAAGGTAGTAGATTTTTGACTGATAGTCAAATGAGAACCAAACTAATGGGTAATCAATTTCTAATAGAAACTTTAATCTCATTAAAATCCATTCGAAAATTGTTCAGGGGCTCTATCAGGAACACTAATCTTCGCCAAGAAAGTTGTTATAAATTACATGATACAGAAAGGTTCTACTCCAGACCAGAGTTGGGAATTTTTCTTTTATAGTACATAATGTACAAAACTAAAAGAAAAGTAAAGCAATCGCTGCCATAAAATGCAGGACAGCCGTTACCTCACAAGGAAGTGCTGCCTGAGAAGAGACACAATGCTTCTAGAGCACTGTTCATGTTCTCTTGTGTAACTGCAATTACATGTATGGCTCTTTTACTTTACTTGCTCATTAAATTGTTTGTCATTGAAGTGTTATTTACTAAACTGTTTGGGGTACTTTTCTAAGTATGAATTATATATCTCACCTTCAAAGAAGATGATAAAATAAAGGGTAGATGAAAATCTGAGGCACAGAGTGATTAAGTGATTTGTATATTTCACACTCACATGAAATATATTACATGAGTACCAAACTTTATATGAGAGAGGCTTAGCATAAAGCTGCTCTCTCTAATCTTCTAAAAGGCCTTCACATTCTTCCCCATTCCACAGTGATTGTTTCCGTCATCTGTTCTCACAGAACTCATTGTTTAGACGTCTCACTGGCAATTAACTGTGAAATGTCTCACCACCATTCCTATACTGTTATTTAGCCTTTCACACTGTATGCTGTGTCTTCTAGTTTATAACATGGGGCACGGTATCCTCTTGATATACATTTGTTTATAAGAAGCAATACAGAATCTAAGTGTGAATCCCACATCAGAACACAGCACGTTAAAGCAGTATTCCAGTATTTATTATCATCATTTCTAAAAGGTTTTTCTTGAATCCAACTCTGAGTGCTGGAAATAAAGGCACATGACCTTCTTCCAAAAGTTAGAAAACTCTCCTACTCTTTCTACAAACACAAGGACTGGTGGCCCCAGGAAAGCCCTTGTTATCCAATTATGTGACAGCTCCTCTACAGACTCAATAAGGACTTTGAGGCTTAAAAATTGATGACCAAGTTCTATGCAGGGGAAAAAAAGCAATATTTTGGAATCTGATGTAGAGAGAGCACACAATTACTTTATCCGCACTATCATTATGAGGGATGGACTTAATTCTGATCATGAACTGTTTTCCTGATATGCATTACTTTGCAGTTTCCACTGAAAGCACAAAGTCAATCATTCTTTCAACAAAAATTTAAGTATCTGCTACGTGCATGTTACCATGCCAAGACATAATGATATGACATCCTGAATTTTCTTTTCTTCTCCTGCCAAACATATTCTTATTTACTGATAGTCATTATTAAGGCATAAATTAGCAAATGGTCCTTTTCTTTGTAACATGATATTGCAAGCAAGGCATCAAAATTTAATAGCTCTGACATTTCAGACTGAAGTGCCAGACCAAGATGCAAATTTTTAAAGGTGGTATTTTTAAAAAATTGTTTATAAAACTCTGGAATCCCTCACTTGTAACTAAGGCATAAAAGACGAGGGAAGAACAGAGCTCGGTGAGAAAGATTTCCGCAAAGGATACCCTCCCTCTTTTTCTCCATGAAAGAAATGTGGGAGAAGTGCTAGCTCTTAAAATGAAGTCTAATGAGGGGCACCTGGGTGGCTTAGTCGGTTAAGCGTCTGACTTTCGCTTAGGTTATGATCTTGCGGTTCGTGGGTTCGAGCCCCGCATCGGGCTCTGTGCTGACTGCCAGCTCAGAGCCTGGAGCCTGTTTCAGAGTCTGTCACTCCCTCTCTCTCTGACCCTCCCCTGCTCACGCTGTCTCTCTCTCCTAGAAATAAATAAAACATTAAAAAAAAATTTTTTTTAATGAAGTCTAATGAGAGGGGCTTCAATGATATTTATGACTCAGGGAGGATTTCTTAAGAAGATTTCTGTAGAGAAAATTCTTGGCATTCTATGAATCCACCCCTTTCTAAAGGGAAAATGAATTCTTCCTTCTTGACTCCAGTCAAGAGAGACAGAGGACAAAGAGAGCACTCAGAAAATTTATCATCAATCTCTGTCTGTTAGAGAGGAACCTAGTGAACTGGTGTCTGAGTCCTGCCTGAAAATTCTACAGAACAAGAGATAGGTAGGCTTGCAGCTTCAGCCAAGAAAACTAGTTGCTGCTGCATTTACTGTTTACTGAGGCAAAGATGATGGAAGGACCCCCAGGAACTAGGAATGGCACATACACGAGTTGTGGGTCAGAAGGTTAGGTTTGGACGAGAAGAGCTGCCTGGAAGAAACTGAAAACAAACCCTCAGATTCCCAGGTAGTTCATTAATTCATCTCTCTGCTTCTGCCCTTGCCTTTGTCAGTGCATTTTACCACGGAAGTCAGATCATGTCACCCTCTGCTCAGAATCTTCTGATGACGTCCATGTCGCACTAAGCAGAAGCCCAAGCCCTCACTAGATCTCCTAGGCTCCACATAATCACACTCCATGGCCCATGCCCTTATTTCCTCCCCTTGCCTCAGGTCTCTGCAAAGTTGGCTCTCTGCCTGAAATATCCCCAGGTGTTGGAGTCCTTATCTTCTTCACAAAGCTTCCCTAGGATCCCCATTTAAAATGTCAATGCTTCCCCTTCCTAACACTAGTTCCCTTTCCCTATTTTACTTTTAGCTCTCATCACTGCCTAATTTACCGTGGATATGTTTACATATCTTACACACAGACATATATTTTTATATATGTATACTATGTATGCATATTACATATATGATGTTATGTCATGCATATATTAGGTATAGATGCATACATATGCATGATGTAAAACAGTACCTGGCACAAAATAGCTGCTTAATAAATATATGTTGACTGAATGAATGCATTTTAATAACATTTGGGGGAATGAAAAGATTTCCCAGGTTGTTGTTCCAAGAGGAGGCCAAAGAGAGGAAAACAACAACAACAACAGAAAATCCCAGAGGAGGAAGTCACCACATCCACATACAATTCATTTGCTGGAAGCAGTAGGTTTGAGCCTTTTGTTCCTTCCTCTTACACACGCCCAGTGCACAGATTTCAGTCAGCAGTGGTTGTGATCTGTGATTTTCCCCTCCCGGGCTGGATGAGAACTCGAGCAAGCCAGGAAATGTTTGCACAGACATGAAAGCAAAGGGAAAAATCTAGGGCATGAATCATGCGGGACTGCAATTTTCCTAATGTTAAATATGATAACTATCATGATTTCTTTAAATTTTTTTTTTATGTTTTATTTATTTCTAGGAGAGAGAGAGAGAGACAGCGTGAGCAGGGGAGGGTCAGAGAGACAGGGAGTCACAGACTGGAACAGGCTCCAGGCTCTGAGCTGGCAGTCAGCACAGAGCCCGACGCGGGGCTCGAACCCACGAACCGCGAGATCATGACCTAAGTGAAAGTCGGACGCTTAACCGACTAAGCCGTCCAGGCGCCCCAGGATTTCTAAGTAGAGTTGAGAATACATATTTTTCTTTAACTCCAAAAATTTTTTAAAAATGTGTTCCTACATTTAAAAACCCTGAGTCCAGAACTCAAGTGTTAAAGGAGGAAAAGTTACCAGGTGGCCGAAGAGTGAAGGGCAGGTACACTAGTAACATTAAAGTGGCCTTCTTACCGCTCCTTCAGCATGACTTTCCCTGCAGTTTCTTTTAAGATAACCAAAAAAAAACCCCCAAAGTGTTAAGGAAAAAGGAGCAAAGAATATTAAAATTAGCTGAATAATCTCTCAGATCCAAATAAACTGCTTAAATTATAAACACTCCTCACCACTCATGACCACACACGAACACACAAGTGCACATGCTCACAAGCACACACACAAGTATATTCTGAGGGCCCCTCATTCCAACAGGATACAGGGAACTATAGCCTTAAGCCTCTCAGACTCTCCCAAATGTCAAGGCCTACTTTACACAGTTTCTTCACTCTATTATGTACTCATTTCAACCCATTTCTGCACAGATAGGACAGTAGCAAATTGAAGTTACACATGAATATGCTGGAGGTTTACCCAACGCCAGAGAAAGTCTCAACTATAGTACTACAACAGTAGTGACAGCAGTAGTAGCAGTAGTAATAGTAATAGCAATCAATAGTAAGAGGAGAGATAGTAGCAATAATTATCCCTCTTGAGCATTGGTGCATCTAATTCATCACGTCACTTGAATCCTCACATTCCCTTAAAGTAGATTACGGGACTCAAAATATTTATCTCATAAGAGATCATTGTCCATTATTGTTTTAAATCAAGAGCTCTAACAATTTAGCAAGTTAAAGGAATAAAAAAAGATAAAAGAAAGTATTTTAATGCAATTATAATTTTTTATTATTTTAATGAAGTAATAAACCTTCCTTGTTTATCAGTGAGAATAATCTGTAAGAATATACAAGGACCTCACTGCAAATTGTTAGCAGTGAATTAGGGAAAGGGCTACAATGTCCCCAGAAACATTTACCTATACAGTGTGTCCATCAATCAGTTCTTGATGAACACATAAATGAGTGAACAAAAAACAAGTGAGTGAACAAACAAACCAAGCAACCAGCACTCCTCTGAATTCTTAGTTCTCTAAAAAGCATGAGAGTCTTTATTCCTCTTGAGTAATTTCTCTTGCTGGATCTGTCTCTCTCCATACCTAGCAGACTCTCCAGTGTTTTCTGGATAGAAACAGACACTCCAGAGACCTCTGGTATTCAGAAATAACCAGGGTCATCCCTTCCATTCTGTTCCCATTGCCACCAACCTCATTCAAATCCGTATCATAGTCATCCACTTTCAGCCTACACTCCAATCCATCTTCCACCTTATCCCAGATTAAGCTGCCTTTTATATCACTTTGCTTACATTACAACTCCTCAAATGGCTCTCCGTTGCCTACACATAGGAAAGCCTCTCTATGCTGACATTCAAAACTGTCAACAATCTGACACCTACTCACATTTCCTCTTTTATGCCCTGCCACTTCTCAGCATATACTTTCAATCCAGTCATTCTTGACAGTCACAATTTCTCAAAACCTACAATTTCCTTCTGTTCATGTCTTTATTCGTGCCATTCCTTTTACTCAGAAGTATCTTCATTCAGCTTCAGCTATGGAAACTTTATCCATTTTTCAGATTCTAGTTCTGATTTTCCTCCTTCAATATGTATTCCATGATTGACTTAGTCACAGAGACCCTCTATCCTGTTATCCTTAAAGAAAGCTTCCAAGATTAAACAGCACATCAATTTTGCTAACTGCAGAGTCAAATATTATGTAGTTCAATGTTTCACAACCATGCTTCAACGTGTTTCATAATTCTTCAAAAAACCAAACCAAAACAAAAACCAAACCAAAACAAACAAAAAAATTAGAGTTTCGGGTGACATAGCTTTTTAATGCCCATCACTCATTTAACCCATCCCTCCACCCACCTCCCCTCCAGCAACCCTCAGTCTGTTCTCTGCATTTAAGTCTCCCATGGCCTGCCTCCCTCTCTGTTCTTATCTCATTCTTCCATGCCTTCCCTTATGTTATCTGTTGTGTTTCTCACATTCTACAGAGGAGTGAAATAATATATGTCTTTCTCTGACTGACCCACTTCACTTAACATAATACCCTCTAGTTCTATCCACATTGTTGCAAACAGCAAGATTTCATTCTGTTTCATCATGAGTAGTAAGTAGTCCATTGTGTGTGTATACACACACACACACACACACACACACACACCTTATCTTCTTTATCCATTCATCAGTCAGTGGACATTTGGGCTCTTTCCATAATTTGGCTATTGTCAATAGCACTGCTGGAAATCAGCATTTTTGTATTGGATAAATAACCTAGTAGTGCAATTGCTAGGTCATAGGGTAGTTCTATTTTTAATTTTTTGAGGAACCTGTATACTGTTTTCCAAAGTGGCTGTACCAGTTTGCATTCCTACCAACAATACAAAAGGATTCCCCTTTCTCAACATCCTCTCCAATATCTGTTGTTTCCTAAATTGTTAATTTTAGCCATTGTGACAGGTATGAGGTATTCTCTCATTATGGTTTTGATTTGTATTTTCCTGATGATGAGTGATGTTGAGCATCTTTTCACATGTCGTTAGCCATTTGTATGTCTTCTCCTGAAAAGTGTCAATTCATGTTTTCTGCCCATTTCCTTACCGGATTTTTGTTTTTTGGGTGTTGAGTTTGCTATGTTCTTTACAGGTTTTGGATACTAAGCCTTTATCCAATATGTCGTTTGCAAATATCTTCTCCCACTCTGTTGGCTGCCTTTTAGTTTTGTTAATTGTTTCCTTGCTGTGCAGAAGATTTTTATCTTGATGAGATCCCAATAGTTCATTTTTGCTTTTATTTCCCTTGCCTCCAGAGACATGTCAAGTAAGAAGTTGCTGAGACTAAAGTCAAAGAGGTTGCTGCCTATTTTCTCCTATGGGATTTTGATGGTTTCCTGTCTCACATTTAGGTCTTTCACCCATTTTGAATTTATTTTTGTGAATAGTATAAGAAAGTGGTCTGGTTCATTCTTCTGGATGTCACTGTCCAGTTTTCCCAGCACCAGTTGCTAAAGAGACTGTCTTTTTCTATTGGATACTCTTTCCTGCTTTGTCAAAGATTAGTTGGCCAAATATATGTGGATCCATTTCTGGGTTCTCTATCCTATTCCACTGATCTTTGTGTCTGTTTTTGTGTCAATACCATACTGTCTTGATGATTACAGCTTTGTAATACAGCTTAAAGTCCAGAATTATGATCCCTCCAGCTTCAGTTTTCTTTTTCAACATTACTCCGGGTATTCGGGGCCTTTTGTGGTTCCCTAAAATTTCTGGATTGTTTCTTCCAGCTGTGTGAAAAATGCTGGTGTTATTTTGATAGGCATTACACTGAATGTGTAGATTGCTTTGGGTAGTATCAACATTTTGACACTATTTCTTCTTCCAATCCACAGGCATGGAGTGTTTTTCCAATTCTTTTGGAGATTCATAGTGAATATTAGCATATCAAAGGCTCTGAGAATCTTGCAGTGATGAAATCTGATTAACTCGATTTAACCCAGTATTTCCCATGTATATTTGACCAGATTCTCCAGATTTCACATATATCAATAAAACTTTCATAGAAAGTTAGTTTCCCATGGAACATAGTCTAGGAAAACACTGACCTAATACAACCTTCTCAAGACAAGTGATGATGAAATTAGGCTCCAGAGAATTGAAGTAACTGAATAGACCACAAGTTAGTTTGTAGAAGAGTCAGTAGTACATCCCCAAGTCTCTTGTCTTCCTAACCAATGCTCTCTCACTATATTAGTAGTATCAGCTCATATGATAGCATGAAATTGTATGCTTGGGATTTTTATTTTATATCTCACTAAATGTCTTAGACATTGGAATCGTTTGAGAAGTAATTTGCTTTGGGAGGAATATATTATAGGCACAAAATAAAGCCACATTTTAGTCCAATAAAGAATCTCTATACACACACAAAAAGAAATTAATCAGGGAAGCTAATATCTGTATAGTTTCTAAGGATTAGAACTCATATTACCAAGTTGAATTTACAGAAATCTAAAGTTCTGGGATCCCCCATGGACAAGGTGGTTAAGAAAAATAAATTTAGTATATTAGACAAGTAGGCATAAACATAAGATAAATAAATATGTAAATTCCTGCTGGGTTCACTAGACAGTATTTGTTCCCTTATTAGAAGCCTCCAAGTAAAATAAAAACAAAAGTAAAAGCATATTTTTGTCTAAAGAAATCTCAGCTGGACATATCATTTGTAGCAGATACTATTAATTACCTATTCAGTACCTTCTCCTTTCATTTTCCCTTTCTGATTTGGTCAGAGAGTGCAAGCCATATATTCAGGAAAGGTGAGCAGTTCCCCCATTTCCAAAAGATAAACCATGATTTGTCAATGCCAATCTTGATCATTTGCCAGTGGATGAATAGTGAGAATATAACCAATGTTTAAGGAAAGTATATGGGGGTTTCTGGAGAAGATTTTTGCCCCTGATAAAAGAGAAGGGGTGGGTTAGGACCACTTCTCAGACCTTCCCATATTCCTGTAATGAGGAAGTGATATCTAGAACCACTGAAACCATCTTGACACCATAACAAATAAGCCCAAGAACAAAAGCTAGTATGCTGAGGTTGGCAGAACAGGAGGTTCTCAGGAAAGACAGGTGTTCTCCCCTCACACAGTGCTTCTTGTTTCCTTTCTTTTCTTTTCCTTACAATCCTCCAAACCATGCACCCTGAATAAATCTCTCCCTACCTTCTTTCTGTGTATGCCTTCACTTCTAGAAACCAATAGTTTTCCAAAAGTCCCCATTGTCACCTCAATGCAAATGTTTAAACACTTAAGATCACAAATTTGCTACATATGCCAACATCCACCACTTCTCCAACCTCCTAGGCTGGAGTTTTTTCTCCTCTTCCCACATATCAGCACCTTTTGGAAAGAATATTTTAATGAAAGCAACAAAGATTGAGCTACAGTTTTACTGAAGGATCTTACTTCCATAAAACTCCTACATTTCTTTTTATTTCTGAATTGCTCAGCAGTAGCTTTATTAGTGCTTAAAAACTATTTTTAATTAACTTACAGAAAAGTAGGCCTAATTAATTTATTCCAAAAAAGAAAGAAAAAATGTCAGGCAAAGACATTTGGTTAACTGAAATGAGCTGCCTAAATAAAATGACAGAAATAAGTTCTACTGATGCAAGGGTATTTCAACAATGATTTCAGAACTGACATGTTGATAATACAAATACCTTAGTTATAACAGCTCATGTTTGTTTAGTGTTTTGTGAGTTACAAACAGCCTATATCTATTACCTCATATGAGCATTCTCTATGTGGTATATCACTTTTAGGTATAGCAAGTTTGTACAATGACATTGGTAAACAATTTGAGACACAGCATATGATCAGAGTTCACTCACAAACACATGTTTCAATTGTGAGTGGATTTGAAGCTTTGAAAAAAAAAGAAAAGAAAATGAAAATGAAAAATAAATTCTTCAGAATGAAATTTAATACATTAGGCAGGCCAGGTCTAGGACACTATATTTACTTCTGAATCTACATTTTAAATGGGACATTGTCAAAACAATGTATCCAGACAAAGGCAACCAAGATGATGCCTGGAAATTATCTTAAATGAAAAACGTAAGAACTGGAAATATTAAGCCTATAAAAGAAAAAAATTCAGAGATGACATCGTAGACATCTTTAAATTCAAGGGCTTTCAAGTGAAAAGGTGGCAAGTTTCTTTCCCTCATGGTTCTCTAGTGTCAATGAGCAGAAATTAAAAAGGCAAAGTGATCAACATAAGAACATAGAGGATTTTCTAACATCCATCTCTACAACTGTTTTCCAATCTTCCAGGCTATTTGACACAAAGAAGAAATTTTCTAAAATCTAAAGTTGTCTAATAATAGACTGGACTATCTGTGAATTAGAAATGCCTGAGGAGTTTCTGGTGCCCTTCCTCAGGAATTCTGGAAGAGGGAGCCTTATTTTGGCAGGATGAGCCAAATAACTAACTTCTATAAACCCTTCCAACTTGAAGGCTCAAGGATTCCATGTTATGAGAGCAGCCCCACTCAATTTATTTGTGGAACCAACTTATCTTTCAAAGTAGGTAGAGATAACTAAATACATAATTTGCAAAAGATGTGGGTAAACAACTAACATCTAACCTACAGGGATTTGCTTTGCTCATTCCCAGAACCTAGAACAACACCAGGCACACAGTAGGAGCTCTATAATATTTATGATTATAATGTAATCATATAATGTAACTATATAAAAGTTAGGTGATTCTGACAGATTTCCAAACATTGTCAACACAAGGTAGCTCTTGTAACCCTAGGAAGCAGGGTAAGCAGCTTAGTATGCCAATTTTATACACCTTATTTTGTCAGCTTCCCACAAGAATGCTCTTCAATTAATATTACGTTTTTAGGTTTCATCAAAAATTGTTAAAAGAAAAACCCATCACAACAAGATCTTATGTAAAATCATGATTGAAACCACTACTGTCCAACATGCCCCTCATATAAAAAAAAACAACATAAATTCCTCCTGCAATTAATGACAAGAAAAAGTTTGCCTTGCCATATTGGTTTGTCTGTTCTGCCCTCCCTCCCTTTTTTTTTTCTTTTCTAAATAAGATAATGGCAACTCTATAAACAAACATGGTTCTTTTTCCTCAGAAGTTGCCAGAAAGTTCAGTCAACCTTGTGGCTCTAACTTTGACATCCCAAATTCCTAACATAAATCTCTCCAACATTATAACAAATCAAGACTTAGAAACTTTTTTGTTTTTAAAGCAATGGAATTTTTGGTTTGAAAAAAAATTATTACTTGGAATCTTGATACATAAAACAGATAAAAGTAGAAATATTAAGAACAGAGCTCAGAGCCCTTCCAAAAACTAAGCCTCCCTCAAAAATCCTCTACCCACAGGTGACTCTAGATCCCAATGGTCATCATTTGAAAACTACTGCTCTATAATATTTTAAATTATTTTAGCTGCCTTGTTTCATGCATTTTTATTATAAACCCCATGAAAATGTTTCAGTATTAGGCACATCAAAAGTGGTGTATTTCCATATATGCTTACCTATGAAAAAATGGAATTGTTAGGCATTACCAATAGGTAGCCAATGGGTAGAGCTAAGATTATAACCCCAAACTGACTTTAGACTCAAGTGATACATAGGTTTAAATCTCAGCTTCTCACAGTGGAAGGTTAAGAGTTATTTAATCCATCTTAGCTAAAATTTACACACCTATAAAAATGGTTACGATAATATCTCTCTTACAACACTGCTTTGAGGACTAAATGAAATAAAGTGTGTAAATAACTCTACACAGTACCTGGCTACATAACAGGTACTTATTATCTTCATTACTTGTTGACTCCTTTTCCTTGGGTCTGGTCAATATGTTATGCCAACAGGAAATTTTTTAAAAGGCTGGGGAGGGCTTAGGAGATACTAAGTCTGGAGCCTGGACATCACAGGGATGACATACATTACTGGAAAGCAAGTGTAGGATAAGACTGACCGAAAGAAAGAGATCGCCTGGTATTCATTAACAGTGTTGAGGGAAAAGTAGAATTATCAACTTTGCTAACAAAGGAAACTAGGTCATCACAAAGCTTGAAAATGAGGCAGACTTAGAGTAGTACTTAACGATTTTGCCATCTACCCAATCAGCATTGAACCCAATAGATAATGGAAAGTTTTTACTTCCTTGAGCCTTGTCTTATCCTGACCATTTTACTTTCAAGGAAACACATTAAATTCCTTTTATGTGAAGAATTCAAACTCAACAGATCCACTGGAGAAAATCCTGAAGAGCATTTATTGGCCCAGACCAGCAAAACCATCCTCCAGATCCTCTGTCAGACCCTCCAACAGGAAATCTTCTAAAGTCATGTTTTAGCTCTACCGCTGACATCTACCTATAAACTAAAGTGATGTTTGGCCTGGAAGGTTGTTTATTTGCATGTGTGAAAGTTCTGGCTGTTAACTTGGGGAGAAAAGTTATTATACTCCCTCCCTTCAGAGACCATCCAAACACTTGTCTGACAGGGTGAACACCAATCACATACAAACGTGGGGTGAGCCAGACTTCTGCAAAACCGAGTAGATGAACTTGTCTTTAACACTGTCCTTCCACCTCTTTTGTCCATGAGCCCCGTCTCCCACCCCCAGATGTCCCGCTACTAAATCCAGGAATCTACTTGAACTTTTTGCCAGGATTTGCTATTATTTAATGGTCATCTGACACCCCTTTACCCCTTCCCTTATCTTTTCAAGCAGGTTATAGCGGATACGTGTTCCCAAGAACATCTAAATTTTAATTGGTACATAAGCATATTGTCAAAAAGTCTTCAGAACTTAAAGGAATAAAACCCAACTGACAGAATTTGAGGCTCCATGGTAGGTCTGAGGGAAATGTTTATAGGGTCACACAAGTTAATCACCCCATTAGTGACCATCTACTACTCTTATATTCAAGGCTGACCTGGAAAGAAAGAGTCATCCCCCTAAAGATACCTAGGAGAAGGAAATTATAATATATATATTATATATTTTATATATATTTATATAATATATATATACACATATGTATATGTATATCTACACATCACATACATGATATATAGATATAAATGTCATATGTACCATATATTTGTACTATATATAGTAAATACTATGTACATATGTGTAAATACATAGTATATTTATGGTGGTTTATATTTACATATATAGTATATATAGACATATATAGTATATACTATATATAATACACAATATATATCAATAGCATATAGAGTACATATATAGAGTATATACCATACATATACTACATACATATAAATTTCATGCATCCCAAGCCCTATAAGTATTTTTTCTTTTTTTCTTCTTTTTCCTCATGGTAGATAGATAATATGCCAAGTTGTAGCAACGTTTCAGGGAGGCACACGTCACAAAACAGCATGAACATCCAATCATTGTGCTTATGAACTACAAATTAATCCAAGCCCTGGGAGTTTTTAAAAAATATTTAGGAAGTTTATTTTGTAGGTCACACAACCTTTACAAATGTTTCCATAATCATATCTTGGCTGGCTGCAGACTCACTCAGCATTATTAATTACGGATATTTCTGCACTAACAGCTCATTTCCAATAAGAATCTTCCACAGTAATGTAGTTAGGTAGTGAGGTGACCTCCAGAAATCAGGTTCTTGAATTCCCATGAATACAGCTCGTGAGGCTGAGCTGCCAGAAACAGCAAGTCACAGATTCCATGACCCCCACCCTTTTCTTTATCCTGAAGAGTATAGGATACTTCACAAGGCACATACACAGGCCAAATGTCCAAGGGATGACTGCAACATTGACAAGTACAAATCATTTAAATACAGCAAAGTATGGTATGGAAACATATAGAGACATGAGTAGAATTAAATTTAAAAACACAGGGGCGCCTGGGTGGCTTAGTCGGTTAAGCGTCCGACTTTCGCTTAGGTCATGATCTCGGTTCGTGGGTTCGAGCCCCGCGTCGGGCTCTGTGCTGACTGCCAGCTTGGAGCCTGGAGCCTGTTTCAGCCTGTGACTCCCTCTCTCTCTGACCCTCCCCTGCTCACGCTGTCTCTCTCTCTCCTAAAAATAAATAAAAAAACATTAAAAAAAAAAAAGCATAAAAACACAGAATATGAAGAGCAAAGTAAACCAGGCACTTAGAAGACCAGGGGGGAAAAAGGTGAAATTCAAATACTTCATGTATAACTATTATAACAATATGACAGAGGGTATTTTTTAAAAGCCTTAAAGTGGAGACACTCAGGCCAAAACATCTGTGGAATTGAAAAAAAAAAAGTCTTTATGATTGCCAACATTTCCATTCTGCTTCCCTCCCTGTTCAGCACCAGCAATGAGCAATACATTAAAAAGGTGTTTAGACTGTCAGTAAAAGTGATTGATTTTTTTTTTTTTCTATTCTGCTAAAAGCCTGCTACATGGTGGAACAAAAAGAAAATGCTTTCCTCATATCCAGGTCTGGGTGGAACTTTTACATTATTTTAACACCCATCAAGGGATAGCTTTGTCTCTCCATGGAGACAGGGAAAGCAATCTATGACCACAAAAAGCTTTTTGGCTTTTCATTGTCCCTTTTCGCTCCAGAACCCAATGGAATTTCACTTGAGACTAGAAAACCTCACAATGGAAAATTAATACAAATTGTCTATCTATTTACTGGACCAAAATGGGATGAAGAAACATGAAAGCCTGGATTATCTTAGAACTGAGCTCCGTAGGATGGGAAGAAAGCAGGGTGGAACTAATCAGTTCAGAATAAATGGGACTATATTTAGTGTTCTATTTTTCAATCCATCAAATTGACAGTCAGAATCACCAAGATAGAAATGATCATTCATTACTCAACTAGGAAAAGAAAGGCAAAGATTGGAGCCACATGCCAAAATTGAGGATCAGGTGTCTTTTAATTTAGTGTGGACTGCAGATGGTAAAGTGATTACTGTTAAGCAGTTATATAATTGCGTACTTAGGGCTAAAGGTCACACCTCCACCTACAACTTTGCCAGGAACAGAATTGTCAGAAAATGCCATTTCTTATAGAAAAGACAAAAGGGCCAGATGTAATTATAGTTTTATAATGTAAATTCCATATTCAGATTTTACATTATGCAACTCTGTATTAGCCTGCAAATCCACTAAATAACTGATAGTTTTTGAAGGACTGAAGTCTAATATAAAAGATCCATAACTTTTAATCTAAGCAACATCTCCCAAGGGCTTTTATAAACATCACAGTCATTACTTCCAATTCACATGGTACAATTCATGGTTATGGTAATATTTTCCTGTTTTTCTGAGTCTCTCTAAAGTTAAACTGCATGGGATAAAAAGTAAAGAAGGAGTTGTATTGGCTTGTTGTAATTCAGTTTATTACTTTACTCTTAGAATGGAAATTGAACACAAGGAGCCTCTTACCTGAAGATTTTCTGGGGTAGGGAAAGTTTATGGTAGTGGTATCTTTTCTATGACTACTTTGTGTTTTTTGAGACCAAAGAACATCTGTAAAAAATGTGACTTATGTGAGGAAAAAATCTTCAAGGGATATGCATGCCCTATGACCTAAGGGAATACTAGGATCTAGGTTTATTTCCAAGATGTAATAACTATAATTTGTTCTATTAGAGGCTATTGTTACTCTTCTCTATACTGCATATTAGATAGGCAGAACTTGATCAAGACTCTTGCTGCCTCAGGATTTTTTGGAGAGGAAGAAAAAAGAAAATTATTAACCATCAGGTCTAGAGCAGTTTAATAACTGAAAAATTAAAAAGTACCAAAAAGGTGAAGAAAAAAGTTTGTTCTATCTATTCTCCAATTAATAAGAAATAGACATATTACTATCTATGTAGGCAAAAAAAGGGAGAAGCCAATATCATTACTGTTCATATTCTTGGAATAATTAAACTTTTATTAATTTCAACCAGCCAACATAATATTGTGTTCCCTCTACTGAACTTGGTAAGGCAGCAAAACACTTACTTTCCTCAACAGACCCAGACCAGGGCAGCTTTCTTCCTAACATCTGTAATATCTACCATACTACAACAGTTATTCGGCACATGTACAGGCCATTGTCTCTATCTCACTCACCTGTACAAAGACAGCACAAGACACATCAGTGAGACAGCCACCTCCAAAGGTTCAGAAAGAAAAAGTAGAGCACACATTTCCTCTGCCCTTGACTGCCTGAAGATCCCAAGGGAAATGTTAAAAGCCTCACTCCCACTGAGCTGCTGAGAGCAGAGCACAAGGCTACCATGCTATGTCTAATTTTCCTCTTCCTGTCCAAATGCTCCTTCACCTCTGCCAATTCAATGGGTCTCTTACTCAGTCTGGAAACACGCTGAGAATCCTGTTTATGCTCTTGGCATCTCCTTCTCAAATAGTCTCTCCATCTTGCTCCATATAGAACCTTTTGAAGTTAGAAGCTACAAATTTGGCATGAGCTGTTTATAACACTAAAGTAATAATAACTGACCAAACTATAACTGCCAAATGGGGTATGACTGACAGCTAAACTAAAAGGATGAAAAGAGCCCATTAATTAAACTTCACACTTGATCACACCACAGATGATTGTATACTCACTATCAACTTCAATGCCTTGAACATGGTAAATGCCCAAGAAAGGCCTATGATTCATAACTGATGAAAGTATTTTAGACATATTTTATTCTAAAGTTCATACTAGAGAGCTGTGATATCAATCTTTCCCAACAAAATACTGCTAACATCAGAAATACATGGGAAATTCCCACAGCAAGGAAAGCAGTCTTTTAAAGACTTGTATTTTATTTAAACAGTGTGACTTTTATGATAACCAGAAATATAAAATATCATACCCCAGTTTGACTTTTATGATAACAAGAAATATCAGTAGCCCAAAGCAGATATTCTGCTGAGCAACCTAGGTGAGTATATTCTGTTTCCAGGTGAATTTCCATGTATCCATCTCTGTATGCAGAAACAACCAAGCCTTCTTAGGTCTGAAAGAAGAATTCTCTCCCTCTATTGGTGCCACATCAAGACAAGCAATCTCTTGGTACCTTTAGCATATCAGTCTCCAAAGCTCTAACCACACATTCTTATTCCCCATAACCTAACAGAGACATTGAGCCATATGCATAACTATTTGATCAGTTCTTCATATAGGCAGAAGAATACTCCTGGCCCCCAAAAGATACAAGTCAGCTTTCCCTTATAAATATCAAAATGATTGAAACCAACAGTGCTTTTATGGCTAGCCAAAGGAAAATATCTATCAAAGAGCAGTCTATTTCTACAGAACCTGGGTCAACTTTCTAAGTCTAAATGCAGCTCGGTAATAAAAAATTCTTTTCTATATCCATAGAAATTGATATTCATTGCTCACCAAAAGCCAACAGATAACATGTGGTAAATGCATGAAAGAAACCAATGATTTCTTGCCAGTCACATGGTAGACACTCACAAATACTTTTTTATTAGTGGATTGTTATAGCATTTCCTCCATGAAGTGCTATATGCTATAGATGACTTTTTTTTCCTTAAGTTATATAAGACCAATGAACCAGAAAATCCTGGTATACTCTAAAGATGTTTGCAGAGAGGAAAAATTTTTTTTCTGTTATTTACAAACATTTTCTGATTTAATCACAAGCAGCATGGTTTGAGGCTCAGTACTAGTATGAAGCATCCAAATTTATTATGCCTTATCATCTTGGGTGATTACTTTGTTCTAGCAAGTCCCTTCTTGTAGCCTACAGACAAGAAGAACAAAATACATGCATACATACATACCAATCTTTGTTATATTTATCTTTAATTGGACCCAAAAATATGCATAACAAATGAAGGATTTTTATGGGTAAAACACCACCAATATTCTGACTGAGTGACTTAAAATGATAAACAGAACACATTTCTTCATTTTCTAGACAGAAAAAATGTCTCTCACATACGCATTACTACTTGGCAGATGTATGAAGATGCTATGATATTTAATAACATAATAAAATATTTGCTAAAAAGCTTTACTACAGCATAAAGTGTTTTTCGCTATGGATTTTCTTAAATAAAATAGAGTAACAGTAAAAGCATATGTGTGTATGCATGTGTCCAGAAGGGATGGGGCTGAAAGACATTTTGATATTCACAAATGGTCCTCATACTCAAAAAAATTCAAATCATTGCTATGCAATTTGTGGCATAACTTCTTCAGGGACAACTTCTTTTATGTACAATGATATCATGCATCAGGTATCTGCATCTTCATTAACTAGCGCATGAATAAGACAGCCAACAGAATATGAAAAGGCTTCCACCTGAGCAAATATCAAAATATACATTTACATTCCTAAGAGTGCTACTTGGTACTCTTTTTAGTATTGCATGCATTGTAAGATGCTAGAATAGAATAGTAAAGGAGACTCTGACACAATCTCTTCCACTGGACATTTTAAGAGATTTAATAAGAGAACAAGTGAGAGGCTAGGTTAGGTGGAACACTGGGCAGTCATGCCTGGTGATTTTGAATGTGCTAGATGGTGTTTTAAAGTCACTTACCAACAAAGGTCAATGAAAACACGTCAATCATTCCTTATTCTTAATGGATTATTAGTTTCATACTGAACTCGGAAACCTTATTAAACTGCGTGCGAATTTCAAGTAAGAATTTTAATGAGATTTCTGAAAAAAAAAAAAAAAAAAGCCTGAAGTGTTATGTTCACTTGAGTAGTTCCAGAATGAAGAAAATATTGGCAAAGAAATTTTAAGTGCTTCTTGCCACTGACTATTCAAAGGAAGAAGAGTCATCAGAAAACTTCTGAAGAGAAGGTTCAATTTTGATGAAGTAAAACTTAGTTCAGGGACACCAAATTCTCATGGGGAAGAGTTTGTAGTAGTCAAAAAGCAGTAACAAAACAAAATGAAAAATGGATTCTCCTTCTTCATACCTTGTGCACATAGAAAGATCTACAAATGCTGGCATGTGGAAAAGGTATTAGATCCAGAAGAAAACTCCACAGGTTTTCCTATTTGAATTCATGTCTTTCACTCCATCAATCCTTTCTCATTTACAAAGGCTCCAACAAAGCCCATCATTCAGCAAGCACTGTAGTTAATGCTACCCTCCAAACTCAGTCTCTTACTCTCATTAAAGCAAGGTCTGAGCCCAGCCCTCTGTGGTTAGAGACAACTGCCATCATGTTAAAAAAGGGTTTAGTATCCATTGGTTAATTTTCTTTCTTTAATAGCAACTGGGAACTATCTCTTGCTGTAAACTAGGTTTAGTGGAAATATCACACTTCTGTAATCAAAAAATTTCAATGAAATCCTTAATAGACTTACTTAAGGGACATAAAAAGTGAAACATGAGTTGTTTCTCTAGCAGTGTCTAGAGAAGGGGTTACTCAAACCAGCCAACAGAATCTTTGATATCTCCTATCAGTAGAATATTAAAGTAATGAGTAACAACAGTATATTCTAACTTCTTTTTCAGAGCAAAAAACAAATGTTCAGATGAGTTGGAAGAGAGAAATAGGGAAGCTAGCATGAAGAATGTCAAAGGAGAACAAAAGTAACTGGATAATAACAGCTAATATTTATTAAGAGCTTACTATATTCCAGGCACTAAACTGTCATGCATTATTTAATTTAATCATCACACTAATAATATCATGTTGGTATCACTAATATCCAAATTTTACAGATAAAGAAACTGAGGTTCACAGAGAACTAGTTCAAGTTCCTATTGCAAAGAAATAGGATAGTTTGTCTATTTCCAAACCCAGTGCATTTAAGCATTACTCACAACTGCTTTTATAGGATAGGGTGGTTTGCCAGTGCTTCTTGTCAGCAATATTATATAAGCATAAAAAGCATTCTTAGCCCCAAATTAATACAGTGATCAGTTTTAAGGGAACAGAATAGAAAATGCATATAGCTGAACAATATGTAAAATAAGGCTGAGAAAGAAATTAAGTACATAATCAACAATCTTCCTTTGCTGCCTACATGAAGATCAAAAAAACACAAGTTTTTAGATTTCTTTGTCATATGTCTTTTGTAGACAAATTCTGTATAATCCTTGCCTTCGTTATTTTGACTTCATCACTTAATAGTGTCTGGCATGTTGAATGAGTGAATATTCATCCATATGCTTGAACTGAATTCAAGCCCTGTCCTCAAGATAAACTTGAAAACTATCTGAATGATATCCACTACTTGTTACCATATATTTTTAGTGGAAAGCCAGTCACTATCAAATCAACTTTTGCACTATATTGCTTCTTTTTCAGATTTCTCACCTAATATACATTATAATATGATAGTGTTTGCATCTTGAAACAGGAAGGATAGTCTCTTTTTCAACTATCCAGTCTCCCTCATAAGCAAAATTGCAGAAAAACAAAGATGAGTTTCCTTTCTAACTTTTATTTGATGTTTCTTTGATGCAAAATTGACATTGAATATCCTCAGTCACCCAGGAAGTGAATATCAAGTTTGTTATTGAACTATAGAGTGTTCCATGGTTTTGTTGTCTATAACAAGGCCTTGCTGCAGTTAAGCTTCTGCTAATGCACATTAAGCATTTAACTGTCTGGTTGCCTGCATCATAACCAAAGTTTATTATTTTTGGCCTTAGTTAAAAAGAAGGAAAAAACCTTAGAACATATAATCTGGGAAGGTTCATGTTATTTGAAGACTGGAAGCCAGGATACAAGAGTAACTTGATTATGAAAAATAAAGTTTAAACAAACTAATTTATGCACATGTGAAGCCAAGAAATGGGAAAAAGTGCAGAATAACCATGCACTCATAAAATGCCTGTGCATGTGACAGTGAGCAGAAGGGAGAGGGGATGGTGGAAATACTAAAAGTACATGTCACTACTAAAGTAAATAGTGTTTATGACCCTATTCATAAGCCTTTAAAGACAGTTGTTAGCACTGGGCACCAAGTCAGGGCCTGGCTGTAGAATAACTCTAACAGTTAATAAAAAACACAGTGAGAACAGGATATTAATTTATGCCTCCTGGGAGTTACTGTATTCACAAATGATCATTTCAGCACAGCAATTTTTGGGCACCTTTCAGGAATGAAAGCACCACGAGACTAGTCTGAAACAGGAATAAAGACAATATGCCACCTTGTAGGTAACAAACATGGAATCCTTTCTTGGGAAAGCAAAAGGACCTTGAAAAAATGGGTTTTCTAGGAGTGCACAAAAGCAATGTGAAAATGGAAGAGGAATTACAAGTTTTAGGTGTCACATAAAATCCATAAATGAAACAGGCCCAAAATAACAAAATGAATGAGAAAATTTTACTCACTCATAAATGAGAAAAATCATAAACTATTTCCTGTCTTCTTTAGAGTCCCTGGAGGTGAAAGGAAGTTCAAGAACCACAAATTTTTACATTTCCTTGTAGTATATTTATTTCTATGTGCATTCTACCAGGTATAATCCCAAGAACTCATAAAATCCGGGGCTACTTATTGAAAAGGTAAAAATAGCAAACGCTGCTGATACCATTTAGGATTGCAAAATTCAGAACTACTACTACCTAATGTCTTTGAAAGTTAAGAGCAGATCACCTGCAAGCATCACTTAAGCCCTAAAATGAGCAATTGCCCAGTCCACTGATGAGCACAAACTTAGTTTCACCTTCTGCCCAACACTGGGCTGAGCACCATGAGAACTAGAGAAGCAACTACATGCATTCTTTGTGGTCTCAGTCGTGAAACAGCTTTACAATAGCTGGAAATACACAATTAACACATGCAATATAATTTGGTTACAAAGCAAGACAGTGAATGATGAAGTCTCAAAAGAAGTGGTACAGAATAAGGATTATGAAATTCCAGAGGAAGCTGATGAAGCCCTAGGACTAGGGGAAATTTTGTTGAAGTAAAGATAAAAATAAAAGATAAAAAAAACTTATTAAGCATTTATTAGATGGCAGGACCTATTCTGAGCACATTTGCATTAATTCATTTAATCCTCACAGCTCTCACAAGGACAGTTATCCTATTCTGTACTGAAGAAAATGAGGCAAATGGAGATTACATACTGAATTGCAGTATTACTTTTGTCATAAGTCATTTAAGTGAGTCTGTTGTGGAATGTTCTCTACTCATCTATTTGTCTCCCCTTGTGTCCGTGTCACACTGTTGTAACTATGGTAACTTTGTTCAAATTAATATACCTAGAAAACATAAAAACCAGGATTCAGAAAAAGATAGTCAGGCTCTAGAATCTCCTCTCTGAATCAGTTTATTATTTGGAATTTGAGAAAAGAAAGAATATGAAAAGATAAAGGGAAAAAGAGAAAGCCTTATAAGCAGACATTTTTCCCATTAAGAAATCCTAGGATTAATCGGCCCTGCCTCCTTTTACTTCAATAGCTATCACTTGTAACGTTTGACCAATTTCTTCCAACTTTGGCCACCTGAGGAATACAAAATTGTCAGTTTTGACACTAAGTTTGGTTTTCAGAATTTTTCTTAGCTGCTGATAAGCATAAAATCAGGTTTAAAAAACAAAAAAAAAAAAAAAAACTTTTTGTGGGTCCTCTTTCCTTTCTTTTTATTGAGACCCAGAAGGGAAAGACCAAGAATTTTAAGATCACTTTGATTTCACAAAAGGAAGACTAATCCTCTTGCACAAAAAAAGTTCCTTAAAATTTTTCTAAGAGTTTTGAACTTTTGGGATTGAGGTGTGATTGGTGGATCAGGTAGGAGTGTGGCTATAGAACTGGGCCTAGTAGCATACATTTTGAGTTTCTTAGGTCGCTCTTTGCATTTGCAATCCTCACTCCTTGCAGATATGCTCTGAATTAGCATTGAGGCCAGCAGAAGAGCAAAGATCTGAGATGAACAAAGATCTGAGGAAGCAAAACTGGAGAGTGGAAAAGAAAGCCCCATGATCTTTCCTCTTGTAGCCATCAAGTCCTGACACTTGCAGTCCTAATGTAGACAACTGCAGTGATGGTAAACAGAACAAATACCTGAATAGGGAAGGAAGAGCCTGGCAAACAACATATTCACTACAGTGGATAGCAAAGAGAAGGGGGAAAAGGAGGAAACATGACCATGGGGAGCGATGGACAGGATAAAACCACAAAAAATAATACATATAATTAACAAAAATTGCAAATATGGGAAAGTTAATCACCACAAAGGAAGTCAACAAGCTAAAGTGGACAATTCCCACCCAAAGAGGTAGAGTTACTATGGCAGCTTTGAAACAAATATAGATTAAATTCTTCAAAAGAATAAATAAAATGGTTCTGGTTAAACACAGTGGGTTAAACACATAATTTTAGCTTTCCTCCATCTCTTAAAAAATTCCTCTAAAAAATTCTTCTAAAAAATAAAAATTTCATTTTTTAAAAAGATATAAATGCACAAGAATAAGGAAAAAAGAAGAAGAAGACAGCAAATGATCTACATTAAGATTCTTGGAAGCTAGAAAGCAGATAAAACATAAACACTGAAAACATACTGAATGAGGCAGAAAGCTAACTACCTACAAGTGGTAGGCTGATAGTAGGGGTAATAAGGAAGCAGAATCACACTGTGGAGCCCCAGAAAAAATCAGGAACTGGAATGTACCATATATCTCTAAACATGGGAAAGCACTGGTAAGGGAATCAATTAAAAAAAAAAGAGAGAGAGAGAAAAAGAAAGGTTGATATGGAGCTAAGAAGCTGGGAGACAGTCTCTATCTCAACACGGAAGTCTGAAGACTGATTTTATAAGCAGATTAAAGCTGAAAAACTATAGTATAGACTCAGAGACATCCAGCACACATAAAGGCAGCAGTTCCATACTGAAGACAGTAGGTTAGGTAAAAAGTTACTATCCCCAGGTTCTTGCTTAAAACCATTAAAAACTAGGTTATACTTCTAGGGTAGGAAATTAGACGATTCTTCTTTGGAGTAACCATTCCAAAGGATATGCCTTACTAAGTTCCTCTTAATATTAAGAGTCAAAGAAAAAGTACTTGAAAATGATGACGAGGCTCTTTCTTGCTTGGCAATTTTACAATGAAGCACACTTTGACAAGCCCACTCCATATCCATGGAAACTTATAGTGATTTTCAGTAAAATATCAAAGAACAGCCAAACAAATCATGTGACACAGAATAAAGTTTATCATATGAAACACCAACAAAACAAATAGGAAAAAAGTAAATATAGCAAAACCTTGGTTTGCAAGCATAATTCGTTTCAGAAACATGCTTGTATTCCAAAGCACTTATATATCAAAGCAAATTTCCCCATAAGAAATAATGGAAACTCATAGGATTCATCCCACAACCCAGAAATATTCATATAAAAATGATTACAATACTGCAATATAATACAAAATAATAAAGAAAACACATAATATCAAGAAAAATAAACAAATGAACCTGCACTTACCTTTGAAAACCTTCGTGGCTGGTGTGAGGGAGCCAAGAGAGAGAAGGGTTATTGTGTAGGACGACTTTCACTATCACTAACAGAATCACTGCTAGGTATTGGCTCAATGGAATCTTTTTCTGCATGGAGGCCATTGTATATGCTTGCAGGGATGCTGACTACCTTACAGTACTAGTAAACTCTTCTCATATACCGTACTTAATGTAACTGCCATAAGGCAGCAGAGGAAAGGATCTGTATCTGCAGGCAGCCTGACTTAGAACGAAGCAAAGCATTCCTAATCTCATTCACGTATGGAAAAGCAAAGAACTGTTCATAGGTGCTTTGAAGTGACAAAAAATACACTAATGCCAGTTGTGGGCACCTTTCAATGGTCTGAAAAGTCACTGATTTCTGCCAAATACTGCAGTCTGAGACTAAGCATCTGACCATGGGAGACGATCATGCACAATCTTGCAGTGACAGAGAGAGAAAGAGAGAGAGAGAGAAGAGCCATTGGCTCAGTTGACATTCAACATCAAGTACTATTCCTATTTCAAGACATTGCTCATGTATCAAGGAAAATGTATTAGAAATGTTTGCTCATCTTGTAGAACACTCTCAGAACAAGTTACTTGCAATCTTAGGTTTTACTGTATATGTAAAGCAGACAATACAGAGGCCAGGAGACTTAAAAAATATTCTATGCTTAACATCCTCAGATATATAAGAAAAAATGCTGCATATATGAAATAAGAATAAAATATTGTAAAAATAAACATTCAGAGAATTTTTAAAAGACCTCTTTCAAGTATCATAGAAACAGGATTTTAGAAAAGTTAGAAGATAAAGTTAGGAACTTTCCCCCCCAAAAAGAAGAAAAAATACAAATTTTATCTAAGGGATCAGACCAGATGCTCCAGAAAAAAAAGAGACCAGAGACAGTGGAGAGAAGGTGGTTGTCAAAGAAATAAAATAAGAAACGTTCTCAAAAGGACTTTAATTTTCACATGGAACAAACCTACTTTGTATACAACACAATGACTAAAAATAGGTCCATAGAAAATATATCAGACTGGGTCTCTGAGTACTATGGATCAAGAAAAGTACTAAAAGCTTGGAAAGAGAAAAAAACATATCATATTTCATTTATTTATTTATTTATTTAGTTTTTAAAATTTTTTTAATGTTTTATTTATTTCTAGGAGAGAGAGAGAGACAGCGTGAGCAGGGGAGGGTCAGAGAGAGAGGGAGTCACAGACTGAAACAGGCTCCAAGCTCTGAGCCAGCAGTCAGCACAGAGCCGGACGCGGGGCTCGAACCCACGAACTGTGAGATCATGACCTAAGTGAAAGTCGGACGCTTAACCGACTAAGCCACCCAGGCGCCCCAAAAATATCATATTTTAAAAACCAGAAATAGTAATGGTTTCCAACTTCCTACTTCAAGACTAAAAACTTGAAAAACTTAGGGTAGTACTTCAAACTGAGAGGGAAATTATTTCAAATCTAGAATTCTACACCTGAATGTAAGCCTATAATTTATTTCCATACATATATTTTTTCAAAAATTTTAATTAGCACATGCCCTCTGAGGCTACTGGGGGATGTAATTCAGCAACACAGAAAAGGAAGCAAACAAAAAAAGGAATACATGGGATCCAGGAAGTAAGAAAATTGACATGGGAAGTGCTGGGAAGACAGTTTTGCAGCAGTGCTAGAGAGCAATCAAGTCCAGATGGAACAGGTGGATCTATCAGGAGTATCTCCAAGAAATATGGATTCTTGACCTGTGATCATTGAAACACTAAGAGTTCAGGAATAAACTTGGATAATGATGAATACAGGGATGAATTAAAGACAAGTAGGTAAGAAAAAAACACCCCCCCCCAAAAAAAAGTATGTATTAACTCTGGAGAAAACAAAAAAATTTTAAATGAAGGAAACAGACACACTACATGATTCGGGAATGAACAGTCTTTATATACTCTTGTTAAACACTAAGTTTTGTGTTATTGGAAGGAATAGGAAAGAGAACCCTCACTTTTTTTCATAGTCCATAGAAGAAAGACTGCAAAGAATATATAAAATTAAGAGAGAGCAATATAACATGTTATTTAGAAACACAAAAGTAAATACTAGAAACATCTAGCAGATTGGAAAATAGTTGCCACTAGGAAAAAGGAACCAAAAGTGGAGAGGAGTGTAATAGAAGACTATGATGTTAATGATAAGCCTTTCACAATTATTTCACCTTTAAAATTATTCTTTTGATCCATTATTTCATATGTGTTTGATAAAAATTAATTCTAAAATATAAAAACAAAGGCAAGATTAGCACTCATTAAACAGGACAGAGAATTAGGCACTAACAGATTATTAAAAATATAATCATGAAATAAAAAGTCAATATATAGGTGAATTAGTAGACTTCGTATAACTGCAAAGAGATTTTGGGTGTTGAAAAATAAAATAATGAAATTTCCCAGAATGCAGCACAGAGATTTAATGAAGGAAAAAGGTGAATGTGAATAGATAGGAAGGGTAGAAGGAAAAGTTCCAACATACATCCAAGAGGAGTTCTAGAAATATAAAAAATAAAGAATAGAAGAGGAGCAGCTCATCAACAGCACGGAGAGAGTTTATAACCACAAACTGCAGATCTTCTGTATCAGAAACTCCATTGGTGGAACCAAAGCATCCACGTCATTTCCCGGTTTTATAGGTAATTCTAGTGAGCAATAAAGATTAAGAAACTCTGCTTAAAATCATGTTGACCAATCCACCTAATTAATTCCCCCTGAACCTTCATGTAGTGAAAGAGCACTGGATTAGGAGTTAAGAATATCAGATTGGAATCCCACCCTGGACCACAATTGAGCCATATGACCTTAAACAAGTCCCTGTTAGTCCTCTGGGAACTTGAGTTTCCTCGCAGTAAAGTGTAGGAACCAGCACAGCTCCAATCTCACAAGCTTGGGATGATTAAATACTCATATGCAACGACACAGGCAACGGGTTAAATGCTTAATGCACTACCTTCTTGAAACCTCACAACAGTTTTATGACATGGTACTATATTATCAGCCTCATTTAATAAATGAAGAAATAAAGAGGCCTAATGCTTCAAAGAACTTGCATGTGAAAGCTACTAGTATTAAGTTATCCGAATTCATTTCTCCAGTAATTCACTCTTGTAATATTAGTGTCTATACAGAGTAAGGAATTTAATTATCTTAATATTTCCCTCCATTCTAGAAGTTAGGAAGCCTGTTACTAAAGTTAGCTCAGTAAGCTCACATTTTCTAAGGAAAATTAAGATTAGCCTGAAGAAATCAATTTGCAAAAAATGTGAATCACTCCTAAAAAAAAGAAAAAAAAATGGAAACATGCTCTCTACCTCACTTTAATACCAGCTAGTTAAAGGGGTGCTGTTGAATGAGTGGGGAGGCCATGTACAAAAAGTGCCCTTTGAGGGCTGTTCTAAAGAGGAGGGGGGAAACCTGAATCTTTATGGAAATGTTTGCTCAGTTTGGTAATAAAATGTCTGTAACACTAGAGTGTTTGCCAACATAACTCTCTTCACACAATGACTGTGTGAGCAGTTTTTGAACTGACTTACAATCACGCTGGCACCAGGGAAGAGCAATAACCATAAACTGAATTCTCAGTAAGATGTTTTCAGGCAAAGAGCTACATGACTACTTCCAGATTTGATTGCTATGATTCATACATTCCAGAGGCCTCATGCTTCTCCATATCACAATGTAGTTAGGCTTTGCTAGTCCCTGTGAAGAGAGGTCGAGAATTAATTGCTTACAAACCTTAGCAGTAAAGCCATCAGGTTGGACCCAGTAAGAAATACAGACAAGCTGGAACCTAAGAAGAATAGGTGAGAAGGCAGAACAGGTTGGATGCAAGCCTGCCATGTGTGTGCAGAAATATGCCTGCATGAAGTCATTTTTGTGGCAGAGCATCACAAAACAGAATATGCATACGGTATGATTGTTCACATTTTTACCTAATGCAGGACTTATAACATCAACTGCTTCCAAACAATTCTTTTCGTCAATGCCAAGGGTAAAATGAGCCAGTAAAAAGCAAAAAGTTCAATGCTGGCAAATGTCATTGTTTCTAAAGATTGTCTCCCTCAGAGATTTAGGTGAGCAATCTTCGAATATTCTGTAGCTTAATGGAAAGGTCAAGTTAATGGAATGACCTGAGTCTCATTCTAGATAACTGTCAAAGAAAAACTAAACAGCTTTCAAGTGTGAGGAGAAACTTAAGAAGGGGCACATACACATGAGTAGGTCTATGGCACGCAGATCTGAAGTGTGTGTGGAGCAAGAAGTGCAGTTGTTCAAAGGTCAGTTGGACACTTAGATGCTGTCTAATGGGTTTTACCAGTAATAACAGCTGCAGAGGTCATCGAAAAACCTGACTGCAGAACATCTGATTGTGAGGAAAATAAATGAATGGAGGAGTATTAAAGTCAATGGTATTCTTGACTTGACCTTGAAACCTGAAGTAACTTGAGAGAAACTGAAAATAAGCTGGAACTAAGAATCTAAAAGCACCAGCTTAGTGTTAGTAAAACAAAAGTTAAACAAAGGATTAATAACAATGTAGCATCCATGTTCTGGGTGAATAGTTTGTGCCAAGTGCATTGAGAAGTTCTTTCTAGAGCCCTGAAAGAGACTTTCAAAAATTCATGATTTTATTTACCAATTCTTTTTTCAAAGATCAATTCTCATCCTAAGAAGTTCCACGTAAGAGTCAGATAGCTGCCTAATTGCATGAAACAAATACAGACAACTATACAAGAATGAGTTCAATCAGAGATGACAGGGGATCATGTTCTGTAACAAAACATGCTGTTAGACTCTCTCACCGAGATAGGCACGGCACCCTACGGTCTGTGCTATTGTTGAACAGTTCAAATTACTACTAAATTTCCAAGACTGAGTTGAAATCCTCCCTTCAGTTTCCATTCATAGGTGCTACTGGCCTCTTCTGTCATACATAGAAATAAGCTGAATCTCTTCTCCACATTCTTAGAGACAGCCATCATGCTACTTCTCGATCTTCTCTTCAAGTAAAATAACCTCAGTTTCCTCAATCATCCCTCATGATATGTGAGTTTTCATGATCCTTGACCTTCCTGTTTTCTTGTAAACTCATTTTTCTTTATGAATATTATCTCTCCAAATATGGTACCAAATCTGAACAGATACCTCTGGAATGGTCTAACGAACAAGAAGTATAGTGGAACAACTATGGACCAATTTTGCTATGAATGTTATTACTCCAACCTGAAATCACTTTAGCTGTTCGGCTGTCATATAAAATTACTGGCTCATTCATATTGAGCCTTCAGTTCTTTCTGCACACACCCTCATCCTAGGCAAGCAAATTTGAGGTTCTAAATATAAAATCTTGCATTTATCTCAATGGTTTTTTTTTTCCTTTTAAACTTCATGAAACCCTAAACTGTCAAGACTGATTTGAGTTATTCTAAGCCAGAGTGATATAGACCCTAGACCCTACAGAGTTGTTTGTCCTCCCTCTGCCATCTTGCCCAGCAGTATTCTAAATGGTTCCTGCTTGCTCAACGCAGGTCCCAGAGTGAGGACAACAATGTAGTCAAAGCCCTCTGGTGACCCGGTGGACATACAGTGGGAGCAAGAAATATTCCTTTGTTATTTAAACCATTTGGATTTGGGAGTGGCTTGTTACTACAATATGATCTATCCCGGTGAATAAAAGAGTTTTGCAACATAGCATCTGACTCCCTAGATACCAGATGTTAGTTCCAGGAGTCTATCTCTGATATCATTCAAAAAGCTAAAAGACAAAGACCTTCTTGTTTCTTCAGTGTTCCTAGGAATTCTTCCCCATCTGTGAAATTCACCATTACCACCACTGTATGTACACACACACACACACACACACACACACACACACACACACACACACCTTTCTCAGGTTCTTTTTTCCATTCAAAACCAAAATTCTGCCAAGGAGACTGGTTTTAAAGTCCAAAGACTCCTTCACTCTAGGGCTGGTACATTGATTCCCAAGATGGAGGCATGCAATTCTTGCCCAGCATCATGCAGATATCCAGATACACAGCTTACTTGCATGTGCCATGTCCTTTTGGTTTCAAAATGCCATCAACACACTACAAAGAATCCTGTGTTGTTGTCTTTGGTGGGTAGTTAGGGTAAGATTGTATCACTGGAAAAGGGAGGAAAAGCTCAAATAAAAATTATAGATGGAATTTCCAATAGGTGACAAGAGGAGTATGACCTTCAATAAAATAGCCAGTCTGGGAAGATACTGCAATAGTAGTTTAATATTTCTCTCAGGAGCCACAGATGTGCTACTTCAGCTCATATTGTACTCATACAGATTCAACTGTAGACTCCACTCTGCACAGTGATTGTATAACGTATTATATAACTTAATAACTACTCAGTTTTCTCATAATCTCTTCTTTTTTTTCTTATTTTCCTAATTAGATTGTAAATAAAGAGCAAAAATCTCCTAAATTTCATTTAAACCAACAACATTTCTCATCCATACTGAGTCCATATAGACTGTTTTCATACCAATTCCATATTGTTTTGATGACTATAGCTTTATAGTATTCCTCAAAATCAGGAAATGTGATGCCTTCTGCTTTGTTCTCCTTTGTCAGGATTTCTTTGAGTATTTGGAGTCTTTTGTGGTTCCATATAAATTTTATGAATGTTTTTTCTACATCTGTTAAAATGTAGAGAATTTTGAATAAAAAGAATAAAATGAGAATCTTAATAAGGATTGCATTAAATCTATAGATGGCTTTTGGTAGTGATCACATTTTAACACTATTAATTCTTCCAATCCATGGAACATGTGATAATTTTCCATTTATTTTGTCCACTTCCATTTCTTTCATCAATGTCTCGTAGCTTTCAAAGTAGAGTCTTTCATCTCCTTTGCTAAATTTATTCCTAAGTATTTTACTGTTTGTGATGTTACTGTAAATGGGATTGATTTTTTTCACAAAATTCATTGTTAGTGTATAGAAACATGACTGACTTTCATATGCTAATTCTGTATCCTGTAACTTTACTGAATTCAGTGAGTAGATTAATGGTTTTCTTTAGAATTTTCTGCATATAAAAATCATGTCATCTGCAAATAGAAACAATTTTACTTCTTCCTAAATCTTTTTTTAAAATTTGTTTTTTAGTAAGCTCTAAGCCCAATGTGGGGCTTGAACTCACAACTTCAAGAGCAAGAGTCACATGCTCTATCAAATGAGCCAGCCAGGCACCCCTTTCTTTCTAATTCTGATACATTTTATTCTCTTTCTTGACTAATTATTCTAGCTAGGATTTCCAGGTAACTATCTTGAATAGGAGTGGGGAGAATGGGTACCTTTGTTTTCTTCTTGATCTTAGAGGAAAAGCATTCAACCTTTCACTACTGATTATAATGTTAGCTGTGTGTTTGTCACATATGGCCTTTTATCATGTTGAGATATGTTCCTTCCATGTGTAATTAGTTGTTTTTATATGAATGGATGTTGAATATGTCAAATGCTTTTTCTACATCTATTGAGATGACCATATGACTCTTTTCTTTCATTCTATCAATGTGATATAAATTCTATAATTTGCATATGTTGAACCATCTTTGTATTCCAGAGATGAATCCCACTTGATCATGAGGCTTTTCAATGTGTTTGATCATGATCCTTTTAATGTGCTGCTAAATTTGGTTTGCTAGTAATTTACTGAGAATTTTTGCAACTATATTTATCAGCAATATTGGCCTGTAGTGTTCTTTTGTTTCTTTCTTTCTTTCTTTCTTTTTTTTTTTTTGTATTTGTCAAAGCATTTATTTATTTATTTATTTATTTATTTAATAGTGTCTTTTTCTGGTTTTTATTTCAGGATAATGCTGGTCTCATAAAATGAGTTTGGGGAGTGTTCTTTAAATATTTAGTAAAATTTACCAGAGAAGCCATCTGGTCCTGAGCTTTTCTTCATTGAGAGATTTTTTTTTCTATAAGACCACCTCCTTACTAATAATCGGTCTCTTCAGATTTTCTGTTTCTTTCTGATTCAGTCTTGGTGATTTCTGTGTTTCTAGAATTTTTCCATTTCTTCCAGGTTCTCCAGTTTGTTGGCATCTGGTTGTTCATAGTAGTCTCTTATGATACTTTGCAATTTTTGTGGTATCAGTTTTAATGATTCTTTTTTCACATATAATTTTATAGGTTTCAGTCCTTTCTCTTTCTTCCTTGATTAGTATAGCCAAGCATTTGTAAATTTTATCTTTTCAAAGAACCAACTCTAGTTTGGTTAATCTTTTACTAATTTTTTTTCTGTTCTGTTTCATTTACATGAACTCTAATCTTTATTATCTTCTTTCATCTAACATTGGGCTCAGTTTTTCTTTTTCTAGTTCCTTAAGGTGTAGAGTTAGACTGTTTATTTGTGATCTTCCTTGCTTCTTAACATAAGCATTTATTGCTATGATCTTCCCTCTTAGACCTGCTTTTGCTGCATCCCACAAGTTCTGGTATATTATGTTTGTACTTTCATTTGTCTCAAAAAACTTTTTGTATTCCCCTTTTAACTTGTTCTTTAATCCACTGATTGTTCAGAAGAGTTTTTTATAATTTCCATGTGTTTGTGAATTTTCCAGGTTTCCTCTTGTTATTTCTTTCTGGCTTCATACCGTTGAAGTCAGAAAAGATACTTGGTATGATTCCAATCTTCTTGAATTTGCTAAGACTTTTTTGACCTTAAAACGTGGTCTATCCTAGAAAATGTTCCATGTGTAGTTGAGAAGAATGTGTATCCTGGTGTGGTTGAATAGAATGTTCTGTGTCTGTTAGGTCCATTGTGTCTATACTGTTGTTCAAATCAAGGGTTTCCTTAGCGATCCTCTCTCTGGTTGATCTATCCATTGTTGACAATGGAGTATTAAAGCCCCCAACTATTTATTTCTCCTTTTATATCTCTTAGCTTTTGTTTTATATATTTATGTGATCCAATGCTGGTTGCATAAATATCTACAATTGTTATATTTTCTTAAATTTTGACCCCTTTATCATTATATAATGACCTTGTCTCTTTTGAACCAATTTTACTTTAAAGTCTAGTTTGTCTGGTAGAAGTATAACTACCCCTGGTGGGGTTTTTGTTTTGTTTTGTTTGGGGGTGGGGGACGTTGATTCTTTTCTATTCCTTTACTCAGTCTCTGTGTGTCTTTAGGGCTTAAGTGAGTCTCTGTAAGCATATGTTGCTGGATCTCGTTTTTATTTTTTAATGCATTGTACCATTCAATGTTTTTTAACTAGAGATTTTACCCTTTTTTGTTTAAGTAATTATTGTTAGGTAAGCCGTTCCTATTATCATTTTGTATATTGTTTCCTAGTTGTTTTGTAGATCAACTGTTCCTTATCTTGCTGTCTTTTTAGGTATTTGATGTCTTTTGGTATCGAAATGCTTTGACTTCTTTATCATGTTCTTTTGTGTAATTACTACAGGATTTTCCTTTGTGGTAACTATGAGGCTTATATAAAATATCTTAAATTGATAACACCCTCTTTTAAACTGATAACAACATCAACAGAGTATAAACTTTACACTTTTACTTCTAACATTCTAGGTGATTATGTTACAATATTCATATTTTTATATTGTCTAATAACAGATTATTATGGTTATTTTTACTGTATTCATTTAAAACATTTTTAAACTAGAGCTTTAAGTGAATTATTCACTACTATTACTATATTGCAGAATCTAATTATGACTATATGTTTACCATTACCTATGAAATTTACACTGTACTTGTTTTCGTGATGTTAATTAGTGTTATTTTATTTTCACCAAAAAACACACTTTAACATTTCCTATAAGGCAGGTCTGGTAGTTATGAATTCCCTCAACTTTTGTTTGTTCAGGAAAGTCTTTGTACCATGTTCACTTCTGAAGAACAGTTTCACTGGATATAGAATTCTTAGCTGACAATTATTCTTTCTTTCAATATTTTGAAAATGTCATCCCATTCTTTCCTGGCCTAAAAAGTTTCTGTGGAGAAATCTGCCTATAGTTTTAAGGGGGGTTTCCCCTTGTAATATCTCTTTTCTCTTTCTGCTCTTAAAATTCTTTGTCTTTGACTTTTGACAATTTAATCATAACGTGTTTTGATTCAAGTTCAATCTATTTGGAATTCTTTGGGCTTCAGGGATCTAGATATCCATTTCTCTCCCCAGATGCAGGAAGTTTTCAGCCACTATTGCCTTAAAGATACTTTATGTCACATTCTCTTTCTCTTATCTTTATGGAATTCCCATTATTCAAGTACCATTTTTTCATTGCCTTATTGCTGTTGGCTTTCTTCACTCTTTCTCATTTTTTTTTTCTTTTTGCTCCTCTGGGTAATTTCTAATGTCCTATCCTCCAAATCATTCATTTTTCTGCATGGTCAAGTCTACTTTTGAAACTCTATTGAATTCTTCAGGTTGGTAACTGTATATTTCAACCCTAGGATTTCTAGGGTTTTTTCATTTTTGTGTTTGATGGCTCCTATTTTCTTGTCAAACTTGTCATTTTGGTCATGCATTGTTTTTGCTAATCTCATTTTGTTGTCTGCCTGTAGTTCACTAAACTTCCTAAAAGGTTCATTCTGAATTCTTTGTCTGACAGTTCATAGATCTCCATTTCTTTATAGTCAGTTATTGCAGCTTTACTAGATTCTTTTGGTGTGTCATATACGTGACTTTTCATGATCCTTGGATCCTTCCATTGGCATCTGCACATTTGAGTAATCAGACTCTAGCAGATTTTACAGGTTTACTTTGGTAGAGACAGTTCTTCACCAGTCACCTTAGTTTGGGTTCCTGAGCATATTTATTAGTAATGTACCTACTAAGATAGGCTTCACCTATCTATTATGGTCTACTTTTAGGTGAAACAACTGTTCAAGCTCTGAGGGGTAGGGATGAGGGATATGCCACGGGCTGAGAACAGTTGGGTAAAACTGCTAGCTTGGATCCCTACCCAAGAGCAGTTGTAGGATGGGTTCCACATTTGCCTGGATTCTCTGTTCAGGATTACTAGATGATAGAGACTGGCTACAATATTTAGTAGTGGTTGGGGCTATGAATTAACACCCCTGCCCCAGGAGAGCTGCAGGATGGCACCCAGAGCCTGTATAGCTTGTTGTTTGGGAATCTGAACCAGTCCAAAGTATTTAATTCCCTGGTGTAGTGAGGTCACTGGTTTTGCTCTACAGATGGGGGAAGCCATGGATTATGTTGCCTAGTCAAGTGCTACTGCATATAGGGCTGTTGAATGGGCCATGCAGCTTTCCATGTGTTGTGGTTAGGTTCCCTGGTCAGATAGATAGGCTGTATTCGGTGATGAGTAGGGCTACAAATTAGATTCCCTGCCTGGGTACAGTGGGAGAAACAGCTCTACAGCTAGTAAAATTCTTTGCTGTCTTATCTCAAACTGATCTAGACACAAAGTTCCATTACTGAATAGGGCCATTGGCTTTATTCTGCAAACTACTGGCTTTGCCTGACCACCTCTTAGCTCAAGTGTTACTGGGCCACACAGCTTCCAGGAGTTGTCTACAGTCTTTCTAATGAGATGGGGTCAGAAGTTGCTTCTCTTCACAATAGGTGGGTCTGTGTATCAGCTCCTTTGCCTGGGTGGGAGGTGGAAGAGCTACTCCAGGCTGCCATCAATTTCCAAAACAGGTTCTCCAGTTGCTAGTAGCTGGAGCCTTTGCTATGAACTAATCCCACTGCTTATGTGTAGTACAAGAACACTCCATGCCTGATAGTGGCTTTGTTCTAGGGATGACCAACTCTGCCTTCCCACCTCTCAGCTGGAGTGCCACTGGGCCACAATGCTTCCAGGAATTGTTGCCAGTCCTTCCAATCAGATGGGGGCGGAAGACACTCCCCACAGCAGCTGGGGCTGTGATTTAGCTCTTTCCCTGGGCATGGGCAAACCAGGCTCTAGGACAGGCAAAATTCACTTGAAGATCAGAATCAGGCAGATTTGTACTCTGATGACTTCCTTGGTCACAGACCACCCCTGATTTGATTCTGCAGATGAGCAAAACAACACTTCGGGATTACTACTTGGGCACTGGAGGGATAAACTTGGTCTGCTAAGATCCATGTGCTGGTTGATATAACCTCCCCCACCCTCCATCACAGTCAGATTTCCAGTGGTTGAGCCCTGAAGATTCCCCTGCACTCCCCATGTTGGGAGATCAGAATAGGGACTCCTGTAAAGCAACCCATAATGCTGATAGGTGAAGTGGTTGTACCCTCTGACTTCTCTTTTCCCACTGGAGAAACCAGATACTCAGCAGAGACCACGAGGCATGGTAATGCACTGGCCTAGAAGAGAAGCAATGCAGTCAACATGCAGCTATTTCTCTTACCCCTCTAATGCAATCTGTTGCAATCTGTCATGGTCTCTGCGGTGCAGGAGGTGCTTCAGTCTTACTCTCATGTTCTAGGATTCTTTTAGCTGTGTCTTGTTCTTGAACAGTGGCTATTTGTTCTTCTTGTGAGGGGTGCAAAGTCAACAACAACGTATGTCACCATCTTGGTAACATCACTCTGACCAAAACCCAAACAGTTTTTCAATCTTTATTATTTTTTAATTTCAGTATAATTAACATACAGTGCTATATTAGTTTCAGCTATACAGTACAGTGATTCAACAATTCTATATGCATTGCTCAGTGTTTATTACAATTAGTGTACTCTTAATCCCCTACACCAATTTCACCCATTCACCCATCCCCCCCCACCCCCACCCCCCGTCAAATATCAGTTTGTTTTTTATATTTAAGAGTCTGTGTTTTTTGTTTGTCTCTTCTTCTCTTTGTTCATTGGTTTTGTGTCTTAGATTCTATATTTGAGTGAAATCATATGGTGTTTGTCTTTCTCTGACTGACTTTATTTCACTTAGCATTATTCCCTCTGGATCCATGTTGCAAATGGTAAGATTCATTCTTTTTTATGGATGAGTAATATTCCATTCCATATATATATTCAACACATGTTCTTTATCCATTCAGTTATGTATGGACACTTGGATTGCTTCCATATCTACCTGGCTATTGTAAATAATGCTGCAATAAACACAGGGGTGCATACATCTTTTCAAATTAGTGGTTTATTTACTTTGGGTAAATAATAGTGGAATATGGTAATTATATTTTTAACTGTTTGAGAAACCTGCTTACAGTTTTCACAGTGAATACACCAGTTTGCATTCTCACCAACAGTGTACAAGGGTTCCTTTTTCTCCATGTCCTTGCCAAATACTTGTTCTTTCTTGTTGATTCTAGCCATATGAGAAATATAAGGTGATATCTTACTGTGGTTTTGATTTGCATTTCCTTGGTGATTAGTGATATTGAGTATCTCTCCATGTGTCTGTTGGCCATCAGTATGTCTTCCTTGGAAAAGTGTCTGCTCATGGCCTCTGTCCATTTTTTAATTGTATTATTTTTTTGGTATTGTTTGGTAATTTCTTTATGTATTTTGGATATTCACCCCTTAACAGATGCATCATTTGCAAATACCTTTTGTTATTTGGGCTGTCTTTTTGTTTTGTTGATGGTTTCCTTAACTGTGAAAAAGCTTTTTATGTTGATGTAATCCCAATAGCAAAACCCAAACTTTTAAAATAAATAATTAGAGTATTACAATTTATTTGAAAAAAGAGAGACTGAGAGTATTTCTTTGAATAGTCATCCCCTCTAAAAATTTTTTAGTATCTTGATATATTTGTATTATAGTAACAAATGATAATAAGCAAAAACTTGGCAAAATTACCAGCAAACTGCCCATATTATTTCTTAGTTTACATCAGTGATTCTTAATGTTTTATGGGATGCAGATTTACTAAGGAATCCAATAAACACTATGAACCAACCTCTACCCTCAGGAAAATACACACACACACATACAAACTTTGACAAGGATTTTACATAAAAGAGTAACACTGAATTGTGAGCAATCTTAAAACAAATAAACCAATTAGATCTGAAGTCTACCACTAATTGGATAAAGTCTGCAACTTAAAATGTGATGCCCTGTGGGAACAATTTAATAAAATGGCACTTAGAAACCCAAGATAGGCCACAATATCAGCAAGTTATGTGGGTAAAATACTATATACATATTTTTTTAAATAACAGAAAACAATCCCTTCTAACTGGGATCAAGATAATTACCTGTTAGGTATCTACTGTATATGCAACTGGGGTAGGCATATTGGGTATACAAAAAAAGTATAAGACTTGGTCATTACTATTTACATAAGGATTGCTGACTATCCCTCAGTATCTTTTCTTCCTTTCTACCTAGATGAAGTACCCTCCATTTCTTCCTGGCCTTAAGGCACTCAGAATAAAGACTATGTTTCCCAACTTCTCTTGAACCCAAGCTCTAAGGTTTGTTTAGTTGGGTGTAAACAAGTGAACTGAGCTACTTTTGAGAAATGTCCTTAAAGGGAAGGAGCTTTCCCCTTCCTTTGTTACCTCCTTTCTGTTGCTGCAATGTGGTCATCATGGATAGCTTTTGTCTTCATCTTGGACTACATAATAACCACAAAAATAGAAGATTCACTTGGCAGAGAAGCAAAATAGAAGGATCCTAGGCATCTAACATCATGGAGAATCATGCCAGGCCCACATTCAATTTATATATGAGAGAGAAATAAAGTTTTTGTTTGTTTGTTTAAGCAACTATTATTTTTGGTTTTTCATCACTTACACACAAATCTAATCTCTCAAAAAGCTTATAATGCTATTGAGTATGAAAATCAACTTATGTAAAACTATGAGTAAAACAGCACAGCCAGTGTCAAATTAAAAACCAGTTGAGTTCTCATTGGATATAAGTTTTCAGCTTGAAATAGGATGATTTTCCCATAAGATTATTTAATAAATGATGCTTAAGAGTCTCAACATAACCCACAAAAAGCAGTAGCATTATGTGGTTAAGAAACTGTGCTTAAAATTTTTTAAACAGTAAAATAAGTAAATAAATAATAAATCTGAGCTTACAGAATCTACAGAAAATGTTCAAAGAGGAACAACACAGGACTTCCCAGTAAACGACAATATTAAAACTGGGAGAAAAATAGTGAAATAATAACTATAAAATTCATTATTAATGCTGGTGCATTTGGAATCACATAACAGGCTTTTAAAAACACTGATTCATGGATCCCACCCCAGACTAGATCAGAACCTTGAGGTTAGGGGTAAGGGGCCCAGAATCAATAGTTTACAAAGCTCCTAGTAATTCTAATGGACAGTTAGATAGCTGAGAACCACTGTTAGAGAAAATTAAAAGGGCTGTGACATATTTAAACAGTACTGCTAGGTGCCTTCAAGGACTTCAGCAAGTGATTCCACTAGTTTTTTGTTTTTGCTTTTTTTTTTAATTTTCCTTGGGGTTTCACTAAAAAATAACTTGCGTTTAGGTGTTTTGTTGTTTTGGAATTGTTTGTTTGTTGTCGACCCAGCTACTACCACACTTCACCTCTTATTCAAAATTAAGTTCATTTTGAGTTTATAAATTGACTAAACACTCTCTTTTTTCAATCTGAATATAACAAAATTTCTACAACTGCTGCAGCTAAATATCCTTCTTAATCACTCTGTTTCTTAACCTAGTTCTAGTTCCTGTCTCTCTCAGGGTTTCTATCTCTGACTCCTTCCATGTTTCTCTCTCCACTGACTTCATATTCTCCCCTGCTTCAAAACCCAGAAGAGGTAAGATACTTCTCCTCAGCCCCTTCATTGTCCAGGCTCATGGGAAAGGTAAATCCATGAGGCTAGGGTAGTCAATGAACAGGCCAAAGGCAAAAACTTTGAGACCCAGAAATCAGAACAGCATCACTGTGTCAGTGAGAACACAGCAGGGGTCTCCAAAAATAAAGGGAGACAGAAAATCCTTTTATATATAGCAGTATATATATAGTATATATATATATTATATACTGCTAAAAGTATATATATTATATTATATAATTATAAAATATTTATATATTATTATATTATATATTATAAATATATAATATAATTATATATATACAGTATATATATACTACATACTGCTAAAAATATTTTTGAGGCAATTAGATAAATTTGAACATTGGGTATTAAATGATAAAAGCATTATCATTAATTTTGTTACATTAATGGCATTGCAATTATAAGAAAAAAATCCTTATCACTTGGACATACTTAATCAACTATTTATATATGTAATTACATGATGTCTGGGGATATGCTTCAAAATACTCTGGCCAAAATTAAACAGGAATGAGGAAGATGGGTGAAACAAGAATGACAAATGTTGATCATTGCTGAAGTTGGTAATGGAGCCCATTATACTATTTTCAGTACTTTTATGTTTGAAATGTTTGAAATTTCCCCTAATAAGAAAATTAGCTTTCAAATATGCTTCCAACTATAACATTTATGGGGAAAATAATAAAAAAGAGACTATGCAGAAAATGTTAGAAATTGCTCTCTAGATCATCTGGCACACAGAATGTGTCAATCAGGAAATTAAAGGAGACAGAGATAAGTGGTATGGGATGGTGACAGATTTCATCAAGGAGGTAAAACTGGAACCAGAACTTAAGTAATACAATTTAACACAATTAAAAACAAGATAGGTAGCATTTTGATTAGGAGAGAGATTTTCTTTAATAAAGATAGGAATGATACTAACACCCAGATCAAAATGTAGGAGATTAAAATTAGTTAATTTTTATGGAAAATATTAATAAAGGCATTAATAATAATAATAATAAAACTAGCAGCAATCGAGTGTTTACCACTTGCCAGGCAGTAAGTATGCGAAGCACTTTATATATATTTCTCATTTAAGCCTCACAGCAATCCTATCACATGTAGGCTATATTAGCACAGAACCCCTACTCTTTTAATATTTGATGAAACTGAGCTCAGAGAGGTAAACAATAGATTGCCCAAAGTCAGATGCTAGTCAAAATCAGAACCGGACTTAAATCCAGTTCTGCTTGAATTTAAACACAGGTCCTTAATCATCTTGTTATTCTATTCCCTTATGTCAGTGTAAATTTCTCTGTATATAAGGAACCATAAAGGATATCTGGGACTATGATTCCTGGCATTAGTGATTCCCTATTGTTGCTTGGGGTTTTTAATATAGAAATGTAGAGAAGCCCTCAAGGAAAGGGTTATAACAGTACACCATACAAGAATAGAAGTACTACACCTCAGCCAAGTGCTCACCTAAGAGGGAAAAGAGAAAAAAAAGGAATCATACATCTCTTACAGATCCAGAGGTGATTAAAAACAAAACAAAACAAAAAAAAGGACGAGCTAAAGAAAAATTAAGAAGTATATATGCCAGGGTCACATCCTACACTGTTGGGATCCATTTCTACCCCAACAGTAACCCATCTATCTTTCCAGTTTTAGGTTCCCAGATTGTTCTGTGCTCCCTTCCATGAAATACTTCCCTCAGGCAACAAACTCCTATCTAGATTTACCTATTATGATGGACTAGGACAGCTGTCTATCCTCCTCCAGGTATTTATGTTTTAAGCCTCCAGCACCCCTACTGGCAATCAAAACACTCTCCAACCTTCCTTCAGTTGTGGGAGGGAGGCATGTGTACAGGAAAGCCAAGAAACTCTTGAGCCGTAAATGTGCAGAGTGTGAATGACAGATTCCTCTTGTTATGGTGTTAGGAACTGGGTACACTTGAATAAAGAGCACCACCTGGGAGCTGGAGGACCTGGGCTTGTATTTTTGACTTCTGCTGTTAGATTATCTTTAGCAAGTCACTTCACCTCTCGGGCTTTCGGTTCCTTATTTGTAATGAGGGGGGCCATAATAAAGAATTTTATAACTTATTTCTAGCTGCAGAATCCTTTCATCAAATGATATCTTTCAGGGAAACTACCAATGTATAATAGACAAAATGTGAAACTATTCTAAGTGGGGGTAAAGGGGACACTTTCCCATGCCCCATTGTTAATAGATCATATTAAGGGGCTTCTTGTTTTAAACATTCCATTGATTACAAGTAAACTTGCAGCCTGAGGAGAAGTCACGGTCCCTCTGGGTAGCGGCACCAGAGAATCCTCTGGCCTCCAGATGGTTGCCCTCCTTTATCAGTGAGCCTCTTCCTAAAGCAAATAAGCAAAGAAAAAAATCCCACAGAAACAGAGTCCGACGTGAGGACTCGGGAGCCAACAGAATACTCTACTCCATCCAGGCAAACTAAAACACATTCCAAGGAAGAGATAAGGTTTATGCAAAGGAAACTAACACAATCACTTAAAAGAATTTCAGCATTAAACCACTCAGGCCAAGCTGCCAGGCCACAGAGAGGCTACAAAACTTCCAAGGTCGGCTGTGAAAAAAAAAGACTTCACAGAGACCCATGCCTTGATTTTCCTCTTTTGTTTCTCATTGCCCTGGGGTCAACTTCTTTCAGGTCCCTCTGTGTGGGAAGTAGCCGTACGTTGTACACAGCATACATTTCTTCTGGCATTGAGTCCTACAAGGAACTCAGCTTTTTGGGAAAAGGGGTTATAGAAAGAGCAACTACAGATTAATAAATCTGGACTTTCAGATTTTAAACAGATTTCAGATAAAGATGAATTTCAGATAAACACATTTTTAGATAAGTATACCCCAAATATTACATTCTTAAAAAAAAAAAAAAAAAGCATTGTTATTTACCTAAAATTCAAATTTAACTGAGTGCCCCGTATTTTTATTTGCTAAATCTGGCAACCCTAAACCTCAAAATGAACACATATTCCAGCTATATTTCCAATATGCAAATCATTTTTTAAAAACTCCTCCTTGGAAATGGCCTTTAGAAGATGAGGAACATTCCTTCCCCAGGCCTCTATGGAATTAAAGCTTCAGTCTTGGAAACTGGGGTAGATTTCTGAAAACTACCAAATGTTATTCATAAAGTCTGATGAATGAGAACCATCAATCAAAGTGACTCTATTTGGGGCCAAAACATGGGGTGTGGTTCTATGTTAATGAAGCTAGTTGTCTTAGGACACGCACTATCCTTACTAACTCTCTACTGCCTACAGAATAAATTCTCAGTCTTATAATACTGGAGTCAAGGTGTCCGGCCAAATATACGTTTCCAGCTCTGTTTTCACTGGCTGGGGCCACACCAGCTACTTGTTGATGGAAACTTTCATACTACTTCCCATATTATTAGCTCTGTCACAAAGCCCCTTCTGGCCCTACCTACTTGATTAACATGTCTTTCAAGACTTAGTTCAAATGTTAATTTTCTAAAAGCTACCTTAAATCCTTTCTGAAATATATGGAAGGAAAGATGAATGGATAGATGGATTGATAGATAGATGAACTAATAAAACTTCTTTATAAAATTTTCTTGTCTCTATTCTCAACTTCCAACTTCCAAGCAGTGGTTAAAAACACGGGCTTTGGAGTTAGGCAGACCCCAAACCAAATCCCAATTCTGTTATTGAGTAGATATGTGACTTGTGGGGAGAAGTGTAACATCAGTGAATTGTAATCCCCTTACTTGTAAAACTGGGATAATAGAGTCATCCCAAAAAGGGTTGCGGGGATAATTAAATAAAATAGAGTACAAAAAGTACTTAGCATAATGCCTAACTCAGAATAAACATTTGATAAATTGTAGCTATTATCTTGAAACGCCCAGAGTTCAAGAGACCCCAAAAACAGACCACCAGAGTCAAAGCCAATCGGCAAGGGTCGTTTATTTGCAGGTTCGAACCCGGACCTCCGCGCACTAGTCGCCGGTGACGCTGAGAGGCCCCGAACAAAGTCTTTGCAGCCTTTTTATAGACAGGAGTAAACAAGTCGTGGGGAGGGACAGGGGATCTCTATGGTTACAGGTTTGTCATTGGTTGATATTTAACTGTGAACATATACCACATTTGATTGGTTCCCGCCATCAGGTTTTTGGTGGGATCCAATTACAACATTTAGGATATCTTTGAATTCAACCAATCACAGAGTGAGCCTAGGGTCTTGTTCGGGGATTAGGTAACAGGGTCCTAGCTATAGTTTCTATCTCCAGGCCTCTCCCTTAACAATGTGGAGGGTGGTCGCTGGCCTTTCCTGATTGGGTGTTGCAAGGGTGGTTTCTCCTGCCTTGGGCAATGTGTAAGTGCCTGATAGTTTCGGGAAAGCTGAAACTCAGCCTTAAGCAATGGTACAGAAGCCGAAGGAACGAGTTAGGTTTTAGTTTCCCGTAGTGCATGCACTTGTACAGAAGCAGAAAAGCTGGTTGAGTTTTTGGTTTAGTTTGTCTAGGCCCCTCACTCCAAGGAGCCGGCACCGATGCAAGTACAAAAGGGTCTTTATTACAAGCTTGAGCAGGGGCTCACCCAGCCTGCTGGTGTCATGGCAGCAAGGTGAAGCCAAAAACAATAGCGAACAGGGTTTTTAAGGAGTAAGGGATGGGGGTGTTACAGTACATGTAGCATCATCACATAAGCACCAATTACAATTACAGCTTCGACCATTCAGTGTCTGTGAGGTGTTCATTACTTTTGGTGGGACCCAATCATGACCTTTGAGAATCCTTTGAAAATGACCAATTGTGAGGTGAGTTCAAAGGGCCCACATGGGGTTCAGACAAGCAGTGAGAAATTGGCTAGTTTGTATCTGCAGTTTCCAGCCTTGACTCAGACCATAGGCATGTTCCTATTTTTTTTCTTTTTGATTAGCTGAACTGGGGGCAGTCTGAGGATGGCTTTAGCCTTGAACAGTCTGAGGCTTTTCCTGGGACTGGGACTGGGGCTACGTGCAGCCCGAGGTTTCTCTTAATGGAGGACTTAATTTTTGGCTCTTCAGTCTTATTAGTATTACTCCTTTCCTTGTAGTCTTTCAGTACTTCCTATCATAGAACTCAAACCACTTTACTGCATTTACCTATTTACAGAGCTCCAAGACAAGGATCACTTCTTACTTTTTCTTTTCTTTTTTTTAATCATCAACTCCTACAGGGTATAAAAGAACAAGAGACTGAAAAGGGAGGAACCTAAAACGTATTGAATCTAACTATATAAATATCTACAAGGCACTGTGCAGGACATTTTCAATATACTACTTAACCTCGATAAGTAGTTAAAGTCATATTTAATAAGTAGTATTAAGTTTTTAAATTATTATTAAATTTTAAGTATTTAATATAAATCTATTATTAAATATTTAAGTTACTTACTAAATATTAAGCATTTAATAAGTAATCAGTAAGTAGATAAAATTCTGTTTAAGAGATGAGGAAACTGAATGCAAAAGCTCAGTGATTTACTCAGGATGCAGACGTAGGTGAGGACGGAGCAGCATTGGCCTGTAGGCCTATCTGACAATAGGCCTGGGAACACCACCCACATCACAGAGATTAGTCTCTGGACTGTTTCCATTTCCAGCTCTTCCCGAGATCAGAAAGAGTCAAGCTTCTGGAAAGTAGTGGAAAGTTTTTGCTTAGTGGTAAGTAAACTAGGGATTGTGATAAGACTCAGGGGGAAGTGCAAGGGGAGAGACTAGTCAGGCAATTACAGCATGACATGGGAAGGTTATCTTGTGCCAATTATCTCAATTTCCTTTGTATTCCTTTAAAACTGTTTAACATATGATTTAATAAGTCTTTAACTCATTATTTTTCAGTTAATATCTAAGAACATCAACTATAAATAAATCGTTCTCCTTTAAAAGAAATCCAACATAGATAACAAAGTCCTCTTTGCCCATCTATCTAATCTGGGTCCCTTCCCTACTTCCTCCAAGGTAAACAATATTGGATTAGGTATGTGCTCTTTCAGACATTTAAAAATGCATTTATATATAGAAATATGTAGCCATATGAAATACATGCTATTTTGTGTTTAGTTAATGAAAAAATTATTTTTACTGTATATACAAACAAAAAAATAAAACCCTGATTTACCCAACTCCTACTCTATGTAGGCATTCTCTAATTCTCAAATGGGACTTCCTCGATTTCAGAATCCACCAAAGAGAATGACTTCCAAAAAAGATATTTTTCCAAGGTATATAAGTAAGAAGCATCTTTTCAAAAATGTATTTTGAAATCAAGATTGTGTACCTTCTCCAAAGCAGTTTTAAAATGATTATTTCAGAGATATCTGATAAAAAGATGAACCTAATTTATTATTTAGTGTTGGTATGATCTACTGAAAGCTGTCTCTCTAAGACATTGTAAAAGAAAGCCAAAATAAAGACTAGTACCAGAATCAAGAACTGACCACATTTTTTTTTTAAGTGAAATTCAAGCCAAACTTTTGCAAAATACTTAAAGTACCTTCATGGATGGAGCCCCATGGAACACAGTTTGAAAACACTTGGCTTGCTATTCTCTAGGCCTTTCCTAAGGCTTTATTTCTATGAGTAATAAGGTGTGTGCATATCATATCCAGACTCTGAAGAGGAACGACTGGTTCTTTGGATGTCTACTCCAAATATCAGAAATCGTAGATCCATGAGACTCAGCCAGCTTGGAGCCAGTCCTGACCTTAAAGAGTCCCTCCCTGCAATGGAAACAACCCCATGTTGTTGTTTCCTTTTCCTGTACCCCAAAGAAAAAAAAAAAGTATACATAGACATATCTTTAAGTGTCAATTTCCTCATTGAGACCATATCCCCTTTATAATGGAAGGGTTTTACTGAGAGCTATTATTAGTAATTTCCTTGAGTGGTGATATACTCTCTATTTCTGGTAAAAGCAAGGAAATCCACCAGCTTCTTCCTGGCAACATTATACTACTTATATAAGAAAGTGACTTACAGAAGCAGGATGGTCATTTATAAGAAGGTGGGTGAGGGGCCTGGGAAATGTGAAAAAGCAGGGGTGATTTTAGTTTATTCTCCTGAAACTCTATCACCCCATTTCTGTACATGAGGAAAAAAAGTAGAAAGGTGTCTTACAGTCTTCTCCTCCTTCAGAAAACAAACAAGCAAGCAAACAAACAAACAAACAAACATCTAAAGCTCCCCTCTTCAGAGCAGGGAGGATGTTAGATTAAAAGACTTAAAAGACATAACCAAATATAATGAGTGGACCTGTTTTTGGCTCTAACTGGAAAAACAACAAAAAGGAAATGATAAGACAATCAGAGAAATCTGAATATGGAGTTGGTATTAAATAATAAATATTCAGGAATTATTGTTAATCTTGTTAGGTTTAACATGGCATTGTACTTGGCTCAAAATCTGTCCTCTTTTTTTTAGATGCATCCTGGAGTGTTTAGGGGTGAAATGCCATACTGTCTACTTGTGGGGGTATGTTTGAAATTTTTCATGATAGTTTCAAAGATGAGAAGTAAAAAAGGGTATGGTGTAACATTGATGGTTGTTGAAACTAGGTGATGAGTTCATGGAGGTTCACTGAACTCCTTATTTTTTGTATGCTTAGAAATTTCCATAATAAAAAGTTTATTTTGAAACTCCTGAAATGTGACCCATTCGTTTACCTACCCACATACCCGTGCTTTTCATTTCTCCCACCCATCCATTAGATTGATTTATCACCCAATGACTTAAAATGGAATTTAGTAGTTACAATGAAAGCTGTAGAACTACACTGTCTGGGTCACTTCTTGAGTCCTAGGATTGGCCACTTGACCTTATTAGAGTTAACTAACCTCCACGTCTCCTCATCTGTAAGATGGAGATGATAAAATTTGCCTTTTGGACTGTTATGAAGATAAATGGGTTAATAAATGTATTTAGAATAGTGCCTGGGTGGTTCAGTCAGTTAAGCATCTGACTTCAACTCAGATCATGATCTTGTGCTCTGTGAGTTCAAGCCCCATGTCGGGCTCTGTGCTGACAGTTCAGAGCCTGAAGCCTGCTTCAGATTGTGTCTCCCTCTCTCTCTCTGCCCCTCCCTCACTCGCACTCTGTCTCTCTCTCTTAAAAATAAAATGCTGAGAACAAACTGAGGACTGATGGGTGTTGGGGGAAGGTGAAGGGGGGTGATGGGCATGGAGGAGGGCACTTGTGGGGATGAGCATTAGGTGTTATATGAAAACCAACTTGACAATAAACTTAAAAAATTAAAAAAAAAAGAATAGTGGCTGGGATATAATAAGCACTCAATAAATCTTAGTGTCATTATCATTATTAGTTACAAATTTTTTTAATGTTCATTTATTTTTTAAAGAGAGACAGAGTACAAGTTGGGTAGGGGAGAAAGAGAGGGGGACACAGAATCCGAAGCAGGCTCCAGGCTCTGTCATTAGCTTTGTCACTAATGCTCTGGTGGCATCTGCCCCTCTCTGTCAGAATGTTTCAGGCTAGTTGAGAGCAGGAATCATATTGCCTGCAGCGAACTTCATATATAAATATTATCACCTCAACTTGTCTTCTAGGCCCTCTAATTCTCCTTTTTCATTCCCCTACTCCTTTCCAGTGAGCTCCCAGGATGCTGATCAATCCCCTAGGGATAAACTCTGAGCCTAATGCCTTTACTTTTCCTAATGGCAAAAGCCTTGAGACCAAGAATGGTAGAACAAAGCCCAAGGCATTCTGTGGGATATCGTGAGTGTTTAGTGGTTAAAAGTCCATTGTCCCTTACTCTTCCCTTCAGATTTTATCAACATGGAAAATAATGCCCTTCACGCAATGGCAAAGTAAAGTACAATGTGGTCTTTAATCTGTCCTTCAGTGTTTATATGTGAGCCATTTGGCACCAAGCAGGCAAACAGGGGTTCACTTAAGTGGGGGGAAAGTTGTCACCATCCCACAGTGCATCTGAGCTAAAGTAGTGTGACATCACTACTGTCTTAAGGTAGAACTGCCCACTGAGTTCTAAACTGCTCCTGCTATTTTAGCTTCAATAGCCTGTGGTTTACCTGCACACAGCTGAATGACGCAGTAGTTGACTGATGTATATGATCCTCATCATCTACAATGCACTCACCTTTAGAACTGGAAGGTTCCTTAAAGATCCTAGGGTGTGAGTGGGAGGTGGAGTGGGGACAAAGGTGAGGAGTGGTCCAGTTACATGGCAGAGCTGCAGGACTTGTGACCTGAATCCTTGTGGACTTGCAATTGATATTTGGTTATTCCCTGGCCTTCTTAGTTTCTAGTTTTTAATTTCATTCTCTGCCTTATTTTGCTCAGCATAACACCCTCTAGTTCCATCCATGTTGCTACAAATGGCCAGATTTCTAATTTCTAATTTCTCCATCCCTGATGGTCTTGCTTGCCTACTGACAACAAGAGTTCTGAGGGAAAGACTTTATCATAGTGCAGGGCTCTAGCAGGCAATAACTATGTATCTTTCTCATAGGAGTTACCATTTCATGAGCACCTACCATGTGCCAGACATTGGATTTTTAAAATGACCCTATAACATGAGCACTATAATCCTCGCTCTACAAACAAGAACACCAAGCTACCAAAGTTTGTACTGGCAGAGCAATGACTTGATTTTATGTCTAACTAAAAATCCCATGTACTTTTTTATTCACAGTTATTATGGAATTTTCATTATAAGAAAATTTGTCAGTTACCTATGAAACTCTAACTTTAGTAATTCCTTTCTGTTATATTAAATTAAAACTTTTCAAGCTACCCTTTAGTGTCATCTTAGCAAGAGATAGAATTGTCCCAAGGACCAATGGCTGGAAATTTTTTATTTTGTCCTGCCAGATCCATTTCCCACTCAGCCTTGTGCCCTGGGAAGTAGCCTTTATGGACTATATCATTTAGTTCTCTACCCTCTTGCTTTCAGTTAGGTTTACCCACTGGGAGGCACTAGATGGAGGTTCAGGGAGAGAAAAGATGGTTAATGATGTTTTTCTTCTTTTAATTCTGACATCAATGGACACTAGAGAGGTCCTTCAAACTGGCTGGGTTTATCTACAACAGCCACCATTCCTATCCTGTGGCTCTCTTCTAGAACCACACCTATTCTTTTTGGGAGGAAACTTCTCCCTTCACTTACCCATTCAGGTTGAGGGGTACCAACCCCACTGTTGTGAGCCCCAAGATGCTTTATCATTCCTTGTTACTTTCCCTTAAGCCTATTTCACCTGTATAAACAGTTCCTAAATTAAATTCTCCTCAGTTGTTCCATTTGAGGATCTCATGTATTTCCTGCAGGTTTTCAAACTGATACAACCTGAGTTCTAGAATTTTCTTGATGCTTTGGATCACTGAACAAATATAGATGCCTTTATATGCATACATTTATACATTCATTCCACAACTATCTATTGAGCACCTACTGTGTACCAGATACTGGGTTTACAACAGTAACAAATGTGGCCATTGTGCTCCTACATAAACTATAGTAAATTAATAATCACACAAAATAATAATTATAATATAAATATTAAGTATAATATTAATTTAATATTTAATATAATAAAATATAAAACATAATAATTAAATCACACAATATAATAACCATACAAACTAGTAGAACACTATATTGTCCCATGGCTAAGGAGGGCTAATGAGCAGAGTTGATCTAGTAGGGAGATCAATAAAGGCGTGCATAAAAAAGTAAAATTTGAGCCAGAGTCAAATAGGTGTTATTGGGCATATAAGGAAAGAAAGATCATTCGAGACAGAAGCTGAAGGCTGACAAAGGCTGGTGTGGCTGAAACAGACAAAGCAGGAGATCTTGAAGAAAGATAAAGCTGAATAGGCTTTGTTGAAGGTCTTATTGAAAAATTGCCTTTATCTTCTCATTATAGTGTGAAGATTGGGTTGGAAGGCCAGAGTGGTTTGAGCATAGACCAGGTAGACAAGGTATGAAGGAACCTAAGTGGTGATAGAAAAAATGGAGAAAACAGATTGATCTTATATAGATATAAATTCAAAACAAGACTTGCTCCCTGCTGGAGATTTCAGTGTCTGGTTCCTTATATACATTGATACAACTGTCTTAGAGCAATGACTTCTCAATAAATGGAAAAATTCTGCCTTCTCATTATAGGATAGGGGTCAAGAAAGATTATTCTAGGTCTAAGAAAGAGGATAAAAGTCAGTAATGCAGTTATATACACAGGCTCAGGACATAAAAACTGTTCCATATTGACTTCTTGTCTTGACCTCTAACATTTCTTACTGCTGAGAAATTTCATAAGAAGGAGAAACTGAATTCTAGAGAGAGCTGTGAAACTCAGAATGATCAGAGTTATCATCTTGGCTCTACCACTACTGTGTTGACTATACAGTCAGTTAATTTCTCTGGTCTTCACATTCTTCTTCTGAAAATGAGAATGATAAATATTTCATAGGATTGTTGTGAGGATTAAATTAGATAATGTATGTGCATACATATGCTGTTTGCTAACTCAAATAACAGAAAATGTATTTAAAAGGACTTAGAATTTATTTAATATATTGGGAAGTCTTATGGCAGATTTAAAGGTTTACTGACTCAGCAGTATAATTAATTTCTTTCTTACTTCTCTTCTGTCACCCTTGATGTGTTGTTGACTCTCAAACTGGCTTCCCTTGTGATCATAAGCTAGAAGTATCACACTTAAAGAGAGAAACATCTAAACTGGAAATGAATTATGTTTATCACTATCCCCTACAAGAATATGAGAAACCTTTAGCAAACAACAATAGACTTATATCTCATTAACTAGAATTGAAAATACACAAGGGCAGGAATTTTTGTCTGTTTTGCTTACTGATGCAAACATCCAAACTCCCTAACATCCAAAATAGTGGTTAAGCCTCCATAACCATTTGTTGTTTGAGCGGAGAGCATGCCTAACTCTAATACAACCACTAATAAGCAAAGTGGGATTATCATGTACTTGCACTTTTCTGTAAAACGCAAAATAATAACAATTTTAGGCTTTGTGGGCCACATACAACCTTGGTAGAATATTCTTCTTTTTCACTCCTATAAAAATACTTAAAATATTCTTAGCTCTTCCAAAAACAAGCCTAGGAATGGATAGCCAATGGGCCATAGTTTGCTGCCCCCTGGCTTAGACTAACCACGTGGAGAAATGGAGGGACAGTCAAACCCCATGACCAGTAGAATATGTACAGCACTCAGCAGCATCCTCCAGGTGTAAAAAAGCACTCAATAAATACCTGCAACTGTTATTACTTGTTCTTGTTTTTCTAGGATATTAGACTCCAGAAACTTCTGTACTATGCTAAACCTGCTATAGGTTGTTGCCTGCCTCTGGACTGAAGCAGCATCTGGAATAGGAACGTTGTGAGCCAGTGTATAGAATGACATACCATACAAAAGTAAGCAAAGATAGAGAAAACAATAAACTCAAGGTCAAAAACCAAGACTCACAAAATTAGCAGAAGATGTGACAAGTGTATTATAGTGGAGTAAATGAGCTATATTCTCAACTATTAGAAAACTCAAAGTTAAAAATTTTAAATAAGTTCCTTTATTGTCTCAGAGTCTTGAATAGGCTAATAGGAAGCAAATTTCACCAAGGTAAAAACTTATGTGGTATTTTCAATACAACAGAATTCTTTCCAGAAGCCATTGCTATGACATTTAAAAAAACATTGCCTTTAAGATTTACAGCTGGTAGGTCATCTTCATTGTTTTATATTATCTGATCTTCAAGAGCAGCCTACTGAAATTGGGAAGAATACTACTATTATCTCCACTCATCAGTGATATTATAAATATTTAACAATGAATATAGCTTGGGACCAATCATAGCCCTGTAATGAAGTGGGTCCTTAATGGCTTCTGCTGAGCCCCACACTGACATTTTTATTAATGAGGAGGTAGGTGGGGATCTTAAAGGAGGGGCCAGTTAGAGTAGCTATTCACCAAACAGCACAGAAGGACATCAACATTTTAGTCAGCAGTATGGCTATACCAATGTGTGCCAGATGACTATAAGCCCTACCTACTTGTGCCAAATACAAAAGGAGAAAAGAGGAAAGAAAGGAAAGAAAGAAAGAGAGAGAGAGAGAGAGAGAAAGAAAGAAAGAGAAAGAAAGAAAGAAAGAAAGGAAGGAAGGAAGGAAGGAAGGAAGGGAAGGAAGGAAGGAAGGAAGGAAGGAGGAAGGAAGGAAGGAAGGAAGGAAGGAAGGAAGGAAGGAAGGAAGGAAGGAAGGAAGGAAGGAAGAGAAAGAAAGAGAAAGAAAGAAAGAAAGAAAGAAAGAAAGAAAGAAAGAAAGAAAGAAAGAAAGAAAGAAGGAAGGAAGGAAGGAAGGAAGGAAGGAAGGAAGGAAGGAAGGAAGGAAGGAAGAAAGAGAAAGAAAGAAAGAAAGAAAGAAAGAAAGAAAGAAAGAAAGAAAGAAAGAAGGAAGGAAGGAAGGAAGGAAGGAAGGAAGAGAAAGAAAGAAAGAAAGAAAGAAGGAAGGAAGGAAGGAAGGAAGGAAGGAAGGAAGGAAGAGAAAGAAAGAAAGAAAGAAAGAAAGAAAGAAAGAAAGAAAGAAAGAAAGAAAGAAAGAAAGAAAGAAAGAAAGAAAGAAAGAAAGAAAGAAAGAAAGAAAGAGGGTGCCTGGGTGGCTTAGTCGGTTAAGCATCTGACTTTCGCTTAGGTCATGATCTCGCGGTTCATGGGTTCAAGCCCCGCCGCGCTCTGTGCTGACTGCCAGCTCAGAGCCTGGAGCCTGTTTCAGAGTCTGTGTCTCCCCTCTCTCTGACCCTCCCCTGCTCATGCTGTCTCTCTCTCCTAGAAATAAATAAAAATATTAAAGAAAGAAAGAAAGAAAGAAAGAAAAGGAAAGAAAGAAAAGGAAAGAAAGAAAAGGAAAGAAAGAAGAGAAAGAAAGAAAGAAAGAAAGAAAGAAAGAAAGAAAGAAAGAAAGAAAGAAAGAAAGAAAGAAGGAAGGAAGGAAGGAAAGGGGAGAGGAGGAAAGGGAAAGGAAGTTAAGTGAAGGGTAGGGAAGGGAAGGGAAGGGAAGGGGCAAGGGAGGGGAAAGGAGAGGAGAGGAGGAGAGAAAAAGAAATGGCTTTTCCAGAAGTATAAACCAGTAAATGGATTCAAACTTAGTCTTCAAGAATCCAAATCCTGTACCGTTTTTCTCTCTGTTATCCATTCTCTTTACTTGTATGTTCTTTCTCACATCCTGTGGACCATCCTAGTCAATGACTCAGGTCAGGGCAAAGAATATCATATTTGGAGATGGAAGACATGTTCAAGTCCTACTTCTGCTATTTATTATTTGTGAGGCCTTGAGCAATTCACCTGATCCTATAAGACTGAGTTTCTTCACTTAGGAAATCAGTGTAATTATGTCTGCATCACAGGGTAGCTAAAGAAAAGCTCTGTAAAATATCAAGTGTTGTTCAGATGTCAACCATTCACATTTTGCACAAACTGGCAGTTTTCATCTTAAAAACCTGAATGTTGGAACTGGAATTCTTCTTCCAGATAGAAAACTCAGACTTCGGAGAGATTAAATTACTTGCCCAAGGTCACACAACTAGTGATGACAGAGTCAGGAATGACTTCAAAGCTCTTGACTTCTAATTCATGGATCTTTGTTGGGGAGCCTCCAAACTCACATCACAGGCTGCCTACAAAGATGGAAATGTGAATGATCTTAACTCACAGTCACAGCACTGTTGGCAGGCCTTTGTCATCAGCTCCTTCCAAGTCTGCAGGAAGAAGCCTTGCTTCTGGCCCAGCATACATCTTCTGCAGTTCAGGGTATGCCCAGCCAACTGCTAGGTCACTCCGGCAGCTGTGGAACTAGAATAGCAAAATATGATGTTAACGACAGTATTTCTGCTACAGATGCACAAGCAGGAGAGTGCGTGGTTGGGGACAGTGCCTTTCAAGCCCTCATCTGCCACAGACCATAGAGTTGGTGACTCATCGTATGACAACTGAGAAGGAAGAGTTATTCTAGCCCAGCCTAGGTTGCCTCAGAAAGACAACTCTCACTGAAAAGCAACAGAAGGTCAAATGATACAGATATCTCCCAATCCCAGAACTTTAGGTAAATTAAGTAGACCAGATTTTGTGAAATCTGGCTTTGGAGTCAGATAATTTTTGGATTCAGAAACCAAGCCCTCCACTTACTAGAGCTGGTAGTCATTTGCACTGCCCCCCAAATTTCTCACTCTATCTTCCAGGCATACGATAGGACGACATGTCCTAGCCTGCCTGTGGTTAGGTGGAGGCATAGGACTAATCCTGGCAAATGCTTTGTGAGAAGAAAGGATGTATGTCACTTGTAGGCCAAGCTTTTACGGCTGGTATGACACTCTCTAGAGATGTCTTTTCCCGTGGTAGAGTAATATTTGTGACGGTTGCTGCTCTGCTATGTCAGTGACCCCACTACACTGAGCAGGGCCCTCCTGCCGACTCACTGTGAGCATGTGACAGAAGCAAAAAAATGAACCTTTGGGTTTTCAGTCACTGAGAGGTGGAGGCTGTTTACTACAACAGCATAATCTAGCCTATCCAAATTGAGGCATTAGCTCTGATTTTTAGTAAATTGCTTAGTTTCTCTGGGCATAAGTTTCTGATGTTCAAAAGAAGGATGCACATCTTTTCAGGATTGTGAGGATTACCGATAGTTTATGTAAAGCACCTCACGGCTCCTGGTGTATATTTGGTCCTCAAACAACGTTATCTATTACTCTTATAAAGCAGTTGGGGAGAAGAGCAGGTGGAAGCAGGATATCCTTAAGCAAACACACAGTTCAAGGACTCCACGCAGCCAGTCACCTGGACACAGAGCTTTGGTGGCCACGTCAGCTGGCTACAAGGAGGCCACTGAATGCCTCCAGTCACTTATTCTTTCCTTCATTTTATAAACATACAATGAGTACCTACTATGTGACAGACACTATTTAGGCAATGGAAATATAAAAGAAAAAAAGTCCCAGGTCTTCACCTATACTACCTAATGCACTTGAATGGCTGGTTTTCAGATTACCCAGTTATACCCTCAGAGAAAACAAAAAGAACCTAGAATTTGATCCCATACATTTTAGTGATTTTTTAATTCCTTGGAAATATTTTTGTATATGTTAGCTGATTCAATATTTACTGAATTTTTACAAATAGGCAAGGAAGTTATCACTGCATATATTCCCAGGTACAGAAATCAAGGAGGGGGGAAAATGGTTATTTTGTTTTTATTAGCATCAGTACCAGTGCCAGATCTAGAATCTGTACTCTCAAGTTCCTTGTTCAGGGTCACTTATTTTTTTAAATCCCAGGATGACAATAAAACATGAATCACCACCCTGCCGAGGGGTACTCCTGGATAACACCTATATTAACTACTGTAGGTGAAATATTTGAAGTTGTTCTGTGATCATAGTAATAATAAACCAACACAAATAGGATACTAAACAGAACTGTCCTACACCAGATTCTGCCTACCAATGGGCCAAATCTCAGGAAGTTCCGACTTCACGACTCCATGTGTGGAAACAGATCTCAATACACATCTAATGTAGGCGATTTTATCACCTTGGTGGGGTGTGTAATAAAAGGCCGAACAGTATTGGGCCTCCTGGTATCTTTATTGTTTGAGTAAATGTCCTAGAAAGCTAGGCCACACCTAGCTCCTCACCAATAGCTCAGTATTTTACTCTAAGACCAGGCCTTGAAAATCCATCATGTCAAAGATCAATTCGAATCTCATCTCTGTTATGAAATATTCCTTAATTGCCTTATCCAAAGTGACCCACTATCATCCTTGGTTTGTATATTAATCTGGATCCTATTGTATCCTCATGTTATATTCAGGTGGCAAGAAACAGCCAGACTGAGCTGCTGTTCCACGTGGGAAAATGATAGAAAATAAAATAAGAAATACAGATTGAGGCAAATTTATGGAGGCTTCTGAATGCCAGATTAAAACGTTAGAGTTTCCTCTATAGGCAAAAATGGCCGCTGGGGAACTAGGGAGCATTTACAAAATATAAATATAATCATGTGATCACTTCTTTACTAAAAGAAAGGGAGAAAGTGGAATAGAAGTCAGGGTTCAGATAATGTGAAATTAGAAATAATCTAATAAATAGGTACTTTTGTCTTGGGGATATTTTCATATTTGTATTTGACTAGTTAGATTTTGTTTCAAATCCGATAAACCAGCGGCAACTAACACCTGAAACAAGACTTTGGAAACGGTCTCTGCAGTGCCACAATCCGGGACACCTTGCAGGCTTCTCCCAGGTCACCACTTTCATGGAAAATAGCCCTCCTTTCCCAGGAGATCAGAGAACACGGAGATACGAGGACTCTTTCCACAAACTTGAGAAGTTAAATTAACCCAGTGTCAACTGGCTTTGGAGAGTGAGTTTGTATTTACACCGATGTCATTATAATCACCAAGCACCCCTGGGCTTCTTCGGTGGGCAAACCCGTTATTCATGGCAACCAACTAACACCTTACACCTTTTCCTAAGTAGTGTGTGAAATTCTGAGGTGTTCTCACTTCTATGTGTAAGTCACACAGACTGCTCCGCGTTAGCTGAGCCATGAGTGTTCAGAAACGGGCCTTTGGGCATCTCGCAAGTGAAAAAAATGACTCCTTTCCACCAGCACGGACTCCAACTCACCCACGGGGCTTGGCTGAAACCCCTTCACGTCCCACGTCGCTGGAAGCCTGTCCTGACAGCAGCTGTTGCCCCAAACCAATATGCTGTCACTAATCTGGCCAGATCGTTGAGGAGCCGAACCTTTCAGTCAAACGGTCGCCATTTTGTTGGCCCGCGCTGTTCCAAGAGCCACTGCTGTGCGCCCATCCCAGGCGACGCCTCTCTGTCTCCCTGTCACCAGCGCCCCTCTATGGTACGCCCACTGCACTACACACAATCGTTTCCCCTGCTCCCCAGCTCCCATTTCTCCCCGTGTCTCCCCAATCCTCCTTGCCTACCCACCGTAAGCAGAGCACCAGCCTAAACCAAACTGCATTTTGCGCGTTACCTGTAATAGTAATCTTCAAACTTTTTGGATTATTTACTCCCGAAGTTTGAAAGTTAAGTGCCCATTCGCACATTTTTAACTTCTGTCCTTTAAAATTTCTCGTCATAAATTTAAATAATTGCAAAGGGTGACATTTCCAGTGTGTAAATAGTAACATTTAAAAACAAAATCCTCCTGGGGCGCCTGGGTGGCTTAGTCGGTTAAGCGTCCGACTTTCGCTTAGGTCATGATCTAGCGGTTCGTGGGTTCGGGCCCCGCTTCGGGCTCTGTGCTGACTGCCAGCTCAGAGCCTGGAGCCTGTTTCAGTCTGTGACTACCTCTCTCTCTGACCCTCCCCTGCTCATGCTGTCTCTCTTTCTCTCCTAGAAATAAATTTAAAAAAACATTTAAAAAAATAAAAACAAAATCCTCCTTATAAATCTATCCAATGAAATCTAAATACTGCAATGATTTGAAATCCATCCATTTCAAAGTAGGTACATAAAAACTTCTTTTAACATATATTTGACATTGTTGCTTTTTAGTCGTCAAAGAGAATGGCCTCATAAAATTTGTCCAAAGAAATGTATCTCCATGCTGTATTGATCATCCTATCATAGTTCTCTACAACAAAAGTATACATGTTATTCAAATATGTATTTAAGTTTTTAATTTCCTATTTCCATAATACTCTTTTTAAAAAATTTTTTTTACATTTATTTATTTTTTTGAGAGACAAAGTGAGACAGAGCACAAACAGAAGAGGGACAAAGAGAGAAACAGACACAAAATCTGAAGCAGCCTCCAGGCTCTGAGCAAGCTTTCAGCACAGAGACCAATGCAGGGCTGGAACCCACAAACGGTGAGATCATGACCTGAGCCCAAGTCAGACACTCAGCTGATGAGCTACCCGGGTGCCCCTCCATAATACTCTTATGTTTATAATTTCTTCTAGATTGAATTACCTATTAAGATTATTAGTAGCACAAAACTTCCAAACAACATAAACATATTACAAAATTTGATAATTATTGAATAAAAAGTAAAATTTTACTAGACGTATCTTTTAATAATATATAAACATAATATATATCACATATTGTATATCATATATGTCACAAAATACAAGGTACATATTTTACAAAATACCTCATAGGACACGTAGGACTCAAGTTGCAGTAGGAAGGCCATGAGAGCAATGATGGTCTTTTACGAGGTGCAGAAGGCACTGGCAACCTCCTTGCTTTCTACAAAGACTCTTCAGTGCAGATAAGAGAAAGCCCCAACTCCAGACAAGGATCTGAAAACCTCACAAACTGAGCCTAAACTTCTCCTTCTAGATTTTTTTTTATTGAACTTTCCTTTACCAAATGCTCTCCTTTTCTGCCAACAGATATTTTTCTCATTTCTGTTTTTTGCTTTATATGACAACCTCTCCCCAGGCAACACAGTAATCAAACTCAGTAAGATTCAGAAATGGTGGGAGGTATACCTTTCTTCTGTCAAGTGGTAGAAAGATGATTATGAAAGGAAAGTTGGGGAAAGAGAACTAGAATGACATCCAACTCAGACTGATCAATTTGAGGAAAAAGTAAATGTGGAGTTTGAGGACCTAGAAACATACTCCCTAAGTCTCTCTCAACCCACTCAACCCCCCACCAGGAGTTTCTGTGCACACTAGGGGTACAAGATATCCAATTTGTTGGCAGCTGGTCTAAATTGAGGATAGATATTTGGATTTCAAATGGCTCAACTGATAGGCATTTCCTGAGTAACAAAGTACAAATAAACAGGCAGAAAAGAGAAATAAGCACTTATTGAGACTAGACTTTGAGTCAGGCACTGGGCTAGGTACTTTCACATATGTTGATTTCAGTCCTTACATTAACTCCAATATGAACTTCTTCCATAACACTGACATGCAAATACTATCACATGCTTTTAATTTTTTAATTCAAATCAAATTTTGCTTAACCCACCCGAGATAACTAAAAATCAGCCACCACTTAGTTTCCTCTTTCCTATCCACAGCAATCTCTGATATCCAAACAAAGCTCTGGGTGGTAGTGACCATGGCAGAGGGGAATGCCTACACTTGACAAAGAAACTTAATTCCTTTAGGAACCAGGAAGCACAAAACTCCTGGATACAGGGCATGTGGAATATGCCAGAGAACAGGAGCATTACCTTTTGAACTTCCAATCTTTCTATCACATTGAAACCAAACAAGATGACAGTGAACACTTGAGTAAAACTTCAAGTGGCATAGTTATTATTTTCCACATTTTAGAAGTGAGGTGAGGAAGCTGAAATTCAAGGAGTTAAAGCAATTTCTCATGGCCTCGCTCCAGTTTTAACTATTTCACTAATTAGACACGGAAATGTTCACTTTTTCCCCCTGATTCCTCCGTAGCTGTCACACATGAGTTTGGAGGTAAAGCAGGTCTTCTCAGTGGGTATGTGCGGGTATACCTGTAAGTGGAACACTGCAGCACTGGTGGGATTTCCTGCTCAAAGATAAGATATAATGAAATGCTAGTGTGCCAAGGACCCTCCGCTTTTCTTGCTTCCTCCACTGACGTTGTGCTTTGGCAGAGAAGTCATTTGATCCTACGGGGGCTATTCATTGGAAAACTTAAAGTCAAGTGACATTTAATGAGCATCTTTCATGGGCAGTCCTTTCTGCCAGCCTGTGGGGGATTGCTGAGAGACTGTGGTGTTTCATGCTTCCACCCAACCGAGGACATGGAAGAGTGGCAGTCCAAAATTTGACATATAGATGATACAGCGAAGAAAAAATAGAGGGATCCATTTCTTTAAACTCCAAATCCAGTCATTTCTGATTCTGTCAGCCTTCATATATTACAAACAACACAGTGAACCACTACCAGGCACCCAAACCCTTCACAGTCTGGTTCTGTGCTGTTCTTTGATCAGAACCCCTAATGACGGATCTCTTGCCTTTTTACCCTCCATCTGAGCTTAGGGTGGATTCCTTAGACAATAATCCAGGTTCAGCATTCAGCCAATACCTGACTACCTTCTAATCAGCCACCTCACCATGGTCAGAGGTAAATATTCTACAGCCACAGAATTCAATCATTTTTAAGATTCAAGACTTTCCATACATAACCCGTGAGAGAAAAATCTCAACAGTGACTCCCTTTCCATTATCACGATTAAAATGTATTCGTAAACCATTTCTGTTTGCTTAATGCGAAAGGGTATATAAAAACAAAATGCTTGCAGTAAAGTTGGGGATCTAAAATGTATAAGAGGAGGGGCGCCTGGGTGGCTTAGTCGGTTAAGCGTCCGACTTTCGCTTAGGTCATGATCTCGCGGTTCGTGGGTTCGAGCCCCGCGGGCTCTGTGCTGACTGCCAGCTCGGAGCCTGGAGCCTGTTTCAGTCTGTGACTCCCTCTCTCTCTGACCCTCCCCTGCTCACGCTGTCTCTCTCTCTCTCCTAGAAATAAATAAAACATTAAAAAAAAAAAAAAACAACAACAAAATAAAATGTATAAGAGGAAACTACTTAGTTCCATAGAAGCAGACACAGAATTTTCGATCTGTTTGTTAACCTTGGAAACTGGCCTGCCGTGTGGGACTCTGAAAGTGCTAATAAGTATGAACTGAACTGAATCGAAGTAAATCTAAGTAAGTGAAAAATAAGAATATAGTTAAGTAACAAAATGGATGGTACCAGGAAGTAAGAGATAGGCTGAGGACAAAGTCAGGTAAAGCTTCAGGAAAGAGGTGAATCTGGCTTTGAGGGACTGGTAGGTATTTTCATGAGGAATATTTTATATAAAGCAAGAAGTAGAAATGAGAAAAATGTGTGTTGGCAGAAAAAGAGAGCATTCGGTAAAGGATATTCTAATTTAAAAAATCCAGAAATGGACATGGAGACTCAATCTGGGAAGTTTTCAAATCCCTGGGTAAGAAGTTAGATCTTTCTCTGATATGTACTGAAGAGAAAGTAGGCTATGTTCTTGTAGAAAGCAGGGAGGTTGCTACTGTCTCTGCACCTTGTAACAGACTGTCATTGCTATGATGGCCTTCCAACTGCCACTTCCGCCCTACATTTCCTATGAACCATTTGGTAAAATATGTAACAAGACACCTCTGTCACCGAGGCTGGGAGGCAGATAGGTATGTGTTTGTGTGTGTGTCTTTACCTGGGAGGGAAGCTACAGAGTTACTGCAAAAATATCAGAAAATCCATAGCACAAACTACACTTTCTGTAAAACACATAAAAAAAAAATAGCTCAGACATGCATGTGTCTGTATTTTCAAAATGTACGTTGATATAGATATTGTAGGGATTAATAATAATGTAGATATTTGGGGGGAGAGAGAATGGATTACTGCTACCCTCACCACCCTGACCTCAGGGGGCATTACTGGTTTGGGCTCAAATGGCATAATATTGCCAAGATCAACTGTAAGCATTTAAATAAAACTTTGCTGAAGTCCTCACATTACAAAAAGGAATTAGAGTAAAATAAAGCAAGATAATCTGTCTTCTAGAATATCTTCAATTGTATCTTCCAAAATATCTTCTATGGGAGGACTGCTTGCTGTGCACTCTCTACATCAAGATAGAAGAATCTTACCTTACCACTCAGTAAGGCTCTTGAAACCATCTCAAAGTGCAGACTCACAAAGTAGTAGACTTAAAAGAAGCAGATGTTTTCTAAGAGTTGGCTCCCCAAAACTAAGAGAATCAACATCCTGTCAGTAGAATGTTCCCTTCCATAGATGAGGTACTCAGAAGCCCTCCACCTTTAGAAGGGATCCCATTACCTAATCATGATAGAGTGGCCTTTAACAAACAACCATGTCAGAACTCAATACAGTAGTTCCTATACCTGTCCAAGAGGTACAAACAGGCACTGGGGAGATGAGCTCACAGATAAAATACAAAACAATGCTCACAGAGCCTTTGTCCATTATGTCTTCTACCTGCAATGCCAGGTACCCTCTCCCCCAACTATTTCCATTGTTTCATTTCCAACTCATCCTTCAAAGCCATCCCATTTGGTCTCTTCTCTGCAGTTTTTTCTGATCACCATCCCAGTTCCTGTAGGCATTTGACCACAGAGTAATCACACAGGAGAAGAGGGAAATATAACTTTGACTTTCAGATTCTCAGATATGCCATTCATCATTAGTGGAATCATGGTCAAGTTGCTTAATCCATCTGAGCCTCAGTTTCCTTATCTAAAAACAGAGATGGTAATAGCACCTACTTTGAATAATGATAAAGTAATCTATAAAGCACTTAGTACTGCCTGGCATATGGTAGGTGTTCAAGAAATGTTAGATATTGTTATTATTGTTGTTGAAATAATGATTTTACAGTATGTGATAATACTAGTATGATATCTGCTACATAGTGAAATATTATTTTATTATTACTTATTAGCAATCACTTTATATTCCATATTTTTTACTTTTCCTATAAGGATTCTTAATTCATACTAAGAGATTCTTTTTTAGTGACTCACTTACATCTTATACCCCTAGTGAGATTCTAAGTTCTTGAAGACACATTGTTCCCAAACATCTTATCTGTGGAGGCTAGAGAAATTTGAGGTATTCACAGTTTTAGTGTTTCTCCGGTCAGAAACTGCTAACCTCTACTAATGAAAGAAAGAAAGAATGAAAAGAAATTCTACCCTTGAGTGCAAGTCCAGCTATGCTGCTCTGTGGGCTAACTGCACTTGGGGGTGGGGGTGAGGGCATATGGTCTCTTTTGCCCTTAGCAACCAGGAAGAATTAAATTAGTGTATCAGATCTCCAGCATTCTCTAGGCAGGCCAGACAGACAGCCTAGTGAGGGGCTGTCCTTAAGTAAGTGGTGACTGGGAAAACAAGATCTCCTTTCTGCAGCATCAGTAAATATGGCAAACACCAGACAGCCTGGATGCCTACGTCCTGGGCAGAATTTGATTTAGGAGTTCTTTTTTTCCCAGTGAGTCATAATTGTCATGGTCCTAACACCTGTCACCAGAAAAAAGGCAAAATCAGTGTAATCACCAGAGCAGTTGCCTCAGGAATACATTTTCTAGTAATTTGGTTGGAGGAAGTTCAAGAATGCAAGTACTGGGTTGATTTCAAATGTGAAGAGACCAGAGTTGGCCTAAGTGCTGAGCTTTCTGAATTTAAGGAAGAAAAGAAAGGAGAGAGAAGTTATCATTAACAACATCAGGAAATCAAGTTATTGAAGGTTCATTTAGTAATAGGTAAAATCATCTCTGATACTAATATTTCTAGTCTGCATGAAACAATGAAAAAAAATTATTGGATTCCCCAACTGAGCAATTAGTGATGGGGTTGGCCAGATAAAAAGATGAAGCTTGATGGCCAAAAGAATAATTGTCTGGGATTACACCTACATTTTAAAACAAAACCAGATGAGGGGAGCCCTGGGTAGCTCAGTGATTTGAGCATCTGACTTGTGATTTCGGCTCAGGTCATGATACCAGGGTTGTGGGATCGAGTCCTGCATCAGGCTCTGTGCAGAGCATGAAGCCTACTTAAAATTCTCTCTCTCTTGCCCTCTGTCCCTCTCCCCCACTTGCATCTCTCTCTAAAATAAAATAATAATAATATAATTAATAAAATAAAATAAAGCCAGATGAAAAGATGACTAAGGGGGGGAAGGGTCTTTAAGTGGTAGGGTGGAGCTTACAATTGACAGCATATTGCTGGTAATATTATTTTTTTGTTCATGTTATTAAATTCCTTAAAGTTCCTAAAGGACATCTAGATGAAATTAAAACCACAAACCAATGTTGTTATCCTATTCCTAAACCATCAACTTGGAAATTCCTGTTGCTGAGAGTCCAATTTTTTAAAATTATTTTAGCAAATCAAACTATAATAGAATGATTCCAGCTTTGACATTTAATCTTTAACAACTTTTAAGCCTTACTTCTCTTGCTTCCCCTTTCACCCCACAGCTGAACAAGCCATAAGGCCCACATATTTTTCCCCTTGGCACCAGTAGAATATTCAAACCATGCAAATAATGGCCAGAGGTTATACTTATCCTGGCCCCATCCCCTGATCCCAAGATCAATTGTCTCTTATGTCACTCAAGCCATTCCAAACAGGCTTAAGTATCTGCCCTATTCTCCCTCAGGAAGAAAAAGAAATAAAAGGCATACAGATTGGAAAGAAAACAAAAAGCTGTCTTTATTTAAATATAGCATGACTATAGAAAATCCTAAGGAATCTACCTAAAAGAAACTAGAACTAATGTGTGAGTTTAGCAAGTTTGCAGTTTATGAGGTGAAGTTTTTTTAGGTTTTATTTTTATTTATTTTTAGAGAGAGAGAGAGCACATGTGTGTGAGCGGGAGAGGGACAGAGAGAGAGGGAGAGAGAAAGAATCTCACACAGGGCTTGATCTCACAAACCTTGCAGTCGTGACCTGAGCCGAAATCAAAAGCTGGATGCTCAATGGACTGAACCACTCAGGCACTCCTCTGAGGTCAATATTTTAAAAATCAATTGTATTCTATCAACTAGCAACAGTTGTAAATGGAAATTTTTTTCAGTTTATTTATTTATCTTGAGAGAGACAGAGACAGTGCAAGTGGGGGAGGGGCAGAGAGAGAAGGAGAAAGAGAATCCCAAGCAGACTCTGCACCATCAGCATGGAGGAAGGAGCCCAACTCGGGTCTAGAACCCACAAAACCATGAGATCATGACCTGAGCTGAAACCAAGAGTCAGATGCTTAACTGACTGAGCCATCCAGATGCCCCATAAATGGAAATTCTTAAAATTTATTATAACATCAAACCATAAAATTCTTAAGTATAAATTTAGCAAAATATATGCATGATCTATACACAGAAAACTATAAAAAATTGCTGAAAAAATTTAAAAGACATAAATAAATTGAGAGATATACTATGGTCATGGTTCAGAATACTCAATATTGTTAAGATGGCAATTCTCTCTAAATTAATTTATCGATTCAGTGAAATTCCAACAAAAAATCCAAGAATTCTTGTAGAAACTGACAAGATGATCCACAAATGTATATAGAAATACAAAAGAATTAAAGTAGCCAAAATAATTTTGGAAAAAGGGATAAAGTTAACCTCAGGATTTATTATAATGCTACATTAAACTAGAGAGAATGGTACTGGCATAAAGTTAAACATACATATCAAAGTAACAGAATTAAAATTTCACAAATAGACCCCCATATATATAGTCAATTGATTTTCAACAAATGTTCCAAGGCAATTCAGTGAGGGAAAGGAAATCTTTTTTCACAAATGATGCTGAGATAACTGAATATCCATATGCAAAAAATAAAACTCTACATTCTCCAACATACAAAAATGAACTTGAAGTGGATTATAGGACCAAACATAGTTTTAATAAAAGCTATTGTAAAATTTCCAGAATAAATCATAAGAGAAAAGCTTAGTGACCTTTTGTTAAGCAAAGTTTTTAAAATTGGATTTAAAAAAGCATAAAGTATTTAAAAATAGAAAAAAACTGGATTTCATTAAAATTGAAAACATTTGCCCTTCCAAAAACACTGTTAAGAAAAGGAAAAGGCAAGCCACCAACTATTACAGGAGCGGATATTTGCAAAACCTGTGTCTAATGAAGGACTTTTACCCAAATTATATTTTTAAAATGCTTACAATTCATTAAGAAGAAAATGACAACAATAAAAGGAAAGACTTTGTAGACACTTCACCAAAGGAGATACATGAATGGCAAAACTGCTCAACCTCGTTAGTCATCTGGGAAATGCAATTAAAACTGTAATTGAATATACCACTCATACTCCAGGACTCTAGAATTTCTAAAATCAAAGACTGACAGTTCCCAAGGATGAGCAAGGATATAGGACAACTGAAATGCTCAAAAATTTGGATTTCTTACAAAGTTAAGCACACATGTGACCCAGCAACTAAGATTCTAAATATGTACTCAATAAAAATAAAAATATATGCTAACATGGAGATATATGCTCATATATTCATAGCAGCTTTACTCATCATAGCTGAAAACTGGAAGAATAAAAAACAAATATTCACCAAATGGTAAAAGGAATAAATATTTCCGGATGCACTCATATAATAGAATATTGCTCAGCAAAAAAAGAAAAGGACTACCAATAAACACACAGCATGTATGAATCTCTAAAGCATTATGCGAAGTAACAGAAATCAGACATAAATAAATAAATAAATAAATAAATAAATAAATAAATAAATAAATAAATAAAATAAGTCAGTGGCTAAAGGAGCCAAGGAATAGGGAGAGGGGATGAACTGCAAATGGCAAAAGGAAACTTTTTGAGGGGATACAAATGTTCTAGATTGTGGTTACAATGGTTACTACACAACTGCAGATATTTGTCAGATTTCATCTAATTGTGCATTTCATCCAATGAATTCTATTCTAAAAATCTATTCTGAGGAGAAACCTTTGATATGTAGAAAAATGAGCCAAATGGTATTTATAATACCATTTAAAATAAGGGAATAATGTCCAATTGGGAACAGTGTCCAATTGCAAGAAATTTAATTAAGTAAATCATGTATATCTATAAAATGGATTGTTATGAAGTTATTTTAAAATGATGATGTTGATATTTAATGGCACAAAGATTTTGGGTTATTTCTATGTAGATAGGGTAGTATACCCATTGTCCACTTTATTATCCATTTATGTGATTGTTTCATGTATGTATGAGCACGTATGTATATATGCATATATTTAGATCTCTATATATTATTATAAGGTTATGCACTACCACACTAACTGGTTGTTTCCTCATTTTACTTATATTTATTTCCTAAGTGTCTGTTAATACTCATGCATTTCTCTTGAAGTAAGAGAGAAAAACAAAAGTTATTACCTTAAAAATATATATCCTGCTTTTAAGAGGATTATGGTCTAGATAGAAAAAGAGACTTGTAAATAGCATAATATATGGTGGAATGAAATGAGCACTCATGGAAGGTGAGGGAGAATTGATTGGGTCCAGTATAGTCTCATACCAACACTGGAACCACTATACTCTCCAGTAACAGACCATGACCATGTTATTCTATCTGAAACATCAAGCTCACTTTCTTTACTCATAATCATTTTCTCTAAGGGGGTCCATGATCCCTAACTGCCACTTGATCCCCTATCCCAGTGCATAAGAAAAATATACTGACATTTGAACTTTAGTTGTGGATTACATTCAATTTTCCTTCCACAACGAGTCAAAGATGCACCATACCTGCCACAGTGTCCTTGAACTGCAGGTCAAGGACAATTTCCAGAGCTCCTCTGGAAATTCCATAATAGAACACAACCTGCTGAGGGGAAAGGTCACGTCTAAAGGCATGGTATCCCCAGTGCCTGGCACACCAAAGAGGCTTACTAATATTTGCTAATTGTTTACTGAATATATTGAGAATAAAAGCAAAAGCTCAATATTGTTTTGGCTGGCTATTACTCTGACTTATCTAGGAGGACTTCCTGAAAGAGCTGGAATTCTCTTGTTTAAAGCAATGTCTGCACACTGCCTCCACCCTTGTTGTGCTCTGATACTTGGACTAATTCCAAGACACAAATGTTTCCTTCTAGTCACTTTCCATCTCACCAGGTGGGCTATTAATAGACTAAACCTATTTCCAATGTTTTCTACCAAACTTTCCTAGTACCTCTGCAAAGGGCTGAGCAAGTCCAGCAATGAACGGTTTGGTCCAAATTACCCAAAAACCTCCTCAATGTTCTGTATTCACTAAAACCCCAAACATATTCCTACCTGGCAGTTTTATATAGTATTTTTCAAACTCTTTGGGCTTTCAACAAAACTGAATCCTGGTGCAAATCTGTTTGTGTTCCATTCCATTCAAACCCAACTTTTCCAGAACCATCTAGTGTTTGTAGTTAGAAGCCTACAAAGTCTTGTGTCTAAGGAAAGATAGCAGGGAATCCCAATTCACACTTGAAAAAACTAAGAATTTAAAAACCAAGCATGAATAGAGACTGTATTATAATAAAATTCATATTATAAATTTTAATTTATGGTGTAGCAAAACGAATGCAGTCCTAGGAGTGAGATATTGAATCCAAAATCTGCCGTTATGGCCTGATTAAGGGAGGTCACCAGCTTTCTGAGAAACCTCGGTATCCTCCTTTATTGTCTAGGGGAGCTTGTTTCTTTTATCTGGGTCACAAGACCCTTTAAACTCTGGCATTCTATGATTTTATAATGTCCCCTTACAAATGCCTAGGAGAGGCAATCATTTGCAAGATGCTTCCCTAGTCCCTGACTTGTCTCATTGTTTGTCAGTGTGTGCAACAACAATAAATAACCCATTGGTTGCAAGAAAAGTACATGTTGGATCAAGCTGACATGCCTGCTCTCTGCCTTCTGGAGAGGACAGAGGAGGCTTTGATGTTGTCAGAATGAGTTCCACATTTTGACCTAGAGGCCCTTCAATTCCAAGTGGCCTCTATTGCCAAATACATGAAACAATTATTTACAATTAAAGAAGCACTGTGTACCTCTTTCGAAAGTGCCACAGTGTTTTATTTTTAAAAGAAAAACAAAGCATAATCCCTAAGATTAAATCTCTGATCCAGAAATGGAAAAAAAAAGGTGGGGGCCCAGAACCTTCTCTTTATATACTGTTCCTGCTCAATGGCAGGTAAGGAACAGGGGAAGTGATGTAGCCAGTCTGCATGTTAATAGAAAGCTAATCCAGATTTCTGGTTTATAATGAAGAAAGACATGAAACAGATATGTGTTGTCCTACCTGGCACTCAAAATTCTTGAGGCCTTTCTCTGCTCAACTCTGGTCTCCAGATCAACCCTTTCCTTAGGCTAAGACTTAATAGTGGCCCATGGGATTGGTAATGTACAAAATGCAGCACAATTCTTGTCACGTGAGAATTGTTACTTCCTTTCCCCTTCCCCAAATGTGCTGTAAGATATCCAAAGGCCTGTCTTGCTCCACATTGACTCAGTTCTTTCAGAATAGAGTGACATTTTCTGGAATGTATCTTAATGGAATTCTAATCCTGACAAATAAAGTGACACATGTACTAATAAGTTTGAGATGTATTGCATAATCTTATTTTGAGGTTCACTTACAATATTAAAGGCTCTAAGAAATTCCACACATTATAATTATTTACTTACTCATTTAAATTCAAGTTAGTTAATATATAGTGTACTACTGGTTTCAGGAGTAGAACCCAGTGATTCATCACTTACATATATACCCAGTACTCATCCCAACAAGTACCCTCCTTAATGAATGGCTATCACCCATTTAGCCCACTCCCCACCCACCTCCACTCCAGCAACCCTCAGTTTGTTCTCTGTATTTAAGAGTCTCTTATGGTTTGCCCCCATCTCTGTTTTTATCTTATTTTTCCTTCCATTCCCCATGTTCATCTGTTGCGTTTCTTAAATTCCATATAAGAGTGAAATCATATATTTGTCTTTCTCTGACTGACTTATTTTGCTTTGCATAATACACTCTAGTTCCATCTACCTTGTTGCAAATGGCAAGATGTCATTCTTTTTGATCATGGAGTAATATTCTGTTGTATAGATAGACCACATCTTCTTTATCCATTCATCAGCCAATGGACATTTGGGCTCTTTCCATAATTTGACTACTGTTAATAGCACTACTGTAAACATCAGGGTTCATGTGCCCTTTCAAATGAGCATTTTTGTATGCTCTGGATAAATACCTAGTAGTGCAGTTGTTGGGTCATAGAGTAGCTCTATTTTTAATTTTTTAAGGAACCTCCATACTGTTTTCCAGAGTAGCTACACCAGTTTGCATTCCCACGAATGGTGCTTTTGTTATTGGCCAGGAACTGCAAAGACCACTGAGCACTTTGTCTATAAAGATTGTCCCAAACTTCCTGACTTATTCCCCTCCCCCCGGAAAACTTCCACTAGTGGGAAATAATCTCCCCTCCTCTGAACTATATCTTTATTTACATCTGTCTTATAAACTTTTTGTTTTTTATATTACTGATATATAGAGATATGTCTTATCTATTCTGATTGACCATACACTGGCTAGAGAAAAGGTTCCTCATTCTTCAACTCTTATCTACCATAGAAGACCTTGTACATGTGGTCACTTTATACATAACTGATTGAATGGATCAATCAGTCTGGGAACTAGCATCTCCTAAATGTTTGCACCTTCAATTGGCAAATAATAATGCAATCTACATAAATTCTCAATTAGTTAAAAAGAAGATACTAAGCTCAAAGCTAAAGTTGGAAGGATTAAAATATTAATATTAAGGTATAAGCACCAAATATCTCTCTTTCTCTCTTTACCAATTCAGTTACAGAAAAACTGGATATCATCACTCTTTGACCTCCAGATCTGGAAAGTGTGCTTAATAGTCATGCAATTTAGGTACCATAAACTGACTACAGAGAGAAATGTTAATTTCAGTGAATTCATTATAAAAAGAATATATTATTTGTGAATAGCCTTATGTAGGCTCAATATTCAGAAAATATTAAAATGTTAAAGGTTTGATGCCATGTCTTATTTGTTAGAAGGGCGATTGTTCTAGTTAATTTTATACTTTAATTATTTAAAAGTTACCAAATAAGTGGTTCACATAAATGGTCAATTTGGAAACAATTTTAGTTTCACAAAATGTACCCAATATTAAAACCAGACTGACGGAATTAGGTAAGTCTTTGGAGGATGTGAGTGTTGAGCTCTAGGGAATAAATATGAATAAGATATAATCTCTGTCCCTAATAGGTGTGCCATATAGCAGAGTTTCTCAACCTTGACACTACTGACATACTGGACCGAATAATTCTTTGTTGTAAGAGGCTGTCCTGTACATTGCAGAATGTGCATTAGCATCCCTTGCCTCCTCCTACTAAATGCCAGCAGCACTCATTCAACTTTGAGAATTAAAAAATGTCTAGTCATTGCTACATGTATCTCTCGAGGGACAAAGCTGCCCCAGCAGATAACTTTCGCCATGCAGGAAGAGATGCTTACAATTGTATAGGGTTTCAGAGTCATCTTCTGGCCATCAATTCTCATTTTACAATCCTATTAGATATAGAAAATGAAGAAAACCTTGGGCTAATTGTAGACCACAACCAAAACACAACAATAAATGTTTAATATTAGTTCCCCTATTTATAGAAGGATAGAACTTCACACACTTTCCAGGGGTTTGCTACTTATAATTTATTTACTGAGTTCATAAAGATAGAAGCATCTGATATGGTTCTACATGCAATTAAAATCTACTTGAACAACAGAAGTAATAGAAGTAAACTAAAGGTATCTTAGAGATGATCCGTTTTACTGAGTTCATAAAGATAGAAGCATCTGATATGGTTCTACATGCAATTAAAATCTACTTGAACAACAGAAGTAATAGAAGTAAACTAAAGGTATCTTAGAGATGATCCGTCTATTCCTCTTGTTTTTATATAAGAAAACCAAGATCCAGAAAAGTCAGAAAGGTGATATGACTTGAGGATATTTACCTAGTAAGTGAACTTGGGCTAAAACATAAATGTCTTGGCTCCAAGCCAATAACTTGGACCAATACCAAATATTAGCTAACAGCTAAATAGCATAAGACAGATTACAAATTCTGGAGGTGATCAGAGTGAAAGGAAGCTGGAGTAGTCACAGTAGGCAATGAAGGAAAGGAACTCAAGGCAGGCCTTAAAGATCACAGGCAGCTTCAGGAAAGGGATTGAAAGGGCTGTGGTAACTTTCCCATGGCCTTAGTGCTAAGTCGGGAATGACATGAGAGGAGGCAGAGAGGCAGGAAAGGATCTGATATGAGCCAGGAACTGAGTTCATGTAGGGGAAGCATAAAAATAAGATTTGGGACAGTTTTCAAAATCATTCTGAGGAACCCCAGATTACCTTCTTTTCTGGATATTGTCCCTACTTTTGTTCTTCAATTTGCAACTGCGAAATACCCTTCTGGCTCACAGAGGGCCTTTCAGAGCAGCCCTGCTAGAGGTGAAAGGTATCCCCAGGCTCTCGGAAACCCTTGGAGCTGCCAGCCCCAAAGCCATAATCTTTGTGATTCAATTGAGAATTCAAAAAATTCCCACACACCAAAGTGCCAGGAAGAAAAACAATCATGGTGTTTCTAAAACTGAAAATTTCATCACTTCTTTCCCTTTAGTATTTGATCTTGGATATTAAAATGGACTTGATTCCTTGTCTTGCACAAGCTGCATTTTCCCTGGGTATCAAGAGATGAGTCTAGCATCAGTGAATGAATTAATGGATCATAAGAAAAATGAATCTGATTATATAATTCCAAAAAATGAATTAAATAAATAAACTCAAAACATGAAAGTTTCATCAAAACCTAGAAAAGATCCATTGACAAGACATCTTCAGGAAAGAGCTGGAGGAAGTCAGCTCACTAATATGGTGAGCTCCTTAGAATGACTGCCTGGAAAAAAAGAGAGAAAGAGAGAAGCCATATTGCATCCTATCAGTCTGTTAAGAATGGAGGTGATCCTTCCAATGTATATGTGTGTGTACATATGTGTGGAGAGGGAGAGGATGAAATTGTGGGATGAAAGACTGGCATTGATTCTAGAAGGATAAAAGTGAAGAAGGTAGATGATTTTTCTGAGGTTAAAAAAATGCAGAGGCAAGTACAACTCTAATACATTTACTTAGTACTACTATCACCGAGTGATAGCCAAGGTGAAAAAAAAGATAGAATTGTCTTTCTCCCACTTCCTCAGGCATTCCTTAGGCAAAACACATCCCTAAGACATTGGAGTGATATATCCCACTGTTCAAGCCTTCTAAACAGATTTGCTGAGTACCAACTATGTAATTTCTTTTCTCTCTTATAACCGAGTTTCTCTTGAATGAAAATGTTTGGAGAGAATTGGGACACCAAACTGGATGAGACACGATGGCATCTGTTTCAGAGATCATCCCAACCCTATTTCTGAGTCCAGTGAAGAGGAGACTGCAGGTAGAAGCCAAAGGAAATGTTTTCAAAGGGACTCCATGAGACGTGGGGACCTGCTCAGTGAGGCATTGATGTTTTAGGTGACATATGATGACAGAAAGCTAGGAAGCATGGCCTTCTCCATACCTCTGTGTGAAGCATCCCTTCAATACAGTGAGAACTTTAGGGAGAGCATGAGGAGACAGCACCCCTTAGCAGACAACACTTACTCAGAAAGAGTGCCCGCAGTCGGGACGCTGTGGGAGCATTTCCTTCAAGGAGCCCTTTCATGTATTGAGCACCTCAGTGAAAGTTTATTGAATAGATCTCTGTGCCAGCCATTCTTCTAGGTTTTGAGGATTCCACAGTGAGCAAGAAGCAAGGGCAGAAGAAGGCAATAAGAGAAATAGAACAGCACACAGAAAACTATTGATGAGCTCATTTGGGACATCCTAGAGACTCCCAGAAGAATTTGGGGTAAAGTGGAGCTAGAAGGCTGTAGTTGGAGGCTGGAACTATGCAGATGAAGACATAATCCAGTTAAATTTTAGTTAATATTCTTACTGAACCCCACTGATACACGCAAACTGGTGTACATATGCATGTACAAGGACTGGAAGAAAATACACCAAAATGGCAAGAGTGGTTATTATGAGAAATAGGATTATGAATATTTTTATATATTTTCATATAATACTATAGATTTCCAAATGTTATAGGGTGAGTATATATATTTATTATTATCATTACAAACAGAAAAATACTTTTTTGATTAGGGAGGAAGTGGCATTAATCTTAATGCATCTTTTAATTGTTCAAGCAAAGTAAATGTTACCAGAAATGAAAAAACGTGTGTAATTATCTCTCTCTAGGAATAATAATAAAAATCAGCTCTATAACTTCCTAGAAGATCAATTCTACATCAATAAGTAGATAATTATTTGAACCCTCCAGACAATTCAAGAATTCAAATATTACATCTTTGTCCTGGTATCTCTATAAGGAGATGAAGTGGTTTACATGTTTTCTATATCCTGTTATTACAAATATGTACTTTCTACATCATTTGTAAGAAGTTCTCCTTGAAACATTACTCTTCAAAAGTTTAATGTTATCTCTAATGAAACAATGCACCTTAATGTTATATACATTAATTACTTCTCCTAGAGAACCACAATTCAACCTAGTAACTGATTCGGCTGGTAGTCCTTTGTTAGAAAAGAAAGCAATGAGAAATTTTATCTAGTTTTTCTCCCTTCAGATCTAACTGCAATTATAAAATTCGAAAATTAATTTTCCTAAATACAATGCACTTTATGCCAACACAAGCAATAAGAAATGAAGTAAGATACAGAGATATGTAGCAAGCCTGGAAAGGCCAGGCTTCTGTGGGACATAAAAATGAAGGTTTAGCATCGGGACTCAAAATGTGAAAATTCCTGGCAGTAAGAGACTCTGGAAAGAAAGGTGATAGCACTGATGTACAGTGTTGTCCCCAAATGGGTCCCTAATTAGTGGCTGATGATGATTTAGTGGCAACTATGCACTCCCAGAAAATAAACTATAACTGCTAATTTGGTTGGATCAGACCTTCAACACAATTCATCAAAGAGACCTTCCAAGAATTTCCAAGGAGGCTTCCTGTCCACAAAACAGTCATAATTCCAATCAATCTAAACAGCAGGGCAAGCTGATGGGGCTTCAGGAGCCAGAGAGGCTCCATCATAAAGGATGCCCCAGGCCTCCCAGCCAGGACATGCACACACATGGATGTATATGTGTACTCTGTCTTAGAAGTCCAGACCTTAGGGTCTGTTTGTGCCCTTCCAGACCTGATTGGTTCTGAGGTAATCTTTGAAAAGAAGAAGTTCACTCTGCTTAAGTCAGGTTCATTGGGAATCTTTGATACATTACAGACCTTCTTTTAAGCCCTCTGATAAGATCACTTGGGAAATCTAAAAGAAGAGTTATGAAGGGCATCACAGATCACAGCCAATCTATAGAAAAGTTTGACAACTGGTTCTTTCTATCACATTGAAAATGTAGGAACTCTCCAGTCAATACTCTACACTGTTTTCTTATTCAGTCCTAGCCTGCTCAGGGAGCCAGGGAGAGCCAGTTGGAAGACATGAGATACTGGGGGAACTCTCCCCTGCCTGATGGAGATAAACCAAGTTGGATTCTCAATATACTGCTAAGCCTTGCCAAATAAACTGTTCTGCCTGAGTAACAATCCAACAACCTTATTGTAAAAATGCATATACTTTTCCACATTACAAAGGCCATACAGTTACAAATGCAAGCCTTTCAATGATTGTCAAATCACACAAGAGGATGGAAATGACATTCATGTTGAATTACAATTCATCTCTAGGGTACTTGCCAAGCTTTCTCATTGTTTCCATTTTTTTTCTTACAAGAGGAAAAAAATATGCTTTGACTTGTTTCCACTTACAAAGAGAAATGCAGAACTAAGTAGATATCTTAATAGTTCCTCTCTTGCTTTCAAGGGAGAAGACAAGTGGAAAAAATGTTAAATACATACATAGAGAGGGAGAATCCTTCCCATTGAAGCTAAAATGTGGGTGAAACAAGAATAGTTGTATATCAGAAAAAAATTTTTGACCCACATTACCAAGCTAAACTCTAAGAATCATCTGGAAAATACGTTCTGAAGCAAATTAATCTGATGCTATTTTGTGGCACTCATCAGTTGGAGTTATTAAGATTTAGGTCATATTTCCTAGTCTACACTGCTGGGGCTCAGCAGTTCCATTATGGACAATCTCGTAGGTAAGAAGGCAAGTCTCTATAAAGAAAAGAGTGAGGGTAAGGCACGTGGACTTGATGCCAAAACGTAGCTCTGCCATTTACTAGCATTGGGTTCTTGGGGAAGTGAATTAACTTCTCTGAGCTTTGGCTTCCTCATTCATAAACTGATGACAATAATAGTATCTTCCTCATTAGGTGTGCTATTATATGTAAAGCAGTTAACACCTTTCTGGCACAGAAGTATACAAGCATGCATTAAACGAGGAGTCAGCAAACTATGGCCTGTAGGTCACCAGTTTTTGTAAATAAAGCTTGATCAGAACACAGCTACACCTATTCCTTTACATAGTGCATGTATGTACAAACCATGTGGTTTGTAAAGCTGATTATTTGCTATCTGGCCCTTTCCAGAAAAAGAAAATCAATATCTGCAATACCATAAAAAACTATTATTATGATAGCTTGCTTTTTTTTATGTAGGAAGAAACTGACTTTCAGAAAAGTGTAGCAGCTTAGTGAAAATCCCCCAGCAAGGTGATGAGGGCTTCTCATTCCCTTTCCCATTCCATATTCCTTACCCTGCTTGTAGAATCTCGAATGAAGTCATTTTTTCAGGAAGTATATTTAGTGTAGGGCCTCATAATACATCTGCTAGTTTTTCAACGGATTGGTTTTCAATTTAAATTTAACTTACTGAAACCAACTATTATTATTCACAGGTTTGAAGGTGATTAAAAGTTGTACATAGCCAAGTTCATTCCAAGGACCCTGCCCCCAAAATATTCTGGACACAAATTTGGCTCAGATGTCTCCACTATGCTTATTATCTCTCTCTGTGCTCAGTCTGCTTTGAAATCAGTAAGAGCAGAAAACATACCCAGCTGGGGAGTGTGCCCAACTAGAGCCCTAATCTCTGAAAATAAGTTCAACAAAAGCCTCAGGGTCGCCCAAGTTATCATTGAGCCAGCGGATTAAAAACTGAGACATACAGACAAATTGGCAGTTGAAACTTAAAGTTTTCCAGAAAGACAGTTCAACTCAAAAAGCATTTTACTTCCACAACACCCTGGCTCACTTACTGATAAGCTATAAAGAGACATTTTTATAAAGTGAATTTGATGTGCATCTCTGTTCTGTTTACTTCTACCCTCAGAAGTCCCTTGATATTAAAATACAAAGTAGAATTTGAACTGATCCTTTAAAAAAGGGAAAAAATCCACACATAACTTGAGAGAAAAGGCAAGTGAAACAGGATTTCTGCGGGTTCATCTCGAAGGTTGAAGAAAGCATCAGAATACACACAAATGGTTCCTTGGGGCCTTTATGTCATCTGCCTTTCCACTGAATAATCTTTACAAACCTACTTTGTTAAAAACAAGAATGGTTTTAGAAATAGAACTATTTTCTCACCCAGATGTTGACTTGGTTTATTTGTAGAGATAAAATGTCCTTCTGTGATCTAAAACTGAACTTGTAACTACACTTAAAAGTCATATAGAAGGAGAGACGTACTGAATTCAAAAAATGTGCTCTAGGATTTGGAGTTGATGAAAAATAGCATCTAGATTTGAACAATGGGAGGTTTTGGCTGTTATTTAGATTCTTTAACATTTTATTCAATTTAAGATAACTTGTTTTCTTCTTTCCTAAATGGTTCTGGCATTGAAAGCAAGTGTCAGACTTGAGGCAGAATTTTACAGCAAAGCGACAAAAGCCTGACAAGCTTTATAATGGGAATGCTGATACCACTGTAACACACTAACATGATTGGAAGCACTACAATGTAATCAAAATATGCAAGAAATGCATTTTTTCCTATATTATACAAGAGGATATGAAATTGCCACATTGAAATAGAGCACATTTTCTGGTTATTTATTGGATTCTGACATCATAACAACAGTGCACAATACAGGGTGACTTGAGGAAATGCAAAAATTCAATCAGCACATGCATGAGAAATCTGGACATAGGTCATGGCCAACTTGTCTTGCTTCCTCATTGAAACCAACTGGAATCTTCCTACAACGAGCAACTTTCATTTTTTTAAGTATAAGTTCATCAAGAGGATTTAGAAGAAGAAGGAAAATATTGAAGCCTAACCACATAAAGAAGGGAAAACAGCAGAACACCCCACTTGTCCAACCCAAGGCAGATATATAATAAAACAAAATGCCTTAAATGCAAGTCCTGATATGGTGTTCCTTCATGATGGGATTGAACAGGAAAAAAAAATGAGGATATGAGAGCTGGTCCCTCAGATTCACACAGCTCCACCCCAGTTGGAGAGCCACAGTTCTGCATGCTTTCATGAAGAGATGGGCCACATCTTAGTATTGGATCAGAGTGTCCCCATTTCCTATCCCAGGCAGAATCTCTCTTACCACTTTCTATTGGAAAGTAGACCAGTCCTGCTACTTCACCATCAATAGAGAAGTTAACCCATGGCCTTCTTTTCTGTTTCTTCTGTCTTTTAAATTTTGAGCACCTCAATTTTCTTAGCTTTTCTTGGGAGGGTGTATGCATTCACTTTTCCTTACTGTCATCATTTTGATAGCTTGCAATTACATAGCACTTCCCACTTTCTACACTCTTTCAAACATCCCATAGCACCCCGATACAGTAGTAGTATTCCCAGTTTACTCAGGAAATGAAGCCAGTATTAAAAGACTCATTATTTACATACATGATCCATTTCCACCCCCATCCTGAGAAAAGGATTTATTGTGACTTCACATTCATCAGTATTACATAAATGACTTTCCCATATAAGCAAAACTTCTTCCTTTGGACACCAAAACTTCATTTTAACCATTTTGTAGGAAATTCTTCTCAAAAAGCTTCTATGTCATAAAGAATAGGAAAAACTGGACAGCTACATGCCAAAGAATGAAAGGACCATTTTCTTACACCAAACACAAAAATCATTCAAAATGGATTAAAGACCTAAAAGTGAGACATGAAACCATAAAATTCCTAGAAGAAAATATAGGCCATAATATCTTTGGCATTGGCCATAGCAACACTTTTCCAGATATGTTTCCTCAGGCAAGAGAAACAAAAGCAAACATATACTATTGGAACTACATCGAAATAAAGGGCTTTTGCACAGCAAAGGAAACAAAAAGATAACCTACTGAATTGGAGAAGATATTTGCAAATGATACATCTAATAAGGGGTTAATATCCAAAGCATATAAAGAACTTATACAACTCAATACCAAAAAAACAAATAACACAATTAAAAATGGGCAGAGGACCTAAATAGACATTTTTCCAGACATTCAGATGACCAACAGCCACATGAAAAGACACTCAACATAACTCATCATCAGGGAAATAGAAATCAAAACCACAATGAGATATCACCTTAAACCTGTCAGAATGGCTAATAATAAAAAAACAAGACATAATAATGTTGGCAAGGATGTGGTTAAAAAAAAAAAAAAAGAACCCTCATGTAATTGGTGTAGCCACTGTGGAAAACACGGAAATTCTTCAAAAAAATTAAATATAGAAATATCATAAGATCTAGTAACCCCATTACTAGGTATTTACCCTCCCCCCCAAAAAAACTAAAACACTAATTTGAAAAAAATATATACAATATATATGCAACATTATTTGCAATAGCTAAGATATGGAAACAACATAAGTGACCATTGTTGAATGGAAAAAGGAGATGTGATGTGAGCGCGTGAGCGCGTGCGCGCGCGCGTGTACACGCACACACACACACACACACACACACACACACACAGGAATACTACTTAGCCACAAAAAAGTGAGATCTTGTCATTCATGACAACATGGATGAACGTAGAGGCTGTTATGCTAAGTGAAATAAGTCAGGAGAGAAAGACAAACACTACATGATTTCACTTACATGTAGAATTTAAAAGACAAAACAAAGTAGAAACAGGCCCATAATATACAGAGAGCAAACTGATGGTTGCCAGAGGGGAGGAGGCTGGGTGAAGGGGAGTAGGAGACCCAGGTTTCCAGTTATGGAATGAATAAGTCATGGGAATAAAAGGTACAGCATAGGGAATATAGTCAGTGGTATTGCGGGAGTACTGTATGCTGACAGATGGCAGCTTCACTTATGGTCGGCACAGCATAACCTATAGAGTCTTCCAATCACTATTTGTATACCTGAAACTAATGTAACAGTATGTCAACTATACTTAAACTTTAAAAAAAATTTTTTTAAATTTATTTCTGAGAGAGACAGAGAGAGAGAGAGACAGAGAGAGACAGCATGAGCAGGAGAGGGTCAGAGAGAGAGGGAGATACAGAATCTGAAACAGGCTCCAGGCTCTGAGCTAGCTGTCAGGATAGAGCCTGATGCGCGGCTCGAACCCACAAACTGTGAGATCACGACCTGAGCTAAAGTCAGACGCTTAACCAACTAAGCCACCCAGGTATCCCAATATACTTCAACTTAAAAAAAAAAAAAAGAGCTCATATGTCACAAAGGATAGCAATATAATTTAACCTTTTTTGTTTTTTTAAGTTATTTTTAAAAATTTAATGTGTTTTTTTTTTTTTTTTTAATTTGAGAAACAAAGAGAGAGCAAGAGAGAGCAGGGAAGGTGCTGAGAAAGGGAGACAAAATCCAAAGCAGGCTCCAGGCTTTGAGCTGTCAGCACAGAGCCCAATATGGGGCTCAAACTCACAAGCAATGGGATCATGACCTGAGCCAAAGTAGGATGCTTAACCAACTGAGCCACCCAGGTACCCCTAATTTAACTTTTTTTGAAGCCACAAGGTTGTCATTATAAAGATCTTGTCTTTTTTTTTTAAAGATGTATAATATAGTTTTGATTTTTTTGTTTTTGTTTTTGTTTTTTTACTCTAGCATTTTCCCCCCTGATTATAATCAGGCTATCTGCTGCAGCTTCTTATCTTAGTGGGCTTGCCTCTTACAGTTCCATTTCTGTTTCAAATCCTGCAGAGTCATCTAAATCAAGAATCAGATTACCATGTTCATTAAGAATTTCATGTTAGATAAGGTTCAAAAGATGATATAGAAATTACTGTTAATGGATTTGATGCAGAGACCTTAAAAAAGCTATTTCACATTTCAAAGAAAGCCCTTTCCAACTTACTTTCTATTCAAGGTCATGTTAAGAAAGAAAACCCTGAAGCTGCTAAGTCTGAACCTCAGATACGCCAGGTGTTTGTGAATTTTGATTTCCATTTCCATTCACATCTACCCAATTTCTTACATTCTCCGGTGATTTATTAACAATTAAGACAAAGTAGTAATCTCCGAGTAATGTTACTTTTGTTCCAGTGTTATTGGTATAATTTTAAGTCATAGAAATTTGAACAATCTAGCCCCAAATTGCTTTGAGTAACAGTTCAGGAAGAAAAAGAAACAAAAAACATTATGAAAGTTGATAACTGATCCAAAACATCATTTCCAAGCATTGTTTGGTTTAAAGAGAGGAAAGTCCGCTGGACTAGATGTCAAGAAATTGACTAAGCCATTTGTCAAGAAATTGACTAAGACCAAACAGTCTGTTTTGTTTTTAATTAACTGACTTGATTGAACAAATATTTTTAAGGTCCCACTCAGCTCCCAGATATCCTGGCATTTAAAATACTATCTGAATAGTACAAAATCGATAAGAGGGTGACATCTAGTGGTTCTTAGTTCATACACATATGTTGACTAACAATTCCAATGAAGTCACCACTGATTACTACAATCTCACACATTACAATATTAAGAATTTTAAAACATACATGAATCTAGAAAATCATCTAGTTCAAACCCCTCACTTTATACTCACAACAACTTAGAATCAAAGTGGCCATATCCTTGCTTAAAGACATACAGTGAAAGGTTACCCAAAAAGTCTACTGACTCTAAATCTGGTGTGTTTGTGTTTTACACTTTTATGTTCCCCACGGAAGCCAACAAAAGCAAGAAATAATACCATAAAAGACCAAGGAGATTTTATTCCTTTGTGAAAGATCATTATCTGTTTATGGTTATCATACTTTCTTATAATGTTTGTTTACATGTTTAACTGACCCCATTCATTAGTCATGAGTTTCTGAGGCTACACACCCCAGTTCTGACTCATTTTTGCAGCCCCCACACCTAGAGTTATACTGAACCTATCATTTAAGCTAAAGTCTATCTATTATCTTTCATCTGTCTACCTACCTATCACCCAAGGTTTGATAACATACTGTCAATAAATTCTTTTTAAAATTCAGTGAGGAGTGTGCAATTTTATAAAATAAGAATGTAACTGTATTTTACATGAGGCCAAAAACAAGACAAATTTCCTGAACTATTTTTTCCCAACTCTCTGCTGGAAAACTAACTATCTCTATTCCACATCAATCAGATGAGGCTGACCCAGTCTTTCTTAGCCCCAGAGGTTCATGATCAAGGGCTGGCCAGTACCTGTTTGTCTTCTCCCTAGCCAGTGACTGGTTTGGGGACTTTTCTGCTGAAGCCACTGGGAAAAATGCCTCCTCTTTGTCTGGAAGCTTGAGCTATAAATGTGTAAAGATGATATAGACTTGGAATAATAGCCAAGTCTTCCTACCATTCTTCCTACCACATGGAAAAAGCTCTCCTAAAAAGAGTGAGCACATGAAGGAAAGTAGAGATAGAGACAGTGGCCTGGCATTTTCAAAGACCCTGAATCTGGACATCTATTTTCTTTTTGCTTAAACTATCTTAAGCGGGCTTTTGTCCTTTGAAAATAGGTGCTGATAATACTAAAATACATGACTCAAAAAGCATTTTTTTGAGGACAAGTCTTTCAAATTTAGTTCCCAACTGTTTCTATGTAAAAGAAGGCGACAGTACCCACTTGATGTGAAGATAGAAAGCCATATACTAGATATGAAATATGAATTATCTCTTCCTCTTCCTCCAAATGCCTGTAGAATGCATTACCTGATTCCATAATTGAATATTTATTGATAGCCTCTATGTTGAGATATTTTATTTCTTTGAGGATATTGTGAACTCCCCAAAGGTACAAATCACAGAATAGCTGAGAACAAAGCAGGGCACCTGGGTGGCTCAGTTTGTCAAGTGTCCTACTTCAGCTCAAATCATGATCTCATGGTTTGTGGGTTTAAGCCCTGCATTGGGCTCTGTGCTGACAGCTCAGAGCCTGGAATCTGTTCCCTCTCTCTCTGCCCCTCCCCTACTTGTGCGTGCACTCTCTCTCTCTCTCTCTCTCTCTCAAAAATAAACATCAAAAAAATGTTTAAAAAAAACAAAGCAAACTCTTAGTAAATATTTCTTAATGAATATAAGGTCTAAATTGTGTTTAACTATTCAGTTATATATAACATCCTCAGAAAATATTTTGAGAATTATTTCAAATGAAGAAAAAAGAATTTCCTAATTAAATAAAACTTGCAATAAGAGAGAGACTGATTATGTAATTTGCAGAATTGCCTCCTAAGTGGTTCATCTCACATGGCTGTGGCTGCTAGTTTCCCACTAAAATTAGTTCTTCCCAACAGAAATTAAGCCAGATACATGACTATCCAGGTAGAGACTGAATTCCCCAGCCTCTCTAGCAGCTATGTAACTAAGATTGGACCAATGGGATATGAACAGAGGTGATGATGTGCCACTTCTGAGCCTGAACCTTACAAAATTTAGCTTGAGCAATTTTATTATCTTTTTCCTTTTTTTGTACATTGAAATACAGAAGTGCCAGCAACCCATGCAGATGAGAACAATGCTCTAGGCCAAGAGTCAGTAAACTATAGTCCACAGACCAGCCACCTGTTTTTTTGTAAATAAAATATGATTGGAACACAGCTAGTCCATTTGTTCACATGGTGTTTATAGCTGCTTTTGCACTACAGTGACAGAGTTGAGTAGCTACAATAAATACTGTATTGGCCTGCAAGCCTACAATATATACTATCTGGCTCTTTCAGAAAAAGTTGCCAGACATAGGGACTCACTATGGCCAGGGGAAAGCATAAATGTTCCACCGTGGTCCATTTGGTTCCGGGGAGGTTATACCACCAGGGAGCTCCACTTTAATTAACCCTCCAAGATGAGAAGAATTCAGCCAACTCTATAGGTCCTCAAACTAACTCAGTGGCTCAGAATGAAATCCCAGTATCAACCCTGCCAAGGCAGTTCTTAGGAATATGAATAAAGATTGTCCTAAAAGTCAATGGGAAGATATAATAGTTAATTTTGTATGTCAACTTGACTAGGGCATGGGGTGTCCAGGCATTGGTAAACCATTTTGGGGGCTGTGTCTGTGAGCGTGTTTCTAAGTAAAAAAAACATTTCAGTGAGTAGACAAAGCGGGTTACTCTTCCTAATGTAGGTAGGCCTCATCTAATCAGTTGAAGTCCTGAACAGAACAGAAAGGTTGAGTTAGAGGGAATTCTTCTTGCCTGATGATTTGAGCTGGGACATTGGTGTTTTCCTGCCTTCAGACTCCAACTGAAATACCAGCTCCTCTTGGGTCAGAAACTCTCCTTCTGGCTTTCAGACTAGAGCTTACACCACCGCTCTCCTGGATTTCCAGCTTTCTGAGTCCAGATGTTGGGACTTCTCAGCCTCCATAACTACATGAGCCAATTCCTGATATCCTGATAAGAAACTAATCTCTCAGTCTCTCTCTCTCTCACTCTACACACACACACACACACACACACACACACACACCCTTTTAGTTTTGTTTCTCTGAAGAACCTACCACAAAGGATATTTCAAATACATATGTTAATCACCCATATATTCCTACACAAAACTGGAGCAGAAAATATGTTTTTATTCATAATCACAAGTCATCATAATTGCACCACTAGGTAATAAATGGTAAGGGGAAATATGGATATGTGCAGATTGTGTGTGTGTGTGTGTGTGTGTGTGTATGTGCAGATTTGTTTGAAAGAAAAATAAGCTGGCCATGTCATTCAGTTAAAAAACCAGGTGGTCCTGTACCAATAAGCACTCAAAGTCAACATTTTCAGAAGCACTTCCAGGTTATTGCCCTAATACACAATTTTCCTTTAGGTTTGATAACATCCAAGGATTGCACAGGTAGAACTTCATCCTTTCAGACCAGTGTTCTCAGCTGGGTGTGATTTTGCCCCCACAAGACATTTGGCAAGGTCTGGAGACAATTTGGGTTGTCACGACCAGGAGAAGGGTATTACTGGCATCTTGTAGGTTGTTGCCAGGGATACAGCTAATCACCCTACAACGCATAGAACAGGCCCCTCCCCCTCACCAACAAAGAATTATTTGGCTCAAAATGTCTATAGCACTGAAGTTGAGAAAACCCTGCTTTAGACAAAAGATTGTGCTAGCTGAGCAAGATAACATGTCAAAGTCAAACAGTCATTTATTTAGTGAAAATTAATTCAGAGCCTTTCCTGGAAGCTGGCTTTCATGGAGAAAAGTGCATGTAGAAAAATGTGAGGTTCTTGAGTACCTTTAGGGAATGGCAGAGGTACCCCACAAAGAAATGAGAAGGGAGAAACACCAAAGACAAATTACACACATTTACAAATTTACAACTGACTTTAGAGGAAAGCATGCCCTTTGGAGATAAGGTCCAGAAACTCCAAAAAGCTATTCAAATGTGTTCCGAGGAGGCAGGGAACATATGATTTCTTGTGTGCCTCAAGCTTGAGCTTTTGTTTCTAAAAGAACTCATTGGTTCCTTTCTGACAAAACTAAGCAGAATACTAAGAGTTAAAATAAGTAAAGAATCAATGCCCAAGCTGTGTCTCTAGACCAGTGTCTCTAAGCCCTGGCCAGACACCAGGCATTGAACCCTCCCTCCTACCCCAAGAGGGCACTCTGGAAACTACTTTTTAAGACCTGGCTTAATTTAAGTCAGCTTAACTCCAAGCTTCATGTATTACCAGGATCCTGGCAAGAAGAGCTGAAATTCACAAACTAGGTAATTTCTTTTTTTTTTTTTTATGTTTTATTTATTTTTAAGAGAGAGAGAGAGACAGAGACAGACAGACAGACAGACAGACAGCATGAGCAAGGGAGGGTCAGAGAAAGAGGGAGACACAGAATCCGAAGACAGGCTCTAGGCTCTGAGCGGTCAGCATGAACCGTGAGATCATGACCTGAGCTGAAGCCGACGCTCAACTGACTGAGCCACCCAGGGGCCCCTCAAACTGGGTAATTTCAAGAAACTTTCATAAAAGGACCATTTTCAACAGTATGGGCATGATATAGGGAAAGCTCAGGAGACAGTGCACTACTTTCGACTAATAATACCACCTTTAATCCTGAAGGGGTATTAGGAGGGAATATTTTTCTAACCACTGGATTCAGAGAGCTGATTAGGAAGGACAACCTAATGAGGGCTATGACATTCAATCAAGGGATGCAGCCAGGCCATGAAGACCCTAAAGGAAGCTGAGAAATAAATATATTCATCTCACTCCCCTCGCTCCTTCTGATCACCTGCTGGTGTTTCTCACTGACAAAATCCAATGGGCACTGAGAAAAAAAGAGGATCATTTATTTTTTTATTTTTTTTTTAAATTTTTTAATGTTTTATTTCTAGGAGAGAGAGAGAGACAGCGTGAGCAGGGGAGGGTCAGAGAGAGAGGGAGTCACAGACTGAAACAGGCTCCAGGCTCTGAGCTGGCAGTCAGCACAGAGCCCGACATGGGGCTTGAACCCACGAACCGCGAGATCATGACCCAAGCGAAAGTCGGACGCTTACCCAACTAAGCCACCCAGGCGCCCCAAAAGAGGATCATTTAATGAAGATCACGTCTGAATCCATTTGGGCTGCTGTAACAGAATACCATAGAGTAGGTAGATGGCTTATAAACAATAGGAATTTATTTCTCATAGTCTGGAGGCTGAGAAGTCCAAGATCAAGGCACCAGCAGATGTGATGTCTGGTAAGAGCCATTTCCTGGTCTATAGATGGATGTCTTCATGCTGTGTCATGGGGGAAGGGGTGAGGGAGCTCTTCGCAGTCTCCTTTATGAGGATACTAATTCGACTCATGAGGCCTCCATTCTCAAAACATAATCACCACACAAGGGTCTCACTTCCTAATATCATCTTATTGGTGGCTAGGATTTCAACATATGAATTGCTGGGGAGACACAAATATTCAGTCTACCATAGTCAGTCTCCATGTCAGACCCAGGGGAAGAGTAGGAAGCAGATCTGGAGGAAAAACTCAGACACTCTACAACATGGCCCTTCCACTGTGATCTTCATCATGCATTTCTGTCCTTAATTCAAATGAAAACTTTGCGTCACAAACACACGTCAACCATTTTATTCTGATTGATATATATTCGTTCACGTTCTCACCTGAAAACTAAATGTTAGCTAGCATTATTCTTCTTCATATTATGAGGGTGGAAATAATGATAAAAAGAAACAAATAATATTTAGCACAGCTGCTACAGTTCTTACGTCTAGAGCTGTTCACTAGCCTAAAGCTGGTAATCATGGCTGTCTTCTTCCCCCACTTATTTCAATGTCCCTTTACCCTCTGATAGCATCTCAGCTGAATTCTTTAGTTGTTAGGGAGATCCAGATAATTTATTCCTTTGCTGACCTTGTCTTTATTGGATTGCCACAGTTTGACACTGAACAGGACTATCTGCTGTGGCAGTATCATGAGGTACTCTAGTGATTCTCTGGATTCTAAACATAATCTTTCCCATATCCACTGTAGAGTAGAAACCCAATTTCCTACTGATTAACAGTATTAGGCACCCTGGCTAGTACAGGGAGGTGAGGAAAAGGTGAGGAAGTAAAGCTAGATCCCAAATAAGAAAGGCCATTTCCTTCTGCCTCCACTCCATAGCACTACAATCCACTCTCTTTGGGACAGAGTGAAAATCCTAAAACAAATCTGCTAGGTCTATTCCTTCTTACTGTTCTTCATTGCACCTGGTAAAAAGTCTAAACTCTTTATATATTGGCCATCATCTCTAAATTCTCCCTCTCTGTCCAGAACCTTCTTTTACCACTACCCCATTTCTATATGGTCCCATACAGACACACAATTTTAAACATCTTTCAGTTTTGTTTTGTTGCTTTCCATGTGCTGAGATTATTCTTCACTTGCAAGACTGTCATTCAGCAAAGAAAAATTAGAATTATGATCCCAGTTACAGTATATATAAAAAGAAAACAGGCAACATAACCTGTTTGTCCTTGAAAACCTTTCTGAAACAATTAACCAATAAATATATGGTAAGCCCATGTTGTGTATTCAACCCTTGGTGAAGGTGTAATGGCTAATGCAATCACATAAAGCAATGCTTCCATCTTCAGTTATCTTTATAGATAACATGGAGACAGTATTTTTAAACATTAAAATAAAAACTAAAAATGATAAAAGATACAAACACTAAGATTAAAATAAAACTGAAGGGCCTTCATACGCTTGCATATGATCGTCTATGGTTGCCAGGAATTAACTTAACATTGGGGTAATGCAGTTTGTGAACAGAAGAAACACACATTTTGGAGACAAATGGAACTGTAGTCCATTTCTAGCCCTGATTTTACTAACTTATAATGAACAAACGACTTAACTTTCCTAAATGTTTCCTCAATGATGCAGTACTATGCAGAATAATTATGAGGATTAAATGAGTTGCTCAAAAGTAGTTGTTGTTATTAAGATGAGATTTCTACATTGAACACAGATATTTAAATGAAAGACACCTAGGCTGGAACCCTGTTAAAAAGAAAAATACAGGTCCAAGATAGAGTCACTTTTGCTACACCAAGTCCCCAAACCAGGGCTTAATACTTAATCTGATTGCAGTTTCAACCTCCTTCAGAAATGTTGTTTAAACAGAACAGTCAGGAATTTTCTGGTCAGCCCCAATGAGGTCATCTGCCAGGCAGGGCCTCTCCATCCCCTAAAAGAAGATGAGCCAATCTGCATGATAAGACCCCTCAGAGCCCCCACCCCCCAGATTTTCAGGGAAAGTAACCTTGGCTGAAACACTTCTTTTTGCTAATGACTTCTTGTCTCACCATTCTTCCCATAGAACCTTTTCCATTTTGTTCTACTCCTCTGGAAGCTCCCCTCTGCTTGCTAGATGGGATGATGACAGATTCATGAATAGCTTAATAAAATCTATTAAATCTTCAAAACTACTCAGCTGGATTTTTGTTCTTTAACACACCAGAAATGTAAATGACTACCTGGTAAATAGAGGCCCCTGACTGGTGAGGAACCAAAGAGAAAAGAGTCCCACCTCTGTCTACCTTGGAGGGAGAAAAGTCTCTGGGAAAAAAGTGGCTTCTGGCATCATAAGAGTAATGGGACACACACTGGTCCTATCTATAGGTCTGCTCAGAGAAAGGGTGAGGTGAGAAACTGAAAATGTGCCACTTAACTGCCATGAGGCATATTAAGGTCTTCAATATTTGTTTGATTTCCAAGGGAACCGTGTACCCAATATATGCTCTAGATATAAATGGTAACTATGAGTTTGCTAATAAGGTCTTATGCTAGGCATTGAGAAATGGCAAGATTTAGACGGATCTGAGGGGTAAGTACATGACCAAGTGAGCAAAGGCCAGGGCACAGAAAAACAATATGTCAGTTTTCTTGGAAATCAAAGGGCAGAGAAGAAAGATAACCTGGAAAGTGATTAGGATCTAAGCTGTGAAGATGTTTTAATGCTAGGATAAAGACAACCATTGCTCAAGGCAATGAAAGACCATTGTAAGGTTCTCAGCAGAGAAGAGAGAGGACAAAAGTGAAGATTCATTCAAGGGGATATTTCAGGATCGTTCCTAATGAACATAGAATAAGTCTGAGAGGGTCATTAGCTAGAACACTCATTTCCCCAAACATAACTCACTTGTAAAGCCCTTTAGAGTTTGCAAAGTACTTTTCATATATCTACTTTCATTCAACTATCTCAACAAATTCCAGAATCGTGTGTTATTCTTATCCTTATTTTATAGATGAAAAACACAAAAACATTACACAGGGTCCCACCAGGAAACAGATGGCAAACTTGAATTAGAGTAATTTAAAGTGTTTATCTACAAAGGGTTATAAAGGGATAGTGGAAGTGTAGAGAACCTGGGACTGGTAATAGTGGGAAATCTATAAGCACTCCTAGGCCAGGAAGAGTGAAGAAAGCCAGCTGTACTGGAACCCACAAGGAAAGAGTCGTGTAGAAAGGATTGCCATGGCATGAGCAGTGACCTTTGGCAGTAAAACATCAACAGGCTAAGGCAACCTCCTCTCATGGAGGTGCTGGGGGAATAGATACCACGGTTTTGTTCTCTGCCCTCCTAGCTCCTGTTGAGGGTCCTATAAATTGAAGCAACTAGAAGCTAATGACCCAGGAGCCTATTTATAGAGGCCAAACCTTTTCTCCCTCAACAGCTTCTCTAATCTCCCCTACATATGAAAAGTTTATCTCCCTAACACAAAAGACATATGTAATCCCCTAAGACTGTGTGTCAACATGCAGTGATCTTGGTTCAATATTCCCTCATGGTACCTAAAATGTTAGCTACCCCTTGTGTTCTTCATATGTGAAAGAAGAAAAAGGCAGGGGAAGGGGAAAAAAAAGGAAGAAGTGTTGTAAAGCATAATTGCTACAATCCATGCTTCTTCCTGATCATGAAAGCTAAGTTGGTCATCACAGCACCAGAACCAGCATCACGGGTGTATATCCTGCGTGGCCAAATGGAGCCCTAAATTTAGAAAAGTCCTGTAATTAGTTAATACTCTCCTGTTGATATATTGAAGTTCTTGATAATATTTGAGCAAGGGGCCCCACAGTTTTATTTTGCCCTGGGTTCTACAAATTATGTAGCCAATCCTGCATAGCTTCCTTTTTATACCATCTATTCAATTTACCTTACCTTTTGTTGGAATTTGGCTAGACAGGGTTCTTTACTACTAGGTAAAAACAGATGACCCAAACCTTCCTTGCTTGCTTTTACGGGGTTTTCCAGTGAGTAAAACATTAGGTAAGTAAGTAAAATAAAATGGCTTGTCAATATCCTGGATTCCTGACAAAATCCTCCTTTATGTAGCAGAAACTATTTGCCCTCTACTAATCAGGACCAGTTATTCTGGCTTGAACAGCAACCTCCAATTCTGCCTATAGGTACAGCAACCTGCAGAGCCCCAAAGGTCAGAGTGCAGTCCCAACCAATTCATCTAAATCATGACTGCACCTCCTTAGGGACTAGGACCTTCAAAATGATCCAGCCCAAAGTTGTAAGAACCAGAAGGAAAAATTCTTCAGATGAGTTACTAAGGGTTAAGAATGAGAAAAATCTCTCCTTTGTCCTTCAACTCATGAATTCTGGACATAGAATCAAAAGCCCTATATAATGGCAAAAGTTTAGGGCATATACCCAATGGTATACTGGTAAATGTTTAACAACCAGCTCCCTGGGAAAACAATAAGCACTGATTTGTAGGATTTGCCAGTTCTGAGGTGTATATATTCCCACTATGGCTAATTTCAAGCTACTAATGTCCAAACACTGAGTTGGGAACAGATATGCAGTATATAGTACTTTACCACACTGATAAAATAGACAAAAATGAGCTCAAGAACATAGACAATATTTAATGTAGTAAGATAATTAGGAAGTGGTAAGTTTTAAATATTTATTCTCTTTTAAAATATATTTAATTATTAATTTACATAATAACTATAAATTATAAACATATACGTGTGTGTGTAGCTAAAATGCAAAATTATTTCAGAATAAAATTTCTAAACTTTTACGTTGAAATAAACTTGCATTCACATAAGAATTGCAAAGACAGTTCAGAGTTCCCATATGCCCTTCACCCAGCTTCCTTTAATATTACCATCTCACGTGCCTGTGGTACGTTTATGAAAGCTAAGAAATTGACACTAGTGCAAAATACAAACTAAATTGCAGACTTTATTTGAATTTCATCAGTCTTTTTCACTAAATCTTTCCCCCTCTGTACCAGAATCCAATTCAGGATCCCACACTGCATTTAATATAATTTAATTTTTAACCATGGCTATGCTTAACAACTGACCTGCCAAATTCCTGAATAGTTTTGTATCTGTTTATATTGTGACCAGGAGCTGATTTTTTACAGTAGCTGTAATTTGCATTTCACTGGAGCAAGCCAGGCACCTATCCTTATGAGCAGGTTGTATGGGCCTCCAAGAATGGCTGTGTCAGTTTTTCCTTGCACTAAACACTAGGCTGGGGTATCCTGTTAGGTATTGTTAAAAAAAATTGATATTTGTTCTTTCACAGTGTTTTTCAGTCAATGTTCAGAACAATGAAATACAAAGGCAGCTAAGATACACATGGGCTATGGAGTAGTGCTGTATGACAGTACTAGTACTAGTACTAGTTCTAGCTTTAGTACTACATCTAGGTATCCAGGGCTAGATCAACTGCCCCAAATCCCATGCCTGCTTACATGGTTTTGGAACTATATTTAAAGGCAAAGGCAGAAGCCTGAGGAGACTAACTTTTGTGACTTTTCTGGTTTGTTCAGAGGTTTGATAAGCCAATGGCTTTAAGTAGGTTCTTGAGAGTTAAGAAGATTTTTAAAAAATTGGTAGTTGTTATTGACAGCAACAAAAAAGAACAGAGGCCTTTATTATAGACAGAATAGGATCTTCTGGGGGACTGAAGTAGAGAAAACATTCAATTAAAGTATTGCAAACCCAAAGGTAAAGAAAGTAATTAAAATTTAAAAAAAAATACGTATCTAAATTCCCAGTCTCAGGTAGCAGGTATTCTTAGGAGATCCAAGAGAAATGACAGTAGCTTGGAAAATATACCTGTTTTACTTATTAAAAATGAGCAGTGGACAACTGAAAGCAAAATAAAAGAAGAAAGGCTAATTATGCTGGAGGAAGACAGAGGTTCCCTTAAAAATTATTATATCAGAGGAAAGAGAAGAAAAATGATATCTTTAAGGAAAGAATAAATATATATAAAATGAGGTAACTTCAAAACGTAGTACAGTAAGATATTTTTCAAAAAGGTAGGAGAAAGCGGGGGCAGGGGTGTTCGATGTTATTAGATTAGAACAATAACTAATAACTAAGATCCACTGAAATCAAATCTAACAGAGGATGGAAAGCAAGGTCTCTAAACAAACCAGAATAACTCACCTATAAGAAAACAGAATTCAGGGGCGCCTGGGTGGCTCAGTCGGTTAGGCGTCCGACTTTGCCTCAAGTCTTGGTCTGATGACCTGATTAATTATTCAGTTCCAAGAATTAGTGAGTGAGTTTCAAGTTGACAGTTATTACACCTGTGTCTAGAATGAACATGATTTTCTAAAATTGCATCAGCATTATCTTCTGTGCTATTGTCTATACAGATGTATTTTGTATTGTATGAATGTGATGGTGTCATTTCTAATGGCGTTCACAATTTTAATTATTTTTTTAGATTAATTGTAAGGAAATCAGAAGGAAAAAAATCCACATCAGTAGCAACCACATGTCTGATAGCTCTAAAGATTTTACACTAAAACATAAACCAATTATTTGGAAAGCACTGTCATCCCAAGAGTGATTGATGGGTAATTTTTACCATAACAATGAACACCTTATAAGTGTAGTATCACATTTTCTAAAAAGCATTCATAAAATAACTATTTCTGTTACATACTGTTAGAAGTTCAGCATCCCTGCCTCCTCTCCTCACAAATAACTCCCACAAAAACTTCTTTTTATGTGAAATAGCACCAAAATTTTTTACAGTGAAGATACTGACAAATGAATCACAAACACATTTTGCCTTATAGATATTACTCATAGCACCTGTAATGCTCAGCATCCCCTTTTAAAGGTGCCCATACTCCATACTGAGGAAAGCATCTGGTCCCTGCACCATGATGGCTATACCACATGACCAGCCCCTCGGCCACTGCTGAGTAGACTAGGGGAAGCACCTGACCTTAAAGAACAACCTACCAATCCATAAGCTGGCCTGTGACTTATGATGTGGCTTGGTAATTACACAGCCTCTCTGATTCTCCTCCTTGGGAATTTGAACCATGATATATACAGTAAATTGGTCAGCTGGTAAAAGGAGGAGGAGCAAGAAAAAAAAGATTAATGGAATCATGTTGACAGTGGAGTACTAGTGCTCAAAGTCACAACTCCTTGTTACTATAGCGGACCTTGGAGTTTGATTAGTCACCAAACTACAGTCCCCGCAGCCTCACACGAGGCCCAATTGTTCAGTTTTCCAACCCTCATGGCCTGGCTACATAGAGGAGATTCCTGTTTCCTTTTCTACTTCATGTAGTTTTTAGAATACATTCCCCATTTGTCAAAATCACCAAATGACCATTTCTTGCAATAAAAAGAGCACCTTTCCCCATTCTTCATGGAATCAGATTTATACTTACCTGGCCATGTCCCAGCTGAGTGTTTTTCTGAGACGTACTATCACCAAAGCAGAACTTTCCAGGCATATCTTCCATTGTTGCACATTCTTTGTACTTCCCTTTTTAAAATATGTTTTTACATGAATGAATAAAAATTAGAAATAAGTTTGAATCTTCTCTAATTAATATTTTTAAAAAGTTGATTATATGCAATCTTCTGTTATTTGTAACACTATTTGCAGTATAGTTCATAAATAATTTTGTTTCACTTCTCAAGGCAGAGCTGTTGAGTCACTGTCCTAAAAAGTACTCAGGTTGGAAGGCATCGATTATAACACTGGATGTCAATCAACAGTTTTCTTGTTAGTAAATCGACAAAAGTTGAAAAACAGCATGTTGTGTTCTGGATCTGGGATTGTTGGAAGCTTCCGCTATCTTTGATTAGCCCTAAATGCACATATGATGGGGAAAAAAATCTCTTCCTAACACCAGAGGGCACTGTGTCATCGGGCTCTCTCCTTGAGAGGTTCTCACACTGGGAGCTAATTTTTACAGCCTCTCCTACATTCCTGTAGCACATTCCACCTTTCAGAAAAGCCTTCTGCTTTTTCCTTTTTGCCATCCTTTCACCAGGACTGGTTCTGAGGTTGAATGAGAATAAGGGGTTAAAAGAAGCTGCTAGAGGCCAAGTTGCATAGCACTAAGAGGAATTTGCAATTGTTAGCCTATACTATTCTTCCTCTTAGCAGATTCAGCAATCACAATCTTTCTGGTCTTTATCCTTATTTAAAATTAGGATACAAAAATAAATAAATAAATAAATAAATAAATAAATAAATAAATAAATAAATAAAATTAGGATACAATTCAGGCACATATACACAGTAAGTACCTAAATTGTTTTACATTGGAAATAAAATCTTGTTAATTCTCATTCTAATTTAAATAGAAGTCAGATTGGTCTACTTAAGCCTATTAAAGTTCTATGTAACTCCTGGAACTTTTTTTTCTTTTTTTTTTTTTTACTTTTTCTCCTTTTTGAAAGACAGAGCATGAGCGGGGGAGCGCAGAGAGAGGGAGACACAGAATCTGAAGCTGGCCCCAGGCTCTGAGCTGTCAGCACAGAGTCTGATGCGGGGCTTGAACCCACCAACCTTAAGATCATGACCTGAGCCAAAGTCAGATGCTCAGCCAGCTGAGCCACCCAGGCGCCCCACTCCTGTAACTTCTTAAGGAAAATACTCACCAAGTACTACCAATTATCTACTCTTATTATAAACATCCTAGATGGAGTTAATTTAGGGAGTTTGGCCTCTTTCTTTCACAATACAGATTAAGAGGTAATTTTTCAAATAAGGTTTGTCTCAATACGTATGATAGATCCTGGCAAAAAACACACAAGTTGTGCTTCCTGAAGTTTTCAATCTAGGAGACAATAAAAATGTTTTGATTTTTTTTTAATTGTGAAGTTGAACTGGTAGGTGCTACTGAGAGCTACATGAAACCACCAGCAGATTAACAGAGAGATTTGCTCCATCCAGTTAAGGGTGGCAAGAAATAGTCCCCCTAAGAAAATGATTCTCGAGATCGGACAAATAAGTAGGGGCTCCACAGGTAAAAAATGTGTGGGAGCACATAGAGACAAGGATGGGGAGAATAATCTCCGCACGAAAAAAATAATTGTGGGAGTGGAACTAAGGGGAAAAAGTTTACTGAAATTCCAGTTCAGTGTATAGTGAAGGGGCGAGAAAGTTAGGCAATCAGGGACTGAAAAACCATGTATTTGAACAGAATGTTGCCATGATCACATTCATATTTGAAGACTGTCCTGGCGCGACGTGAGAAACAAAACTTGAGGCTAGAAAGCTGTTGTTCTTGGTGGAAGGATGACCCTGTAGGTGGCGGGTTGTCAAGAGGTGACTTTTAGAAAGTAAAATCCAGGCAACAAGGTGATGAAGCACATAAACTATGAACGAGCTCAGTGCACTTCTGATTTCAAGTTAGTAATTGTTTTAAATAGGCTGGTAAAATAAATGAAAATAGGCCCGTTCCATTCCAAACACGGGTTTATGCTCCATCCGTGGAGTCAGGGTGCTTATTTCCTTAGGTAAAGGTTTCACTGTATTTTCATGCGCCCAAGGAAATGCTCTCCAACGCATTACAGATTGGCGGAAGCATGTATTATGGAATGTCCGAGGAAAAGGGCTCGTCCTTGGATCATTAAGCCTTGGGTCTTGGGAAGCCTGGACTACCATGAGGAGAGCTCCATCCATCGCTACAAAGAGAGAGCCCTGGGAAGGCCCCAGAACTCGGCAGTCACACCAGGTCAGGCAGAGAAGAAGACTTAGGAAACCCTGGACTCTATTCCGGAATTCGTCTCAGTGACAGAGTCTGTATTCCAGTCGCCGGAGACTTCCTGGAGGCTCAGACCAAGCCCCTCCCAATCACTACGGTGGCTGAGAGGTCCTTGACTAACAGGCCAACTTTGCGTGCATGAAGGCGCATGTGCATCGAAGACTTCTTCCCTCTAGGAGGGTTAATCCAGAGCCAGCAGAGAGTACGGGTTTAGCGCCAGCGGATCAGTCTACCAGACCGCGGCAGCTTGGTTTCCTAATGAGCTGTCACCCGACAAGTTCTTCCATTGGTTTAGATAAGGGAGGACCCGCCTTCCCCCGTTGTCCATTGGCCACCCATTCTCCTAGAGGATTGGTGGGCGGGGCAAGGGCGCTTTCAGATTGCATCAGCTGGTCCTTTCCGGGCCACGTGGCGCAAGCGCAGTGTCCTCGGCGCGCCAGCCCACTTCTGGCTGGCCTCGGTTCTCTTCTCCAGACCGTGGCTTTTGGGTTCCGTCCTCCTTTCGTGGTGTGTTGATGTCGGAGGAGAAGGACAGAAGCCCTTCAGGGAAGATGGGAGGCGAGGAGAAGGCGGTGAGCGAACTGAGTGGGACCCAGAGGCTGCTTGGTGGCCACGGTGCCCGACCAGGCGGGAAGGAGGAAGCAGCCCCGGCCGTGTGGGGCGGAGAGACCCGAGGGGGACGATGGAGCTGCTGGATGAGTCAGAGCCTCTTTTTAGGGACAGATCGTCCATTTATAGAGTAGGGCGTAGCCTTGCAGGTCATCTCTAGGTCTGTCCGCTTTTTGCAGATGAGGAGACTGAGACCCTGAGTGAGTGACTAGCTTAGAGCCATACATCTAATTAGAAGCCTAGACAGAATTAGAATCTAGGACTCCGGACTCCCAGAGTAATGTTTTGACTCACCTTAGGCGGGAAGAACACTACAGACCCTTATTTAATCCTAAAAGCCTTTAGGGGTAAAGAGCTTCAGTTTAAGGAAATGAAAACCGAGCCCCTGAGATCTGACCCAATTTACCCAAGTTTGGGTGGTTTATAATAAGTGGTGGAAGCTGTATGACCCCCGCTGACAAACCATAGACAGGTTACACACTTCCCCTGCCTGCTGCTGTAGGCCTTCGATGTCATCCATTGCTTAGGAACAAATCCCAGGTCACTTTCACACCACCAGGTAGAGCTTTTTCTATGGTCAAACAAATGTCAGGTATTTATTCTGCCAGGCATTGCTCGGAGATGCAGCTAGGAAGGTGTAAAGGACCCAGTGCCTGACTCTGAAAGCTTCAAAGCCTGGTGTGTGAGGCGGGACAACAGTCATGATACAACCCTGTGGGATCACAGAGAGAGGGAGTGCCTAACTCTGCTTAGGAGGGAAGAGCTTGTTTGAGGAATGAGTCTAAGTTCACCAGGTAAGCCTGGCAGGGCCGTGCTTCCCAGGTAAAGATAGGGAGGGCAGTGAAAAGGCACACCCAGAAGTATCTATAGAGTTGTTGCTAGGGATAAGCCTGAAGGGGGCCTACAGCTCCTAGAGTAGTTTTAAAGATCACTATGGCATTGGGATGGAAGGTGTGTTGGAAAGAGGAGGCCATTGCAGTAGTCCAAGTGAGAAGTGGTGATGTCTTCAGCTAAAGCAGCCTCAGCCCTAACTCTCTGATGGGATAAATTGTGTAAAAGCCACCATTTTCTCATCGGTAAAATGAAGATGTCCTCTAACTCCAGGATAGAATGGGGAAAATACATATGTGCATATTCTGAACTATGTGGATTAAATTTAAGGTGATAAATGCCAATCCATAGAGTTTTCACCATCTATATTTTTCAACTAAAAAATGATATCTTTATTGTTCTGTAACTTGTTTACATTTTTGCTTAATAGTCTATAGTCAAAAACTTTTCATGTCCATAAATACAATGCTATGCCATTCTTAATTGGAGGTTATGTATAGCTAACAAATATATTATTTCTCCCTTCCATAATAATAATGACAACTATACAATACCTAATATTTGTGGGTCTGGTACTATATGATGCATTAACTGTTTCAATCCTTATAATAACTATGAACTGGGTTCTCTTATTATCTTCATTATAAGATGAGGAAACAGGCAAAGAACAGTAAGTACCTTGCTCAAAGCCAGTATTCTGTAGCCATTGCTCATAACCCTAGTGCTGTCCTGCCTCCCATCACCTGCCTGGGTATGAGTCAGGGATGGATAGTCCATCAAACTATAGGACTCCCAAGACATACCTATCCCAGCTGCCCCAGTCTCTGGGGGTGAAATTTAATTAAACTACACTCTGTAGATACTTTTCCTTAAACTCCTAAATATCCCTGAAGAAAGGCATTCTGTAGCTTCCCTTTATAGTCCTGTGTTCTAACTTTTCGGTTGAAGTTTTAGATTGATTATATGTAAATACATGATACATAAACTCACATATTTTTGTTCTGTTTTCATTAGAAATAGAGAACAGTTGCCCAACATCTTCCTAATTGTTGTAGTAAAGATGGAATGGACCTGAGGGTTCTAGAGAAACCTGTTTTAATGCCCTGGCTCTACTCTTTATTAGCTGTATACAGATGGGCAAAATGCTTTATATTCCTTGGGCCAGTATTCTCATTTGTAAAAAGAGAGGTATTTAGAACACGGAAAACTTTTGTGTTAATTCTCTCCCTCTTTTCCATGACTCCTATTTGTTTGGGAAATATCCATGTGACCGAAACCAAAAACATAATCAACAAAGTAGAAGTATCTCTTTCTTTCTCCATCTTAAATCTGCACAGACCTGTAATTAATTTTTATTTCTCTTCTTACCAGAAATACTGGTACATCATTATTTCTGTTGTAACGCTGTTGGTTAGTACTTTATTGATTAGAATAGACTTAAGTTGTGTTCATTATTTGTCTCTTGACTATAAATGAACCTTAAAAGTTGTATGAAATCCAGAATCCTGGAGTGGGGGAAGTTTTAACACAGCCTGAATTTAGAAGGCATCTGTTTTATTTAGTTTATTTTTTAAATTATACAGGTAATATATTTTATAAGATTCAAAAGAATCGCCAAAAATCTCCCAACCATTAAATGGATAAACAATGGAATACTATTTGGCAGTAAAAAAAGAATGAAGTCCTAACATGTAATGTGAATGATCTTGAAATCATGCTAAGTGAAAGAAACCAGTCACAAAAAACTACATATTGTATGCTTCCATTTGTATGAAATGCCCAGAATTGGTAGATATATAGAGACAACGTAGATCTCTGTCTACAAAAGTGGTTACTAAGTACTGGGGAGAAGGGAAAACAGAGTGACCACTAATGGATACAGGGTTTCCTTTTGGGGTGATGAAAATGTCTTAAAATTCATTGTAGGGATAGTTAAATGAATATATTAAAACCATTGAATTGTGTACTTTCCATTGAATTGTGTACTTTATGTAGATAAATTGTATGGTGTAGGAAAATATCTCAATAAAACTGTTAGAAAAAAATCAAAGACCACAAACATACACAAAACTACAACACAGTCTCCCTTCATATTCCCAGTTCTACCCTCAAACTTCTCAAAAGACTACTGATGATCACTTCCCTCCTTAAAGTTGACCGCCATCAACACCTGCATGGGTGTCTTTCCTGTTACTTAATGTGTGAACCTAGAAAAAGCATCTACCTTTTTCCAATTTAATCTTTATTATCTGTTGAATGGGAACGATAATAATAGCAGTCTCACAGGGTTGCTGAGAACTAGATGTGATTGTGGAGAAACTTTGTAAATCGCAAAACTTTGTGTAGTGCAACTTGCATTAGGGTGTTTCTTTGTGAGCAGTCACAGTGAGGTAATTCATTTCTGTGAAGATACTCTTCACAGTATCCCATAATGCTGTTCAGAGTTTCTTGACATTGTGGACTGAAGAATTCTTTGTTTGGGAAGGCTGACCTGTGCATTATGGGATTTTTAATAACATCCCTGGTCTCTACCCACTATATGCCAATTGTACCTTCCAGTTGTGACAACCAAAAATGTCAGCCGACATTGCCAGATATCTGCTAGGGAGCAAAATTGCTTCTGGTTGACAACCACCAGTATGAACCAACTCTACCTTGGTTATTTTTACACAGGACTTACTACTTTAAAACTTTCTCTGCCTTCATGTACTTCTAATTAAAGTCCACATTCCTTACGGTAACCCCATAACCTTTAGTGCTTGCTTTTGTCTGAGCCCTAGTCTGTCTTAACTGACATCATTTCCTAAAGTGTGTCGTTGTTGTTGTTATTTTATTTTATTTTATTATTTTGAAAGAGAGATAACACACAGGAGCAAGGGTGGGGCAGAGAGAAAGGAAGGGAGAGAGAATCTCATGCGGGGTTCAAACTCATGAACCATGAGATCATGACCTGAGCTGAAATCAAGAGGCAGATGCTTAACCTATTGAGCCACCCAGGGGCCCCCTGAAACCATCTGTTTTAGTCAGCTTGTTTTTTTCCTTCTCTCTCTCTCTCCCTCATTTTTCTCTTATTCTCTTCCTCGCTCTCTCTTTCTATTTCCAACAATTTGTTTCCTCCATTTTCAAAATACAGCCTATTGAAATCTTCATCCTTTAAAGTAAATTGTCCTAATTTATTGTCCTAATTTATTTGACATCTAATCACAGTGCTGCAGCTGTATACATCCTTCCTCTGGAAATTTCTCACCTGTGTGTGCCTCAGTTTCCCTAAAGATTAAGTTTGCTCATTGTAGGATTTGGGTCTTATCTTTGCTTCTTTCCTGGGGTTAAAATCCTATGAGCACAGTCTCAGTAGTACTTGTGGGATGGATATATATTGCGTTAGTTTTGTTTTGTTTTTTACAAATACTGTTAACTGCATACTTACACTAAAATTGCATGCTTTTTTGTGGCTATATGTTGAGTATATATCCAGGCAAACCTGAAGCGAGAGTCACAAGAAAAAACAAAATAAATGAAATTTGAGGACTTGAACTTGCTCAAGTAACTCCTCTTTCCTTTTAAAGATTTGTCCTGGAGCGCCTGGGCGGCTCAGTAAAGTCTGACTTTGGCTCAGGTCAGGATCTAGCAGTTCATGAGTTCAAGCCCCACATTGGGTCTGTGCTGACAGCTTGGAGCCTGGGGCTTGCTTTGGATTCTGTGTCTCCCTCTCTCCTCCCTCTCTCTCTGCCCTTCCCCTGCTCACACTCTGTCTTTATCTCTCTCTCTCTCAAGAATAAATAAACATTAAAAAAAATTTTTTTAAAGATTTGTCTTTATTGCCAGTTGTTATTTTGTCTTTCAGAGTGGTGAAATATTTTTAGTCTTTCAGAATCAGATTTCCTGGTCTTTTTTTTTAAATACCTGCTTAAAGTAATATCCTCAAAACTTTTCTGGGTGCAACATGGAGGAGTGTCAAACTAGATTAAAATATAAAATCTTATTTTTTATTTGCTTGTATAGATAGGTGCTGGGGAGGAGAAGCGAAAGGAAGGAGTCAAGAAGAAGAACAAAGAAGGATCTGGAGATGGAGGTCGAGCAGAGGTAAATGTTTTAGAGCTCTGTTATCAAAGACTGAAAGGTGGTAGGAGCTGTCTCAGACTTATTCTGTGTAAGATACTAATCGTTTACATGGGACCGTGAGATGGCACAAGGCAAAACACTCAGGAAGAAAAATAGGAAAGGAAAGTCTGAGGGGGAAAAAGGATTTGAAGCTATTTGTAATTGAAAAAGGAAAACAGCGTTGAAGTACGATTACAAGATATTCCGTGGGGTTAGATATGAAAATATAGGGAAAAAATTGGAAAGAAGGGGCCTAGTAATTAATCAGTTGCTAGATTGGATGCCAAAAGTCTGATCATTTCATTCAATGAGATGTTACAGGATTTGATGTTTGAGTTTACACTAAATGCAACAGAAGACAAAGAAGCCCCAATTCCTTGACCCTTCACGTTATTTCCATGAAGGCTTGTCACTAGGGTTTGGTTTTAAGCCAGACAGATCTCCTTGAGGCCTCTCCACTGTAAAGAAAATGCTCACAGTTCCCCCAGCTCACACTAAAAGGAGGTGACATTTAAAAAGTCAGCCTAGAACCAACTTGGTTTCTGAGTAGTCTACTTTAGGAGGCTATTAAGCTTGTCTTCCTACTTTATGAGTTGAACTATTGTAAACTCTGCTTCATTTTTTGCTTTAGTCATTGCAATCATTTTATTAGAGACTCCTTAGAAAGCTACCAGAATACAGAAGCACAAAGGAATAGACCTTTTAGAAGGATACTGTAGCACAGTAAACTGGCTTTAAAGAGCTGCCTTTATTAATGCTGTGTTGCTAAATTTATAGTGCTTTCATTTATTTAAGGGCCAGTTTGTAGGTGATCGAGAACTGCTCAGTGTTGCTTAGAGCCCTACCTAACCATTTCTCTTACATTTTGTCCATTGTATTCCACAGCAGTTGTGGGGGAAATTGTTGATTGTGAATTTTAAAAATTTGCAAGGAAGTAGAAAAATGCATATGTTTCCTCATTTGATTTTCATACTCTGAATATAGTAGTACATGGTATTCCATCACAGCTTAGATATTAGTCTGCAGGTGGGAAACAAAAGGTACAATTAGAGGACCCTTCTGAACAGAGTATTTTAAGTACAAAATGTGAGTATATATCTGCAGTATCAGTCTGGAAAAAAGTTCACAGTGAGATGTCCAAGACCTTTCCTCCTCTTCTGTACTCCCATCGTTATGTACTTGTCTTATTCCCTACTGAGGGCAGAATGCAGATTTTATTCTTCCCTTTGAATTCAGCAAGTACTTTCCTTGAATGGGAGCCCTTACATCAAATAAATTTGTAGTTGGTTAGTTAAGAATTGTAAGTGGATATACAGCCTGACCAGCTGCACAGACCATCCCTAAACAAGATGGAAACAAAATGGAAAAGCCAGCTACTTTTTATTTCTAGTATTGTTTACAGCTGTACTTGTAAGATCATTTAGTCAGAAAAGACCTTAAGAGAGTATCTTAAAAAGGAAAAAAATCACTTTGTGCAAATAGCAAATGGTAATAATTGTCCATTTAAGATATTGACGGCCCACATGTCTATTTTTATTTATACTTTTCTATTTTTAAAAACATTCACACAATAAAAATTATAAGAAGACAGTATTTAATTCCTTTTTTTACCTTAATTTCAGACAAGGTTAAATCAGTGCTTTGTGAAATCCTTTTACCATATTGAATTAGTAATCCTAATTTTTATATTATCTTTAATATTTCTTCCCTTTTTCTAAAAAGGAAAGCAAGTATTTACTGATCATTTATTTCCTCACTTGTCTTAACAGTTGAATCCTTGGCCTGAATATATTAACACACGTCTTGAGATGTATAATAAACTAAAAGCAGAACATGATTCCATTCTGGCGGAAAAGGCAGAAAAAGATACCAAGCCAATTAAAGTCACTCTTCCTGATGGTAAACAGGTCAATGCAGAATCCTGGAAAACTACACCATATCAGATTGCTTGTGGAATTAGGTATAAGCTACACCTGTCTTCTCCTTCTATTGTTTGTAACTAAACATTTTAAAATTATTTTGTCAAGTTTTATCCTCATAATATTTTTATGTTATTGTTTGTGTTTTAATGTTTAATTTATATCATTTGGGATTTTTAAAAATCAAAATGATGGGGAGTTTTATATTCAAGATTTAAAGTTAATTTTCTGAGAGTAGACAGTGTTTTACCTATTTTGACTTAAATGTCTGTTTTGAAGTTAAAAATGAAGATAGAACATCTCACACTGAAAACCTAAACTGACATTAAAAATACTTAAAATAGGGGCGCCTGGGTGGCTTAGTCGGTTAAGCTTCCGACTTTCGCTTAGGTCATGATCTCGCGGTTCGTGGAGCCCCGCGTCGGGCTCTGTGCTGACTGCCAGCTCGGATCCTGGAGCCTGTTTCTGTCTGTGACTCCCTCTCTCTCTGACCCTCCCCTGTTCACGCTGTCTCTCTCTCTCTCCTAGAAAAAAAAAAATACTTAAAATAATAAACACATGAAAATAATGTACGGACTGTGTTTGATCTTAAAAACCTTTATTTGCTTGGGAAGAAATAACTGAAAATTAGGTGTATAAACTTTGTAGTAGAGTCAAGCTTTCTTTTTCTGATGTGTGGGGGATATATAGTTGGTCAGTTTATAGGAAATTGTAAAAACGGAAAAGCATAAATTGATGCATATATATAATACCAGGTGTAGTACAAACCTGCTTTGTACAGCCCATGAGCTAAGAAGCGTTCTTGGGGCGCCTGGGTGGCTTAGTCGGTTAAGCGTCCAACTTTCGCTTAGGTCATGATCTCGCGGTTCGTGGGTTCGAGCCCCGCATTGGGCTCTGTGCTGACTGCCAGCTCAGAGCCTGGAGCCTCTTTCAGTCTGTGACTCCCTCTCTCTCTGACCCTCCTCTGCTCATGCTGTCTCTCTCTCTCTCCTAGAAATAAATAAAAAATATTATAAAAAAAAAAAAAGAAGCGTTCTTAAAATGATTTGGAAAAAAAAATAAAACTTAAGAAGAATATGTGACAGAGGCCATGTGTGGCCCATTCTGAAATATTTATATAGCCCTTTACAGAAAAAGTTTGTCAATTTCTGTCTTAAACATTTTAACTTAAAACATGTAAATACATGCTTATTCATTCTTTCACCCTATATATAAGTATGTAATATTTCTAGTTTTTCTTTTTAATGTCTTTTTATTTTATTTTTGAGAGACAAGAAACAGAGAGCGAGTTGGGGAGGGGCAGAGAGAGAGGGAGACGTAGGATCTGAAGCAGGCTCCAGGCTCTGAACTGTCAGCACAGAGCCTGACACAGGGGTTGAACTCACAAACTGTGACATCATGACCGAGCTGAAGTCGGACGCTTAACCGACTGAGCCAGCCAGGCGCCCCTATTTCTAGTTATTTTTACTGTTTCATTGTATGTTGAGTTGAGCCACATGCAATCACCATATAATTGTCAAAAATGGTTGATTGTCATCAATTTCCTATTGTTGATACTAAGGCCCCAAAGAACAAATACATAAAGAGGTTTGGGAACCAACTTAGCTTATCACTGGTAAGCCCACTATGCAGCTGGTGAGCGCAGAAGCAGTTGACCTATGAGTCATGAGTCTTTATTGTGCCATGGACACTGATTAGCATTTTTTACAAAGAAAATGGAGTGTTTCCATTAATTTGACCATTGCTTCTACCTAAAGCACTTCTAGCTTATTCCAAAGGAAGTAAGAAAGATAATTTTGATATCAAGCAGATTTCCATGTGAGATCATAAATAACTGGGTAGACTTCTAAATACCCATCTGTGTTGGTATTAAAATTCAAGCTCCCATTAGTACAGGAACTTTTTCTCTACATTCTACAGTATTGTCCTCCAGATTACATTGTAATTTTTCAAATAACCAATTAGGAAATACTTTTTTGAGAACTACAAAAATTTACATAAAGTGTTGTTGAGCCTTAGGACTGGAGTTAAGTCACTGATTGGGAAGTGAGGGTGCTTTATGACATTGTTTGCAAAGTCCAGAATAAATTCTTGCTGTTGTGTGAAAAATGTTAGCATTAGTAACAGACTGTTGAAAGGTTTGGATGATCAGTTGTGAATACAAAAAAAAAAAAAGCATGCTCCACTTGCTTTTGAAGGCTTTTCTTTGAAGTTTTGTTTTTTTTTAAATCTAAAAGTTTAGATTATTTTGTCCCTTCTTTGGAGAACTGAAATGATCTAATGCAGTCTGTGCATATCTACATTTTCAAAGTAATTCTGCTGTTAGTATCTTAACACACCATTTTGGGCCCTAAAATAAAAACCATTTTTTTCCCAAAGAATACAGAGGATATTAGTTGCCTTTCATCAATCCTTTAATCTCTGAAAACTATTTTACATGAATATGGTAAAATACATTTCTCTCTGCCAAACCCATGTTATGTCTTTGAAACTTTATATGATCTCCAAAGGAAAGAAAACATGGGATATAATCTGCGGGAAATTCAGTGAATTTGAAAATTGCATTAGGAATTTATGGTTTGCCTTCTGTTAGTTCTTCTAATCCTTCAGCCCCTCATTTCTTTATCTTCAAACCCTGTCCAGGCCATCTGACCTTTGCTGCTTTCCAGTCCTTAAAATGCCTGTGGCTTACCATTGGTGTGGTCTCACGGTGTGGTCTTAGCCACTTGGTGATCCTTTATATTGTGTACTCTGTGCTGTGTGTCTGACTTTTAAATCCATATTATAAAAATTTTATTGAATAGTCCTTTATTTTACCAGTATGCTTGTCTAAGTCATACCGTCTTTGGCATTTACAGAATTTATTCTGAAGTTAGCATTACCTCACAGAGAAAACATCACAGATATCAAGTACGAGGAAAAGCAGGAGTTACTCAGTAGCCCCTCTTTTTTAGTTTTGGAGTCTAAATAGCTTGGCTTTGTGGGAAACTTCCATTTGGAAAAAATGAAAGATTAGTCAAACCACTGAAACCTGTTTATCACAGTTGTCACGTCTGCTTTAATAAGATGCATTAAATGTGAAATAATGATGTTCTGGGTTTTCAGGGTCCTCTAGTTATACTTGAGTACATTTTGGAGGGGTTTGTTGCTTTTTCCATTTTAATTCAGAAGGCTATAATACATAAACTATAAATAATACATGTGTTATTACAGAATATATGTAATGTTTATTTTTCTATTCTCAGATTAAGTGTTGTGCTACAGAAGATTCTTTTTTACATTCTTTTGTTTATATATATGCATGTGTGTATATTTTTTTAAGTCAAGGCCTGGCTGACAACACTGTTATTGCTAAAGTGAATCAAGTTGTTTGGGACCTAGACCGTCCTCTGGAGGAAGATTGTACCTTGGAGCTTCTCAAATTTGAGGATGAGGAAGCTCAGGCAGTAAGTTTTTATTCAGTAGTTACTGAATTTCAGGATCAAGGTTCCCATTTCCATTCTCTTCCTGCTCACACTGTCCATGGGTTTAGAGTTTATTAGTGACTCATTGTCGTATTTGAAATCTTCATTTTGTCTTTCATTTAAGGTGGATCATGACAGAGCTTGCCTTATAAATTTAAGAAGTGAACTTGAATAAATTTATTTTCATTACTAGATACTTCAGTGGGAAATATGTTCTGGGAATTTTATTAAGTTTTTGTTGAAAATTGATAAAGCAAGTAAAAATTGCTTCTACCTTATCAGTCAGTGTTTAAGCAAGGTATATAGATGTTACAAATAAAATTGAACATTTCATTAAACTACTTCCCTAATTGGACAATTAATTTCCATATTTTCCTCATCTTAAAATGCAGATTTGCTGAAAGCACTATAAAAATCAAGCTGCATTTGATATTATGGTTTTCTTATTTCTCCCTGATGGCATACCATATAAAAGGAAATAAAATATTTTGTTTTATTATGATAGTTTACATATGTGTGTGTGTGTGTGTGTGTGTGTGTGTGTGTGTGTGTGTGTGTGTGTATGTGTGTATCAGTGGTTTTTAGATGTATTCTGAAGTCCTTAAGGTTTTTATGAAAATCTTTTTGGAGGGCGCCTGGATGGCTCAGTCAGTTAAGTGCCTGACTTCATCCCAGGTCATAATCTCACAGTCATGGGTTCAAGCCCTACGTCAGGCTCTGTGCCGACAGTGTAAAGCATGCTTGGGATTCTCAGTCTCTCCCTCTCTCTCTCGGCCCCTCCCTCACTCATGTTTTCTGTCTGTCTCAAAATAAATAAATAAACTTTATTTTAAAAAAGTTATTTTGGTACCATACCTCACAAACAAATCTTTGGGTATATTCGGACTCATCTGACCACCTTAGGTGACCCTTGAACAATATGGGTTTGAAATGCATGAGCCTATTAATATACAGATTGTTTTTCTATAAATAATTATCTGTGAGTATTTTTTGATAAGTGTATTTTCCATTTGATTTTCTTAATAACATTTTTTTCTAGCTTTATTGTAAGAAGACAGTATATGATACATACATCATACAAAATATGTGTTAATTGACTTTATGTTATCAGTAAAGCTTCTGGTTAACAGTAGGCTGTTAGTAGTTAGATTTTTGGAGAGTCAAGAATCATACTAAGATTTTTGACTACATGGAAGGTCAGCATCCCCAACCCCTGCATTGTTCAAGGGTTAGCTGCACTGCCATCTGATTTTAGCCACCATATATTTGTTCTTGTGTTTTATAATTGTGTTGTGGGGACAAACTCTAGCACCTTAGTTGTTCGAAGCCAATAAAGAAAAAGAAAATGTAATTCTTAAGTGATGTTCCACAGCTCAGTAAAGGCCACAGTATAGGACATAGGATGTGGGATATGGGCACATTGACTCAAAAGATCCTGGGCCATTCTGGTCAATAAGACAGTGACATTGTGAGTGGCGTTTTTTTTTAGGTAACAATCCATCCGATTTAAATTAATGATGCTAATTTGAATTTAATTAATTTGAAAACAACTAAACCAGATGATTTCTAAGGTACAAATACAACTTAGTAATTAGAATCCTTTTAAATTATTTTGGTCCTGCATTGAATCTCACCACTGTTTATACATTTATAAATTTTGATTTTTTTGTGTCTTGAGTTTATTTATAGTAAATTTTAAATATCATTTTCAAGACAGCCACATTAATTTACAACATACATGCTCAGACTCCAATCATCCCATTTTTCTTTGCGTTTTCAGGTATACTGGCATTCAAGCGCTCACATAATGGGTGAAGCCATGGAAAGAGTCTATGGTGGATGTTTATGTTACGGTCCACCAATAGAAAATGGATTCTATTATGACATGTACCTTGAAGAAGGGTAAGTTATTAAACTGAATAAAGAAAGATAAATTCTGAATTACTAAGGGTCCATATATTATTTTTAAAGTGTTCTCAAGAAGGAAGGAATGATATTCAAGCTTATTGCTTAATAGTCAACAGGTATTTTCACTATCAGAACTTGAAGTCTTATAGTAACTTTTGAAGTCGTGGTAATTTATGAGAACTCTGTTGTAGATTGATGGAGGTATAGCCTTAAACTATGTTGGGAAATAAAATGAAGCTGGTCATAGAAGTGAAGGGAGGGTTCACTGTGGGAATAGTCTCCATGATGATCAAGATAGAAGCCTCTGAAAATATAAAATATAAAAATGACAATAATACCTAGTTTAAGATTCTAGTATATGATATGAGTCTACTTTTTGTATATTAAAACTCTTCACTTTGTTTTAAAGAAACATTTCTCCAACCTAATGATGTGAGTAGAATGGAGTGGAACAAGATTAATTATACTTCTTTTCCCTTCAGGGGTGTGTCCAGCAATGATTTCTCTTCTTTGGAGGCTTTATGTAAGAAAATCATTAAAGAAAAACAAGCTTTTGAAAGATTAGAAGTTAAGAAAGAAACTTTACTAGAAATGTTTAAGGTAAATTGAGCTATAATATATGGCTTCCACTTTTATATCACTCTTTAATGTTACGTTAAGTTGTCACACTGGGGTTTAATGTACTAAGTTGAAGCCCGTTCTGTTTTTTAGAAAAATGTAACAATATTTGCAAAACATGAAGTATTGACATATTTATTTTCCTATAATGCTTCAATAAGATGAATTCAAGTTAGGTTTTAGCTGTAGTGTTTAGAGGTAAATATTAAAGGAGGATTTTTTTAAAAATAATTTTTCCTATTCTTAGTACAACAAGTTCAAATGCCGGATATTGAATGAAAAAGTGAATACTCCAACTACCACAGTCTATAGGTGAGATACCAAGTGTCATTAAGTATAACTGGTACAGATGTCATTTTAAGTCTTTGTTAAAATTGCTTTCATTTTATCTCTAGGTGTGGCCCCTTGATAGATCTCTGCCGCGGTCCTCACGTCAGACACACTGGCAAAATTAAGACTTTGAAAATACACAAAGTAAGCATTGTAACTTTAAAGACTCTCTATATAATGTATTTATCTACAGTAGGTATATGTTTAACCTTCTATTGGTTTCTCTTTCTGCCTGTTTTTCTGTTGCATATGTAAGGGTGGAATTTTTTTCTCATGCTATCTACTGCTGCATGCCACTAGTCTTTTTTAGCTGAAAATGTCCAACAGTGACTGACCCACCCTTCTTCAGCAGAGCACATGGGGATGGAGCTTTAGGGGGTTTGCAGAAATCACACAGTCATGCTTCTACGAGTCTTAAAACTCACTGTTAGTATGTGCTTTTGCCCTTCATCTGTCTAAAGTAATAATTATTTTATTTGCTTTTTAACCAAACTAGTCCTGCCAGTTTTTATCAGTTGGTAAATATTTTATGGGTGATTTTTCAAATGCACTTTTTGAGAGAGAGAGAGAGACAGTATGAGCAGGGGAGGATCAGAGTGAGAGGGAAACACAGAATCTGAAGCAGACTCCAGGCTCTGAGCTGGCTGTCAGCACAGAGCCCAACATGGGGCCGAACCCACGAACCGTAAGATCATGACCTGAGCTGAAGTTGGACGCTTAACCGACTGAGCCACCCAGGCTCCCCCAAATGCACTTTAAATCATAAGAAAAATGGAGTCATTTCAAGATTTTTTTTGTTGATTTATTTTCCATTTTTGTTTAACCGTCTTATGGGAGATGTCCTTGCATTTCACTCATGGAATTGTGGTTTGAGTGGGTAGTTGAGAGGGAGGTATTTTTAGGGAATTAAACAGCCATCTTTGTACTCTAGCTCGGCTTCAGAGCAACTGGGAGATATTTGCTATGTGTGCACTTTTTATACCACTTTTTTTGTCATAGGGACTATTATGAATTTGACTCCTAGGTGACTATGAGAAATTACATCTAACTCAAAATAAGTGAGATATTAACAGATTTTAATATTGTTTCATGATTTGTCTTTGCTTTCAGAATTCCTCCACATACTGGGAAGGCAAAGCAGATATGGAGACTCTCCAGAGAATTTATGGCATTTCATTCCCAGATCCTAAAATGTTGAAAGAATGGGAGAAGTTCCAAGAGGAAGCTAAAAACCGAGATCATAGGAAAATTGGAAGGGTATGTTAAAAACAAATAATAACGTTTCTAGACCGAATTTTCTTTATTTTCATTTGAAACTTAGCTGTTTTAAGTACTAGGAATTTTCTTTGGAAAAGACGCTGTGGCTTTCCAGTAGTTACTATACTGTGTCCTATATAATCCATAAATTACTTCCTAATTATCTTACTGTTATCTTTTGTTTACTCTCCACATTATCTTCCTAGGGTGTGCTCGGTGCCACACAGTCATTTTAAGTTTTCCTTTTTTTGAGAACAAATGCTGATGACCCACAGTTTTCTGTAAAAGCAATATAGTGACTTTTTTTTTTTAATCTTTTATTTATTTCTGAAAGAGAGAGTGTGAGCAAGGGGAGGGTCAGAGAGAGAGGGAGATACAGAATCCGAAGCAGGCTCCAGGCTCTGAGCTAGCTGTCAGCACAAAGCTCAGTGTGGGGCTTGAACCCACAAACTGCGAGATCATGACCTGAGCCGAAGTCAGACGGTCAACTGACTGAGCCACCCAGGTGCCCCTATAGTGATGTTTTATACAGCTGGGAGATGCTTTCAAAGTTTCCTGGTCTCACTGACGTATTTTAAATATATGAAAACTGTTTTCCCCTAAAATTAATCTACTTGTTTCCCAAGGTGACATAGCAAGTCACCAGTGGACACTACCGTGTCATTATTCGTCTACCCCTGAATATTCTCTGAACTAGAGATTCATATTTGGCTAAAATATGCCTTTCTAAAGTTGTGTTCTCTTTGCCATCTGCTGATCTGCTCTCTTGATGGTCGGAAATAAATCCCAGCAGTAAGAAAGCACCCACAGTTGGTGAGGGGGCTCTCCAAGGATTCTGGGCATTTTGGGGGGAAGAGAGAGGCAAGAAGGTAGGGGGGTGTGCTTCTTTCACCAAGACCCAGGGTCAGCCAACTTCATCTACATCTTCTCCTTCACATCACTGTCCTTTTTCTAGCCTTCTTCCTGCCACTCCTACTTTGAAAACCAAAAGGAAATAATAGTCACTTCTTGGAGCTTTGAGAAATTAAAACTGTGAGAGCTTCACTGAATAATAAGAGAACTAAGACCCCTGCTTCATGTCATTCTTGGGTAAACTTGACTGGATTTAGGAATAGAACAGGAGGAAAACGTACTTGTGCTAAGTTGTAAATCAGCTGCAATTCTATCCTCTTGAATATACCAGAAATGTTGACATGCTTTGATTCGAGAATGGCTTACATTAAAATATAGGATACCGTGGTCATAATCTGAACTTAGGAGCACATGAGTTTATGTTGACATTAATATGCATGTATAAACATTCTTTTGCTTTTCTTTTACTCAGGACCAAGAACTATATTTCTTTCATGAACTCAGCCCTGGAAGTTGCTTTTTCCTGCCGAAAGGAGCATACATTTATAATACACTTATTGAATTCATCAGGGTAAACCATATTCACTATTTTCTTCTGTAAATTTAGGATATAAGTTGATTTTATTAAATAAGGCTGCTAAAAGGAAAGATAATCTGGTATTTGAGAAGAAACATTTAGAAGAATAAAACCGCAAGTCTGAGTTTTCACAGAATGTTTAAGAAGTTTCTTTTTCTTGATACATTGTTTCATCCATGTACATGAGTATGTTCACAACAGAGAGGCTGGTGAACTTGAGGTGGGATCTGGAACCCTTTACCTGGGAGCTCAGAATGCTCTTTGACCATTTGTATTTTCCTCAAACAAACAAACAAAAACCAGTTAATTTTTCCACTGTTTTTTAATCCTTTATAAAATAAGAAGTCTTTCAACCATAGATTTATAGAGGATAATACCACCAACATCTGCATACTCACCACCTAAGGTACCACATATGTACATTGGGCTATATTTGCTTCAGACTTTTTATTAAAGTAAATGAATACAGAGTAAAGCAAAAAGTTCCCTTTCGGGACCCCTTTCTGAATCATTTCCCTCCTTGCGTGGAAGAAGAAGCTGTTATTTGAAGTTAGCGTGGATCCATGATATTTAATACCCCGCCATACACGTGTACCCTAGATTATTTGTGTCTGTGTAGTTCACATTTACGTATGTGAAGTCCCATTGTGTCAGCATTAGGACTTTTTAAATCCAGTTTAGTTTCACTTGTTACTTACTATTCTCTAAACCACCACACTCTACCCATTTCTTTATTGGTGGACACTGATATAAGTTCTAATTTTCTCATATTACAAGTCACTGTCTTGATAGGCCTCCTTATGAACGTGTGCAGGAGTTTCTTTGGTATATACATCCAAATGGAATTTCTAGATTACAGCATATGTGCATCCTGAACTTCACTAGATACTATAAAATTGCTCTTTAAGTTTTAGTCCCACCAAAAGTATGAACTTCTGTTTCCTACATGTGTATTGTGTCTGTTTTCTAACAGAGTGAATATCGGAAACGAGGGTTTCAGGAAGTGGTGACCCCAAACATCTACAACAGCCGACTCTGGGTGACCTCGGGCCACTGGCAACACTATAGCGAGAACATGTTCTCCTTTGAGGTGGAGAAGGAGCTGTTTGCTCTGAAACCCATGAACTGCCCAGGACACTGGTATTGAGCAGATTTGACTTTCTATCAAAGACTTTCCCATGGTGCTTTTGTCGGATTGCTCTCTCCTTTGAAAGAAGTTTTGTTTAAAGCAAATTGTGCAATCAGAAAAATATTTAAATACAACATTACTGTGACGTTATAATCTCCCCCATGCCCAGTTAGATGCTCAGATATGCAGACATTTGAGAATGGCACGGGGGTAATAGCAGTGAACAGACAGAAGAATATAAAAGAGAGACTAGAGAATAGCAAGTTCTCTAGATTTTTTTTTTCCTTAAAGATGTTCTGTTAAAACCTACTGTTAATGAACTGAGAAATCTTCCTTTCTTTGCCGCTGTTTCACTTTCTACCCTTGAAAGCTAGGTAAAGAGTGAGTGACTCAGGGGAAGACTAGGTAGCTCGGTGCCTACCGGCCCTGGCGGCAGGGCCTCGAGGGTGAGGGGAGAGTGGACTCTCTATGAGGGAACTGGGTTTGTTCTTAGTTCTCCCAGATTCTCTAACGCTGCTGAAGCACCTTTAGGCTGAAGCAGTTTCAGGAGTGATGAGAAAGCACGGTCTTTAGCTTCCAGTATGTTAAATGATTTGTATGGAGCTAAGTCTTTTTTTTTTTTTTTTTTATGAGCATTAAAGGCAGTTCTCAAATGAATGGAAATGTTTAGCATAAGGATGTGACTCCAGACTCATGGGAATAAATTTTTATTCTTGGCTGTGGATGGTCATATTATAATTTATTTGCTGTTTTATTCATGCAAGTGCTTACATTGTGGTGTGAAGTCCAGAATTTAAGAAATGTTGCCTGCATGGACAGCCTTTTGTATATTAGAAAAGCAGTTTTGTTGTTGTGAAATTAAATATCAGTGGGTTTTAATTTTCTGTTTTCTTCAGCCTTATGTTTGATCATCGGCCAAGGTCCTGGCGAGAGTTGCCTCTCCGGGTAGCCGATTTCGGGGTGCTTCACAGGAATGAGTTGTCGGGAGCACTCACGGGACTCACTAGGGTACGGAGATTCCAGCAGGATGATGCCCACATATTCTGTGCCATAGAGCAGGTATGCTGAGGCTCTGGGGTGAGATACTCTAAAAGAATCGTGAAGAAAGTCAAGGAAAATGACCACTGTCTGTTTTTGGTTTTTTTTAAGATTGAGGATGAAATAAAAGGCTGTTTGGATTTTCTGCGTTCAGTATATAGCATATTTGGATTTTCTTTTAAACTGAACCTGTCTACTCGCCCAGAAAAGTTCCTTGGAGATATCGAAGTATGGAACCAAGCTGAGAAAGTAAGTGTGTTTTTCAGCATGCCTGAATGCTATTTGACTGAAATGAACTTGTTCCAGGAAACCCAAGCCTCTTTAAATGAATAAAAAGCAAAGGAGAAAATTGAAATGGTTCATAGGTAAACTAGTTTTTTTAATGTATGATTTTATATTAGAAATGGTTGAATATTTTTTCAGTCATCAAGCTGTAACTTACGGGGGAAGGTGGTCAAAAGATAAAAACTTCCCGCTATGAGATAAGCGGATACTAGGGATATAATACACATGGTGGTGCCTGTAGCTAACACAGCTGTATGATATACAGGAAGGTTGTTAAGAGAGTAAATCCTAGAGTTCTCATCACAGGGAGAAGAGTTTTTTCTTTTTTCTTTTTTTAACTGTATCTGTATGAGATGATAGATGTTTGCTAAATCTAATATGGAAATCATTTTGCAGTCTATGTAAATCAGACCATCATGCTATACTTCTTAAATTTACACAGTGATGTGTGTCAATATTTCGCAGAAAAGGGGATTTGTGTGTTTTTTAGGTGGACAGATTTCTAAAGCAGAGAATAGGGATTCGTGAAAGTAATTACAGTATTTTTAGTCTCAGATTAGGCTGGAAGAAGGGAAGTTGCAGATGAACAAAAATAAAAATGATTTTGCTTTGCCCTTAGCAACTTGAAAACAGTCTGAATGAATTTGGTGAAAAGTGGGAGTTAAATCCTGGAGATGGAGCTTTTTATGGCCCAAAGGTCAGTATGCAAAGTCTATTTGAGTAATATGATTTTTATTTTGAAGTGAAGAAGAGATTATTTTAAAATAAGAAACAAAGGAGGGAGGGAGGAAGGAAAGAAATGAAAGGAAGAGAAAAAGAAAGAAAGGAAGGGAGGGAGGAAGGAAGGAAGGAAAAGAGAGCCAGCCCTGTTACAGCTGCTGAGTTCAGCTTTAATGTCAACAGCATCTTAAAATAACCCAGAGTCTACTTCTCAGATTGATATACAGATTAAAGATGCAATTGGCCGGTACCACCAATGTGCAACAATCCAGTTGGATTTTCAGTTGCCCATCAGATTTAATCTTACTTTTGTAAGGTGAGTTTCTGGTGTCTGCTCTGAATATTTATTTTTAGGGGAATATAAAGGAATATATATAAAGTAAAACATATTTTTTTTCCTACCTAGCCATGACGGTGATGATAAGAAAAGGCCAGTGATTGTCCATAGAGCCATCTTGGGGTCAGTGGAAAGAATGATTGCTATTCTCACTGAAAACTATGGCGGCAAATGGTAATTTTTGTCCTTGTTTTTGTATGGAGAATGTAAATTGACTAAGAAATGCCTCCTGTCCAGTTTAGTGATGCAGTGGAAGAGAATGATTCTGATTGGTGACTTCTAATTAATGACAAGTGTACACTAAGGAATCACAATCTAAACCCAAATTTTTATTTTTAAGAATATATTTTTTCATTTTCTTAATGTTTATTTATTTTTGAGAGAGAGAGAGAAAGAGACAACAAGAGCAGGGGAGGGGCAGAGAGAGAGAGGGAGTCACAGAATCTGAAGCAGGCCCCAGGCTCTGAGCTGTCAGCACATAGCCCAATGCAGGGCTTGATCTCACGAACTGTGGGATCATGACCTCAGCCAAAGCCGTATGCTTAACCAACTGAGCCACCCAGGTGCCCCCTTTAAGAATAATTATTAGTTGTAATTATTTTTAATTCACAACTTGATTTGTTGGAATGTTACAGAATACTTTCTAATTAGGAGTTATTATACACTGAGAAGCACATTTGTTGTTTTGATTGCTTCTCCAGTATCTTTGAGGATTAATATGGTTTGGTTCCTTTGTCTGAGTGAACAAGAGTAGGCTTTGGGCTTACGTCACTCAGTGTTGCTGATCATAGTAAACATGTATTTTGACATCCTTAAGAAGCCACTTGTTTTTTAATTGAAAGGACTGCAAACTGATCAACAATTTTTGTCTTGTTTCTGTGAGGTTATGCTTTTGCTGGTGAGATCTGAGTGCACGCTTTCATTTTGTTTTTAAGCAATTTTCTCTGGGCCCACAGTGTGTGAAGGCGGTTGAAAGCAGCACAGGGTTGTCAAGACCCTTCTGTAGAGTGTGCCCTATTAGTTGTACTGATGCAAAACTTTTATAAAATGTAAACCTGTTTTATCTTACATACTGTAGTCATTTCAGTTTTATTTGTAATTTGGTTCAGACATCAAGGGGAGTTTGTCATACTTGTGAGTGAAAGGAGATCGTCTGTTTTCAGTTCTGTTTCACAAAATTCGATCAAATATAGGAAACCCTACATGGTTTCTAGAGAATAGGGCGGTCCTCAGCTGATGGCTCCATCAAGCCTGTGAGAGGTGGGATTCTAGCCATTTCCCTGTTGAAATAAAGCAGCTGCAAGTAGAGGAGTGATTAAGAGAAACACTTAGTCTGAGGTCTACAGCATGGGGAGGATTTGACACCTGAAATACTCCAAAGGTAGAATTACAAATGGTCAGTTTTTAATAAGAAGTGAAAACCTGGGAGAACATAGGGTGCCCAGGCTTCTAAGACACGTCAAACAAGGCACTACAGGTGGCAGTCTGCCTTTCAAAAAATAGATGTGAAAACAGTCATTTTTGTCAAATACCATCACCAGTTATTATCAGTTACAGTTTGCTAAATCCTGCAGAATAGATCTTGAATAAGTGAAGGCATGGTCTGATCCATGTATTCCATGAAGAATAATCAATAAAATAATGTCAAACAATAAATCACTAAATAATTCTTTCTTAACCCCTCTGGCAGCAGGTGCATGGCGATCTATTACCTGATACGATGAAGTATGAGGCATAGTCCCTTCCCCCAATGTGCTTTGCCATCTGCTTAGCAAATCAAACCTTAGTTACGAATTTTCCTGATTTAAGGTTACTTTTCTGCTCCTGAATCTCTTCTGTTTAGTATTTATTGCATATTGCAGAGGAGGAAGCGGGTAGTTTTTTTTTTAAGTGGCCTTTATGTATTTCAGGAAAAGATACTGAAAGGTAGACTAAGAAACATGCCATTGTTGTTTATGAAAGGGACCCAATTCACATTAAATATTTTTAATTTCTTCTAAAGGCCCTTCTGGCTGTCTCCTCGCCAAGTAATGGTTGTTCCAGTGGGACCAACATGTGATGAATATGCCCAAAAGGTAATCCTTTAATACGACTTATCTTTAATTTCCTATCTGTCATTCAGCTGCATATCCTTGGTAGACCAACCTGCTTGTGGTTTAGAGAAATGTTACTGTTTTCAATCTGTGATAAGCCTGAATAGATTACGTTACCTCTTTAATACTTTCCTACGTGGTTTCATGATCAGAAAATGTAATTTCGATAGTGTTTTATATATTCTTGTTTTTTTAGTGTTCAGTATTAGGAAATAGTAAATGCCTCAGGATGATGTGTACATTCAGATGCATAATGCATTTTAAGCTGCTCTTTGACTCCAAGAGTAATTTTGCTTCACTTCCTTTTTTTTTTAAGCTTATTTATTTTGAGAGACAGCACACATGCATGCATGACAGCACACATGCATGCATGTGTGCAAGTGGGAGATGGTCAGAGAGAGGGGGAGAGGGAGAATCCCAAGGAGGCTCTGCACTGGCAGCTCAGAGCCTGATGGCAGAGCTTGAACTCATGAACCCTGAGATCATGACTTGAGCTGAAATCAAGACTCATGCTTAACCAACTGAGCCACCCAGGTGCCCCAATTTTTAATGCATATTTCTTCAGTTATTTGTAAATTTTTTTAAAGTTAATGGCATGCCAGACCAATGTTGTGCCCTAGCCACCAAGAAACTACCTTACTAACAGATGTATAACTATCCATTCATACTTCATATCTTAACACTTGTTTAGGGGCGCCTGGGTGGCTCATTCGGTTGAGCATTGGTCCTTGGCTCAGGTCTTGATCTCACAGTTCGTGGTTTCAAGCCCCGCGTCGGGCTCTGTGCTGACAGCTCAGAGCCTGGAGCCTGTCTTCAGATTCTGTATCTCCCTCTTTCTCTGACCCTCTCCTGTTCATGCTGTCTCTGTCTCTCTTTCTCAAAAATAAATAAAACATTAAGAAAAAATACAACACTTTGTTCAGTTATAGGGACAATTTTATACTAAGAAATTTCAAAGCAGTAAAAGTTGTGTTATAAATAAGCATTGTTTTGTAATTGCAAGCTGAAGTAATAAATTAATACAGACAAATCTGAATATCAGTGAACAATATTGTAATATTAATACCATCATGTTTCCAGATCTTCAGAATAAATTGTACTCAGGTCTTCACTGTCTTTAAAAATATAAATGAACAATAGATCAGCTGAAAAGCAAACCATTCAGACATACTATATTTCTGTTACTGCACACAGTAGTTTTAGTTACAAATGATGAAAATCAGTTATGTTGCATAGTTAACTGGTTGTACTTTATCTTATTTGCATTGTGAAAGTTCACATGGTAGGAGAAAGGTCTGTAACTAAATAACTCATTTCTCAACTGGAGACAATACAGACTCTGTTCCATCAGTGGTGGTGGGAAGCATTTAGAATTATATGGGGTGGAGTTTTTGGTTATATTGAGTTGACAAGGGTTGGGAAGCACTACTACTGATACTGAATGACTGGAGACCAGAGATGCTAAACAGTCTGAGATTATCAGGCCACTTCCCCAGTTATAGAATAGCCCGACTCACGTACATGCAAGGGCCTGTGTTAAGAAACTAAAACGCCAGTGCTTTGGGCCACCTGGGTGGCTCAGTTGGTTCAGCATCTGACTCTTGATCTCAGCTCAAGTCTTGATCTTACGGTCATGAGTTCAAGCCCTGCAAAAAAACTAAAACACTTGTGCTTTATTCTTTAAAACATGTTACAGTCGAAAGTGTAGTCTTCTTCTGGCACTCTGATAAACTGCAAGAACCCTCCTGGAATTTGTGTACTTACACAATCCCAGCAGGTTCACTAATTAATGATCACTTACACATAACAACCTATTAGTGAAATATAAATGGTTTATTCAGATCTTTTTGTCATATTAGTGGTGATTGTTTATCAGGTAGATGAGAATTTTAATCTGGTTTAATTTAACTTCAAGTTAATAAAATTCAATATAGTGTTGCTTTTTTTTGGAAAGGAAAAATATTGAAAACATTGTTTACTATTTAATATGCAAAAGCTGAAGATGGTACAGTGGAACTGGTATTTTTGAGGAAGATAAAAAGGCACAGAATGATAATCTGTAATGTAGCTTGCTAGATTCCTGGAAGTTTATTTCAAGAAATCCCAATTTGATCTTTGCCTCTGACTCCTTTATTTAATAGCTTCCTTTTAATCAAAAAGAAAATCACTGTTTAGAAAGAAAAAATTACTTTTTAATATTTCTCAAAATTGATATTTAAATTATTCTTGTAAAGTTCTGTTTACTTAGGTCATATACACAAAGATATTAAAGAAATAATTAGTGTCACATTTAGGAGGATTAGGAGGAACTTAACGGAGGACCATGGGGGAGAAAAAGGGGGGAAATGGTGGGGGAAAGAGAGAGAGGCAAACCATGAGAGACTCTTGAATGCTGAGAAACAAACTGAGGACTGATGAGGGTGGGGGAGAGGGAAAGGGGGGTGATGGGCATGGGGGAGGGCACTTGTGGGGCTGAGCACTGGGTGTTATATGGAAACCAACTTGACAATAAACTATTTGTAAAAAAAAAAGAAAGAAATAATTAGTGCCAAAAGACGATTTTATGTGATGGCTTTTATTCCATTCTCTAGAAACATAAAAGTAGTTAAGATGCTTTTAGCCTATTGTTTATGCTGTCAACATTTTATTTAAAAATGTGGCATATGCAAATGACGGCAGTGGCTGGATTCCTGTTACCAACTTGCTGCCTCTTTGAGGGACCAGAAATATTACATTCTCTTATTAGACTGGACATCTATCATTGTATATTAATATGGAGACTGATTAATAATTGTTTCCTGACAACTAGGTAGGAAACAAGACATGTTTGCAAAAGGGTTTTTTTCTTTTGTAATGTGTTTTAACAGAGCTAATTAAATTCAGTTGATTGCCTGAATTCTGATTTTTAAGGATTTTCTAAAACATTTACCTCTCAAGAGCAAAATATGTCAATTTAATTTTTGAAAATGTAGTCCCAAGTCACGAATTAACTTCAGTATATCTATTAGCATCCTTTTTTAAATACTTGTATGATTATCCAAATCATAGGTTAAATCATTTAAGATCAAAATACAGTTCTTTAGATCTGAAGAATTCCATATCTGTTTCAATAGGTACGGCAACAATTCCATGATGCTAAATTCATGGTAGACATTGATCTGGATCCGGGCTGTACATTAAATAAGAAGATCAGAAATGCACAGTTGGCACAATATAACTTCATCCTAGGTAAGAAAGGAAACTTACCTAAGAAAATCTGCCAAATTATCAGAGAACACTGAAATCTTGAGACTCAACCTTAAGAGAATTGTGGTCATCAGTTTAGTTCACTCTAGACGCTTAAACTATTAAGTTGTTTCAGTTGTTATAATAAAGGGAAATTTTGGTGTGAAAAGGAATAATCTTTAAAGGCTTGTTTAAAAACTTTCTTTCCTTTATCTCCTATTCCTTCATATAGTAAGTTTTTATTAAATTGGCTGGTTTAAGTGACTGAATACAGTGGTTTGAAGCATTGCAAAGTGATACTTTTTTTTAATGAAAAGATTTTTAAATTGGTCATCCAACTATACATGGTCACCTGAATGTTTTTTTCTTAAATAGACTTTTTTTTTTTTACAGCACTTTCAGTTCAAAGCAAGATTGAGCAGAAAGTACAGAGCTCTCCCATATACCTCTTGCCCAAAACAGACACAGCACCCCCAACACCCACCCTACTACCAGCATCTTGCACCAGACTGCTGTCTTTTTTACAAAGGCCACAGTTTGTTCACTGTTAGTTTTGTACATTCTGTGCATTTGGACAAATAAATAATGACATGTATCCACCATTGTGGCGTCATACTGAATTGTTTTACTGCCTCCAAATCTTCTGTGCTCCACGTATTAAACACTCTCTTTCCTAACCATAGGTAACCACCGATTTTTTTTTTTTTTTTTTTATGTTTTATTTATTTCTAGGAGAGAGAGAGAGACAGCGTGAGCAGGGGAGGGTCAGAGAGAGAGGGAGTCACAGACTGAAACAGGCTCCAGGCTCTGAGCTGGTCAGCACAGAGCCCGACGCGGGGCTTGAACCCACGAACCGCGAGATCATGACCTAAGCGAAAGTCGGACGCCTAACCGACTAAGCCACCCAGGCGCCCCCGATTTTTTTTTTTTTTTACCTTTTCCATAGTTTTCCCTTTTTCAGAATCTCATATAGTTGGAATCATACAGTTATGTAGTTGTTTTACATTGGCTTCTTTCAGCAAGTAATATGCATTTAAGTAAGATTCCTGTGTATCTTGGGCTTGATAGCTCATTTGAGCATTTTAATGAATCAAAAGCTGCATGGGGGCTTTTGGGTCCTAGGATCATTTCTGTTCGAATGTTCGATAAAAACCTTTCCGTCTGACAAAGCTTTGTGCTTTTGTTTTAGTTATTGGTGAAAAAGAGAAAGCCAGTGGCACTGTTAATATCCGTACAAGAGATAATAAGGTGCATGGAGAGCGAACAATTTCCGAGACCATCGAGCGGTTGCAGCAGCTCAGGCAGTCGCGCAGCAAGCAGGCAGAGGAGGAGTTCTGATGAAGAGTCCGCCCGGATTTTCTCAGCAGGACGCGTGGGCAGGGTTTCCACACCATTAATTTTATACTCTAGAAAACATCGATTCATACTGAATTTGGAATAGTTTAGCAGAGTCTGCGTAGGTGACTACAGGATCAACCTATTTTTGGACCATGACAGGTGTTAGACAATGGTATTTGGAGGAGGTCATTAAAGGAGATGACATTAAAGTGATTTTACTTGTTAAATGAACACTAGAGTACCGGAAATAAAACATGAGGAATGCTTTAATGTGGGAGGAGGTTTTTATAAATCTAATGCGCTTGAAAAATAAAAATTTTCAAATTTGATTAAAAGAAAGACTAGAAATGGATTGTGTTGTAAAAATAAAAACTTTAATTCACCCAAGTTTCAATGCTTTGTGCTTCACGTACACATATGCCTACTTGGGACAAATTGTATGATTCAGTATTTATCTTTAATGTTTTCTAATACGATGTCAGTTTGGCCGTTCTTAAACTGGGCGATGAGCTAGGTGCCTTCTTCTCTGGCAGAGGGTGGCATCTTTTAGGAGTGTCACTTCTTTTTGGATGTAGACAATTAAAACCAACCCTGGCTTTAATATAAAGTAGATTTGCACAAATTTTTATGATGATGAGTCTCTAAAGAAAGACATGTGGCCAGCAGACTGCTCAGGGCCATAGCATCCCTGGTTACACAAATCCCCTGTCCTCTCACAAAGAAGAAGTTCTGAATTTGCTGCGAGTGACTAGTGATTGGGAGAGCCGCACAGAATAAGGATTCTTTATGTGGGTATACAGCATACTGATTCCTCTTAATACAGTCATCGTAAAAAGGCAACAGCCTGTTCATACTCTAATAACCCCAACAGCTTGTTTAGCAGAGTCTCTCTTTTTTTTTTTTTAAACACTTGTTTATTGTTGAGACAGAGACAGAGCATGAGCTGGGGAGGGGCAGAGAGAGAGAGAGAGGGAGGGAGACACAGAATGTGAAACAGGCTCCAGGCTCTGAGCTGTCAGCACAGAGCCTGACATGGGGCTCAAACCCTCGGACCGTGAGATCATGACCTGAGCCGAAGTCGGACGCTTAACTGACTGAGCCACCCAGGCGCCCGTAGCAGAGTCTCTTTGAGCACAGCCACTTTGCATAGATTATATCCTCACTTTAATAAAGGAGATAAGACCTTTAAGCAGAGGGATTTTTGATTTGAAACTTTATAATTAAGTCTGGCTTATAAATGTCTTAAGATTTCACCTTTGACAGGTTTGTGATGAGTTTTTATATGTATCTTGAAGAAAACTATATATTTGAACCAGAACTCTGCATTCCTAAGTTGTGACACCAAAATTTGATTCATTTGATTTTTATTTCTTTACAGTTCATAGTCTTCTTATTTTGATTTTCTTCAGTTTGAAAAAAATCCATATTATAGAATCATTTAAAATGGTTTCCATAATACATTGTCCCAAAATCAACTATGGTTTAACTAGGTTTTTTTCAGTACTTATTTTGCACAAAGCAACAAATGGGTTAGGTATTAGTAATCTTGAAATGTTTAAAGAAGCTTTATAAACTTTTCAGAACTTACGATATAAAAGTATATATAATAAAGACAGGTTGACAGGACCAGGAATCAGAGAATCCTCTTTGTAAAATTTTTCAATGCTTATTTATTTTTGAGAAAGAGACAGGGTGCAAGTGGGGGAGAGGGCGGGAGACACAGAATCTGAAGCAGGTTCCAGTCTCTGAGCTGCCAGCACAGAGCCCGATGCGGGGCTCAAACTCCACAAACTGAGATCATGACCTGGGCTGAGTTGGACACAACTGACTGAGCCACCCAGGTGCCGGAGAGAATCGTCCTTGTAACTAACAGCTTAGTCCTTGGTTGCAGTGGAAACAATAGGGGAGGAGCCTCTAAGAGCTTGTAGAACTACGCTTATCCCATCAAAGCTCTTCAAGTCTGTAGTTTCTTTTGTTTTGTTCTTTCCTGGAGTGCAGAGACTGTTGTATTCACTGTTGTATCCATCTGTTCTATTCTGGTGTTTAACTTGAAGACTTGAAGGAGCTAAGTTGCCAAGCTTTTATCAAGATTCTAGTCTATTTAGAGTTAGACGATCTTGGTAATCAAATATGCAGGAACAATTTTAGAACAGTGACAGAGCACAGTGGCAACTATCACATAACTAGCTCTGTAAAGAACAATTTTGTGAAGTAAACTAGGTACACCAAACAAAACGTTCCAAAATGTGTAAAATTGGGGCACCTAACAGCTTAGGGAGGCAGAGGCAGTGGAAAAGATCAAGGACCTAGAGTGGTGAACTGAGTTCACATGCACTCTCTGATGACTCGTGTGCCCAATGAGTTCCTTTGCCTCACTTCCCCCTTGTTACGGCGAGGGGCCCCCATGTCTCACTTCAGGCCCTGCACCATGACGGGTAGACCAGTGCTTGTCAGACTGCAGGCCTGTGAGTCTCTGGGACGAGGCATGAAAGACAGACTTACTCTGTAGGTCTGTGCTGGGTACCGAGATACTGCATCTAACAAGATCCCGGCTGGTGCTGAGAAGCACACTTTGAGGAGAAAGCTCTCACTTCCCATTCTGAACGGTCTTACTCAATTCTACCTTAAAAACAAACCAAAAAAAAGGCAAACAGTAATAAAAGAGTTATAAGGAAACCAGCCTCTTGTCCCTTTGACCCTCGCCTGCTCCCACGCCCCCAGGCAGCCACTGGTAGCCCCTGTTCCTGTCTCTAAAAACTGCTGCCCCCTCTTTGTTCATCACTTTTAGAACCCTTCTATTGACTTCCTGTCTCAAAAGAAGATTAGTCCATCTTCCTTCATCTTCTCCCTCCATCCTTCCCGTACCTCAACTTTTTGGTAAATCCGTATTAGGTGTTTCTGTGTTCATAAATGCTATTGTTTTAATAGACTAAATAGTCTTCTATAATTACATTTTCTTCTCGTACAATTATTTTGATTGTTTATTGGGGTTTTACCTCTTTTAAAATGTTTTCTTTGAGTATCTGGCCAGCTCTGTTTTTTTCCTTTCACTTCAAAATTCAAAATTTTTTCCAGCTTTACTGAGATACTATTGACACTTAATGTATGTAACTTTGAGGAATACAATGTAGGGATTTTGATACACATACAGATTGCAAAATAATGATCACAGTGAGGTTAGTTTACACCTTCAGCCGTCCCCTCACATAATTATGATCTAAATGTCAAATCTGACAGACAATTCACTGGTTCCACTTATCTTCTGAGACAAAACCCTTCGAGAATCCTGTCTCCTGCTCCAACTTGGGCTCATGGCAGCCCTCCCTGTGGCAGCCCCCACCTCTCCACCATGTTTGGGCCTCTTTCCTGGATTCCATGTCTTTTATCTGTGTTAACTACTTCATGTTAGTGGTTGCTTTTCAAAGAAAGACGTATAGGATTCTTGGTCGAAAATAATTTTTTTTCTCAGAATTGGAAAGACCTTGATCCCATTTTATTCTGCCTTCTAGTGTTTTTTGTTTTTTTTTTTAATATTTTTTTATTTATTTCTAGGAGAGAGACAGCGTTAGCAGGGAAGGGTCAGAGAGAGAGGGAGACACAGAATCTGATCCCATTTTATTCTGCCTTCTAGTGTTTTTATGAGGAGTCCATTCCTAGTCCAATTCCTTTGTATGTCATCTGTCATTTTCTCTGAAATGTTTTAGATCTATTTATTTTTAGCCTTATTCTGAAATTTCATGGTAGTGAGCGGCCTTTTCATTCTAGAGATTTGTATCCTTCAGTTCTGGGAAATGCTTTTTTGTGTTGTCTTTGATGGTTTTCATCCCCATTTTCTGTTCTTAATGGACCATCTATTATTTTATTATTTATTTGTTGGGTTTTTTTTCAAAAGTTCTTTCTTGTTCTCATTTTATTCCTTATATTAAAGCATCCTATGCTCGTTCCTTGAATTCAATTTCTTTTCTTATCATAGGGTATTTGTTTAGCATGCTGTATTATCTCTACTTTCTTCTAAATTTATATGTTTGTATTGTGGTCTCTGCCATATTGGAATCATACCAACTACCAGAGATCATGTTGAAGCATGAAGGACTAAAAAAATATATCAGAAGTACATGCATGTGTGTGTGTGTGTGTGTGTGTGTGTGTGTGTGTGTGTGTGTGTGTTACAGAAGGTGGTTATAGGCTGGAAGATTCTACTGAATTAAGATTTGGTGGGCAAATTATTTTTTCATTCTGTTCTGTTCTTAGTGGAACTTCTATTATTTAGATAATCTTCCTTCTAAGAGTTCCTCTTAACTTTATTTTCTCATTTATTCTACTGACTTTTTTTTAAACAAAATATTTCAATTGTCACTTTTCAAGTTGTCAAAGTTCTTCCTTGTTCTTATCCTATTTCCTTATATTGTAGTATCCTGTAGAGGGCATTAAGCTTCTTCAGAGAACTTTCTTCCAGTCTTCCTGCGAGGTAAGCCTGGGTCATTTTGGTGTTGCATTGGGGAAGGGAGCTGGGAAGAAGTCTTACCAGCCAATATGCAGACCTTCACTTATTCCCTTGTGTTCAGAACAGGCCTTCCTCACAGTCCTTCCTGACTCTGCTGTCCCTGCAGTCTCTCTGTTCTCTAAGGAATAAACCCAACAGTCTTCTGTGCAGGATGGAACAGTCACCTGACTGCTCTCTCTGCCCTTTCACACAAGGCCTTTATCTGTAGTCTGCTTTCTTCCCTTGCACCTGATGCCTTGTTCCTGAACCTTCCGGGTTGAAATAGCCTTGCTACTCCTACCCCTCCCAAATACTTAAATTTGACCTTTCTTTTCCCTGCTGTATCGTTTTCCAATGCCCCATTTACCCTCCATCTTCAGACTTTGGTTTTAGGTTTCAGATGTCTCCTCCTGGGTCAGACTGCTAATTTCCTGTCCAACTTCAAACTCCTGAACTCAGATTTGTTGAAGTCAGTGTACCCTTTTTAAGATGCTAAGCTTCCCAGAGTTTTTTTATTTGTTTGTTTGTTTTGTTTTGCTTCACTAGGAATGCTCATGAGATAGATCTGTCCACTGAGATAAGAACGGAAGTGCTGGGTGGTAGTTCTTGGGAGCTTGCTAAAGGGGACAATACTTTGCCCTTTCCTGTCCTTCTTATCAATTCTTGTGTCCTGTTTCTTCTTGGAAGGCAAAATGACAGCCATTTTGCACCAACAAAGTGATCATGAGAATGAAAGCCACATGTTCTTCATAGTGAAGAACAGAATAACAGAAGGAATTCAGCTCACTGGTGACATGGTGGATCTGCTGATACGTGTGCTTAATCAAAGACATTTGATTAAATTACTATGGTCACATTTCTGGCTCATTATAGCCAAAGTAATCTCCAACTCATACAGTTCCTTTCATCAAAGATAGACATGTATTTCCATCATCGTTTCAAGCTTATTTGAGCAAACAGGATTGAAAATCCTATGTCGTTTCTATCTACTTTAGGATCTCACAAGAGTCTAGTCTTCCAATTCTTTTTTTCCCCCTCTGTCCCAGAATGCCTTTTGCTCTTCTCACCAAGGCTTGACTTCCATAGCTGATCAAATTTCTTTTTCATTACACTCTCAACGTTCAAGCATCCTTGTTCACTTTTTTTTTTAATGTTTTATTTACTTCTAGGAGAGAGAGAGAGACAGCGTGAGCAGGGGAGGGTCAGAGAGAGATCGAGACACAGACTCTGAAACAGGCTCCAGGCTCTGAGCTGGCAGTCAGCACAGAGCCTGACTCGGGGCTCGAACCCACGAACCGCGAGATCAGACCTAAGCGAAAGTCAGACGCTTAACCGACTAAGCCACCCAGGCGTCCCCCTTGTTCACTTTGACCCATTAGACAAATACTTAACATTTCTCCATTCCTACAGCCAAAAGACTGAGCACTGTTAGAAAAAAGTACAGAACTGTTAAAATTGGTGCTTCCTTCAGTTCATGATCTACAACTCAGATGCACAATCATTTATCCTTATGAGGAGTTTCTTTATTCTATATTCAATCCTTCAGTAACTGTCACTACTTTCTTCTTTCTTCTAATCTGCTACATCTTGATCTCAGATTAAATCTATCTAATAGACTGTGGAAATCATATGACTTTATGTTTTCTAATGTCACTTCACACCTCATCAAACCGCCCCCCCGTCACTCTCAGGAGACTACTAGCTCTCTTCCTGCTTCATGAAATCTGAAAACCCATATCAGTGCTTTCCTCCTTCTCTCCAGTGAATGGGGTCTTCTTCCTTCTCCTTTGAGGACAACCATTATACTGGAGACCTTGGTCCCATGGGAGAAAGTATGGTATAGAGGCAAAGGTATGAGTCTTGGAGCCAGACAGTTGGGTTAATATCCTAACTCTGTCACTTACCAGTTAGGCAAATTTATTTAATTTCTCTGAGCCTCTTTTCTTATCTATAAAATGTAGCTGATGCCTCTTTCATGAAGTGTAAGAAAAGTAATGCTATTCTCATTTCCTCCAGCACTTTGCTGCAACAACTCTCTCTCTGAAGAAATTCATGTGTTCAAGGGAGAAAAAAACCCATTGAGATCCAACTATGGAACTGGGACTTCATTAGGCAGTGATCAAGGAGGACAAGATCCCTGTCCCCATGCAGTTTACAGTCTAGCAGGAGAGGAAGAAAGCAAATACTTGCCGTCTGCTGCATACTGTAGCATGAGGGAAGCAGGCACGATCTGCTGTGGTGAAAGGCCGGTCAAGAATGAAAGCCCTTGGGGCCCCTGGGTGGCTCAGTCAGTTAAGCATCCAACTTCAGCTCAGGTTATGATCTCATGGTTCGTGGGTTTGAGCCCCATGTCAGTCTCTGTGCTGACACCTCAGAGCCTGGAGCCTGCTTTGGATTCTGTGTCTCCCTTTCTCTCTGCCCTTCCCCAGTTTGCACTCTGTCCCTCTCTTAAAAAAAAAAGAATGCAGTCCTGAATGAAATGAGGGGCTATGGAGAAGGAGAGGAAGGAACTGAAGAGTTATCAGGAAGGAAGGGACCAGGCTTGGGAGGAGGATGAGGAGAGCAGCAGTGGCAACTAGGAGGCAGGGGTTCTGCGGACTTGAGGGCGGGATGACTGAAGGACAGAATCGAGGTTGAGTGACTGAGAGGTGGTGGTGTCCCAGGAGGGAGAGATCATTATATCTAGACTTGTAGTGATCTGCTTGAAGTGACATTTATTTTTTTTAAGGTATAATTCTATATTTTTATTATTTTCCAAAAGATTGCATAATCATCTCATCCACATCTGTTTGACAAGCTTTTTATAAAGTAACTAATTTTTGTACAGTCTTCCCAAAGTATTCAAATTAATACCTCAGCACTAGAAATCCTTTCCTCAAATAAGTACATATTTTTAATTTAATTATATGAATGCAATACTAGAATAAAAGGTAAATTACTTAGAGAAACAGAGGCTACTGATTCTGAATGTACATACCTCACACAGAGCAGAAGCAATGGGCATTAGTCAATAAAAATATGCTTTTGTTGAAGTGACATTTATTTGTCAGCTTTGAAACTACGAAGTCATGTGCTTTCTCTAGGCTCTTAACAATACTCAATCTGGGAGAGACTTAGGTAAAGCAGTTTTTTCGTGGCGTGACTTCTCAGAGTGCATAATACATCTCCAGTGATGCCAGAACCCCTTTTATCAAAGAGGACTCACCTCTGGCTGCTAGTGTAAGGTAAGAAATTCAATTCCCTCTGGGAAAGCCCCATCTAGGAGTCCCTGTAGTCATGAAAAATGAAGGCTATTTTAATTCCAGGCAGCAGAGGGCAATGTTGCCCTCCTTATCCAGATTGATAGGCGCATCAGACAAAGTTAAAGTAAAATCTGTTAAAACGACCTTAGTGCCAGTTTGAACTTTAAGGGGAGATTCTTCTACTTCCTCCATGGTTACATCCCAAGTTTATCTCCATTATTGCTGAAAATAGGCTGTGAGAATTGTTGGAATGAGGAGCCCACCGAGGTTCCAAAACAAACTCAGGTGGAGATACCTTTCTGAGTTGCCTGCTTACCTGGGAAGGGTAATGAAATCAAACAGCATTCTCTGATTATGTTTATATTTTTCTTTTTTAAATTTTATTTTTTTTTATTATAGTTTATTGTCCAGTTGGTTTCCATATAACACCCAGTGCTCATCCCAAGTACCCTCTTCCATGCCCATCACCCATTTTCCCCTCTCCTCCAGCCCCATCAATCCTCAGTTTGTTCTCAGTATTTAAGAGTCTCTTATGGTTCGCCCCGCCCCCCCGCCCCGCCTCCTTAACTATTCTTCCTCTTCCCCTCCCCCATGGTCCTCTGTTAAGTTTCTCCTATTCCACATATGAGTGAAAACGTATGGTATCTGTCTTTCTCTGCCTGACCTATTTCACTTAGCATAATACTCTCGAGTTCCATTCATGTTGCTACAAATGGTCAGATTTCATTCTTTCTTATTGCCCTGTAGTATTCCATTGTATATATAAACCACATCTTCTTGATCCATTGGTCAGTTGATGGACATTTAGGCTCTTTCCATGATTTGGCTATTGTTGAGAGTGCTGCTATGAACACTGGGGTACATGTGCCCCTATCCATCAGCACTCTTGTATCCCTTGGGTAAATTCCTAGCAGTGCTATTGCTGGATCATAGGTGAGTTCTACTGATAACTTTTTGAGGAACCTCTACACTGTTTTCCAGAGTGGCTGCACCAGTTTACATTCCCACCAACAGTTGATTATGCTTACATCTTAAAGTGGGACCTTGCACTGGTCATTCTCAGATGCTCCTCATTATAACCATATATGATTATGTTTCATGTTTGTAAATAATTATTATTATAAGTTATATACAAACTAATTTAGAAAAATTAGAAAATACACGGGGCACCTAGGCAGCTCAGTTGGTTAAGCATCTGCTCAACTTTAGCTCAGGTCATGATCTCACAGTTTGTGGGTCCCAGCCCCACACTGGGCTCTGTGCTGACAGTTCAGAGCCTGGACCCTGTTTCGGATTCTGTCTCCCTCTGTCTCGCCCCCTCCCCTACTTGTGTACTCTCTCTCATGTGCCCTCTCTCTCTCTCTCAAAATTAAATAAACAAAAAAAGAAAAAGAAAAAGAAAAACTGCAAAATACAAATAAGGAATAAAAGACTCATAATTTCATAGCATAGATAATTACCATTATACTTTCTTGTATATTCATCCACATAATTAGACCTATAGATAATATTATCTTGACTAACAGTATACAATGGCGAACCTCCAGGCCAACAGGTATAGTTCCATTTTATCTTTTAAAAGCACTATTTACAATTCCATTATATGACTTTCTCACAACTTTATCAGAGATTCTCTTACTGATGGAAACTTCATGATCACAAGAAATAATCACTTACGTAACAAAGAAGGACAAGTTTGCCAATGTGAAGGACAAAAAGTGCAAACTCATTATTCAATGATTTTGTTTCTCCTAGTACTAGGATATAAGATTAGCCTGTTGAATGACAGGGATATGTGCATTACCTCCAATATGGAGTTTGATGAAGTGTAAAATGAATTTGCTGCCAGGCAGGGTACCAGTGGATTATGCTGTGCGCGCATCTGTCCCCACCTGGCTGTGACCCCAGGATGGGCTTCCCATCCTGCTGCCCTGCACACCATGGACAGCCATCTTTGCCTCATGGGGGCCCCTTCCTCATGCCCAAACATGGAAAAGGAGAAGCACAAATGGAAGCCCAGCTGATGCTCAAGCTGATGCTGAAGAGAGGAAGCAGAGGACTGAGTCTAAATAGGAGGAGGGAATAACATTCTATCAACAGTGGTTCAGACTCTTACTCTTATTCAGAAATGCTCCAGCCACTAGGAATGCCCAGATAAGTAACGGAACGCCCATGTGGGTGTTTAGGTTGCAAAGATCAAAGCTTCAGACCCAACCTCTTCTCTGAAATGTAAATGGGACTCTGAATTTCTTTCTGTAGCCACTATTTTCAAAAGTACCTGCTGTTTGGAACCTCACCTGCTCACTGCTGACTGCATAGACAGAGGCCCAAGGGCTTTGTTTATATGATCTGGAATGAATAGCTTCCATACACCAGCAATTCTCAGCAACTTCTCATATGTTAACAGAAAATTAACTTATTTTAAGGATTCTAAAATCTCCATCTGGGGATGGGAGCCGCTGCTCCCAAGTCCCGACCCAGCACCATGTGCCACGGATGCCCACCCCTCTGCCCGACATGCACTTCTGATTCCTTTTGGCTCTAAGTCCAAGATGGCAACTCTCAAGGATCAGCTGATTCAGTATCTTCTTAATGAAGACCATACCTCCTAGAATAAGATTACAGTTGTTGCGGTTCATGCTGTTGGCATGGCTTGTGCCATCAGTATCTTAATGAAGGACTTGGCAGGTGAACTCGCTCTTGTTGATGTCATGGAAGACAAATTAAAGGGAGAGATGATGGATCTCCAGAATGGCAACCTGTTCCTTAGAACGCCAAACATTTTCTCTGGCAAAGATATAATGTAACTGCTTTGAAGAGCTTAACACTTGTGCTTACTCCTTACAACAATTCTGTGAGGAAGGCATTGTTATTATCAGCCCCATTTAAAGAAACTGAAGGTCAGAGATGTTGGTTTGCCCAAGAACACGGCCTGAAAGCCTTGAGCAGTTACCAGTGAGCATAGACCAAAAACAAAACAAAACAAACACCCAACTTCAATATAGTGTAATAAATGCTTTGTTTATTGTCTTACTGAGGAGAATAGCCTGGGAGGTAGTTTTTCAGATTGCTCTAAAGAACTGCTCCAGGGACGCCTGGGTGGCTTAGTCGGTCAAGGGTCTGACTTTTGTTTAGGTCATGATCTCGCGGTTCGTGGGTTCGAGCCCCGAGTCGGGCTCTGTGCTGACTGCCAGCTCAGAGCCTGGAGCCTGTTTCAGAGTCTGTGTCTCCTCTCTCTCTCTGACCCTCCCCTGCTCACGCTGTCTCTCTCTCTCTCTCTCTCTCTCCTAGAAATTAAAAAAAAAAAAAAGTACTGCTCCAAAGCTTGTCAGTTTACAGGGGGTTATATGCAAAAAAAGCCAACAAGGTATATGTACTTGCTTGTGAGAAGTCCCCCAAAGTATAATTGTGTGTCATGAAGTATAATTTGTTTGGTTGTAAAAATGAAGGTTTACTTTTTTCCACATGGACGGATTAAAGGCCCTTAGGTCATCTTAATACACCATGTTTCTATCATATCTGGTCAAAAATACTGCCTGCATGCCTCTGCTTAAATGGTCTTCTGGTTCTTCTTGGCTTAGTTTTCTCCTTGAGATCACTTGGGATAGTCATGGGAGGGTGACAGCAGTCACCAACAGCAGTTTTAGTGCACCCAAGGATGGATGGAACTCATGCCTGGTTCTTAGGGGGCCTTGGAACATAGCTCTAAGTGAAGGTGGCCGGCAGCAAAGCTCAGGTGAGAACAACGGAGCTGCCCGTCAGGCCAGTGGAGCTTCTCCTTACCTGCAGTGGAGATGTGCCATTGGAACGACACCTGTCCTCTCATAACTAGGTGCTCTCACGTATCAGAGGTGGCCTTGGGAAAGGGAGTAATAAGCCCACTCTTTAGCATTGGAGAGGCCTCAGGGAGCAGTGCCCCTTTCCCAATGGCACGTTGTAGGGCTTGAACCCCCCTTCGAGAAGTATTTTTTTCCTTCGGGTTTACAGAGAGCCTTTTCAGCCTCTAAGTATTATCCTAGAAAGTTTATCATTTCAAGACCCTGCATGTACCATTTTTCTCTGCAGAAATGGGGACCCAGAAAGGCATTGGGCCATAAGAGGTAGGCATACACCGAGATTCCTAGCTGTGAGACTGTCTCAGTATTGTGCTAGAGGTGCAGGTGGCTATGAAACAGCAAAACTGATAAATAAGAATAAGGAAGAAGTTGTAGCTGGGATCTGCTTAGAGCCTTAACTCCAAGATAGGAGAGAACTAACTCTTTTTTAAAAATTTTTTTTAATGTTTATTTATTTTTGAGAGAGGGAGACAGAGCATGAACTAGGGAGGGGCAGAGAGAGAAGGAGACACAAAATCTGAAGTAGACTCCAGGCTCCAAGCAGACTCCAGGCACAGAGCCAATGCGGGGCTCAAACTCAGGAGTCATGAGATTATGACCTGAGCCAAAGTCGGATGCTAAACCAACTAAGCCACCCAGGTGCCCCAGAGAGAACTAATTCTAATGCTTGGTCCTGAAGTAGAAAGACCACAAAACCCCACACAGCAACATTTGGATAAGTTTTCTCTCTCTCCTTCCTTGGATTCCTCCCTTCCTTTCCTGAAAAACTCAGCCCAAATAATCACGTGGTGGGACTGAGCAAAATAGGCATCTTTTGTAGGGGGTGAGAGGCAGAATTAGTGCTGGGTGTCAGAGCCTGAAGAGGGTGAGGAGTGGTAAGGTTTTTGAAGTGATGGGGGGCTCATGGGGTCTGGAGCTAATGACTAAGAAAGAATTCTTGAAGACATCTTTGGTGCAAAAAGGTGATTTTATTAAAGCGCAGGGACAGGGCCGTGGGCAGAAAGAGCTGCCCCAGGACCGTGAAGAGACACTGGTTATATACATGGGAGTTGGAGGAGGTAAGGTCAAGGGGAAGTTTCCAAAGGATTTTCATATGCTAAAGAAGATTCCCAGGATACTGGAGGCCTAGCTATCATCAAGCAATGGTTATTTTTCCCTCTAGCAAAGCATTATTACTAAGACAGTAAGAAGTTCCTGGAGAAATGTTTTACTTTGCCTGCCTCCACTATCTGCCAATAGGCTGCAGGTTATAAGAAAATTTAATTTTATCTGCCATTTCCTTCTGTCTTTATTTCCCACATTAAGGAGGATACCTGTGTGGGTGAGTGGCCCAGCACCCCTGGGTGAAGAGGGCATCCAGTAGGGGTGGTGGTGGTGGCCCTGAACAGGAGGTCTGTGAGCTAAGGAGCCATCTGTGTGAAGGTAGGGGTGGGAGTGATGGGAGATAATCTGATGGAGGATGGGGGGAGCCAGGTTTCTCACAGTCCAAGAAATAAGAAAACTCACATAAGCCCTAGGATATTCATTTGGAATTGGAGATATCAGTGTGGATTCATGATTTTCAGTAAATATAGATAGGTATGAACATAAGCATAGATATAAAAGTTTGTGTATACACACATACTCACACAGACACTACCTCAAACAAATGATCAAAATAACATGACTAGTGATGGGAAACTTTGACATCGTGTGCCACCCGATGGCATTCACTGAGAAGAACGTACCTTCGCTTCTGTGATGTTCCCACCTCAAACTATAACCTGAATCTAATCATGGAAAATATCAGATAAGTCCAGACAAAACTCAGACATTCTACAAAACAACTGGCATGTAATCCCCAATCATGTCAAGGCCATAAAAGTCAAGGGAAGACTGAAGAATTATACTAGACAGAAGAAGAAAACTAAATGCCATGTGTCATTCTAGGTTTTATCCTTTTCCTATAAAGGACATTATTGGAACAATTGGCGAAACTTGGATAGTGTCTATGGATTGGAGGCTGGATATGTATCAGTGTTGATTCCTTGACTTTTATGGTTGCTTTGCAGTAGGAGAACGCCCTTATTTATAGGAAATAAGTATTCAGAGGTGATGAGACAATGGGTTGAGGGGAAAAAGTTCTTTGTACTATTCTTGAAACTTTTCTGTAAGTTTAATATTATTTTTAAAAAATCTATTAAAATATTTATGTATTTCCTTAACATTGCTTTTGGGATTTAAGAAATTACTAACTTAAAAAATTAAGTTACATACTGAAAATTCAGCCTTTTTGGTGGTTTAGTTCAATGAATTTTGACAAACATATACAGTAATGTAATCACTACAAATAGCATTTGGAACCTTAACTGTGGGAAGAAGAAGAAGAAGAAGAAGAAGAAGAAGAAGAAGAACAAGAACAAGAACAAGAACAAGAACAAGAAGAACAAGAACAAGAAGAACAAGAACAAGAACAAGAACAAGAACAAGAACAAGAAGAACAAGAAGAAGCAGCAGCAGCAGTTGCCACCACCTTAATTGTGGATGTTTCTTATTTTTAAACTGTCCAGGAATTAGTTGGGTGTTTAGAGATGCTTTTATTTTACAGGTGTAAATGTCAAACCTGTTCTTACACTTCTTCAAATATTTAGATATCAACGGTAATATGAAGTGATGTTTGACTTAAAAAAAAGTTTAAAGTTGTACAATCAAACAAGCAAAGAGACACGAAATAAGACCTTTCACTGAAGAAAATGCTTGCATTTCCTCTTTTTCTCCTGTAAAGGTGGAATTAGCGCAATGTGGGTAGGGGATGTGCTTCTGCCAGGAAAAGTCTCATCAATCACAGGAAGAAGACCTGCCCACCTGCCCCACTGTCTGCACAGCTGTCACAAGCACCTTCCTCAAAGTGTCATGCTTCCCAGTTCATGAACTATACCTACATGCTCCGTGGTGGGCTGCGACACTTAACTTCCCCTTGCCCTCATGTTTGGCTGATGGGCTGTGGAGCACAGTCTCACACTTGCTCAGATGACAGAAGAGACTGGGGTGCTGTGTGCTGGGGCTCAGATCTCACAGAGCCTTGGAGGGGAGGGGTCAAGAAGAGATCACTGATCACAGGAGTCAGAGATCCCTGAATTCCTTCTCTAGCTTTCCCCTGAGGTCCTTGAAGCAAGACAGAAAAATTCAAGTCTTGTCATAACTCAGAGGTGCAGGGAAAAGGAGATTGTTTCTCTCCAGCCGTCTTTTGTGGGCTGCGAGGTGAAAATCATTTGCATCTCCACTCCGCTCTAAAGCTTATTCCCTGTAAGTGGGAGTCCGCTTCGGTTAAGAATAAGCAGTCCCTCAAAGAGCATCTCTTCCTTTACCTCTCTCCTAAGACTGTGTGTGATATTGAAGGATAATAGCTTACTTGTCCTTATGGCTTTGGGGACAAGTTGGGGTCCCCAGGGAACTCTAGAGATCTGGTGCTGTCTAGTGGATCTGGTTTCTGGATGTTTCTTTTCCACCGAGTTACTAGGGAACTTGCTGGTCTCCTGTGCCAATATCTGAATGGGTATTACTCAGGGTTGTTACTATTCCTTGGGCAATGCACCCAGGGCTGCTTTTTAGGCTATCTGATTTCAACTCAGTGACTGCTGGCATCAACATCAACTTGCTGAAAGGTTCCTATTTCGCTCCAGGTTCTGCTTTTTGTCCTGCAAGAGTTTCTTCCAATGAAGATAAGACCTGGCAATTTCCCCCAGGCAGACAGGCAGAAACTTCCAGGTCCTAGGGCAGCCTGCCTCAAGCAGACCATGACCATGGACCTAGGATGCTGGGTAAAATGCTGAACCTCTCGCTCTCTCTGCCTGAGAGTCTTCATGTAGAAAATGACAATAATGATAACCAACGCTAATTGCACACTTACTCTTTGGCATTTTTTTCTTTTAAAAAAATTTTTTTTAATGTTCTTATTTATTATTGAGAGACAGAGCATGAGCATGGGAGGGGCAAAAAAAGGGTGAGACACAGAATCTGAAGCAGGCTCCAGGTTCCGAGCTGTCAGCACAGACCCCAACGTGGGACTTGAACTTCCAAACCGTGAGCTCATGACCTGACCCGAAATCGGAAGTTTAACTGACCCACCCGGGCGCCCCTCTTTGGCACTTTTTAATGTGCTGTACATTGTAGCATACCAGATAATTTCTGGAGAATTTCAGTGCTCCCCAAACTCTCTGTGACAAATGATTACTTTTTCTCTTTAATTTCCAGTTTTTCACAGACTAGTATTTTTGCAAGATATGTAAAAGGGAATGAATGGAAAATTCCATAGGAAAAAGGAAAAAAAGAACTATGAAACTTGTACTGCTTTCCATGGAAAGGGTATGTACGATTAATATAAAGAATTATTATTATACTAATAACTTGTTATTTCATAATTAAAAGTTCACAAATAGTTATGAGTGAAATAGCAATTCTTATATTAAGATTCGTTATGCACATCTTGAATAAATACATATACATTGATACTTAAAGTTTGTAATGTGACAAATGAGCTTTCTTTCTGCTTTTTAAACTCATTGATCCTATGAGATTTGCTTGACAAGTTTCAAAACAAGTTCTCCCACACTTCGGATTGGTCTAGCTGCTGACCGGGAGCAAGCAATCTGTGGCCTACATCGGTCCATCAAATACACTTAGAACAGCCTTTTCCTACATGTTTCTACATGTATGAACTGATTAAGTTCTCATGATAACTCTGTAAGGACAGGGTTATTATTATACAACTAGTGAAGGCAACTAGTAAGTGTCAGAGTTTTGGGATCCAGGCCTTGAGATCGCATGCTGTGGAGGGAAGGAGAGAGGTGCCAGGTAGGTTTTCCCTATCTTAGAGACCCAGAGTGGAGTCAGCTAATGATCAGGAGGCTGCGGAAAGGGCATGGGATGGAATTAACATGAGCCGGAGTGGTCTGTGTCATCTAGGAATGGGTAAAATGAATGAAATGGCCAAAACCAAATGATTTTAATGAAACATAAATAACAGGTATGGGTAAAACTAAAGAACTAATGGTGGGGTCCCAGCCCCTAGTCCTGGGGGTAAGAGAGGCCTGAGAATCGACAGGCCCCTGTTGCTCAATGTTGACTATATATCTTAACCAGAAGATACACAGTGAAGTGTGCAAAGCATCGCCTTTTATTATGTGAACCAAATGGCTAATGTGGACAGTTGATTGTAGCTAGCAGAACAATGGGGCTAATTAACCACATGTAGTTGAAAGAGATGCTTCCTCAAGCTGTGACGTCAGCACTTCGGCAAGAAGTGCTGCCGATGTCATTTAGAAGGGAGGCTTGGCTCCTGTTAAGTATTTCTAGAGCATTCTAGAAAGTTCCTCTTTTACAGAAGTGTTTTGATGGAAAGAGAATCAAATGTCCTTAACATTTTATTTTACTTGTGTGACTTAAATAAGACCTTAAGGATTTGGAAACATCTTCTCTATGATAAAGCAGATAAATAGGTGAAAGAGTATATTTCCTGAATTGTCTTATCAGAAAGGAGTCTGATTTAGAAACAGGCAATGCTATTCAAGCTCTTCCTGCCAAATGTAGGGAGGTGAAAGAAACCAAGGGGAGGGCAAGGCCTGTGTGTGTGTGTGTGTGTGTGTGTGTGCGTGTGCGTGCGTGTGCACGCATGTTTCCCCACTTTGGCTCGCAGCTCTCTGGCTTCCTCACAATATGCTCTCTGATCCAACCTGGCTCCATAAAGAGGTAGAGGTGACTGCAGGTAGCAGTATCTCATTAGAGGGACTCTCAGTGTCTTAGGTATAGGCTGGATGAGGATGAGGTTTGAGAACTGGGCTCCAAGTATCCACCTGCATCTATAATTTCTACTCTATTCCCTAGATGGGTATTTCTCCAAGACCTCGCATCAGCCATTTTAGGCCTGGAGTTCCATTTGGTCCAGTCCCCATTCCCAACTACAGAGAAAAAAAAGAATACAACAGTTTACCTTACAGCACAGTGCGATCATATGCTTAAAACTCTTTGGTGGTCCCCTTTTATCTTTAGGCCAGAGTAAAAAGTCTTCCACAAGGTGGCAAGGCCCTTTGTAATGTTACCCTCTACACTCGGCATAGTAACAGTCCCTCAAATATTCCCATGTCCTATTCCCCAGAACCTGTGGATGGGTTAGGTTCATGGCAAAGGAGAATTAACATTGCAGAGGGAATTAAGGTTGCTAATCAGCTCACACTAAAACAGGGAGAGCCTTCTGGATTATCCTGGTGGGTTCAATGTAATCACAAGGCTTATCGAAAGTCAAAGGAGATGAATGAAGAGCAAGGGGGATGCCATATGATAAGGACTTGACCACCTGGTGCTGGCTTTGAAGACAGGATAGGAACCACGAGTCAAGGCATGGGAAGCTTCCAGAAGCTGTAAGAGACAAGGAAGAAAATTCCCTGATATAGCTCCACAGGGGGCCTGGTTCTGTCAACACCTTGATTTTAACCCTGTAAGGCCTGTACTAGACATCTAACCTACAGAACTATACAATAATAAACGCGTGTTGTTTTAAGCCATCACGTTTGTGGCCGTTCATTGGAGGACTTAAGCTCAGCTTCCAGCAGGAAAGCCACCACATCTGTCCCGTTTTCCTCCCTCTCCTTGTGTCGCTCTGTCCTGTTTGCAGCTCTCTCGAGCACGGTCACATGAGAGAGACATCCTATAGCATGTTCTCCCTAGTACTCGATGCTCGAGTTATCATGAGAATTACTCTAGATTATGAATGTAAGATGATTTCTTCCAGAATGCCTCGGTTACACACAGCAGACGCTGTAGCAAAGGGCAGTTCTCTCCATTTAGAGTTACTTGCAATCCTCTATTGCCCTTTGCAATTACAAGCTCAGGCTGTGGATCCTGGTTTGAAATGCCTCAAACAAACTGACTGTGGAACCGGGGGTATACACCAAATATGTGCCTATGTTTTGGTTTTGTTATTTATGCTTGAGATATGCACAGGGCAGAGCTGCCTTTGGGTCTGAGGATGTGTGGGAGCAGACTGAGGACATGGAACCACGGCATAGATGCAAGGAAATTGGACAGAGTGTGACTGCTCCTGCCTGAAGGTGGCCACCCCAAAGTCCCTAAGGCAAATGCGCAGGGGTGCTGAGAAGAGCACATTCCCCAGATAACTGTGCTCTCCCCTCCTCTGCCTGGAACCTGTGATTTGGGGAGGTGTTCAGGACTGCCTGCAGATTCTGAGCTGGAAAAGGGAGGCCTGGGGGAGGGGAACTTCCTGTCCTGGGGAGCTTGGCCAGGTCCTTCTCCATCAGGAATTTGGGTTCAGTCCTGGGTCTGGGCCAGGTTCTCAGGAGGCAGGGCCGGCTCAGGGATGGTTCATCAATCACAAGCTTCTCAGCCACAAGGAGAGAGGGCTGTCGGACGCTGGATGGAAACCCGGACTGGGCTGAAGATGTAGCTTGTTTGATAACCTTCACACATTAAAACATTTGGTATGTAGACTCTCAACTGTATTGTTACTCTGGGCCCCACAGATGCTAGGGGCAGGGCTAAAGCAAGCATCTCTTGGGGCCCAGAACGGGCAGGGTAGGGTGGGTGCCAACGTTTGCCTGGTGGAAAAACCTCCAGCAGCTTTAGAGAAAGCCAGCACATGCTCAGCTGCTGGTCTGGTCAGGACAGGAGGAGGGTTGGCGTTAGTGTGAGGATCCGGAGGAAAGTCCAGTGCCCTCTGCAATGGCCCGGCTGTGCCCCAGGTCTCCTGACGAGGTGCGTGAATAAGGCAGGAAACCTTCCCTTCTCTTTGGTTCAGCTTCTTCTGCCTTCCGTTCCTCAACTCCGTTTCTGGGCACCCACAGACTCACACATCGCTCCATCCCCACCGCAGACAGGCTGCTTTCATGTCCTAGAGCTTGACTTGTGTCTTTTCACCTCTGCCTCCTTCCTCTCCTCTAGCCTTGTATTTGCTGCCTCCTCCCCTATGTTCCAACTTCTTGACCACACATCTCTCTTAGGAATCAATGAACAAAAGAAAAGATGATTTCTACAAGTTATTAAGTTCTTACTAGGTGGCAGGTGCTATGCCAGGCATTGGGATTCTCAGAACACATTGCCTCTATCACTCCCTTGCTGAGTGAGATCAAGAAGAGCAGAGGTTTAGATGCCACAGTGAGTGGTCCTGGCTACTTACACTGTACCTCAAAATGTAGCATTTTGGGGAGATGGCTCAATCCTAATCTGAGTTCTGAACTTCAGTTTAACAGCTTTAGAAACTGAATTTTGTCTGATTTAGAGGAATTGTCTTATATTAACCAAGCGACGGGAAATTGATGGATAAACTAGAATGTCAATTTATTATATTTCTAGGGGTACTTTACCAGTTAAAGGTGATGGTTGTATTGGGTGGTAAATGACTCTATATTTTGGAAAGTGGTGGGAAAGCACATGCAAATTTTGATCTTTGTTTGCCTCCTGTAGGCTCTGTGAAGAGCCACGGACTGCTTTCCCCATGTTTTCCCCTGAAATAAATCAATCGTGTCAGTTGAGCCTCAGCTGACTTTCACACATTGGTGTAGCTAGACTAGATTTCTGGTTCCAACGCTTACTGCTTTGATTCGGGGAATGACCACAAACTTAGTCAGTGTCCTATGAACTCACACCCAAAGTTAGATACCAGCGAGCCTTTCTCCAATTAAAAGTGAATAAGTGAAAGTAGGAAACTTTTAGAAATTTTTTTTTCCAACACTTTTTCCTTGAGACATTAGTGACCACTATTCCTTCTTTGCAAGGAAAGATTAACAGAAGCCAAAACAAATGAATATGGAGCAAATACGTAATAACAGATGATCCTTCTGCTTCATAGACCACATGTGTGTATGTAATTTGTATAACATATGTTACAGAGTATGCACTGAATTGAATTAACATTCCTAAGCCTGTTAAATAAATATAAGTAGATTTAGAGTGGTTTGGCTAAATCACAGTTCAAATGTTGGAATGAACTATTAATATCTCACAATATTCCTCTAAGAGGCATCGCTGCCAATGTCTTGTCTCCCTGGCCACATTCGATATTGCAAAGCCCGAGGCGACTTCTGAGGGCAGTTTCCATTCATCTGGCCATCTTACTGGTGGTGGGAACAAAGTTTATCAATGCTGCTGTGCAACCTCGTCCTTATTCCACCCTAAACCAACAGCCTGCTGGAAGGAATTTGTGTTTTGTTCTTGACTCCCAGCTTCCCTTCTTTCCTGACCCTCTGAGGATGGTCCTGTCATTGACCAGCACATTCCTGGGCTTTATGCTGCCAGCTGAGGAGAGCAGTTAGCTAGACTCCAGTCTGGAGAAGTCGGACGAATAGGGAGGATTGGGGCTTTCTGACAACTGTGAGAAGAATTAGGGTTGGAGAAAATTGGCCTCTCTAAATGTGGGACAAGTAGAAGGGAGAAGCAAAAGTTTAAAGAAAATATAGCTGTAGGTTTAGAATTGCATTCCTTCATGTTCTTTGGGAGAAGCTAGCAAAGTTTGGAAATACTTTCCACTTGCCTTTTGGTTGTGGGACCATATTTCTTTCAGTGAGACATTGTACTTAAATTGAGCTACTCAGATGACTTCTCTCCCTGTGGGTGATTTTTCCTGACTCTGATGGCTGGTTATTCTGATTCCCTATGCACTAGCTATTCTGCTTTGTGGTATCTTTTGCTTTATTCCTTTTCACTGTACTTTGCTTTTTGGTTTTTTCTTTTTATTTTATTTTTTTTAATGTTTTATTTATTTCTAGGAGAGAGAGAGAGAGACAGCGTGAACAGGGGAGGGTCAGAGAGAGAGGGAGTCACAGACTGAAACAGGCTCCAGGCTCTGAGCTGGCAGTCAGCACAGAGCCCGACGCGGGGCTCGAACCCACGAACCGCGAGATCATGACCTAAGCGAAAGTCGGACACTTAACCGACTAAGGCACCCAGGCACCCCTGGTTTTTTCTTTTTAGATGCTTAGGTTAGCTCTCTGCTGGATGGAAAATTCCTTTAAGATGGAGACTTGTCTTGATTCTTCTTTGAATTGATCATAGGTTAAAGCACAGTGCTTGTTGTCTAATGGGCAGTTAATAAAATCCTTAATGAACAAGTGAATGCTGCAATGATACTAACACCAGCTTTCTACTTTCTTACCTATACAGCCTTTCATGTCAGGAGGACCCCTCTTATTCACCAAAGACCCTAGACAAGATCATGTCAAATGAAACATGGCCCAGAGGTGTATTTGCTAAGTAACCTGCTAAGGAGGCCCGGAAGATCCTTGTTTACTTGGCTAGAGTGGATATTTTCTTCTACTATGGACCTCAGAGGACATATACGATAGCCTAGCAATGCCTCTTGGAGGAAGCTGGCCTTTGGAATTTGTTGTGAAAATGTCTTAGGAATACTATGGTACAAATGAGTTGCTGGCAAGATTTCATTTTGGTGAATATCTTGCAAAAGAAAATTCCTAGACTGGAGCTCACAGCTGCACCACCTCCCCTTCTGGGAGTGGGAGGAAGGAATCTGACAATTAATTTTAATTGACAACTTAATTTTAATCTGGCAATTTTAATTTAAAAGTAATCCTCTTGCTCCCAGGTTGTAATTCCCTAAGTAAGAAGTGTTTGTCAGCCTGCATCTTCCTTCCTTCCTTCCTTCCTTCCTTCCTTCCTTCCTTCCTTCCTTCCTTCCTTCCTTCCTTCCTCTCTGAGGTTCAGATGCCCATTTAGATGGTGTTGGATGCCCATGTGCCCAAATACAAACGAAGGAGAGTTTTCCTAATATCTTGCTCTTTGGTGGATCACAAAGGCAATAAAGGGCAATTGGCTTCCCAGCAATATGTGACAAATTCATTTCTCTGTCCACGAGGGTCAAGGAGAGCTAATTTAATCTCATGCTTCATTAGCTTATCTGTTGTGTGAAATCAAAAGCAGATGCAAGGACAATCAGCCGAAAACAAACTGCCATTTTGTGCAGCTATAGTTTTAAGCTGGTCCCCTGCGGCTCCACCCATTGGACTCCATTAACAATTATTTCCACCAAGTTGGAGAAAGGTGTTCCTATTTATTAGCTGATTGGCACCACCACTGTCTACCACTCTAATTTCTTCTCACAAGGGACTTTCTTTCCCGTTGAAAATCGGTGTCGATTTTAAACGGGAAAGAAATACCACCTTTGAGTGTTGGCCAAGTAGGTTGGTGCAACTTTTCTCTTCCTGAAGACAGCCACCAGGGGGCAGCCCACACATGACTAAGCCCGGGGTTTGTGCCAGAGGAAGTAAGGATGACCTATGACCATGGATGTGCAGGTCGGAGATGAGGCAACACTGGGAGAGGTTTGGGAGAGAAAGTCAATTAGGAGACCAAGGGAATTACCCTTGCACTGGAGATCTCTAGAATCAGTCTCCAGAGATGCATCATGAAGAAGCTGTGTGGGAGTGGAGAAGTGAACTCATTAGGCTGGCTGCCTGGGACATGAGAGATTGAAGGACACCCAAGGCTGGGCTTGCAGTCCCCAAGTACCTCTTCATTATGGGTTAATAATGTTTCATTCCCTGGATTCCAGAGAGTTGCTGTTCTTGTTGCTGCCAATATTGATTGTTTCCATGTTTAATATTTTGGGGTCTGGGGGCTGTAAGTTTCAGAGTGGTCTAGTAGCTTATACACTATAGTAGTAGTGCTATAGTAGCCAGGCCTGTCATGTTTGGATGCTGGTGGCCTCACAGTTTGCTGCAATGGGCCATGCATATACGATCATCTACCTATGTTTCATACATACTGTTCTAACTAGTGCTTCTCCTGACAGATAAGCACCAGGCCAAAGTGACCTAATTCTAAGGAAGCCGGGTCTACTGATGAAGTGTGAGTCAGTAAATTTGTAATCAGGAGACTCTCAAGGGGCTCAGATATCAGGAAGGACATCTGGAGACCTAGAGGTCAGAATCCAGGGAGTGTCTTGAGAAACAGGCATGACTGACCAGCAGGAAAAATGGTGCTTTATAGGGAGCCAATTGTACTCATCCCTGTAATACCAAGCCCCCACCCTGGGTTCTGCCCACCCAAGGCCAGACTGTGAGGGCAGGTAGATCTTGTCCACAGAAGAATGGAATAGGCACTGGAGGTTCAAATGGGAAATGTGGAGCACTAGATTTGATAAGGATGCAGCACATTCAAAGTGATGGACATGGTCCACTATCTTTCTTTTCTATGGTAATGTCAGGTGCCACCCTGTGATCATTTTCAGCATTGTTTCATCTCCCAGTATTCACCAGTTATCTTTGTTTGGGCTCCCCCCAGAACCTGAGACAAGGACTTGGATGAGAATAGCTTGTACGGAGGATGGTCTCAGGAAACAGAAGTGAGGGAGGAGGGAAGGAGGAATAGCCAACCTCAGGGTGTGTTATAGAGTTTGCTGCTATGGGCAACAGTGCTAGCCCCTCTTGTGAAACACGCAAGGCCCTCCAGATTTGTCAGGAACATTTACCCACGATGTCTACCCCCATTAGTTGAGAGTTGCCCCCAACTCTTAGTTGTAGTCTTAGCTCCTCTGCCTTTCTGAGCTGCATGTATGTGAGGGTGCTCTGGAGCAGAAAGCAGCCAGATGTACATCATGTGCTTGAAGCAAGATGACTCTCAGCTCATACAGAAAGAAAATAGGGCCTTGGAAATGTGACATGGGTACCAGGGGTGTCTGCTGTATCAATCAAGCAAGGCCAGGTTGGAGCACTGGTTCTCAAAGTATGATTTCCAAGACTGGCTGCTGGAAACTTATTAGAAATGTAAATTCTTGGTCCCGAAGCAGAAATTCTGGGTGCAGAGCCCAATAATATTTCATATGGCCCTTTCTAGTCAACCTCCCCTTTTGTCCAACCTCTAGAGGCAACTACTACCCTGATTTTTTTCCACTGTATATTGGTTGTGCCTGTTTTCAAATTTTATTGTAGAAAAGAGTTATATAGTATGTCTTCTTTTGGATACAGCTTTTTGTACTCAGCATATGTATTGAGGCTCTTGCATATTGTTGCATATCTAGAATTTATTCCTTTTTGTTGCAGAGTAGTGTTTCATGATATATCAGTTTGCTTATCATTTCTGTTGTTGATGGACACCAGAGACAGTTTCCAGAGTTTTGACTATTTTGAATAAAGCTGTATCAGCATTCTTGTGCAAGATTTTAGGGCCAGTAGTGTAGTTCTTGCAGATTAATGATAACGGAATACCACATGAGTGCTTTACCTTGACTGTCATAGTCCTGGAATGCCATGACCTGTGGAGGTCATTCTAACCCAATATTCTCTCAGACGTTGGCATGCCCATCACAGCCTTCCTGCATCTATAAGCACGAGACATTACTTCATTTTAACCAGTGAAATCACCAGAAAACACTAAACTGTAAAAAACGTGGCACTAAAGAGACCATGAAAGGAACACTTGTTTACTACATGAGAGCTGAAACAAGAAGGCAGAGCATTGTCTTGTTCAACCTCAGCTGAGAACACGCACAAGTGGCATGTACCACGAGAGGGTTGCTACTATTGATTTTGGAGTTATGACTACATTTTAACAAATAGCAAAGTCACAAATAGTATGAATCTGCAAATGGTGAAGTTCTACTGTGTAGGGAACTTGGAACTTGGTGCATGTGGTAGTTTCTGAGCATAGCCCCAGTTATTCGGTGCCTGCTCCAGTGAGAGGTGGGGCTATGTCCTCTGCTCTTGAATGTAGGAAGAGACCTCACTGCTGTGAACTCAGCTCCAGTTTGTGCAGAAGTGACCAATGTTTTTAAGGGAGAGCCAGAGAGGGGGAGAAGAAGTGGGTGGGGGCTTAAGCAGAGTAGTAGAGTGAAAAGTTACTAAAATTGGGTTAGAGAGGTGGTTAATGTCAATGTGATTAGGTCATCTCTCTCAAAATGAGGTTTCTATCCTCCCACAGAGACTGAGAAACAGGCACCCTACCCTTCCTGATGATTATATTTCAAAGGAATGGCTTCTAGTCCTGGAGAAGGACACTCCTAGGCTGTAGGAGATACATACATGCCTCAAAGGGATGGAGAAAGAGTTTATAATAAATTTTTAATAAATACTCTAAGAAAAGGGACATCAGGGGCCTATCCTCAAATGTTGGCTGGAACAAATGCTAAATTCTTTCCACACACTTAAGCTTTTCCAGGTAGGAACTCAACTGGGGTGGGATGGGAGGTGAGGGTAGGGTGGGTTGTCCCAGGGACAAGGCCTTAAACTGCTAGAATCCATGCTAACGTCTGGTCCATTTGGTCAAGTCCCTACATGTATAGCTTTGGACAGACTCATTCGAGCAGAGTTTTTGCAGCTCTCAACATCATGGAGAAGAGACGAATTAATCCTCTGTGAGGCTGCGTGCTGAGTCTCTGACCCACAGAATCTGTGAGCACAATAAAATGGTGGTTGTTCTTACACCATAAGTTTGGGGGAAGCTTGGGATGCAGCAATAGTAACTGGAAGATTGCCGTTGATCCCCTCTGGCAGGAGGGGCCCCCAGCCTCCTGCGTCTGACCAGGGTAAACTAACCAGCTGGATGAAGTGTCTGGGATGGATTGCTCATTCCATCCTCAGAGTTATGGTCTGAAGAACACTCAGCAATTTGCTGCTATGGGTTGAAACTGGAAGAGTACTGCTGTTTTACTTGGCATCCTGCCCATGATGGTCTCCAGGATAGCGCAGGGTGATGGGGTAAAGGGTGGAGTGGAAAAAGCAAGTCAGCTGCCATCAAAGCTTATTGACTGCCAGGAAAATTGGATTAGCAAGTAAAGAGCCTTGTGTGTGGGGGGGGGGGTGGGGGTGGGGGCGGGGATTGCAGTGAGATACTGTGTTGCACAGGAGGGACAGAGGGGAATGTCCAGGGGGATTTTGACAGTGGCCAGATTGTAAGAAATCATCATGCCACAGAATATCAGAGCAGATCTGACTTCAAAGAGCACTGAATTCCACCTCAAACATTTCCACAAAGAACCCTGAGGGCAGGAGAGGGGCCCTGGGGGCTGACTGAAGTAGCCCCCACAATTGAGGAAATGCCCTTGGACTTTCTTATTTTATTTAAAGATTTATATTTCATACTATACAATATGTATTTTATCTTATTGAAAAAAATTGTGTATTTTTTTTAAAGAGAGAGAGGGGCACAGAGAGAGGGAGAGAGAATCCCAAGCAGGCTCCATGCTGTCAGCGTTGCAGGGCTCAATCCCATGAACCGTGAGATCATGACCTGAGCTGAAATCAAGAGTCTGATGCTTAACTGACTGAGCCACCCAGGCACCCCATACATATTTTACTTAAGAAAATGTTTCTCTTCTCCTAAACTTGCATCAAGTTGATAATTTAGAAGCTGCATCGTTTTCCCTGTGGTTTTTAAAAAAAACTAATTTACAAAGGGATGCGTCTGGAGGAGTGGCATGTTGGTTAAAGTAAGTAGGTGCTTGTTCACGTGGAATTAAGAATAAAGTTAGTGATGGTTAAGGATTTGTCCCTGGATCTGTTCCTACCTGCTCCGAGGGGCTTCCAAACCCTGCAAATTCCTCTCTGATAGTTTGGGAGCAACAAGAGAATGTCGCCTGTGGACTAATTCTCTTAATGACCTTCTCCCACACCTTATTGTTTTCCTGTCCTTCCTGCCACAACATAGCTGGCTGTGGGGATGTTTCCCAGTTGTCATAGACACCAAAGAGGATGCTGTACAGTGGTGGTGCCAGAAGCACCACCATAGCTGGCGTTTGGGGGAAGACCACCACCCCCCTGCCCTGACTGGCTGATGTCTGATGCCCAGCTCCAGCCAGACTGTGCTGCTTCTTTGGGAAACCCTTGACATTATGTTGGTGCTAGACACTGTATGCAGAAGCTGCAGCACCATCACTGAGGACACTTCATCATGGCAGGATCCCACAAAGCTAGAGTTAGAGGTGTTCCAGACTCTTCCACTAAAAGGAAGGGGACTGGGGTTGTCCAGTGAAGGAGTGGACAATGCTTGGCTGGGGATTGGGCACAGAAGGCAGGGCCACTCTCTCATTAACTTCTGGTCTTGCTTTTTTACTCTTCCTAACAAGTCTTTTCCTTATGATATTTGAAAAAAATATCTTCATTCCTGGGTGTCTCAGTCAGTTAAACACCGACTTCGGCTCAGGTCATGATCTTGTGGTCCATGAGCTCAAGCCCTGCTTTGGGCTCTGTGCTGACAACTCAGAGCCTGGAGCCTGTTTCAGTTTCTGAGTCTTCCTCTCTCTCTTCCCCTCCCCCAGTCATGCTGTTTCTCTCTCTTTAAATAAATGTTAGAATTTTTTTAACTAAAAAATTCTATCTTCATTTAGGACTTCTGAAAAAGGGACCATTTTTAGATAATACCTCCTCATGGGGCACCTGGGTGGCTCAGTCGGTTAAGCGTCCAACTTCAGCTCAGGTCATGATCTCACAGTTAATGGGTTCAAGCCCCGCATTGAGCTCTGTGCTGACAGCTAGCTCAGAGCCTGGAGCCTGTTTCAGATTCTGTGTCTCCCTCTCTCTCTGACTCTCCCCTGTTCATGCTGTCTCTTTCTCTCAAAAATAAATAAAAAACATAAAAAAAGATATTAACTTCTCTGTTCTCCCCAACCCCCACATCTCTTCCCTTCATCCTCTCTTACCTCTCTCCCATAGAAACAAGAGGACTCGGTGTTGGTAGTGTTGGGATATGCCTCTGGGACCTTTATGACACCCTTGTCAAGAGCTCCTCCAAGTACAGAAGGGAATGCTGTCATTGGTGAACATTTAATGACCATGGATACTTTTATTAATGGGTTAATGGGTTGAGTGATCCATCTCTCTCTTTTTCTTTCTCTCTCTGACTCCCATCCTTCTTGATCCTGAAATCTGGAGATGTAGAGAAGAATGGGAAAACTCTTTTCTATTTGCATCTACAGTATGCTCTCTAAACCAGCCTTACCCTTAGTAAAGGTGTTACTTTGACCTGGCTGATTATGTCTGTTCTGTTTGGGTAGAAACCTCGGTTGGAGGAGGATAATTATTCCTAATCCCCAAGATGTCATTTTTCTATTTTTACTTGCTTTTAGTTTATTGCTCCTGGCTCTAGGATCGAACACCTGAGCCCCCAGGGGCTGATTCAAGACTCTTTAGGAGTTATGCTCACTACCCTTTCTCTGCTCCAACATTAAGATGCATTTTTAAGCTAGTGTGTTTTGAATCCTGGTAAATTTTTTTCTTCTTTGGAGGTTTTCTGACCCACTTCAACAGTCCTCTTGTGAGTTCTGAATTTTAGGGTGGGCTCAGTTTTACTGAACCCAGAAATGCAGCTACTCACTCTATGGTGATACTTGTTGTAGTGCAGCTTTTCAACTTCAAAACTATCCACATTTTGAACCAGACAAATCTTTATTGGGGGAGGGACTGTTATGTCGTGTGTTTAGCAGCATCACTAGATTCCTGTAGTACCCCCCCGGCCCTCCCACACCCCAACCTGTGAAAACCAAAAATGCTTCCAGACATTGTCAAATGTCTCCTGGGAACAAAATCACCCTGACTAAGAACTACCGTTCTAGAGGGAAGCCTGGGTGGCTCAGTCAGTTAAGCATCCAATTTTGGCTCAAGTCATGATCTCACAGTTCATGAATTTGAGCCCAGAATTGGGGTCTCTGGTGTCATCTAGGATCCTCTGTCCCCTCTCTCTGTCTCTCCCCTACTCATGCTTGTGCACTCCCATGCTCTCTCGCTCTTGCTCTCTCTCAAAAATAAACATTGAAAAGAAAGAACTACTATTCTAAGAGAAAAATAGACATGATGAAGGTGGAACAGATAAGTGCCTCAGTCTTCCTGGCAGGGTTAGTATAGGCTTCTAGGGGGAAATAGCACTTGAGCTGAGTTTTGTAGGGTAAGAATTACCTAGTCATTGCAGAAGGAAGAGTTTTTAAGGTACAAACAAGGAGGTGTTCATGTCCTTCTGTGATGTCTTCTTGACCTAAAATGATCCCTACCGCTCCTATGCACGTCCTCGCACATCCTAGGCCTGCAGATGCCTGACTCTTGGCAGGCTCATTTTTACTCATTCATTTGAGTAAATTCCATGTCCTTATGTACAAATTCTACCTTTGCTGGTTATGCTTGCAATGCTAGGAAATCCTTGGAAAAAGGATTGGAAGGGCACCTGGGTGGCTCAGTCGGGTAAGCGTCCGACTTCGGCTCAGGTCATGATCTCACAGTTCATGGGTTCGAGCCCTGTGTCGGGCTCTGTGCTGACAGCTAGCTCAGAGCCAGGAGCCTGTTTCAGATTCTGTGTCTCCCTCTTTTTCTCTGACCTTCCCATGCTCGCTAAATAAAACATTAAAAATAAAGGAAAAAGGATTGGATTTCCAGAGTAAGATCCTCTAGAGGTGGGTTAGCTTCTCTAAAACATTATGTCTACATGCTGAATAGACTGAGGGAATAGGTTATGCTGTGAACTGTGTTTGCATACACCGAACCTGGTACTGTGGAGAAATTTAGGCATCACTTTGGATCATCACATGGTGGATTGTGTCAGCTGTATGATCATTCAGAAGAAGGGGACTCCATTCCACCTCACCAGGGATGTGACTCATCTGATGACATAATGATCTAGGGGTAGAGTAGGAAGAAACCTGCAAAGGAGTATGGGAGGAAGAAACTGACAGCATCCTTCTACAGTTGGTAAATTCCAGGGTAACACTGGTGGGTGGTGGGAGTCTCATGGCAGGAGTCAATGAATCACATGAAAACATCAATGAGTTTAGCCATTTATTAATGCTACACAATAGCAGGCTATGATTACAATCTGGTTTTAAATACTGAGGTACCCACCAAGGTACCCCTAAAGGAGGCTGGGCCTGGCAAAGCAACTCAGTATAAAGATGCAGGGAGAGCACATGGATTGGACCATATACATCATGCAACCACTTTGGAGGACAGTCATAGGTAGAACTGTGCTTTGCCAATGATTTCTTTTAATGACATAACTTAAAGTAATAATAATACTAATAATACTTGAATTTGCAATACAGGAAAATAGGAGTGGCATCGAATATGTTGGCTAAGTTGTAGCACCAGGCAGTTCATGTCATGTGGTCTCTCCCCTGAGAGTGAATCACTGTGCACTGAGCAGCAGATACACTGTCCCAGGGTTCATCTTCCAGTCAGAGGGAGAAGAGCTAAGACTGGCAATCTCTGGGGTAGCAGTGTGTACCTTCTAGAGTTTGAAGGATTTCAGACAGTTGATTGGGAAATTATAGTCTGAAACAGCACAAATCTCTCACATTGGTTTCAGAAACTTGACGAAGTAAACATTCACTAAATATCTGAAAGCACCACATTGGGAAGACCACACCAGGAAAACCCACTGTAAAACAAGTCATTTCCACAGAGAGGCAATTGTTTGTGTCCACAAAGTTATTTCCCTTCTTTAAAAAGTCTTGGCTAGCCTCTTGAAATATTTTCTCATGGTATGTTAAATTATGTTTCAATGTTCAAGAATTAAATTCACCCACAACTTTTCAGAGAACAGAGAACTCTACCACTGTGAATGGCAATGGAAATAAACCAAACTGGGTTTGAAAGCCTCACTGTATTTAAGCACCAGACCCTGTGGTGGCCTCTTTGGCTCATGGCAGATGTGAATCCAGTGTGTCTTGCTACACTTCTCACTTGCCTGTTCGAGATGGGAAGAAAGGAGGATGTGCACTAAATAAATCAATACTGCTGCTTCGTGTTATCCCCTCTGAGCCTCCAAGAAATGGTGAAGACACTATTTAGGTTCTTGTCTCTAGAGCCTTCCTGTTAATAGGCCCTTCTATGACTGCAAGCAGAGGACCTGTCAAAACCCTGATGATCCAAAGCTCACTGATTGTCAAGGTTACAACTGTGTCAGGTGACTCTATCCTGGAGTCCAGAATGACAGATGCCACACAACTATCTCACAACACAGCCTCCCTACAGGCAGTGAACATCTGTGATGGATGATTAGGGGCTCATTTCCTACCTTTGAGAAACTGGAGAAAGGCCCAGAATGGAGTATCTGGCCAGACACTTCCCACATATCTATCATGTTCTCTGCCACGTGGGTCATAAATAACACGATCCATTTTCTGTACTGAGAAATCTGGCCTGGTTGAGTTTACTGAGGTCAGTAGGAATCTGGGTTTGTTCCTGAGTTCTGGAAGGCTGGTCATGTCCATGTCTCTGACAACACGCATAACCTGATGCTAGATAGTACAGTCCCAGGTGAAGTTCAATCACCCCAGCTTACTAAACTCAGCCACCTCAAGCCCACACTACACTTCAGGCAGTCTCTGCAACTGCCTCATTAGAAAAAATCAGGTTCTTCTCTACTCCCATCACTAACCATTTAAGCCTATTCTCTCTAAAACTTATTTCACCAATGATTGTCATCTGCTGGCAATGTTTGCATTCAAAGACAGAGAGCACAAGACTATTATTGAGAAATAACCTCTCTGGCTTTAGGTAAATGTTTCTGCTCCCCTCCTGTTTCTGTGCCTTCTTAAATTTCACCCCAAGCCCAGTGTTCTATTTTCCACAGGAATTTATCAGAACAATACACATTAATGGCTTGAAAAAAAATTAAAAAGCACATAATATAAAAATTTTCAGCTTCTAGTATCCAAGGAATAGAACTGGCATTGGCCAGCAACACCATCACACATTCAACAGATGTATATGGACTTGCCCACTTGTACATCTATCTATATGTTTATATGAGTTCTGCCACCATCTAGATATTAGCACCATTATTCAATAGCACCATTCTGCTGAACAAATAGGAAACCCACGGGAGCTATAGGACAGTGGGCTCCCCAGTGAATAGTAAGTGTACGCTGCTCATGTGTGAGTCTGGAATATGCTAACCATTATGTGAAGTCCACATTCTTGCTTTCCCCTCTGTCAAGAGCTGGTTCTGAGGGCTCTTTCCTTTGAGGCCTCACCCACCCACCCAGTAAGCTTGCCCTGTGTTTGAGACCATGGTCTCCTGATTGGTAGTTAGAACATCCAGAATAAACATTCTAACATTCATTTCACGTTTGGGGACTCCCCTGACTTGCCTGCTCCCTCCCAGGAAACAGACCTTCAAAAGTAACTATTGGGTGTACTGGGAAGTAGGTCATCTTAACCTCACTTTTGAGGGTTTTTTGTTTTGTTTTGTTTTGTTTTTTTGAGACTAGAAGTTTGTTCCAAGTTCTTGTACTTAATACACTTTACCCGGTTCTTTGAAATACTTTAATTGTGAGCACCATTTCCTGTCCTGGGGGGCAGGTGGGGTGTGTTGCAGCCAGGGACCTGGCTCTAGTAGCTGCTGTGTGTAAACCCCCGGCCGTGGGAAGGCAGCGGGACCTGAGTTGATGACTCAGGCAGGGAATGTGCTAGAGAGGAAAAGTCCGACAGGAAGACTCATCTGCTCTTCTGCAAAGGAAACGTATTTGCCAGGAAAGTGAGAAGAATAAAGGTCCACGTTCTTTTTCTCATACCAGCAAGAATTTGACTTCTGTTCATTTGCTTTTTAAGAGTTTCATAGAAATTATCCTTGAGTCAGAAATGTTTTCTGCATAATGAAACTAAATCTTTTATCTTTACTAAATCTTACAGTTTCTGACCATTTTATCTTATACATATATCTCCAGGCAGGCAAGGGAGTCTAACCAGCCCAGATACGGAGTCTACAGCGACTGAGTGACATAGCCAGCACTTCCTCTCCCTGACGCAGGTGAGTACTGGCTGAACAAAGTGGTCCTCTGCCTGGGTGGATTAAAGGAATGTTCCTGAAAGCTCTCCCATGACATATTAAACAACAGCTTCCCCAGGCAGGAAGGTAAAAAGGATGATTTCACCTAAGTAAATTAACAAGATTATTTGTTCCCTGGATACATGTGCTTCTGCTTCCTGATACTCCTGAGGTAGTCTGGGGAAAACCTGGTGTCTTTGTTTTTATTTTTAAGGAGGGAAAAGACTAAGTCACCGACTTACCTAATTTGGCACCTTTCCCGGGAGCCGATCTCAGGAGAGGCCTGGACTCTCCTGGGATTATCTCACCTGCCTATCAGGGAACGGCAAGCTATCACAGTCCCACACCTTTTGCAAGGGCGTTTTGTGGCTAAAAAAAAAACACAGAGCTTGTGGATTTTGTTTTGAGCTGAACTTGGGCAGAAAAAAACCTCAGTGAAGTGGCCTCTGGGGCTAGAAGGTGACACGATCAGCAGGCTGCTGCAGTCTGTGGTGGAGGGCGGCTTCCTTCGGGACTAGAATGCTTTGGGGTTTTTGAGCGACTGTGGCTTTCTTGGCCTTCGGGTGTGGACGACGTGAGTCTGGGGACATGAGAGGCAGCACTGAGCCCTCACAGTGGGCACAGAACATTTCCGCATGGTTTTGAGTGTTTGGCAGAAACTGGCTGATAACTTGTCCTTGGTGCAAAGTAAATCTGTGGAAGGAGAGAAAAATAAGAAGAAACAAAAAAGAAAACAAAGATTATCCTTTGTAAGTGAATGAGCACAACTTCTATTAATGGAAGATGTTATGCATCTACCAAGAAAGGCTTCATAATAATTCCTAATAGTTGATATCCACGGAACACTGATTATGAATCAGACACTCTGCAAAGCGTTCGTGTTAATCTGAACTATCAGTCACAGTTCTTCACTTCTGCATAGCGGTGCCATACATGTCCCCACCCTTGCTGCGGCTGCCTGCTGGGTGGTGAATACCCCTCCATTGCTTGACTTTGGGTTCAGCCCTATGACTTGCTTTGGACAATGCGACATTAGTATGCATGATCCCTGCAGGGCCTTAGGGGGTACAGGAGGAGGAGCTGGCCCTGATGGCTTGTGCTGTCACCATGAGAGGGATCTGGTCCACGCAGCTAGTGGATGGATGGGAGAAGGATGAGAGACACATGTAACAAACCTAGACCAGACCTACAGCTTGCAGCCGAGACCAGCCGAGGCCAAGCCAGATCAGCAGACCTGTAGGTGTGGAGCAAAATACACGTGATTGTCGTTTTAAGTCCCCAAGTTTAGAGGTGTTTTGTTCTGCAGTATTGTTTGGCAACAGTTGAATGCAGTGTTTCACATGCACGGCTCCATTTAATCATCTGGCAGTACTATCAGGTAAATAAGATTCTTCCTGTTATACAAATGAAGACGGTAAAGCCTACAGGAGTTAAAAACCTGCACAACGTTCCCCGGCTGCTAAGTGGCACAGCCAGATCTAAATAGAGATGGTTTTGACTCCAGAGCTTGGGCTCTTATCAATCCTATCATTCAGAGCACCAAGCAATCACCCAGCTAGCCAACTAACCAATGTGTTCGAGCATAGCTCAGCAGAGCAAAGGATACAGGTCTATAAAATGTGGTCACTGCCCTCCAGAAATATACCCTATCGATGAAGCTATAAGACATACACAAATAATTCCCCTGGGTTCTAATCCTCATTCTACTCTAACAGCTCTAAGTAATTAAGTTCCTTAATTTTTTTTCCTTTGGTCCTGCTTTCCTCATCCATGAAGCAGGGAACTTCTCAGGGACCACCACGCCCACCCACATTCTAGGGGCAGTATTCAGACTGGACTGGTCCGTGCAGTCTTCGGCTGGAAGAAATTCAGTGAGGCCCTAAGTAGCAGATTTTTCTTCTATACAGTGAAATTGTTTCAAACTTTGCATGAGTGCCTCTCAGAGCTCTGGCTGCTTTTCCTTCTTCTTTCCAGAACAGATTTGAATCCTCTTGAAGAAAAACTTTTTCACAAACAGACTCTTGTCCTATGTAAATAGGGCTGTCGGTAAAAGTAAAAATTGAGGTAACATTGTCTTTACCCAAAATCTGTGATGACAGTATGTTTTCCTCTTTATACTTTCTTTCACCTTCAGGTTGTGAAGGCAAAAAAATGCTTTATGTCTCTTTATAACTCATCATTTCCTTGAATGTGTCTTGCTTTTTTTTTCTTTTTGTGAAGGAATAAATGTCTTCTATCAGCTGCAGAATCCCATTTTGTTTGCACGTTTTAACAGTACTTGGGAATAGGCAACACACAATGTGCCTAGAGCCCCTCTCCCCACCAAATTTTCACTGCTGATTCTTTTCTTCTTCAGGCCCCTTCCCTAAGCATTATAAAATCCAACCTCTCTTAAAGTCACACAGGAAACTTTCTGAGGTGCTCTCACGTTTCAGAAATGGTATTCCTGCTGTGAAAAGGAATTTGAGTTCTTCATCTCCCTCATCTCCACTAGAGCAGCCAGTATTCTTCTTGAGGGCTGGGCCACACATTGTGCGGGCAGCCATTCAGAACAAGGCAAGGATTCCTCCCTAGGCTGCTGGCTTTGGAACAGGGCCGGCATAGAAGCCTGGGAGTCACAGGTCTCCTCCAGTTTCTCAGCCAGTATCTCCTGAAGCCCTTGTGGATGGTGGATGGAAGAGGTGCCTCTGGTATAGCTCTCGGTCCCACGTTCTTCCTGCCACGGAAATGTGAGTGCTCTGAGGCCACTTGGGAAAAGGAAGAAGACAGAGGAAGTGCGGAAGTTCAACTTGCATCCCCTTTCTCCACAAAGCCTTTTTGGCCATGCTGGCCCCACGTAGATCCCTCCTGTCTCAGTCTCCAAACTTGTATTATTATTGTTAATATTCGCTCTACCATGCTACTGCATTCCATCTTGAACTCTTCAATAAATAGTGATGTGAGTCTTTTTTAGCGACGGCTGAAGTGTGACCTCTCAAGGATGTCTACCGTTATAAAAGAGCTTCCTAGTGGCTCCCAAATCCCTTAACCTGTTGTGGGCTGAATTACATCCTCCAAAGTTTTAGTGTCTTCCAAAGTTGGAGTCCTAACCATTGGTACATGTGAATGTGACCTTATATAGAAATATTTCTTTGAAGATGTAATAATACCGTAAATGAAGACGAGGTCATGTCAGAATAGGGTAGACCCTTAATGACTGGTGTCATTGAGAAGAGAAGACAGGTAAACAGAGTGAAGAGAAAGCCACATGAAGACACTGACATTAGAGGGAAGCTGGCCATGTGATGACAGGGGCAGAGACTGAAGTTATGCAGCTATAAACCAAGGAAAGCCAGGGATTACCAGCAACCACCAGAAGCTGACAGAGAGCATAGCCCTGTCAAGACTTTGATTTTGAACACTGGCCTCTAGAATTGTAAGAATATGTTTCTGGGGGCGCCTGTGTGGCTCAGTTGGTTAAGTGTCTGACTTCGGCTCTGGTCATGATCTCAGGGTTCGTGGGTTTGAGCCCCGTATCGGGCTCTGTGCTGACAGCTAGCTCAGAGCCGGGAGCCTGTTTCAGATTCTGTGTCTCCCTCTCTCTCTGACCCTCCCCTGTCACGCTGTTTCTCTCTCTCTCAGAAATAAATTTAAAAAAACATTTAAAAAGTTAAAAAAAAAAAAGAATACATTTCTGTTGTTTTAAGCTATTTAGCTCCTTGTAGTCTCTTCTGATAGCCCTAGGAAAGTAATACACCCTGTCTTCTATGACAAGAATAAAAACGGAAATACAATTTATTAAGCACTTACCAGACTACCAGACAATATACTTCACATGTACAATCTTATTTGATCCATGTAGACATTTACTTGTAGGTATAGCTATTCTTCTTTTAAAGACAGAAGATTCCAGAGAGGCTTGGTAACCAGCCTGACATACATAGCTGGTATGTAGATGGTGGCTGGAATTTGAACGTTGCTCCAGTGCTTCTAAACCTCTGTCACCAAGGTAATGAATTTCTTATACTGGTGATGGGGAAGGGGGAGGGCACATGGACAATCTTCCTTGAAAAGAACATCTTCATTTGCTCACAGGCGGCCCCTACTGTCAGGCTAGGTAGACACTTATGTGACTGACAGAGGCTCAACCATGCCTACTGTTCTTGTCTGATCTTGGCAACCATGAGATCCAAAGCCGGCTTTTCAATGGTCCTCAGAACCCTGAGAGCATGCTGGATCCTGGGGTCCTCCTGCTTGAGAGTGGAGGACTTGAAAGAAGAGCGGAGGACATTGGTGGACTATATTGAAAGTGTGTTCCAGGCCTGTGTTTAGCAGCTCATTTAGATAATGACCATGAGCCCAACAGCATGGCATGGCTTAACTGCACAGTTACTCTTTATTATCATAAAACAATGAAGGCTTGTTGTACTCATCAGCAAACTGGATCCTGGCCGAAGCACACACAATGCTTATAATTAGGGGCAACTTGAAGAGGAGATCTCAGTTTGCCTCTGCCTGTTCAACAGAAGCCACACTTGGAAATTTAAAGGGACAGTTATAAGCTTGTTTCTTTGTTGTCAACTCTGCCTAGGTTGACAGGATAATATTTTGCCCCAAAAAGAAAGTTTAAAAACAACTGCAGTATTGCTGACAAATACAGTTTCTGTCAGAGTTTGGTTTCCTTGAGGTCAGGGGCTGTATTGCTCTTACTTCTGTATCCTCAGTTTTTAGCAATTCTCTGTTGTGATCAGTAATATTTGTGGAACAAATGAAAACAAAAAATTCTATTCATCTGGAAGAATATTACTGAGTAGAAAGTCTGCTGACTCAAATGTTCATTTGTAGCAACTCTGGGTTTAAGTACTGTCTTTGTTACGTTCTTTATTCTTTTTCTTGTCTTCTCTACCCCTCATTCCCTCAATTAAAAAACAACAACTCAGGAATGGTGTCCATAAGAGCTTTGCCTTTGCTTTTTAATCACTATGAACATAATGCCTAGAATATACTTGGTACTAAATATTTCTAGCTAAATTTAAAATTTGTTTTAAATTTCTAAATTAAATTTTAAAAAAATTTTCTAGATACTTAGAAAGGGTTTAATAGTCTCTACCATGGATGTGGTATTCTGATTCAGAATTTAAATCATTAACAATTTACATGGCATCTAAAGGAAGTAAAATGGCCTGGAGGAAAACAAATCTTATGTGAAATTCATACCTGATCCTATAGGATGGACACAGGGTGTATGTTGATTGTGACGGCTGGCTGACTGACAAGAATCCAGGCACTGAATGACTCCTTTTCGAAGCATTTTAGAAGGCTCAGAGGTCAGGGTGGGTGGTAGTTTCTTTAAATTGGGGAATTTCTTGAAGCTGCTCTTTATGTTGTTTCTATATGAGTAAGTGTGGCCCTGCCTTAAGGAGAAGCTAGTCATTAATTTTTGTTGCCCTTACAGTTGTTGGTGAGTGGAATTCATTGCTATTTGCATCCACTGACACCCAACTATTAGTCACTCCCCAGTGTGAGATTTCAAAATAAGAATACCATGTATGCATTTAAACTAGTTTTGATTATTGAAGATGGCACTGTCCAGTGATAAGAAAGTTAAAGACTATCTACATAGAATTTAAAAATAACAGCCCACAACACTAAGCATGGTCAATCAAGACCATATGGCTGCTTTGATTATATAAATATCAACACAATACAGACAGATGCTATATAGCCTTGACATTTGAAAACCATGGTACCATAGAAGGTGATGAAATGACACAAAGGGAGGAGGGTCTCCTTGATCTAGAACAGGATGCTTCTCAAACTTTAATGTATATCCAAATCACCTGGGGATCTTGTTTACATGCAGATTCTGATTCAAATGCTCAGGTGAGGCCTGAGACCCTGCATTCCTAAAAAGCTCCCAGGTGATGCCGAGGCAGCCAGTCCAGGGACCAATGACATCTCTGGAAATGAGCCCTAGGTAGTATCTTCTTTTGGAGTTTCAAAAAAGGTCAATGATAGCCACCCCCAAATGCAAATTAGTGAGAAAGAAGTTGCATGTGACAATCACATCTAAAGCATTTTCTCCCTCAGTGTATTGCATTCAGAATTCCCAGCTCAGATCTCCCTCTTGGCTCCACATCTGTGTGGAACACTGATCACAGGACACTCCTACCCAAACAATTCATAGTCACCTCTACAAACATGTCCCTACTTGCAGGTAGTTCCCTACCTGCACACTACCCTAGTTCATGCCGCATACACTCTGGGCTGGAGGACAGTTGCAGTCTCCTGGGTGGTCTTCCTTATCTATGTTCCACATGGCACTGGCATGACTTTCTCATCTCCATGCCCCTGTGTGGAACACTTGAATGCTCCTTCTGCTCTAGGATAAATTCCACACCCATCAGCATGCGTCACAAACTCCAGCTTTCCTTTCCAGCTCTACCATTCTTAACTTCCTGTAACATTCGTACTTGAGTTAGATTCCTGTGCCGTGACATTGTTTCTTCCTGTTTACTGCAGAAACAAAAAGCCTCTCAGGCATCTGACCTGTCTATACATCGTTCAGTTCTTCTATAGGCCTTCCCTGCTCTCCCCAGTTTACAGTTCATGCCCTTTCTAAGAACTCCTGTAACATTCTTCCCTCCCTCATCAGTGTCACTGGATTGCAGCTTTGTTCCTTGTTTGACATGTTTAGCATGTAGTCAGTCAGAGCCCAACAAACATCTGCTGAATACATGCATGATTTGTAAGCACGCAACCTCCAAGGAAAATCTTCTCAGGGTATGAACTCTAATGGCAGTCACCACTGAATGCCAGCCCCCTCAGTACTTGGAAGAGGCAAGGAACAGTTTAACAGAACACAGGCTTCACTACCTCTCATCTTTAAGAATCTTTAGAAAAAGACTACCACTGTGAATGACCAAACATGCTGGTTTTTCAAGAGCTTTTCACTTAGCTAGTGATGTCTAATAGTTAGTTCTGTAATTAGGGACAGAGTAAATTCACCTTGACCATCTAAATCCTAATTTCAGGACTACATCTCCAAGAGGCATCCTCCTCTTTGTAATGGATGTAAGTAGACTCAAAAAATCCTCTCCTTGCCTGAAAACCTTCTCCCTAGGTTTTTAATTTAATTTTAAGATCTCACATATTAATGAGGCCCCAAATACCAATGAAATGGACATTAGAGTTCATGCTTATGCTTGAACTCATTCATTTGTAAACAGATTAAAACAAAACAAAACAAAAAAAAACCCCTGTAATCTATTGAAATGAAGTAAGCTGCCCAAAGGAGGTAACTAAACTGGCTTGCTGATGGAATTTTTTTTCTTTTTAAATGCACTTAATACCTGCTATTTTAAATCTTCACAACTTCAGAAGGCCTGTGTTATTATTCTCTTTGTATCCAAAAGAAAACAGGCTCAGAGTGTTAAATAATTTGCCAAGATCACATAGATAGAAAGAGGCTGCTACTGGAGGCAAACCCACTGCTGTGTGATTCCAAAGCTGGATTCTTTTCACCCCCGAGGAAGTGAGGCATGTGAGCAGGAGACCTGGCTCGGTGCTCTGGCTCTGAAATCAGCCCGCCAGGTCTTCATAAAGAGGCCACTTAACCTTCCCAGGCTGCAGCTCAACAGATTTAAAATGATGAAGGTGAGCATATGTCATTCAGATCGGGATGCTTTCTGAAAGTGGAAGTTGAATGTAGTAGATAACAGTGATCTTCCTTTGTTCAGGTGTCCCTCCTTACATTTTTTGGCCCATTTTCATGTGCTCCCCCAACCCCCTGCTCCCACTAAGTCCCAGCATCCCTGTTCTGTAGCCTTTAATATCCAGAGATTCTTGCTCTTTTGGACGACTGCCCACAGACCCTACTGGAGTTGCGTTGTCTCTCCATGTAGAGAGCTTTTAGCACCTGCAAAGTCACTTTCCCCAGGGTAGTTGTAGGCCAATGGCTAAAGAGTGTGGCAGTGTGAAAGTCCGGCTCACAGGGCCTCAGGCACAGACAGATCTGACACACAGCTTAGGCCCTGGAGCTTCCCTGTGGGACGGATCTGGAACAGCAGCCTGGCTGGGCTTTCGCCCTCTTCTGTCTTGCTTCTCCTAGTCCCTTAATCGTTTTCCTTGGGAGCACTTCCTCAGTGAATCCCTTGCCCACAAATTTGTACCTCGGAGCTGTTTCTGTGGAACCTGACCTAAGACAGTGGTGCTGGATTGATAGAGAAGGCCGCTCAGCACTTGACTGGTTTCCTGAGAAAGGCTGGAGCATCTCTCAGAAATTTCTGAAAAAAAACAAAGTGATTCTCATCTGTGTGGGATGACATCACTGTGAACGTGCTTTGAGAGAGGAAAATGGATGAGATAACCCCTCGAGGAATTAGAGTCAAACCTCACCAGATCAGCAGACAGCTTGCTCTGCGAGGAGCTGGCTGGCCTCCTCAGCATTAAGACTCCTGGCTCAATAAAGGAGACTAAAACTACCTACAGTCGATTCATACAAGACACCTTATTTACAAACTTCTCTCCCCGCCACCTCCCACCCCTGGGCGAAGGCATTCACCCACCAGCATTCTTCTTGCAGGCCTGCTGGCTGCATTTCTGGAGTTCGGGAGGTCTGGCTTCGTGATCACACAGGCATCGGTCTTCAGTTGTGTTGTCCCCTGAGGAGACACAATGCACCGTCCTCTTCTGAAAGCCACCTCCACAGGAAGCAGTGCACTGAAAAAGAGGGGTGTGCAGAGTCACGGTTCTTCCCCGGGGCCACCGGGGGAACACTAGCAGAGCACCTCTAACCCCACCGTACTCAAGGAGGGGAAAGTCTCTATTATCAGAAATTGCTTTGAAGGAGTCAGAGAATAAGGCACTAAAAATTTGGAGATATGAATTTAAGTAAGGTCTATATTACTGACTGTGTGGATTTAATTTGGCTTAATTGACTGTTGGGTTCTCCGAGCAATGTGGGCAACATTTGAACTGTAAGCAAAAGAGAATAAAATTTTGTTTCTAGGCCCTGGTGCCTCCGAAGTCCAGTTTCTCTGAACCCCCAAATCAGATTTGATTTGGGGCTGGGAATCAGACTTGAGGAAAGAGAAGTGGGAGAGGAAACCATGGAGGAATGGAGAGAGAATCTGGAATGGGTCCGGCTGGACCTTGTGGGGCCTCGAGCCTACTACAATATCATCCAGGGGCTGCCTGGAAGAAGAGGGGAGGTACTCTGGCCTGTGAAAGCAGCTCACAATTACTGGGGATGTGAAAGCATGTGTCTGAGTTTACTACATATACTCTTAAAAAATTCCTTAATAAAATATATTATTTAATAAAATTCTTTAATAAAAATATAATATATAATATCAATGTATATGCTATATTTAAAACATTTAAAATATGATTTCATATATATAATATGTTATATATACACACACACACAATGTAAAATTCATGACTTTAACCATTTTTAAGTATACAGTCCAATACCCTAAGTGCATTCTCACAGTTGTGCAATCATCACTTCTATCCATCTCTAGAACTTCTTTCTATTTCCAAACTGAAACCCTGTAAGAGCTCTCCATCTCGCAGCTCCACCACTAGCCCCCGGCAACCACCATTTTATTTTTCATCTTTATGAATTTGAATCTTGTATGTACTTCATATAAGTGGAATTGTCCCTGGCTTACTTCCATTAGCATAATGTCTTCAAGCTTCTTCTACATTATAGCACATACCAGAATTTTTTTTAAGGTGGAATAATATTCCACTGTATGTATGTACCACACTTTGTTTATCCATTTATCTGTGGATGGATAATTGGGGTGCTTCCACCTTTTGGCTATTGTGGACCACAGCTACTCTAATGATTAACATTCCATTTCATGTTTTATTATTATCTTTATTATATAATTAAAACTTCCCAGAGGACAGAAACCAGAAATAACTACTGAGCTGATCTTGAGTAAATAAAAGTATTCAACAGAGAATAATGGGAAGAGCAGCAGAAGTTAATAAAGCCAGACTTTGATCAAGATTCTGGACCAGGATTCTGGAGTTGGGCTTTTCCACTCACTGCATATTGTTCTGGATCAATCACTCAACACTCTCTTTCTTCCTCTGTAAAATAAAGTTGTTACATAAGGAACAAATGACTTCCCTTCCTATGTTCTGCTTCTAAGGGTCTGATGGAACAAGGCTGGGCTGGTCCTGGGTACTGAAGTCCTGCTGGACCTCTTTTCCAGGACAGATGAAGAAGGAAGAACTAATTCTAAGCTAAGCACAAAAATAAACAGAGAGGTCACTGTCCATGCATTAATTAGTCAAATAAAATGACTTGTGATAAAGAAGATGCATGAATTTGTCTTGTACTTAATTGGAGGATTAAGCAGGAAGTATGGTTACTGGTTTGGGTTTTGTTAATTGTGGTAATGCAGTAGGTTTGGGTTTTAGAGAGAAGCTACACCTCTCTTAATCCTGTGCTCCACTTCTTTGGAACCAGTGACAACGAGGAATCTTTGTGTAGAGCTGAGCACTCTAAAATATGGATGGGGCTAAAGCTGATTAGCTCCCAGATAAAGCTACTGAATAACTGAACTGATCATACCCTGAGGTGAACTGTACACTAGTCTCATTCAGTCTCCAATGGGAGTCCAGGGGTTCTCTTCAGCTTAAGCTGGCCTGTTTGCAACTGTTGACTCCCAGAGTTTAGCAGATGATCAGCAAAGACTCACTCTGTGGGAAGCTATAAAACTGTTGTTGCTACCACTCAACCAACATGGATGGATTGGAGAAATAAGAAGAGGAGGAACCGTTAGATGTTTAAAAACTAATGCAAGCATCTCCACTGAATAGTTTTCTTACACTTACTACTAATAGACGGTAGGCACAGTTCTAAGTGCACAGGAAATATCCTTGAGTCCAGTACTGGTAACAACCATGTAAAGTAAGATTTGTTTTTTGCCTTTACTAATATAGAAACAGGCCCACCTTTCTCCTGACTTTCCTTTTCTTACGGCATTTAATGGACATGGAGACTCATGTTATTCAGATTTGGAAAATTTTCTTGCATTAATTCTTTGATTGCCTCATTTCTATTCCATCTCTATTCTCCCTATTATTTCAATGTTGTACCTCTTAGACTGATCCTCTAATTTTCTTATCTCTTATCACATTTTCTTCCGTCTTTGTTCTCCTTTTTTTGTAAGATTTCTTCCCATTATTTCCCCAATCCTTCTACTTACATTTTTATCTTTACTATTATAAAAATATTTAAGATCTCCTAATATTCTGTGAATATTCTTTTAATATAACTCCAACTAGAAGCTAGGTCATGAATGTCATCTTTATTTCTCTGAAGAAATTACTTATGTTTTTTAGAGGGGGGGACTTTGATGTTCTTTCCAAGGAGTTCCTTGGAGTTTCTTTTGTTCTGTTTGTTACTTTGTCCTTGGTGTGATAGATTTTCTCAAATGTCCGGTAATCCTAGCCTAGCTACCCAAGATGAGGTACCTATGAGCTGGCTGGAAGTTTCATGGATGGCAGTTATTGTGAGGTAGCTTTAAATAAGGTGTTCTGGAGGAGATCAATTATGTGGATTATTTTCTCTTGAGGCCAGCTGGGTCCCCTGCCTTTGTGGAGCTCTGTTGGGGAAAGGAGGACACTATTTACTGAGTGTATTTTAACTTAACCATTGGTGAGATCAGCTCTTTTGTTCCCACTGACTGTGACTGATTCCAAGGTCTCTCTTGGTTTACTTCTCCAGCGAGAAGACCTCCAGGCGATGGTCAGGATGTAGGAAAGCTCTAAAGACCCAACTGCCTCTCTTCCTAACTTTCAACCACCTCCCATTTCCCCCCTTCCTCACTGCTGCCTCAAAGGTGCCTGGAAAATCTCTGTGCTATGGAGTTTTTAGCTTTCTCTGGCATGCTAAGTCAACTGTAAGTTTGCCTATCTGCTTCTAGCTTCCAAAATTTTATTGATTCTTTCTCTGATATTGTTTCACATCCTCTGGTCTTTGTGGATTTGAGGCACTTTTAATTTTTTATTTCTTCTATTTAATGCAGTTTGGGGAAGAGAGGCAAATATATATGTTCAATCCACCCGTATGTGTTCCTTGGGCTCTATAATTCCCATTTTTCACTTGATAATAGGTCTCAGAAGTCAAGAGTAATTTCAAAGGCCAGCTTGGTAGGTGTTAGCTACCCTTCATGCCCCCTATCCTCGGATATGCACAATTGATGAATTTTTGACAAATGGTTCTTCCAAGGAAACTTTAACTCACGTCCACCTCCAAAAGGCAGTAACTTCTAACTCTCTCTAAAGAAATTTTGAATTTCTATTGTTAGGAATCTTTACAACTCAGAAATATAGGTCTAACTCATTCTTAAAGGAGGTGTACTCTAATAAATTAATAGACTGGCCAGTTCTTCTATCAAAGGATATTTGGTTATTTTTAGGAATTGCTGTTACAAACAACATGGTAATGAATATCTTTATCATCATCTAGGATTACCTTTGATGGAATATTTGTGGGCTAAATTATTACAGGTAGAACTGCTGTGTCAGTCTACTTATTTTAAATTTCTCATTGATTTTACTACTTTCTGTCCTAAGTCCAGACAGATGATTATAACTGAAAAAAAAAAAATGTGCTGGAAATTTGAAGAATAACCATCACACAAGAACCTTACAATTTACAATTTAGCTTTCTCTGGCATGCTAAGTCAACTCTAAGTTTGCCTATCTGCTTCTAGCTGAAGCTACCTAAGTGCCAAAATGAGAAGCAGACCGTACTCTTTTAGGTAAATTGGGGTGTTTTGACAATTTTCTTTTCTCAGTGAGTTCCCTAAGAACAGGATACGCTTCACACATCATTACTATAATATTTACTGGGCTATCATCTTTCTTGCCAAAAAGAAATTTTCAAGCTTTCCTTACAATAAATAATAAGTTATGAGAGCCTCAGGGAATTGACAGACTTAAAAATGTTCATCTGTAGGGGCACCTTGGTGGTTCAATTGGTTGAGCATCCGATTCTTGGTTTTGGCTCAGGTCATGATCTCATGGTCCATGGCTTTGAGCCCTGCATTGGGGTCTGTGCTGACAGCATGGGGCCTGCTTGGGATTCTCTGTCTCTCTATCTCTCTGTCCCTTCCCAGCTTGTGCACTCTCTCTCAAAAATAAATAAATTAACATTTAAAAACTGTTCATCTCTAGTTATTAATCTTCTGTGGGGTTTTGTGTTCCTGCATGGGCCCAAATGTATAGCATTTTCATAGTAGCTCACATGGTATCAATTATTTTCTTCTAATGGTCACATCTGATTTGGTTAGCGATGCTTATATTGTTATATAGGATTACAGGGTATTTTTGAAGAGCCTAATCCTGAAACACATATTTATTTGGGTAAAATCTTTTCAGGATCTGAAATCAAAGATGGATGAAGAATGTTGGTTTTGGAATTACTGAATTTCTAGTGAATAGGAAATAAAGTCATTGTCCAAGGGAGAATTTGTAAGATGCCCAAATGTAAAGTGATTAAATTATATTTACACAGAAAATAGTACAACTGCATGTGACATTTTCTGTTGTTCACATGACTCATGGGGACAGGGTGAAAGCCAGGTACTTGCCCTGGCAGACAGTTTAGCAGGTTACAGAAACAAAAGCTTGTCCTAACACCAGTATCTTCTTTGGCAATTCATTATGGATCAGCAGTAGATGCCAATGAAGAAAGGGAATTCATAGAAAATATGATGTGCTCTAATGAAGTGGCTGACATCATTCTTCTTTGTCTATTGGAAATTTTTTAAGCTATGAATATAATATTCATATTATATTGATAGCTTCATATTGATATTTTTGCAAGCTAAGTGATTAATGCACGATGTTCCTTTAGCAATGATAAATCATCTTGTTCTTCCTGGATTAGAGTGGGTGTTATCCAGAGACCAACACAATCTTGAGTTGGATGTACCAGTAGAAGCCTTTTCCAAGAGTACACGCCAAAGTGTGAATTGATCATGGCTGTCCAGAGCAACTATACAGCAATGAACAATGAGAATCACTAAGGATATGGTAGCTCAAACATATCTGGGGGCATTAATGTTGGCAAAATACTGCATTGGCCTGTGTTATAACTATCAAACTATACTTATACAAGAATAATTTACATTATAAAATATTAACAGCTGAGGAATTTGTATATCAGATCCTCTTGGCTCCCCTCGTCTCCCAGCTGTTGGTCTTTGATCTGCCCCAGCTGAGATGGTAACTAACTTCATGAAAGCATAGTCCGTTGGCCTGCATCTCCCATGTCCATGCTGTGTTCTTCTCACCTCTTGATTCTGGGCTTTTTTGGTTGAGACATGAGACACAGTGGGGCTTGCCCAATGCCCACACATGAATAACCCAGGACAACAGGGGATATTAGCCATCTGAGAGAAGACTTTTTACCCAGTCCTAAAAGATAGGAGCCAATTGAGGCGCCTGGGTGGCTTAGTCGGTTAAGCATCTGACTTTCACTTAGGTCATGATCTCGCGGTTCATGGGTTCAAGCCCTGCGTCGGGCTCTGTGCTGACTGCCAGCTCAGAGCCTGGAGCCTGTTTCAGTCTGTGACTCCCTCTCTCTCTGGCCCTCCCATGCTCACGCTGTCTCTCTCTCTCTCTCCTAAAAATAAAAATAAAACATTAAAAAAAAAAAAAGATAGGAGCCAATAAATCATCTCCTCCCTTCTTGACCCTGGACAAACTACCTAAGAGACAGTAGTTCATAAAGCTAGCTTCTAGAAGGCCTTCTTTTGAGAGCAAACAGCCAGCTGTTCCTGACACCAGGCAATAGTTAAGACAAGTGGTCAGTCTGGTAACTCACCACCTCGTATTGGATCCATTCCTTCCCTGTCTCCTTCCTCTTTCCTATCACCCCTGTTTTTCTGGTATTGTATTTCATAATAAAGTATTAGATTTGGTCTTAAGACTCTATTTTCTAGATAACCCAGAATATGACAAATCAAAGTGCTGGGGAAATCTGTCTGTGGGAGAATTTTCTTTTTTTCAGTGTCACTGATATAGTTATTTATATAACAAATAAACTTTGTGAGAATAATAAATCTTTCTCTCATTTACAGCTTAATTGTTTGTTTGTCTCCCCATCAAACAGACTGACCACCTGGCAAACTGATTTGTAAGTTGCCAAGATCTGAAACTCAGGAAATCAGGCTAAGCCTCAAGTTTCAGAGCATTAACGGCTTCTGTTTGCTTCAGGAAAAGCCACAGGATCCAAGGTATTGATCCTTACCTTGGATCAAGGTATTGAGACCCAAAATTGCTGGTCCCTGGGCTTTGTGCCTCTGGGATAATGTTGGTATCTGAGCTGTTTTCTATTGAATGTCTTTGAAGTTTTATCTTCAAGACAATAAACATTGACCACATGTTAGCTAAGGATCAACTTTTAGCAGATATAGAGGAATTAATGGCAAAAGAGTACCAGAACTAAATCAATAGATACATTGAATGTTTACCATGAATATATATTACCTTTGAAATCAAAAGAAAATAAACACTATTTTTTTAAAGACTAAAATAAATTTGAAGAGAATATAACTGACTCTTACCAGATCCCAGTTCCCAGTGACCCAGTGACAACAAGGGTGGCCGTTGCAGGGTGCAGTGGATGTGGGCCTTTTTGTCCAGTCACAGAGACCTCCTGGACAAGTCACTCCTCTCTCCTGAACTCCACCCCCGCAGGACCTGGAACACTGATATGCCACAGGGACAAAGTTAGGTAAAAATCGCATGGTGACATTTTCAGTGATAAGGGAAGACCTTTTTATAATCATTTTCATTGTGTACAGTGTTGTTAAGAATATTAGTATCTATATTGGAATCTCAACATATATGCCAGGTTCCTCACAATGACCAAATAGCAGTGGTGAAATAAAACTTAAAGAGAAAGGAGATTAATAAAGGACTTTCTAAGGATATGAGGAAGAGAAAAAAAATCAGAAGATGCCAAATAGTTTGATGGAAAACAGTTATGTCAAACAGAAGGGATATTGGTTAAAAACCTAAATGAGAGGTCATGCAAGAATGGGCATTATGTTATTTGCATTTTTCCTTCTGGCACATGTATCTATAAACCAAAATGTAAAATTTGGATGTTTTTCTTGTGATTAGTTCTGACAGTCCAAACAGAGAGCATACATTTGTGATACAATTAAGTTAATCCCCTCTTCAAATGGGATTCAGTCTTCCTTTCCCACTACATGGAGCTTTAGAATTAAATTCGTCCATATCGAGAATAGAGAAATTGATGGGTTTGCCCAGGGGTCTGATGCATTGGCTGTAATGCTCACAAGATAAATTTGAGATGACAGGCTGGATTCCTAAAGGGATACAATCTAAAATCTGTCAGGATTTTGCTCACTAGTATAATTTTATAAGATCTATTGCCTCATTTTCATAAGGTTCTAGGAGGAAATTCAATAATCCATCAAGAATCTTTGAAATGTATTTAAGGGGCACTTGAGTGACTCAGTTGGTTAAGCATCCAATTCTTGGTTTGACCTCAGGTCAAGATCTCATGGTTCATGATTTCAAGCCCCACGTCAGGCTCTGCACTGACAGTGTAGAACCTGCTTGGGGTTCTCTCTTTCCCTCTCTCTCTGCTCCTACCCCACTTCTGCATGAGTTCTCTCTCTCTCAAAATATACAAATAGAGTTTTTTTAAAAAAGTATTTGAGGGACACCTGGATGGCTCAGTAGGTGAAGCATCTGACTCTTGATTTCAGCTCAGGTCCTAATCTCATGGTTTGGTTAGTGAGATTGAGCCCTGTGTCAGGCTCTGCACTGACAATGTGGAGCTTACTTGGGAATCTCTCTCTCCCTCTCTCTCTGCCCCTCCCCTGTGCATACACTCTTTCCCTTCCTTTACTCTCTCTCTCACAAAAATAAACAAATAATCATGAACAATAATTTTTAAAAAGAATCTTGAAAAATCTTAATTATTGTGCGGTAACAACAACAACAAAATGATTATGGTTGCCAAAATCTCAATTATATCAGACATGACATGTATGGTGGTACCATAGGAAACAGGGTAATTACATATAATTAACTCTTTCTGTTCAATGAAAGAACTAAGCTACTGATTTCACAATATTCCAACATTGAGAGTCAACATGGATTTTCCCCATTTATTCTATCTCTTTTTAATCCTATGTGAGGGAGAGATTCCCACATTTGAGATCATTCTACCTACATGTGTATTTATAGATCCAGGACCACCTGGCCAAGTAATCTCTAGGAAAGGAGGTGAAGAAAGTGTATTCTCCAAGTGTGGTCTCCAGACCAGCAATGTCAGCATCTTCTAGGTACCTGTTAGAAAAGCAAAATTCAAGCTCCACCCCAGACCTCCAAACTGGACACTCTGAAAATGGTGTCCAGCCATCTGTGTGTTAAGAAACCCTCCAGGTGATTCTGAAGTGAGCTACAGCTGGAGAACCTCTGGTGTGGGCACATTCCCGCAGATGAAATGCCTCTTGCGTGCAGGGAGTATGGGCTGGCTGGCATACCACAGGGGCCCATGATTCTCATGATGGGAGTCTGTTAGTGTGGACAGACAAAGCAGCATCACACACCAGGGAAAGCACCTAAGGGTGCTCAGACCCTCAAAAGATCAAGAGAAATATTTTTGTATTTTCCATCTCCTTTGCTTCCTCGCGGGAAGTCTTCCCGCTACGTGGTTTACTCAGGGTTGTGAGAGACCTTCAAGGAACAGTGCCTGATTAGGGCTCCCAGAAGCTACTGAGGAAACATAGAGAATACATCCTTTTCATAACCAGAAAGCAGATCTGACTGCTCATCTTTCAAAACCTGCAAATGCCATTTCTCTGACAATGCGATCTAGGCTTCTCTGAAAATTCTTGGATTCTGAAAGCTGTCACCAGGCTCATCATACATGGAGGGCTCAGATGCCTAAGTCCAGAGCATGGGAGTAGCAGACACTTTATTGATCCAGAGCTGAGCAGGTAAGGAGGAGAAAGGGGGGACAGTGGTGGCTGTTGCCCCAGAAAACACCAGTATTGGCTCAGAGCCTCAACACTAAGGATGGCTGTAGGGGCTCAGTCTTCTGTGAGCTTTGATTCTAACTCTGTGTCCTACAGTTTTGGTGCACTACCTTCCTTTCCAGGGCACGTGGAAGGTTTGGTTTTCCCCAAAGTAGTTATTGATTCTCTCTGTCTCTCCCCAGTTTACTCTTTGTTCAGTGCTTACTAGATTAATGTCTACAGTTGAAAGTGCACTAGCACGGGAGTCTGCCTTATGCTTAAGCTAATACTCCTCCATTTATTTTCTAGTTGTATGACCTCATGTAAGTTTCTTAATCTCTAAGTCTCAATTTCTTCTGCTATAAAGTGGAATTAATAAAGCCTACCATTGAAAATTGTTGTGAATTTTAAACCAAGTATGGTAGGTAAAATGCCTAGCCCGTAGACACACTCAAAATATGCTGGATTCCTTCTTTTCTCTTCTTTCTACCACACATGGATATGGTTGGGAGTATTTTTTTTAAGCTGTTGAGGTATTTGCATATTGGCAAATGAGATTATACTTCACCAAAGAGCAGTCACTTTGTTTTCATGTGCTGAAGTAAGACACAGATCCAGCAGAGCTTGGGCCCTCTCAAAACAGAGGACGTGAAGATAGGCACAAACACACTTCATTTTATTTCTGTAAACAATGATCTGGGCATTCAACTGAGAGGTGGAACTCTAAAATATACTGTGTGTGGAAAAGATCTGGCCACTACCCCCAGTTCAATTGCAGAAGCCTGGGGGAGGGGTATGTGAGCCTCGGCCCTGAATGGCTCTCATCAGAGTGGTCCATGTACATTTCCCCAACACGAACCCCGACTCCCCAGTATATCCACTGGGAGACTGGGTTGTAATAAAATACTGAATTGTCACATGTGAAACCACACAGCGTAGTCTTCAGATTGTTGGCCTGTTCAGCCTTCTCCACACCGTGTTAGGCCACTGAATGGGAGGCCAGTCATTGCCACGATGCTCATGTGGTCTTCCCTGACTTCTAGGCTCACATGATAACACAGAGATTCACATTCTCCTTGTTGGGTGGATGATGTCTCTGAAGGGCCATACCTGGCTCCAGGGCTCCACCTGCCACTCCTCACAGGGCTCCATGTTACAGCTCATGCTCAGCGGGGGAGGAACGCCGGCCAGGAACCGGCAGTGAAATGGCCTCAGGCTCCGATGGTCCCGGCTGTCCACACACTGAATCTCCCGGATCTGGAAGCCCCCACTGCAGTTTCTGGAACACTGCATGGAGAAGGAGAGAAAGGGGATACTTGAGTCCCTGGTGCCAGGTTTTCAATACCCCAAATCCCAAGGGGTTTCTCAGAGAGAGAACCGTGAAGTTCCAGCCTTCTTAAAAGAGTTAAGTCTAGCTCAAGTGAACTGTCTCCCTCACAGCCCCTATAGAGGGAGTCATTCAAGCAGCTCCCCAAAATGGGGGCTCCCCATGTTTGAAAACACAGGCGTGGCAGCGTGAGAACTGGGTGGCAAGTCCAGTTCTGTCACTCACTTATTGTGCGCTCTTGGGCAAGTCACAGAAATCAGAGAAACATTCTGAGGCTCAGGTGTCGAAATGATAAACTGGGATGATAACTGTCATCTCACAGGGCTGTCTGGAGATCACAGACACTGGGGTTGGCTGCCTGTGGTGCAGTGTGTGTCCCAGTGGGCGGCCATTCCCTCTGGTGTGTGTATTCATCCGGGGTGAAGGGGAACTCCTGGCCAAGCCACACCCTTCCCCCCCTCAGAATCCTGCCAAAAACCTGTTTTCTCCATGACTCTGAAGGCAAGATGGGTTATGCTTTGTCAGGTGAAGGACCTACATGAGGGAAATAATTGGAATAACTGCTCTGTGGTTTGACTCCAAGAACTGAGCAAACCCTGGGCTTGTCCCGACCACCCTTCTTCCTCCTGTAGCCAACATCATGTGCCTTCATCACTGAGAGCTTGCTCAGCACAGGCCCCCTGAAAGCCATTACGAGGCCCCCCTCACTGCCTCCTTCCCACATGCCCACCCCTGCGTAGCAGCCCCTGCCTCCTGATCGGTCTCACGTCACTTGCAGGCTGCTGACTCCTTAAAATCTTGATAAACACTGATGCACTAGCATCCCCCAAACCAGGGTTGACACAGCCGATTCTGAAGTAGGCCCACTCTCTGACCTCTCAGATTTTGGAAGCTGCTCCATCCTCCACCTAGATTTTAGTTGATCGTAACTTGAGCTTCCAAGACTTCGTCTCCAATCTCTTTAGAATGCTAGTGCCAGCCGAGTCCCTTCCATTCATCTTGCCCCCGCCTCCTAGTCTCCTGGTCCTGTTCTTGCCTGGCCTGCCTTGTCACTATCCACAGTCAGGTAGGGGCTGGAGGTAGCAGGGAGGGGAACAGGCCCCTGTGCTCCTCAGCCATTCCCCCCCTAGACTCTCTGTGGGTTAACGGTGTGTCCCCACGGTTCTTAGGTCCTGAATGTTCCTTCCTCTACTCTTCACATTACCCGCTACTGCTTTTCTTTTAGGCCTCAGCTTAAGTGCCATCTCCTCAGAGAGGCCCTCCTGGAATGCCTTTATCTGAAGGAGGCTCTCCTTGTTAATTCTCTCAGCTCCTTCTCTATTTCTATCACAGGAACTTGCAATATGGAACCATTTAATTCATTCTGTGTGTCCTTTCTCTTACACTCTCACTGCCATGAACTTGGACCCCTATCTGCCCTGGTTTCCGTTGAGTCCCAAGCGTCTAGCATGGTGCGAAGCACAGCACAGAGGGTTCATACAGATTTGTTGAGTGCATATATGAATTCTGAGAAATAGGCAACCCAGCGGGTTGTCAAGTGGGCTGAAGAGACCCCTGGTCACTTCAGGGATGGAGAGCCTCTCTACCCTCCCTGTCTTCCCATTTAGTGTCTCATCAGCAGTCATGGCTGAGAGAATGCACCAGGAAGAAAGTGTGTGCATTGCTGTAAGGTATGTCTGGCCCTTTCTCTACACATTGAAAAATTGTGCTCTTTCTGGCTATGGTGGAATACTCGTAATTGCAGGGTTGCAGAATGGTGAAAGAAAACTCCTCAAACTTTCAGTAGAGGTACACCCAGAGGCACAGTTCCCCTTCTTCTGCTACGTGCAGATTGTACCAAGTCACCTGACTTCAAACCTTAGGCTGTAACACAGAAAGATGCTGGCCCATGCGACAAGGGACCAGCTGATGCTCTAATGCCTCTATACATTGAGTGTTTAGCTTCTTAGAAATAAACAATGCTTGCCAGACAGCACCCCTCCCCAAAGAAAAACAAACAAATAACCTCATTTCCTGCCATGTAGTAAGTACGCAAAGGAAAAAGTAATTGTCAATTTGAAGTTAGCCACAGAGCAAATGAGGAAGGCTGCTAATAATTTTCACACAAAGCAACCATTTGTCTGACAAAACAGATTTCTGGGAAATAGCACACAGTAAAGCAACAGGATTCTTCATTAGGTCAAGGGAATTTTACGAGACCTTAATTATAAAAGAGGATTTTATTTTCCTAGTTTTCATTTGTTGCTGCAATCTGTTATTCCTAATTTAATTTTCAAGCTAGCATTACCCCTTTTGTTAGAGTATTCACATTCAATAGGAAATGAACTTTATTAATATGCTGAAGTAAATAATAAGGGAAGACACTCACTAAATCTATGACTTTTCTGTTCCATTTTCAAAACAGCCTCTGATCCACTTAGCAAGAGAGAAGTGGCAGGATATTAAATCACTCCACTCCTAACGCTGTTTGCCTTGTGTGCTGAATGCCAATTATATTAATTCTCTTACTGCCCTTGAGGAGGGTCATTTGTATTAATGTTTTCCTACTCTGGAGCCTGTGGACCAGACTGAGGACAGGAGTTAGACTAATGAGAACAGGAAGCCAACGCCTTGTTGTTACCAAACAGGCCTGCTTTCCAGTTATAGCATCAGTTTAACAAGTGTGATCTGCAGACCAGATCGAATTACAATGAAAAATACCCTAAGCTTATAGGAGCCACTGGCAGAGATAAAATGAAGTCGCAACCCTGTGATTCTCCCTTGTGGTGTTTTTGATTTGTGGAGTCAGCCTGATACACTTTCCATGCCAGACTCCTACCGAGTGCTCAGCTGTGTGTAGTGAAATCAGCGAGCAGAGAGAGGGCTGGGAGGGAGTAGGTTGCACTCAGGTGTGACCCCGACAGCAAGTAGCCACCTGAGTACAGATTAGTCACTTCTCTTCTCTCAGCTTCTGTTTCTCCATCAGTATGGAAAGGAAGATAGACTAGATGATTAAACTATCCCAACATGCTAGAGGGGTATAAGTGTATGGGATCACCACATTTGTATTCTGTTTTGATTTCAGAATACTTTCTTGCTTTCCAAGTTGAACCAAATACTAAATTTGGATACCAAAAAAAATTCTCTTCTGTTACTTTCCTTATGCTGAACAGAATCACAGGACCCTTAAGATGAAATAATTCATTCCAAAAATTCTAAGTTGAACAGCACCAAAATTCATTCTTCTGTCTCTTTACCCCATCCTACCCCCAGTTATTGAGCACTCGCAATGTTTCAGGCTCTGTGTTTCTAGCAGGTGGGAAGAGTTACATAAATGAGTAGGAGAAATAACGATATGCTTATATATAAAGAGTACATCATAAGTTATTCATGATATAGTGAGGGCACAATGGAAGACATGGTCAATTTCACCTAAAGAGGTCAGGAACGGCCTAAATAAAGGAGCCAAGATTTGAGCTGAAGCATATAGGATAAGTAGATGCTCACTCAGCCAGCAAAATAGGGTGGGGGGGCACTCAAGGTGGAGAGAATGGCATGTCTGGAGGCAGAGTGCTATGAAACAACAAAGCTTGTTTGGGAATAGGGAATTGATCAGAATGCTAGGGTAAAGAGTGGGAGTGGACAGAGTGACAGATGGGCAGGGGCCATCATGGAGAGCCTCCGGGTCAGGTCATCAATCCTCAGCTAGAGTGGTCTTGGGTTCATGCTTCCTGTGGTCCTAAGTGCTTCTATCTCATTATCATTCCTTTATTTTTTTAGGGATCCCTTAATCTAAAACCTTCAGGGATGTCAAGAGAAGGTGACAGTTCAGACATATAACATATTATATCAAGAATAAAATAAATGCAGTGATTTTCAGCGTATGATGACCTTCCTGTTACTCAACTTTTGCTTTCTGGAGACAAAAGATCCCATATAATATGCAATTCCGTGTTTTCACTTTTGCACATTGGACTTTAATATATGTTACCGGGAATATATTATATCAAATATATTTTTTGATATCAAAATTTTTTTATATCGAAGTTGGGGATGGTCTGTATTTAGCAAAAAAGGAGCTCTAAAAATTCAAATGTAAAAAAATGTAGCACTGCCATTGACAATCTGTAAAATCTAATAAACACAAAAGCAAAAAGTAGAATAAGACAGAAAGACTAGCAATATATATGAAACCCAAGACCATAAGGAAAGGCTGCCACTTTCTTTTATTTTCCAACAAAAGACAACTACAGCTAAAATAAAGTTATAGTGCTCCCTAGGCGGGAAGACAGAACATTCCAAGAAAAAATGTAAAACTGTTTCTGATTCATTTCAGAAAGAATCAAGATCTGTTAGACTTAACCATGAAAAGGGAAGTGCCTGTTGTCAGAAAGCAAATAAAGGGGCTGTCAAATCACCAGTTTACAAAACTTTAGAAGGTGCAGCCATCAAGATGTTCCATCAGGCGGTGAATGGAGCTGTGGATGGTGCATCGCTTTGGTGTCAAATGCAACTGAGGGCTTTTCAAGCTCATTTTGTCACTTCTGCATTTCTTGCATCACATACTTTTTTTCCTCATACACATTTTAATGTGCTGAAATTGGGGTGTTTCTTACAACTAATGTACATATTTATTGTGCAGTGTTCCCTTTCTTTCTGAAAAGCTGTCATAAAATTGATGATGCATCCCCAAGTGGATGGTTTCTTAAAACTAAGAGCGTTTGGTAACAGCTGTGTGATCAAGCATTAGTGATTTAAGCACTCCAAGCTTCTGTTGTCTCAGTGGGAATTAAAAAGCAGGTCCTGTGCTGGATGAAAATGGAATTGATTATCTAAAGCTCTTGTGTAATGTCAGGCACATAGCAGTATTTGGTGAGTGTTCATGCCCAATGTACGTAAAGTTCATGGACACTGAGCACCTTACTTACTTAGTACTAAGGTGTGGACACCTGCTTGAGCCAGTCATTCTGTTGACAGGATTTTCTCGACTGTCACCTGTCCATAGGCCATGCACCCTGAGTCCAGGAAGCCAGAGAATAGTAAGCACCTAAGAGCCAGTCTTAACTTTTATCTTGAGCTCAGAATTTGCCCAGGGTTTCATCTAAACAGTCTTCCACTGGGGCACCTGGGTGGCTCAGTCAGTTGAGTGTCTTACTTGGCTCAGGTCATGATCTCCTGGTTTGTGAGTTCAAGCCCTGCGTTGGGCTCTGCACCGACAGCTCAGGGCCTGGAGCCTGCTTTGGATTCTTTGTCTCCCTCCTTCTCTGCCCCTCCTCCAGCTTGCACTCTGTCCCTCTCTCTCTCTCAAAAATAAACATTAAAAAAAAGAACAAAGAACAAAGAACAGTATTTTACCACTTACAAAGCTGTTTCACTAACATTCCTTTTTTTTTTTTTTTTTTTTTTTAATCCTTATAACAACTCTATGAGGTGAACAGAGGCAATATCATCCATGGTATTTCGAATGGGCCAGTGCTATACTCTCGTCACACCAGAACAGGGTTCGCCAATCCAGATGTGTCTGATCCACTGCCCAGTTCAGCTTCTAGGATTCAATTCTGCAGAACTGTCTTCCCAAGTATGCCTCTGGGACAGACCTGAGGACCACAACCTTGAATGTGTGTCAGGCAGATTACTGCATGAAGTGGAAGCACACCACTCTGAAAAACTACTTCTAGACATGGTAAAGGGAGAGCCTGAATGTATAGTCTTACTGTCCTGTCGCACACATGGGGACATGTCCACAGCAGTGGTACCAGTCTGCATCGAGGAGCCACATGGTGCTGGAGACAAAAGCCAGCAAGGCAACCATAACTCAGACAGCCGCCACAAAGGTAGGGGGTTGCTGGTGAGTAACCCAGAGGTGTCAGGTGTGATACCTGTGGACTGAGGGCAGGTATTAGAGACTTGAAATGTCTCTGGTTTGGGGGTGGGAATCAGTGGGGGGATAATGCAGAAGATTCAAGATAAAATTAGAATTCTTTCCTCTGAGAAAGTATCTGTGAAAAGGCAAACCATCAACAAGGCAAAATCTAAACCCTCTGGATATTTAAAGGCAAAACAAAGGGCCTACTTTCCTACTCTAGGTTTTATGTATTTATGTATGTATGTATTGATTATTAATTTAGTTACTTATATTCAAGTTAGTCATACAATGTAGTACTGGTTTCAGGGGTAGAACCCACTGACTCATCACTTACATACAACACCCAGTGCTCATCCCAACAGGTGCCCTCCTTAATCTCCATGCTCCACTTAGCCCATCCCCCTGCCCACTTCCCCTTCAACAACCCTCAGTTTGTTCACTCTGTTTAAGAGTCTCTTATGGTTTGCCTCACCCTGTTTTTCTTATTTTCCTTCCTTTCCCCAATGTTCATCTGTTATGTTTCATAAATTCCACAAATGAGTGAAATTGTATGATATTTGTCTTTCTCTGCCTGACCTATTTCACTTAGCATAATACACCTTAGGTCCTTCCACATTGTTGCAAATGGCAAGATTTCATTCTTTTTGACGAGTAGTATTCCTTGTGTGTGTGTGTGTGTGTGTGTGTGTGTGTGTGCGCGCGCGCGCGCCACATCTTCTTTATCCATTCACCAGTTGAAGAATATTTGGGCTTATTCCAGAATTTGCTTATTGTTGATAGTGCTGCTGTAAATACTGGGGTGCATGTGCCCCTTAGAACAAGCCTTTTTGTATCCTTTGGATAAATACCTAGTATTTATACTAGTATTTTGTATCCTTTGGATAAAAGGATCCAAAAGTGGATCCAAAGTGCAATTGCTGGGTTGTAGGATAGTTCTGTTTTTAATTTTTTGAGGAAATTTTATACTGTTTTCCAGAGTGGCCTCATCAGTTTACATTCCCATCAACAGTGTAAGAGGTTCCTCTTTCTCCACATCCTCACCAACATCTGTTGTTTCCTACGTTGTTAATTTTAGCCATTCTAACAGGCATGAGGTGGTATCTCGGTGTGGTTTTGATTTGTATTTCCCTGATGATGAGTGATATTGAACATCTTTTCATGTGTCTGTTGGCCATCTGGATGTCTTCTTGGAAAAGTGTCTATTCATGTCTTCTGCCTATTTCTTCACTTGATTTTTTGTTTTGTTTTGTTTTTTTTTTTTTGGTTTTGAGTTTGATAAGTTCTTTAAAGCTTTGAGATACTTTATCAGATATGTCATTTGAAAATATTTTCAAATACCTTCTCCCATTCCATCCGTTGCCTGTTAGTTTTGTTGACTGTTTCCTTTGCTGTGAAGAAGCTTTTTATCTTGATGAGGTCCCACTAGTTTATTTTTGTTTTATTTTCCTTGCCTCCAGAGACATGTCCATTGAGAAGTTGCTGAGTCCAAGGTCAAGAGAGGTTGTTGCCTGTTTTCTCTTCTAGGATTTTAATGGTTTCCTATTTCGCATTTAGGTCTTTCATACATTTTGAATTTATTTTTGTGTATGATGTAAGAAAGTGGTCCAGTTTCATTGTTCTGCATGTCATGTCCAGTTTTCCCAGAACCATTTGCTGAAGAGACTGTCTTTATTCCATTGGATACTCTTTCCTGCTTTGTTGAAAATTAGTAGGCCATACACTTGTAGGTCCATTTCTGGGTTCTCTATTCTGTTCCATTGATCTCTGTGTCTGTTTTTGTGCCAGTACCATATTGTCTTGATGATTACAGCTTTGTAATCCAGCTTAAAGTCCAGAATTGTAATGCCTCTAGCTTTGTTTCTCTTTTTCAACATTACTTTGGCTATTCAGGGTCTTTTCTGGTTCCATACAGATTTTAGGATTGTTTGTTCTAGCTCTGTGAAGAACGTGGTGTTATTTTGGTAGGGATTGCATTGAATGTGTAGATTGCTTTGAGTAGTATTGACATTTTAACAATATTTGTTCTTCTAATCCATGAGCATGAGTGTTTTTCCATTTCTTTGTGTCTTCTTCAATTTTTTTATAAGCTTTCTATAGTTTTCAGCATACAGGTCTTTTACCTCTTTGGTTAGGTTTATTCTTAGGCATCTTGTGGTTTTTGGTGCAATTGTAAATGGGAAGGATTCCTGGATTTCTCTTTGTGCTGCTTCATTACTGGTGTATAGAAATACAACCCATTTATGTACATTGATTTTACATCCCGTGATTTTGTTAAATTCGTGTATTAGTTCTAGCAGTTTTTTGGTGGAGTTTCTTGGGTTTTCCATGTTGAGTATCATGTCATCTGTGAAGAGTGAAAGTTTGACTTCTTTGTCAGTGTGGATGCCTTTTATTTCTTTTTGTTGTCTGAATGCTGAGGCTAGAACTTCCAGTACTACACTGAATAACAGTGGTGAGTGGACATCCATGTTGTGTTCCTGACTTTGGGGGAAAAGCTCTGTTTTTCCCCACTGGGGATATTAGCTGTGGGCTTTTCCTATATGGCTTTTATGATGTTGAGGTATGTTTCCTCTATCCCTGCTACTTGCTTGAGGGTTTTTATCAAGAAAGGATGCTATATTTTGTGAAATGCTTTTTCTGCTTCTATTGAAAAGATCCTATGATTCTTATCTTTTCTCTTATTAATGTAGTGTGCCACATTGATTGATTTGTGAATACTGAACCAGACCTAAAGCCCAGGAATAAATTCCACTTCATTATGGTGAATAATTATTTTAATACACTGTTGAATTTGATTTGCTAGCATCTTGTTGAGAATTGTTGCATCCAGTTTCATTAGGGATATTATACTGGCTTTTTAGTGGGGTCTTTGTCTTCTTTTGGAATGCTGACTTCATAAAATGAGTTTGGGAGCTTTCCTACCATTTCAATTTTTGGAACAGTTTGAGAAGAATAGGTATTAACTCTTCTTTAAATGTCTGGTAGAATTCCCATGGGAAACCATCTGGCCTAGGACTTTTATTTGTTGGGAGATTTTTGGTAACTGATTTAATTTCTTTGTTGTTTATAGGTCTGCTCAATTTTTTTTCTTCTCCCTTCTGTGTTTTAGCTGTCAAGGGAAACTGGTTCCCCTGAGAGAAGACGGGCCTAAAGAGCATCATAGTGGGGAGGGGAGTGTGTTTGGCAAACAGAAGGTACATGCACAGCTCACACCTCTGCACCTTCTCCTGCCAATTATCTGTCAACCCCACAACTGAGCCGTGTCTTACAGCCTGAGTGTATCCCCCAGGGTGTGGCTCAGCCCCAGGCTAGGCTAGGCCCGGTTAGTGCCCAGAAGCACCAAGGGTAACAAATCCAAAAACCTGATACAGTCTCTCACCAGGGACCATGCAGACAGCATAGCAAAATGAGTAACCACGGCCAGATTAGCAGGGACTGTAAAACCACACTGCACAAAGATCAGTATGGGAAGTACACGTTGAGAGACCAGTGTTTTCTCTGTGTCTAGCCTTTTGTCATTTTGGGTCTGGCAGATTGAAAAGCACACTTGCTTCGTGAGCAGATGCTACGTCACGACTTAATTATACATGTGATGATGTATCATGGTAATTGGTAAATTTAAATAATTTAGAAATAACGTTGCATGCTGGACAAGCCATTAATTATGCAAATTTAACTTTTAATTCCAGTTTATCTGGGAAGAGAAAAGACAGGCAGCTATAAACATGTGGTTTAATAAAGACTCCGTCCTTGCTCTAAGACTATTGTGTAAGTTCGAATAGGCTCATGGTGATGTCTATGACTTACTCATCCACAGCTTTAGCAGAGAAGAGGGCAGAGGGAGGTAGCAAGGGAGGAAGGCAGGGGAGGCACCTACTTCAGCACGTGCTTAGAGAAGGCTGTCCCCCTCCAGAACGCCGCAGAGCCAGATCGATTACCTTGCTCCAGTTCCCCACTTTCCAGGAGGCGCAGGGACGAAGGTGGCATCTTTTGGCAGGGTCAGGCCTCTGAAGGGCAGCACAGTCGGAATCCATCTGGGTGCTGCATTCCACGCTTCGCCAGTAGGCTCCCAGCCCGCAGGTGGTGGAGCACTGTGTGGGGCGGGGGACAGAGAAGACAGACTGAGGGCCACTCTCTCAGACGTAGCTCACCACACTCTGAAGTCAAGGTCTCCGCCTTGGATGCTCACCTAAATTCGCAGGCTTTTTAAAAACTACCATCGGGGCGCCTGGGTGGCTCAGTCGGTTAAGCAGCCGACTTCGGCTCAGGTCATGATCTCGCGGTTCTGGGTTCGAGCCCCACATCGGGCTCTGTGCTGACAGCTAGCTCAGAGCCTGGAGCCTGTTTCAGATTCTGTGTCTCCCTCTCTCTCTGACCCTCCCCTGTTCACGCTGTCTCTCTCTCTCCCAGAAATAAATAAAACTTAAAAAAAAAAATACTACCATCACTGGGGGCCTGCCCTAGACAAATTAATCTGAATCTCCCAGGGGAGGCTCTAGGCATTGCAGTAAAAAAAAAAAAAAAAAAAAATGCCCCAGGTGATTCTAATAAACAGCAGTGATGAGAATCTGATTATCAAGTGGATTAGGAAGTGGATTAGCAAGCCAGTGCAAGTGGAACTTGGCACAAAGGTCTGGGGGCTGTGCAAACTTGCCTGCCACATTTCATACCAATGCTGCCCATTCATAGGAGATGTGAGATCCATACCTTTGCCTGTTAGAACACCTCGATGACACTCTCTCACTTCCTCTCCAAGACAAACCTGTGGTTAGACAAGTATTGTGATAGTGTAGAAAAAAAACCTTGCGACTTGGAGGGTTGGCTTGACAAATGAGTAAAGCCTGGGGCTTTCTGTCTCCAAAATGCCATACACTGGCTGCTATAGCAGTTCCTCTCAAACTATAGTGTCCATATGTGTCACCTGCTAAATGCAGATTCTGAGTCAGTGGGTCTGGGGTGGAGGGTGAGAGATCACGTGCACTAGAACTGGGTCACCCAGCTGAGTCCACCACATTTTCTGCATTTCTGACCAGCTCCCTGGTGATGCCCATGGGGCTTAGAAAGATGTTACAACTTAGTGCTTTTCTCCACTTGCCTACTGGTACATACAGCCCATTCCTCACATGATGTTTTAATTTATTCGTGATTCTTAAATACCTCAAGTATAGCATGGGATCACCTTGAAAACCATAGAATCTTTCCTCTCCATACTTTCTTTTATTCCATGTGCTTAATTCTTTCATATAGTTGATTTTTCTTGCATTCCTTCTCTCCTGCCCACCCTCAGAAGGAGGGGCCATCTGTACACATGTAAAACACAGCTGTGGGCTAATTTTAAAAAAGGGTGGAAGTTCCATCTATGACATTTTTGAAGGCTTCTTTTGATGAGTTATAAATAAAAACCAGCCTTACATTTTTCTCTTGCTGCAATTTCATCTTCCACATAATTTCGTGTGTCACTTTGTGCAAGTTCTTGTGTTATACACATAGATAACATAACAGGGAGTCTAGATGGATAACTTTACTATAGAATCACAGAAAGGGAAGAGTAGAAAGTAGTCTAGGTCATCATTTTTCCAGCTGGCCCATTTATGGAGGTAATCTCTCCTCTTACTTAAAGTTCTTTAGGATTTAGTTGGTACCTAAGTTCCTAACCTTTCTCCTCTGTTCTACATTATGTATATGTGTAATAGAGGTAATACTGGCCGAGTGCACTGGCCACTGATATAGGTTAATTACACTAGGGCCCACATTGGACACACCATGCTCTCTGCAATGGGACTTTGCAGATCTTTTTGTCAAGCAGTGGGATATATTTCCCCAGCTCTTGAATCAAAACTGTTCTTGTGAGTTTCTCTGGCCAAAAAAATCCAGTGGATGACATCCCATTTCTCAAGAGGACTTGCTAGTTTCAGTTCTCTTTCTTGGACCCCTTTCTCTGCCATGAGAATAAAATGGGGCCAGCTTGCTGGAGGATGAGAAATCATGTGAAATAGAACTGGGTCACCCAGCTGAGGCCACTCCAGACCAGCCAGCCTGTAGCTGACCCTCGGGTAGATGCACGGCAAGCCAAGCTGAGGTCAGCTAAGCTCAGCCCCAATGAGCAGAATCTCTCTGCTGACCCAAAGACTCAAGGAAATTCTGAGGTCTTGTGGTGGTTTGTCATATAGCGTTATTGTAGCAATAGGCAATTGATACAACTACATAACAGGTAGCTTTCCTACATTTTCTTTACCTTTCTGAGATTCAAGGTACAATTATAGTTCTGCAATTGGCTAATTGTGTGGTCTTTTGGAATCTCCTAACTCCCTAGACTATAAAACTGGTGATAACATTAGGACCACAGAAATTCATGCACATGGTCAGGACTTTACAAATGTTATCTAGTAAATACAACACAGGTGCAAGGGCAGCATTAGGAGTCTCACTTTCCAGATATCCAGGGTCCAGAGATAGAAGCAACATTCAAGGCCACATAGTCTGTTGTTAATTTCATATTATGACATAGAGAAAATATATTTGCCCCAATCCAGGAAAGGACCTAGTAAACTAAATTCCCAGGCTACTGATAACCTAGTAAATCTCAAATGATGTCTATGATTCTTGTACCATATTTATGTGGCAAATAAATGCATGTTGTCTCTGGGGCTCTGAATTTAGTCCTAACAGATTCAGATCTCATGAGCAGACATTTAATTCCTTTTGAACACTTTTTTCTTTGTATTTTTTTAAAAAGTTTATTCATTTTGAAAGAGAGAGAGAGAGAATGCATAGAAGGGGCAGAGGGAGAGGGAAAAGAAGGAGAGAGAGAGAGAGAGAGAGAGAATCCCAGGCAGGCTCCGCACTCTCCATGCAGAACCCCATGTGGGGCTCCATCTCGCAAATCCCGAGATCATGACCTGAGTCAAAATCAAGAGTTAAATGCTTCACCGAATGAGCCACCTAGTTATCCCACTGTTTTTTCTTTTTGTGGCAGTTTTTATTGAGGCAGCAAACAACAGTCCAAAGGTAGTGTTGACGGGGCAAATGCATGCAACACAGTACAGTGAGATGAAATCCCATCACTTGTCAATTGTAAGAGTTTCAAACTGGGCGTGGGCCATGAGACAAGAAGAAACTCCAGGGAGGTTGAGGGATAACTTCACCTTGTCCTGGAAACCTTCATCTGAGTTATAGCTAGCGACCCGGTCCAGGGGGAGGTTTGGGGGTGTTCAGAACTGGAACTAACCAGGAGGGCTGGCTTGGCATCATGTGACACCTGTTGAGAACGGCTGTGGACAATCATAGTCACTTCCATGTACACAACTGCACAGTGTACACTGAGCTGAGTCAGATCCAGTGGGATCTGACTGGATGATGGGGCAATTCAATGAGGTGATTTTCTGACAACACAGGAGCCACACGCTTGTATGCTGCATGGCATGTAGGCTTTCTGTTTTGCAAACAGGTATCAGAGCAAACACTGGGTGCTTCCTATGTGCCCCATACTCTTCTGAGTACCTTACACATAGTTATTGCTTTTATCCCCTCACAGTCTCTGAATCAGGAATTGTCACGGTCCTCGTGACACAGATGAGGAAACTGAGGCAGAGTGAGGACATATATAGTTAGCAGCTGAACCAGAATTCCAACCCGAAAGTCTGGTATCAAGTTTTATGTCCATTTATAGTGTTAACTTAATTTTTATATCAACTCTTTAATTTTTGAAATCACAATTAGAAGAAAACATTGTACACAATGGGGCATGGGAAGAGCCCATGTGAGGAAACGGTGAGAAAACTTTTCAGTCAAATGACAAAGAGCTTTAGAAATTACTTCCAATCTCAATAATCAGGAAAAACTTTATGGCAGCTCATAGCTTGGTCTTGAAGAACAGGGGGAATTCAAAAGGGCAAAAGAGGAGGGGAATTTCCAGGCAGAGGGAACAGCAGTTAAAAAGGGAAAAAAAAAAAAAAGGCATTGGACTGAGAGGGGTTTAGGGAAAACTGAGCAGTTTAGATTTGCTGAAGCTTAAGATGATGAAACAGAGTGAAGCCAGTGTGGTTTGAAAGTTCAGTTATGTAATGTTGTAAAGGCTGTTGGATGTCAAGAGTGGATTTCTCTGATCTGATATGTAATGAAGAGACATTAAAGATTTGTGAGCAGGAGTTTGGAATGATTAGTAAATTCTTACAGAAGACCAAGTTGGCAGTCTTACATCTCTTGTGATGCATGGAATGCGTTGCAGGGGGAGAGAGCCTGGAGGTGCCCAGACCAGTGAGGGGGCAAGAACAGTAACTGAGGGTCTTCCTTTCTTGACTGTTGGGCACTAACCGCCATTTTGCACTGGACGATTCTTCCTTATAAGAGACTTCCCCGAATGTCGCAAGGCTTTTATCATCTTTGGCTCTCAGATATTGAATGCTGGTAGTAGCTCCCTCCCCCATCACTGTAACAAACAAAAGGCATCCCCATCTTTTCCGAGTACTTCCACCATTGGAAGCCACTGGCCCTAAACTAACAGGACATAAACAGGAGATGATAAGAATGATGAAGTGACACTGACTTGTAAAACTGTTAAGGATTTTATAGTGGGCTTGGGGAAGAGTGATATCAATGGGGTCTCTAAGAGGTAGTCATTGAGATGCCATCCTAAAGAAGCTTCAGAAACGAACAGAATAAAAAATTCACAGGATTGTGGGAAAACCAAAGTTTTCATTCTGAGTCCTGATCCTCTCTGAAAAGTCTGTGTATTAAACATTTTGTCTCAAAAGATGTGTAAAGAGAGCAGGCCCCAAACCCTATCACAAAGGGAATTTCTGCCAAATGTTGAACTCTGTTCTCCTAATATCCTTTGCAGCTCTGAAAAACTGCCACATGGACCAATTCCTCTTCTCCAAACTGCCTGGAATTAATAGCTCTTGATGGCTTCACCATGGAAGCCAAATTTTTGGCAATCTATGATGTATTCAATGAAGCAATTTATTTCTGTCTAAGTCAAATGATGACATTTGAGATAAGTCAAGGATGTCTTGATTTACTGTAATGAAAATGTACTTCCACAGTCATCAGAGCTAGTATGTACTTTTATGTTGGTTTAGTATACAGGTCCCCTCACTTGATCCACAGATCATGCTTGTTTTTTTAGTAATATATTTTTTTTTTTATTTCTAGAGAGAGAGAGAGACAGCGTGAGCAGGGGAGGGTCAGAGAGAGAGGGAGTCACAGACTGAAACAGGCTCCAGGCTCTGAGCTGGCAGTCAGCACAGAGCCCGACGCGGGGCTCGAACCCACGAACCGCGAGATCATGACCTAAGCGAAAGTCGGACGCTTAACCGACTAAGCCACCCAGGCGCCCCAAATCATGCTTGTTTTACAAACTGAACAGACTGGAGTTAGAAGGGGCATCATCCAGGGACATCCATGTTGTCATCAACATGACAGTTGGGGCCCTCAACAAGTCACTTGACTGCCACAAATTTTATTTTCTCTGTTTGCAAAGTGTCATCGATGAGACCTCACCTGCTCCTCGGGACTGTCAAAAGGAGAAAATAAGAGGCTACATATGAAAGTGGTTTGGAAACCGACATGCTTTATAAATTATACGTGCTGTTGTTAGATTAGCTACAAATACTTCATTTCTCTTTAGTGAGGGAGAGGAGCATGAATTGTCATTAAAATGCTGACTAATGTAAACATGTGGCCACTTTGCCACAAAGTCCTCTTTCGAGTTGTCAAATTATTTTAACAAGCTCATATACTGTGCATTCAAAATTCAAATGGGTAAAAATGATTTTGATGCTTCAAAGGATATTAATTAGGTCTAGAAATGGAAAAACAAGTATCTAGCCAAATTTCTAAAGCTTGAAAACAGGGGCCAACATTCTGTCATCATGTTTATTTTCTTCTTCCTCCATTTTCTAATTCTTTTAATGAGCCAGTGTGATTTTTTCATGCAAGCATGCAAACACACGAAAAAGAAAAGAAAATCATCAATATCACTGAACTAGAGAATGCTTTTAAGGAATTTTATCTTCAATTTCCATTCCAATTTGGATTACCTGACAGATTTTGACTGGAGTCCCAAGATCACTTTCTGAATGAAATGCAAACTCTGGCCCCTTCAGCTGCCTGTCCTCACAGGCCACTGAGGTTTTGTAGCTGGAGGGGGTGTTATAGGTGATCTACACCAGATCTAAAGTCTATAAATAAAGAGCAGAGTCCAAAGCATGGACTGAGTTCTCTGCCATCACACAGCTGAAGCACCCAGCCCTCCTGACTTAGGTCAGAGTTCTTTTTACTTTATCTCACTCCATTTGTCCTCCCTCCCTGGAAATGTTTTCCCCCCTCAATTTAGGAGTTAGGGAGGACAGGAGGGAAGTTAGTGCATGGACCTGAGTGCTCCACATTTCTTCCACATCGGGCTATATTTTATACAAGTCCATTTGAAATCTACATAAGAACACAACACCCCTAGCTATTTCCATGGAGAGTCAGGCACGGGGCAAGAAATGGAGCTCCTACCTCACTCCAGTTTCCAACCACCCAGTATGCGGGGCTGCTGCCGGTGGAGACCTGCTTATAATTGGAAGCATTTAGCAGAAACCCCTCAGCGATCAGACTTTTTGCATCTTCCTCGGTCAGGACTGGTTCGGAACTCTGTGTCAGATTCACGTTGCTTGGGAGTTCTGGGGGGTTATGGTTTACCGACTGTTCTGAGGGTGCTGGTCGGCGGTCTCCTCCCAGAGGGAACGGAGAGCTCACTGGCTTTTCAGTGAACATCCCCTCAGCTCCGGAGGCACCATTTTTGAGAGTAGCAGGCCTTTGGGTGGGTAGCAGTCCTGCCACAATGGTGCTGAAGGGTGGCCGCAAGGATGGCCCCCTGAGATAAGGTGTCAGTGGGGGCCCCAGGGGCATTTCTGTACTTCTCACCACTGAAGCATCATTTCCAGGCACTTTGACTTTGGTCCACACTATGGAGCTGTTTTCATTTCTGTCCTCAGATTGTTCACTGTCTTCCCCCGAGCCACTGTGAATCTCTGCTTCTGGCTCTTTGGTCAAGGTATCATAAAGTGGAGTCACCTGCCAAGTCACAGGGTTGCTGGAAGATGGCAAATCAGAACCACTCGTTGTTGCGGTTAAAAAGTCTCTCTCTGAGCTAGGACCAGGGTCTGAACTGGGAACGTTCTCTTCATTTGGCTGGACACTCAAAGGCCAGGAAGTGAGGATGGGCTGGGAAGTACTTCCAGTGGAAATGACATAATTGGAATCCAGTTCAGTTTGGTTGGAACTGTTCTGCCACCATTTACCATCCGGGTCTCCTGTTTCGGGGTCTGGGGTAGGACCGGGGCTGCTGATGGCCGGGGCACTTGTACTCATAGACTGGGGCACTGTGGGTGTGCTCAGCATTCTGGGACTGGATGTGGTTGGAGGGATGGGCTTTAAGGGGTCCTGCGCAGACGCTGGCTTTCTCCCACTAGGAACTGTGCCTTTGTTGGGCTTCAGAACTCTTCGGCTAGATGGGCATTGCTGGAGGCCACAAAGAGCCCGGCTGTTGGGTTTTCTTGTCATGTCACAAGGTTCATCGTGGTTCTTGGCACACGTGACACTGCGAATCCTCACTCCACCACCACAGGAAACAGAACACTGGGGAGAGAGACAGCTGTTAGTTCAGTGGGAAAGACCCATTGATTCTCAGGTTCAGGTTTGGCAACAAGTGAGAACAGGCCCAATGGGAAGTGCACTGTGCAGCTTAAACTTGTTGTCTTCTATCTTTATATTTGGTTTCTGTGCTCCTTTGGTTTTCCATGGAGATATGTATCTTCTGGCCAGATGGGGCTCAGGACCAACCATTACCCTTCTCAAACTAAAAATACAAACCATGACATAGTAAAACTGAAGTCTCTCTGTGCTTTGAACATGGGGGAGTGAATTCACAAAAAGTGCAATGATTTATACAGGTCACCTACTCTTTTTAAGAGATAGTAATATAATCTTTCCTAGGGTTGCAGTGCTGTTCATTTAATGTAAAATGTTTATGTATTTTTTGAAATCTATTTAGTTATAACGAACCTTCCCCCTTAATATTTAGAAAATACCAGACATAACTAGTTACCTCACCCAGGCACCACAGGCTCCGTTTCCACTTGCCTATGCCCGGTGGAATCAGATTAAAAGCCAGACAACTATCATACTCACACATGTACACAGATCCAGGACATATTCTGAAATTTAAAAGTGGGTAGTTAATCAAAGGTAGAGAGCTGCCCTTTCCAAAGAGTGAGTCCCGTAGCGTGGTGCTGATGTGACAAGCCATGACAGATGCCCCTCTCCAATGTCCCCTCCCCATTCTGTAGGGCATGCCAAAGCACAGGCAGCGAGAGTGCCTTCAGGGGAATCCTAACAGGGTTTTCTTTCCTCGGGATTCATGGTAAAGAATATTTATTTCCTCAGTCTCAGCAGTTGCAAACCACATGTCATTGCTACGTAATACTAAATTTCTAGATGTTCTGAAAAATCTATCCTTTTACCAGACAGCCCCATTTTTAGCTTTTTCTTTCTAATTTAAAGTCAACTAGCAAATATATGGCCCCTGAATGTGAACCATCCAGAGGTCTTCACTGGCTGTTTCACATTTGTCTCTCTTATATTCCTGACCTCAAAGCAGGTTTTTTGAGGAGGGGGTTCATATAAGGATTGGCAGATTTCAAAATGTTCACAGCCATTTTTCTGTGTGATGCTCACGACAGCACTGTGAGATTTATGAGGCAGGAAGTATGACTCCACCTTCCACAAGAGAGAAGCCTGAGACTCAGTGACCTGCTTGAAAGGCTGCAAGTCAGCGGCAGAGTAAGAAGCAGATTTATTTCACATCCTCCATGAAATCTACAGCAACACACTGGACAGGTAGCCATCCACTGATTTCACTTCCTGACCTGACTACAAACTCTTGATTTCTGGAAAGTTACCCAAAGGCAGGAACTGTTTTTATCCATAACTCAATTCCAGGATAGTTCTTGGGACACAGTGATCACGTAACATACACTTTTTAAAAAATTGTTTTCTTTTAAATTGTATTTATTTATTCATTTATTTTGAGTGGGGAGGGAGAGAGAAAGAGAGAGAGAACAAGCAGAGGAGGTACAGAGAGAGAGACAGAAAGAGAGAGAATCCCAAGCAGGCTCTGCACCATTGGCACAGAGCCCGATATGGGGCTCGAATCATGAACCATGAGCCCATGACCTGAGCCAAACCAAGAGTCAGACCCTTTAACGACCAAACCACTCAGGTGTCCCAATACACATTTATCAAGTGACAATTTCACCTGGAAAAAAATCAGCAATGGGAAAATTCTTCTGTGAGCTTATGCATGTTTTAGCTTAAGGTTTTTGCCTTCTCAAGTTCTATTAATTCCTTCTGTGTAAGAAAATAATGTTGATGTATAAAACTCCCCCTTTATTTTGTCACAGTCCAGCAATATCACCCAGATAGCTCTGGGAAATCAGCTCCTTTGAAAAGCAGGAGACCCTTATCAGCACTGGAGACAGTGCAGCTGACAGTGTCTTCAACCACAGATTGAGGGTCACCTCACTTTGAAGACTGCAGAGGGCAGGCTGGAGGTAATTCTTTTCCTGGTTTACTATAATATTTCTGCCTTCTTGTGTACAAAGATAGTTTATGCTCCATCCAGTTCATCCTCTTGACTCGGTCTCTGCTTGTTACATTCTAATCTGAACGCTTCAAGTCTTCAAATCTCCACATTGGAAAAATTATCAGTCCAATCAAATATCCTTCATGTACATCTGATCGCATTTCTGCACCAGCTGCCTCAGGCAGGCTGGGTTCTGAGAGCTGAGTCACGAAAGGGGCCCTGGCTAAGGCCACCTGCCCTCAAGCAGCAGGTGCAGGCCCCTTTGGGTATTTCCTTCCAAGAAATGTCAGAGTAGACATTTCTTTTCTTTTTATTCATTCCATTTTTTGTTTGTTTTGACTTGAAATGCTTATAATGTCCACAGGGAAGTTAGACATTACAGCTTTATAAGCATTAAAAAAAAAAAAATCCTAAAGGGGCACCTGGGTGGCTTAGTCAGTTAAGCGTTCGACTTTCGCTTGGGTCATGATCTCGCGGTTCGTGGGTTCGAGCCCCGCGTCGGGCTCTGTGCTGACTGCCAGCTCAGAGCCTGGAGCCTGTTTCAGTCTGTGACTCCCTCTCTCTCTGGCCCTCCCCTGCTCACGCTGTCTCTCTCTCTCTCTCTCTCTCCTAGAAATAAATAAAAAAAGAACAAAACAAAACAAAACAAAACAAAAATCCTAAAGTATATAGATATGTGCCCTCCACTGCTACATTGAACTATGAAGCAGCAGAGCTATAAAACCTTTAAGAAGCTATGTGAACTCCCCAGTCTGCCATTATTAATTAACTCCACACATGACAGAGTAACTAAACCTTGGCTTTCTCCCCTGGAAATTGAGAGAAATTAATACTCAACCTTTCAAGGAGGCTGTGAGAGCTACATGAGACAACAGTCTTAACCCAGTGCACAATATATAGAAGACAATTGGCAGTTGGAAGCTAATATCATCACTGTTATAATAATGATGCTGATAATAATAGTAGTGATAAAAACAAAGGGCTTGGGGTGGGGGCAAGGCTCTGATTTCTACTATCCTTTAGGACACATACCTGTCGTCTGTGGAAAGTATGAGGAGAGCAGCTGTCTGGGCGAAGGTGAAGTAGTTGTAGACACATGTCTAGAAGATACTGTGGATACCCATACATCCACCAGTTGATACTCACTGGCTTATTGTTGGATTTTTTGAGATTGAGATCCCCTAGGGCTAACAGATGGATACACACACACACACACACACACACACACACACACACACACACGTGCATTCACAAATTACAAGTATTAAGTAACCTTTTTTACTGTGAGAATTTGTTCAAGCTAAAAGAATAAAACTAGGGTAAATAATAGCTACCTAACTAGTTGTTTAATTAAAATACACTAGATTTTGAACTGTTATTTTTTTAATGTTTATTTATTTATTTTGAGAGAGAAAGAGCAAGCATGTGAGCAGGGGAGAGCCTGAGAGAGAGAGAGAGAGAGAGAGAGAATCCCAAGTAGGCTCTGCATGGGGCTCAAACTCATATGCGGGATTATGACCTGAGCTGAAATAAAAAGTTGGACACTTAACCAATGGGGCCACCCAGGCACTTCGGATTTTGAACTTTTAAAACTGAAGAATATTCTAGAACAGAAATTCCATAGTGGCAGCCTAAAGATTAAATTTGGCCCCCACACATTATTTCCTTGGTCTCCACCATCTTAAAACAAACAAGCATACAGACAAAATACAAAAACTGAATTAGTAGCCAACATTTTAAAATTAGTAGATTTCATATTAAAATTCCAGATTTTTAGCCTCTCTCAAAAAAGCAGATGATCTACAACTATTGACCCCATTCCCAAATGGCAGCTCAAAACTTCATTAATGGAGACCTGGGTCTGGAGGAGTTTACATGTTTTCTGGCACACTCAACCTTTCATCTCCATCTGCTTTCCTTACGGAAAGCTTCCAAATAACAGATGGATGCCATTCTTTAGCCCGGGGGTATATTGTGCCCAGCAGGTCAGGGTAAACTCTCTGCCAAGTATATTGGGGCTAAAAACAAAGTTGCCTTTTCCTCGTAGTCAGGCCAGAACAAGCAACACTTTTGTGGTCAGCCCTGTGCTTCTTCCAGTACATCTTACAACTGTGTTTATCTCCTTAGGAGCTGTCAAGCCCTTGGGATGAGATAAATGCAGGGCACAATGCCACACGTAGAGCTCATCTTAACCGGTAGTTTGGGAAATCTCAAACCAGTATCTGCTCTGGTTACTTTATGCGCTTACCTTACAATTTTGAACTCCGTACTGGGCAAACAACTCATCAGTCTGCTCATGCCCTCCCTGGAGGTCCTTGCTCTCACTTGCCATTACTTCAAGATTAAGGCCTCAGGGGAGCCCGCTGAGGACAAGGTCTGCTGCTAAATGAGTCAGGCCACCCACCTGAGGGGCGCTGCGGAGGAGGGGAGCTCACAAATGGCTCAGAGCTATAGTGCTGAGAGTTTATTCAAAAACACAGTTGGGGCTTATCACAGAGATAGAGCTAAACGGCTGAGTAGAGCAACAGCTAATGCTTTGCCATAAAAACATTAATTGTGTAGTCTCAGCAATTTATAAATGAGTGATTGGAACTCATGCTAAGACCAGCTTTGAAAGTAAGATGAAACACTTGGGTAGCTGTTATGGGTTGAACTGCGTCCCCTCAAAAAGATATGCTGGAGTCTTAACCCCTCTCCCTCTATCTCAGAATGGAGACTTATTTGGAGGTGGGGCCTTTGCAAGGCAGTGAAGTAAAACTGAGGACACAAAGTGGGTCCTAACCCAATATGACCGTTGTCCTTATAAAAAGGGAAATTCCGATGCAGAGACATGTACATCAGGACGATGCCATTGAAATGAAAGCAGAGACCAGGGTGTTAACATCTACAAGCCAAGGAAATCAGAGGCCGCCATAAGCTAGAAGACCTGGAACAGAGTCTCCCTCACAGCCCTTAGACGGAACCAACACTGTCAAGACCTTGATCTTGGCCTTCTGGCCTCCAGAGCTGTGAGACAAGAAATTTCTGTTGTTTGAACAACCCAGTTTGTGCTACTTTGTCATGGCAGTGCTATCAAACTCATACAGTACCCTGCACAATTAAAAGAAATATCAGACGTGATGAAGAGAGTCCATGGTCCCACACTGGTTCTCTGTGAGCGGTTGTGTCAAACAAGGATTCCTACACGTGTTCTCCAGGAAACCTGGCAAAGCACAGGCTGCTGGAATCTGAGAAGAACTGAGATGTTGGCACTTACAGACACCTCAGGCCCAAAGAGAAGGTGGTCAAGCCTCCATAGAAGCGCCTTGGACCTTAACTCCAACTGGGGAGGACCACAGGTAAGCGACTCAGAAATGTCTCCTCGCTTTCCTGCTCCGTCTTCCTTCAGGCTGCATGCATTTCTGTGAGTCTTCACACAGGAGTTTTCTTTGCTTCCTGTTTAGCAGTAGGTCAGCTGCTGGCATATGCTGCAGGGCCCTCTGTCTGAAGAGCTAAGCTACGAGAGCTGGTTGGCGCAAATCGCCATTTTGTCTACCTGGTCCCTCGGACACTCCGACACCCACGTGAACAGCTTTGCACATCAGAGCTCCTCCGTAAGTGGTTAATTGATGGTTTTGTTCATTTGTTTGTGTGCTTTTTGTCAAGCACAGAAAGGGCATGACTGCTCTTGGGGGCTCCGTCTCACACCCCATCAGATATATTAAAGAAAGATCTTTAGTCTCAAGGGAAACACAATCTTTTTCTCTAAAAACCATCTGAAAGGGGTGACTGGGTGGCTCAGTTGGTTAAACATCTGACCCTTGGCTTCGGCTCAGGTCATGACCCTGCGGCTTCGTGGGTTCGAGCCCTGTGTGGTTCAGAGCTGTGAGAAAAGGAATTTCTGTTGTTTGAACAACCCAGTTTGTGCTACTTCGTCTTGGGATTCTCTCCTTCTCCCACTCTCACTGTCTTTGTTTCTCTCAAAATAAATAAATAAACTTAAAAAAGAATAAAAACCATCTGAAAGGCTTTTTATTCTTTTGCTCTGAAAGTATGTGGGGAAGGCAACTCATTTAAGAGTGCTCTCATTTTTCAGCAATATGCATAGTCTGGAATTCCAGTGAGATGACAAAAACTGATTTAGAAATTGTTTCCATTTATTACATTTTTTATTAATACCATATTGTTATATTCTGCAGGCGTTTGAGATGGTCTTCATTCAACTCCTGGTTCCCTTGCTTAAAGGCTGTGTGACCTTGGACAAGTCTCTATGTCTCTATGTCTGTTTCTTCACCTGTACAATCGGGCTAATAGGCTGTTATGAAGTATTGTGTTAGTGCCTATAAAAGTGTTTAATACGTATGCTAAAAGCCTAATAAGTATCTTTCATTAACATGTAATTAAATATTGATTTCTGATTTTGCAGCGTCTTCTGTTTTTTATGGAAATCATACATTAGCCTTTTTTTTTTTTTTTCAGGTCTCAAACCTTTTTGTAGACCCTGACCCAAGCCCTGTGCTTACAGTGCTCCATGCATAAATGGCCCTGAGCTTGGGGCATGGGTTTAGATGAAAATGCAGGGGGGGGCACAGATTAAATGTCAGGGCATCTGGGTGCCACTGACTGGCCATGGCTTGCAAAATCAGACTAGAATAGAAAACAGACCCTTGTCTTCTTGCTTGAGAATGAAGTTGCCATTTAGTGAACACTTACTATTTGCCAGGCACCATGGGAAGGGCTTACGTGGATTATGTTCAAGCCTTAAATTAATCCCCTCTTTATAAATGAAAAGGCTGTTAAAGGCTGAGCTTTAACACTAGCTCAAGGCCATATAATTCCACTAAATCTATTAGCCTAACTGCCAGGAGTAACAGAGGAATTAATGAACATCAACCTCATGAAATTATCTTAAGCATTAAATGAGATAGACTCTATAGTGTGAAAAGCACTCAACAAATGATAGATGACCTTGTTATTTCTATCTATTTACTCTGCTAAGAAGTGGCTACTATGTTCCAGGCACTGTTCTACTAAGAAGTTTGGAACTATTGGGGCGCCTGGGTGGCTTAGTCGGTTAAGCGTCCGACTTTCCCTTAGGTCATGATCTCGCGGTTCGTGGGTTCGGGCCCCACGTCGGGCTCTGTGCTGACTGCCAGCTCAGAGCCTGGAGCCCTTTTCAGTCTGTGACTCCCTCTCTCTCTGACCCTCCCCTGCTCACGCTGTCTCTCTCTCTCTCCCCTAGAAATAAAAACATTAAAAAAAAAAAAAAAAAGAAGTTTGGAACTATTAACTCATTTAATCCCCATAACTTCCCTTGAGTCTAAGTACTGATGTTATCCCCATTTCATGGATGGAGAAAACTAAAAGTCATCACAAAGAGATGGAAGTCACACATCTAGTTAGGAGCAGAGCCAGGATTTGAGTTCAGGGTCCCAAGCCCCAGAGACTATGCATGTCCTTTACCATTACACTGGCTTCCTATCATAAGGCATGTCATTGAAGTGGTAGACCTAATAAAAATGGGGACCACAGAAACTCTGATACTTTACAATAAATCGAGCCCCCTTTCTGGACCTTCCATACCCAGAAAGTAGGTTGAATAAAAATAGAATAAGATTCTTGGAGACATGTGAGATTGGGGTAAGAGTCAGTGTTCAGGGCATGAGCTTAGAGAGGGAGGGGCTCATCATAGGGGCAGAAACCCCACCCCCACCCCCCCGGCCGGCCAGCTCTTGCCAGGTCCTCCTTCCGACCCCTGCTGGGTCAGGGATGAGTGTGCCCACTGGCACAGCTGAGCCCACCCTCTCTCATTGCTTGGGGTGGCAGAAGAGCCTTGCCAGGGAAGGAAAGTCACCCAGGAGGACGACACTGCTTCTGCAGAGTCCAGGAGCCTCACAGTTCTTAGACCTTTGGTCCAGTTACCTCCTAGCAACCAATTCATCCAGGGTGACCCCAACAGGCCAGTTCACACCCACAGAACTGTGCTGGAGCACTGCCCTGCGTCAGTTAATGTCCATCTCAAGACAGGATCCGGACCACACATACTACAGTAGCAAGAAGACAGCTCTGTATCATCTCTCTTAAAAATGTATCTGGGCTTAGAACATCAAAGACAAAGACATTTCATCATATTCTGGAAAAGCTCATTACAGGGCTGATGTGCACAGACATTAGCAAGATGGAAAAGGAGGAAAAGAAGACCCCCCTGGATGGATATTTTGACTAATTTAACTAAAAGCACCTCTCATGACAACATCCTCTAAATTGAAGGCAGGGGCTCGGCCTTTCTGTTCAACTACATCAAGAGGAAGCTAGAAACCGAGTTCTGTGTCTGCTGGCAATACACTGTGCAATGGCCTGTGTTTGGAACAACAAACACGAGCACTTGCCACATCATGCCAACATTTTGGTCCCCTGTTCCCCAGCTAAGGCACATCATTTTGTTCCCCATAAATAGGAGCACAATATGAAGAATTCCTCAGCCAAATACATAATTGCAGTCCTTTAAAAGAAGCATGAAGGATCTGGTAATTAGTAAATTCTACATGACAGGAAATATTGACTGCTTCAGATGCAGCCAGAACATTCCTGGTAAACAGATTTAATGGGCCAGTTGTAATACCTCATTCAGCCTTATTTTGACAACACTGTAATTTACAGCAATCTAGGCTGCCATGGACGAACAGGCCAGGCCAGCCACAGGCTATCACTGACCTTCCCAGGATCAGCAGGGGGAATATTCTGGCCCATTGCTGATATGTGTACAGCTTAGTAGTACTCTATTAGTTTGCAGGTATGTTTTCTTTACATGTATTCCTTTGTCTTTCTTTCCTTCTTTCTTTCTTTCTTTCCTTTTTTTTTTTTTTTGGGGGGGGGTCCCATCTCTCCCGTGTGATAGGAAGTTCTTACAACATAGGGACCATGCTTGCCATTTTCCTTTTTATTCAGTGGCCAACAGAGTATTCTGCACAGAATTAGAAGCTAAATAAACATGAACTGTGATCATGAGCTAATGAAATAAAGTTCTGGAAATAAGGTTATCAGAGTGGCTCTATTCAAATGATTGTTTTCTGCTTTCAAAGAGTCATTTTCAGAGATGGCACCTTTGCCTACACAAATTTTCAAATTCTTCTCTAGATAACATTTCATAGTACCTTCATGAGTACAGACAACATTCTCTGAAATCCAGTATTTTCCATTTCTCTGAAGGTGAGTTCTAAGAGGAATTCCTATGATATTCTGGTCAACAGTAGCTTTATTATGGAAAGCATGGAGTTTTCCAAGGAAACTCATCCATCCTTAAAGTCTGGACTGTTGGTTTAAAAAAAACATTTATTTTTTGTTATTCCTTAGGTCATTGGACTGAAACGTGTATAGGGAAGCAGAGCAAGGCCCCTGGAGACCAAAAAGGCTCCACTTTGACTATAGACTGTGGGAGCACAAGACGTGATGCTACCAGATTCCAGGTGACCTAAAGGAAAAGGAAGCTTGGGAGTTTTTCTTAACCATCTAGCCCACTGATTTCTAATTATACTCAGAGAATTAGATCAGATTAATTTGGGGAAATGCAACAACACTTAACTGAATTTATATGGCTAATAATAGATGTGCCAAACCGTGGTCAGTCCTGGCCTTGACCCATGCTGAATAGATGGGTGATGTAAGGAGTTTTTTTCAAGCATCAAGTATACTGCCTATCATTCTACCATCCGGGCTGCATGTCTCCCTTTTATTTAACTACAGTAGTTCCAGCAAAACATAAATGTAAGTGTTTAACAAATCAGCTGTTGGGGTGGGTAGGAGAGCCCTGATTTGCTACCAATGGTTTGACGACGGGACAGTAAAAATCCTGACAGTGTACAAATTAGCCGTTTTGAGCCTGTGCAAGTGGGATCCAGCCAATCCCTGGCTGGCATCTGACCTGGACAAGTGAGAAGACCCTGTAAGAATGAAAAGTAAGCAAAATGGGATTCAAGGCAGTTTGGAATGCAGGCAACAGGCCAGAGGCCATAGACACTGGCGATTGTGCAATTTTCTCTAGGGTCGCTTTGGATTGGTTGATGAGGAGGCTGGGATGGGAACTGGTAAAGCTTACCTCACTCCAGTTGCCTACTGTCCAGTCCGATGGACACAAGATGTCTCTGTTGCAGGAAATGAGGGTCTTGGGCTTCAGCAGGTGCTGGCAGTCTTTAGATGGAAGGGCCTGCTCGTCAGAGCCCATGGTCTGGACGCACAGCACTGTTCGCTTCTTCTCTCCGTGGGGCCCACATGTTGCTGAGCATGCTTCCCACTCCCCGGCCCACCACCTGCAGACACACACAGACATGCGAGAGAAGATCACCAAAAGTATGCGTATACATCCGGCCACTGGGAAGAGAAACCACGTGCAGAAGCGCAGGTTGCAGAGCTGGGTGGTCCTCAGTGATACTCCAGCTTGCTAGAGTAGGCGGGGCCATGGCTGGCTTGTTCAACCACAGCTCAAGTCCAATGGGGCACACAGCATTAGTAGATGCTAAATAAGAATGTCTTTGAATGACAAACAATGTGCCCTCTCTCTTTTCAGCCAAGAAAACTGAGGTCTAGGGGCACCTGGGTCACTCAGTGGGTTAAGTGTCTGACATCGGCTGAGGCCATGATCTCATGGTTCGTGAGTATAAGCCCTGTGTCAAGCTCTGTGCTGACAGCTCAGAGCCTGGGGCCTGCTTCAGATTCTGCATCTCCCTTTCTCTCTGCCCCTCTTCTGCTTGAACTCTCTCTCTCTTAAAAATAAATAAACATTTTTAAAAGAGAAGAAGAAAACTGAGGTCTAGTTTTCTGTTGCACAACTTCAAGCAGGTTTGAACCTTACTTTCCTCATCTGTGAAATGAGTATAGCAATACTGACTTTATACTAGTGTTGTAGATTAAACAAAATACCAGTTTATATATAGTGCATAGTACACAGCCTGACACACAATAAGAACTTGATTGTTTGTTATTATTTGTTGTTATTTTCTACGTTTATTTATTTATTTGGAGAGAGTGTGTGTGTAGCAGGGGAAGGGTCAGAAAGAAAAGGGCAGAAAGCAGTCTCTGTGCTGTGGGATGTGGGGCTTGATTCCATGAACTCTGAGATCATGAGCTGAGCCGAAATCAAGAGGTGGACACTCAACTAAACACACAGGTGCCCTTATTCGTTATTGTTTTGATTGTTGCTACCGAGCAAAAGAACCCAATAGAATCTAGGTTCCCTGGTTCCTGATTGAATATTTTTCTATCCTAATGTGAAGCGGTACCGAAACACTGACTAATTTTCAATTAGTTAGGAGATGATCAATCAGGGGCATTCTCTTCCCTATCTCCTCCAGTCTACCTACTACTAGTTTCACTGGTCTCTTCGATGAGAAAACAGTAGAAAAAGAAGAAATGTAAGATAATTTCTTACTTGTCAGCTATTCTTGACAAGTTAAAGAGCTAAAACTATTTGCTAAATGAATACTCTGGATTCTCTGTGGAGAACAGCGATGTTAGTTCATTCTCTACCCCATATCATGGATGATTCATTCAAGCTTATAAAAGGTACAGCCCATGGCTATGTAGAGATAGCTTTTTTAAAAAAAAAATCATTTATTTATTTATTTATTTATTTATTTATTTATTTATTTATTTATATTTTGAGAGAGAGAGAAAGAGAGAGCACAAGCAGTGAGGGGCAGCTAGAGAGGTAGAGAAAGAATCCCAAGCAGGCTCCCTACTGTCAGCTCGGAGTCCCATTTGGGGCTGGATCTCACAAACTGTGAGATCATGACTGGAGCCAAAATCAAGAGTCAGATGCCTAACTGACTGAGCTACCCAGGTGTCCCTAGAAATAGCTTTTGGAAGTGGCAGGGAGCCCTTTTTTTCCTCTCTCTCTCTTCTCCGTCTTTGTGTAACTCTTCCCCAGCACAAAAGAAAGCACAAATGTCTTGATCTAGTATGGTTGGGGTTAACTATTGTTGGAAAGTACAGCTCACTCCTTCAGCTCTCCACCCAGTAATAAGATAGAATGTGTCCATTTTCATGGGAAAACAATATAGCATGTGAAGTCATTTATTCCTGAATTTAAGGAAGACTTCCAACCTCTAGAAAGTATGAAATTTTGAAGAAGACCCAAGTTTGTATTATGATTTATATTTAATAAAGTATTGGATTTATTTGGGTAAAACTTCTTTTGATTCTCACACTTTCAATATCAGGTTAAAATCATTTAAAGAAACTATTCCTCAATCCTGTTACACTCCTTAATAACTTAAATTTTAAGTTACTAAGATTACTTATTTATTCTTTAGTGTTTAACATCCATAATTAAGTAGTAATAATAATAAATAAGATTACCCACATTCCTTGGTGTTTATCATCTGCTGTCTTGTATGGATAAAGAGCTAATATTGGAACCATACGATGTGAAGCCAATTGAACACTCCCTTCGGTAACTATTAATGCAGTTACTTTTACCCTATTTCTGACATGTCCGAGGGAAGTCAGACATGTCACTGAATATATAAAATGTCATTCTGGAAGGGCCGTAATGATAGGCAGACTGAAAATGTAATTTATCAAATTACTTGCTACAGGACTTTCAGCTGGGTCACCACAAAGTGAGAATGAACCTCCTTGTTTTCTCTTTCTGGAATCTTCTCCATGGTTCCCTGGAGACATTCTGCATCTGTCTGTCACCAGCTTAAAGTGAAAACAGCCTTTTTCATCTCCCTGCAAAGGTCTTCCCAGCCCAGGGCTCGGGAGCCAATGTCAAGTTGTTTTCTGTCGTCCATTTCCCTTTTTGGATACCTGCCACAATGCCACCTTCCTAGGAGATGTATAATGGAATACTGTTTTTATACTTACAGGAGATTTGTGACAGGGGGCTGTTCAGATGTTCTGAAGGACGGATGAGAAGAAAAATGAAATGCAAAAAACTCATCAAGACAAAAGCCCAGCCCATTTATTCACCCCAACAAGACAACCTCTCTGGGTTGGTCAGCACAGAATTAACAACAACCCAACCTGATTTGTTGTGTTTTTTGCCAGTGATTTTTATCCTACAGGACCGCTGTATGGTTGGGGTTAACCACCACACAGCTGGAGAACCAATGATGCACTGTTCTTTAGTCCCCCGACATGGGTCACTCTTACCATCCCAGTTACACCGTAAAAGTCCTGAGGACTGGGGCTCTTATAGTGATTCTCGGAATAACAACACAGCGGGAGGCTTTAAAAAGCAAAAGATGCTACCAAATGACAATGACTTAAAAGGACTTGTTAAGCGCCCTCCTCCATGTGGGAATGAGCACTGGGTGTTATACGGAAACCAACTTGACAATAAACTATTAAAAATATAATAAAAAAAATAAAAGGACTTGCTAAATTGCTTATGCTTCCCTCTTCTTAACAATAATCTTCAAACTATTTGGAGACAATTGCAGCAAATTATGTTTCCAATATGCCAGCAGAAGTTGGGGTCAAACGGGCTGCCTTGCTCCGCTGAAGGGCTCTGATGTGGACGGCAGAGTGGCAGCTGCGGAACTGATCATCAGCTCACTGAGAAAACCTGGGTTCTGGGAGGGGCCACACAGTGGTTTCCTGGCTCCCCGGCTCCTGCCAGAGGCCACGGCGTCTCCTTGCTAACCACCGGGGTTTCATTGCTGGTTGTAGAAGAGGGGGCTATGGAATTGGTCCATTTCAAAATATCTCTGCAAGTCAACAAGCTGCATCACTGCACCAGCTTAAGAAGCCTTCAAGGAGGAAGCAGGTATCACTTACCTTGTTCTAACAATGCTGCTTTTAGAACTAAGAGATGAACAGATGTCAATTTAACTACAAAGCCCTGAGCAAGGCAAAGCTCAGAGGGACAGTGGCCAGGAGGTGGGACTATGGGCGAGGGATCCAGAAGCTTGGCTGCTGGTTTCTCCTGGACAAAGGCTTGCCTTGCCAATGAATATGCATCTCATATAGCCTGCCTGGCCGCAAGCTTCCTTAGGAAGTGACATATTTGTGTCATTCTAAAAAATCCTTTGCCACACATTCCAAGAAGCGCCAATCACAGGGTTTCCAAGCTTTGGAGCTTCTAGAACTTGGCGGCAACTGCTCAGCTCCTTGCATCACCTACATTAGTTTCCTATGGCTGCTGAGACAAATTACCACAAACTTGGTGGCTCAAAACAACAAAAACCTGTTTGTTTGTTTGTTTGTTTGACCTTTTTTTAAAAAAAAGTGTTTATCTTTCTTCATTTTTAGCTTTTTAAATGTTTTTATTTATTTTTGAGAGAGAGCGTGCATGCACGGGGGAGGGGCAGAGAGGGAGACAGGACCCGAAGCAGACTCCATGTTCCATGCTGACAGCAGTGAGCCCAATGTGGGGGTGGAACTCATGAGCTGTGTGTGAGATCGTGACCTGAGCTGAAGTCGGGTGCGCAACCGACTGACCCCCCCCCAGGCTCCCCGAAAAACCTGGTTTCCTGTAGTTCTAGAAACCAAATCTGGTCTCTTATAGTTATAAAATCAGTATTATTGGGATAAAAGGAAGGCGTTAGCGGGGCATGCTCTCTCCAGAGGCTCCATGGAAGGCTGGTTCGTTGCCTCTTTGAGTTTGTGGTGGCTGCTGGCATTGCCTGGCTTGTGGGCCATCCCTCCAGTCTTTAAGGTTAGTGTCTTCAGATCTGTCCCTGTTCCACCTTCATATCATCTTCTGTGTGCGTGTGAAATTCCTCTCTGACTCTTTCTTATAAGGACACTTGCAATGACATTTAGGGCCCAAATGGATAAGCCCCTTTATTTAATAACATCTGCAAAGAGGCTTCCTCCAAATAAGGTAACATTTGCAGGCTCCAGGGATCGGGATGTCCTTTCAGCCTATATCACAAGACTGCACTGAGGGTCAGCTTCAAGCTCACAGAGCTCAGCTTCCATCACATAAGAATTCCTTTATCAAGAGCCCTCCTCCATGTCATGGGCTGAAGGGTCAGCTCTTCTCCTCCTGAAGAGTCCTTTGGCCTCCGGACTCTTGCCCCAACATCCTTCTTCCTCTAGCACGGGTAGCATCTTGCTGTAAAGTTACCTCCAACTAGAAATTCTGAGAGTTGAAGTGTGGAACTGGGTAAGATAACCACCATTATGGAAAGCAAATTCTGAAAAGAGTGAGGCTAAGTCTTTAGCTACAGGTTAATAAGAAAATGTCTGGAACAGATTGATGTGTGTTCTAAAACCCGGAGTTGAGACCAGAACCTTCTTGACGGTGTTGCTCTTATGTACATGCTCTTATGGTGTCTCCAGCTCTACCTTGGCCTCGGCAGGTGAGGGTCCACATGCAGATCCCTGGGGACCCACCACACTTGGCACCGTGCTTGCTTTGCTTTAGACACAGCCTGGGCAGGGGTGAGGTGCACACCTCTCTTCGGGGGTATGCAATGGAGACTACAGGCCCCGGGTTCAAACCTCTGCCATCCACTAGTTAGCTGCATGAGCCTGGTGAGGTGAGGGGCAGTTCTTCCTCTATAGGCATGATAGCAGTTATTTTTCTCAGTAGTTGAGAACAATAAAGAGAATATATGAGGCATCTCTAAAACATCATCAAAAGTGAAGTAGGCACTTAATATCCCACTCTTCTACTCTACTTCACATTCACATTACTTCTGTTTCTTTCTTTCTTTCTTCCTTCTTTCCCTCCTTCCTTCCTTCCTTCCTTCCTGCCTTCCTTTCATGTTTCTTTACTTCCGAGAGACAGAGCATGAGTGAGGGAGGGGCAGAGAGAGAGGGAGACACAGAAACCAAAGCAGGTTTCAGACTCTGAGCTGTCAGCACAGAGCTTGACGTGAGGTTCAAACTCACGAATCATAAGATCATGATCAAGTCAACAGCTGACTGAGCCACCCAGGTGCTCCTAGTACTTCTGTTTCAACAAATCTGTGTTTCCCACACCGAGCAATTCTGACCCTAAGTTGGGTTTGGTGATGCCCAACACGGCCCCTATCCCCTGCCCTTCAAGCCCAGGTTGTCACCTCTGCTTCTCACCAGCTGGCCATGAACCAAGGGTTCCCACAACCCCAGTCAAGAGACGTATACTTTGCTAGAGTGGCTCACAGAACTCAGGAAAACATTTTGCTTACTAGATTACTGGATTATTATGAAAGGACACAACTCAGGGACAGCCAGATGGAAGAGATGCATGGGGCAAGGTGCAGGAGGCAGGTGACAGAGCTTCTATAGCCCCTTGGGGCACACCACCCTCCCAGCACCTCTGTGGATTCAGCCACCAGGAAGCTCTCCATATGCCTCCAGTTAGGGCTTTTTTGTTTGTTTTTAATTTTTAATGTTTATTTATTTTTGAGACAGAGTGTCAGCGTGTAAGTGGGGGAGGGGCAGGGAGAGAGGAAGACACAGAATCTGAAACAGGTTCCAGGCTCTGAGCTGTCAGTGCAGAGCCCGACTCGGGGCTCAGATCCACGAACTGTGGGATCATGATCTGAGCTGAAGTCAGGCGCTTAACCGACTGAGCCACCCAGGCGGCCCCAGAGCTTTCAGTTTTAAAATCAGCATGGCTATTGGATTTTATGAGAGGAATATTTTATCAGAGACCGAATATATACCCTTTATTGTATCACAATATCTCAGTGCTCAATAAATGGTAACTGTTACATGGCTTTAATCACCACCGTATCTCTCATGGGAAATAACAGGAGCTTAACAAATATTTGCTGGCAATACTAAGGCCGAGAGAGACTACGTAAAGCAATAAAAATGAGAACCTGAACCTCAGAGACAAAATTAGAGCCAGGAAATAATGAGCTATGGTTTTAAGAAGATCTCTAACCCAGCAGAGCAAGTGGTTTTGAAAAGCGAGGACAGAATTCCAGGCATGCAGGCACGTGTATCATGGCTGCTGTCTAATGAGTGCGACAGGAATTTACTGGTACAGGGTCATCAACTTTGCAGGGGCCTGGAGGTGAGGAAGCACATGAGCCCTGCAGAGTGGTGGGCTAGAGATCAGCCCCCAGACGTGACCCTTTACTGGCTCACTCTTATAGAAAGTGCAGCTGTAGACAAAACCTAGTGCCAATCAGAGCTTCAGCAAGGCGATGTGAACAAGACGAGGTGACCAAGGCGAAGTGAGGCAGTGGCTCTGTTCTGTCACCACAGGGCAGGATCTGGTTCCTGGCCTCACAGCCCGCTCCTTCTCCACCAGAACCCAGAGAGCTGGATAGAGAACAAACCTGCTGACTCTGGCCTCTGAGGCCTACCTGTGGGTCCCTATTAGAGACAGACATTGCTTGCCTTCACTGACTTGCCTGGACTCTTCTTTTTACCTAGGTCTTCGACATTTATCACATTCTTCTAGTTCTTTAGAGTTTGGTTCATCACCTGTTTGATTTTTGATACCAACGAGTCCCCTCTTGTTTGACTAAACTCCTATTAGTATGTCTTCTTAGGACTGGAATGAATGCCTGATGGAATCAGCAACCTAAATATACCCCTGTTTATGGTCATTAGAGAATGAAGACACTCTCCAGAATTTATTCTTTCTTCCTTCCCTTCCTTCCTTTCTTCTTTCTCTCCCTCCTCTCTCTCTTCCTCTCTCTCTTCTTCACCTCCTCTGTTTTTTCCCCTCTCTCTCTCTATCATAAGCCCTTACATTCCAGCTACCTTCTGGGACTCTAGTATCTAGAACCAACATAGTGAGCAGCAAATGAATACCTCTGTAACCCTGGTTCTCAACCAAGGGTACTTTTGCCCTTGACAAGACTCTTGGCAATGTTTGGAGATGTTTTTGGTAGTGACAACCTGGAGGAAGGGGGGAAATTGCTACTAAAATCTAAATAGGTACAGGCCAGGGGTGCCACTAAACATCATATCACACACAGGACAGCCCGGCAACAAAGAGCTCTCTGACCCCGAGTGTCAACAGTGCTGAGACAGAGTGAGCCTGCTCTGAATGCCACCCATCCAGGCGGCCGTGAGCGCAGGTGGGCCCTGTGATCTGAAGGTGGAGGCTACTATTGCACTGGTCCAATGCTCTTGGAAAAGCCACACCTGTTATCTAAAGAACTTTTGGGGGATCCATTGAGCATGTTCTTCAACAATGCTCTGAGATTTAGTCTTAACACATTAAAAAAACACAGAACACACCATCTTTGCAAGAAATACTGCTCTATGGGGAGAAGATGTCCTCACTCACAGATTGTCACAGGCCCCAACAGCATAGCCATAGACACATGGAACAGTTTTTCTGTATTTATTCTAATGACAAAGCTTCACAACCCTCCGTTATCACTGAGCATTAGATTACTATTAAACCAGACACACAGAGCTCTCTTATCAGTGATTACCTGGGTGGACAATCCTTTTCATAGCACTTCTTCTGTCTCCCGTTGGGCTGTGTTTCTGGGTCACAAAAGGTAGCTTTCACCATCCCGTGGCCCTTCTTCACACAACGGGCAGCCTGGCGGCGAATACCTGGGGGCAGAGAAGAAAGGTTCACATACGTTAAGTCCTGAGCCCACATACCCAGTGTCAGGTGAAGCCCCTGGTCATGTCAAGTGGTCATCTTATTGCTGATGGGAAAGTTGTCCATAAGGTGTCTGGCTTTTGAAGTATGGAAAAGGAATGGAGTCTCTAATTCACTCATGCTACAGCTCGCAGTGGGTGGAAGATCTTGCTTGAGACGGACTACAGATAATATATAATCTCATGTACAGATTATAATCTAGCTGTGGAGACAAGGCCAATACATATATGCCAAATAAAAAAATGTGAGATTTAAATCATGAAAGCAGGTATTATAACACAATTGCTATTAGTCAGAGGAACAGAGGGTGTATGGATGTTTATATTATTAGTAAACTCTGAAAGACAGGAATAAAATTCAAAAAGAATATAGAGTTTGAGAGGTTGTTTCTAAAGTAGAAGCTTTGAGAACAGGACTGATAATCCTGCTGCCTCTGGAGACCAGGTCGGTAACGTGAGTAAGAGAAGCACATGGGAAGTGGCGGGTTCTTCAGGCAAACCCAGAACATCTGCAGGCTGGGTTTAGCTTCGGATAAATAGTGACAGCGAGCACATGTAGTGCTTGCCTTGTCCCAGGCGTTGTTCTGAACTGTACGTGTGTACGTGTTCATACAAGTAGACAAACATATATTTACATATACAAATATACAGTAAGTAAAATGTATGTTATTATCTATTTTGATAGACAGAAATCCAAACCTCACAACAATCCAATGAGGTCGACACAACAAATCCAATTATCCATATGTGAAAGATGAAATGGAGGTTGAGAGAAGAAAGTGACCACAGCTTTTGCTGAGATATCATTACTAAGAGAAGGGAGAGGAGCGGGGAGCGGCCAGCATGACAGGGATTGAGAGGTGGAGGGAGAGTGAGAAGGGTGTCATCATGTCTCTTTAGAGAGCTAACACTTTGATGTTGGATGTGAAGCACTGGGGTAGAAGACTGAAGACCGGACCCTCCTCCCCACCAGGGGACAGAGCAATCAGCATGCACACAGGTTGGTGCCCTGAACCCTCAGGGCATCCAGGCCTTGAGTGGGCTTACCGGTGTACAGAATTCCTGAACTGGAAAGGCCATGAGAACACGGCTAAGCTGGTCACCTCCTCACGTTAGCACATGGAGGGGCTTCTCCACGGGCACGTAGCATGCGGGACCCAAACCGGAGCCAGCTCTCCTGCCATCCGCCACCTCACGCTGCCTCACATGCCTAGTTCCGGCACAATCTCCCAGGCTGGCTTTCATGCTCAGGTGCCAGCGATCACACCTCATCATTTAAAAATGTCAGAGGGAGTTGTCATACAGCAAGTGAATCCTTTTCAATGAGTCAACAGTATTTTATTGTTAACTAAAACAGTATTTTTTTTCTTTTGAAGAGATAAGTCACCTTTCACACACTCAGGCTTTCTCAACTGATAAGACTGTCATTCTTCTTTTGTCATATAAATAAAACACCCGTAGAGGAGTATTAGCCAATGTGAGTGGATCGAGACTGAACTGGTGGAAGCCAGAAACACTGACATGTACCTGCTGTCATTAAGAGCAGAAAAAAGAAAAGCTCAGGTACTTAGAAATTACACTAAAACTTTGGGTAGTTTGGCAAATTCTTAATGTCAAAACCTAAAAGGAAACTGTCAGGTGACTCTCAGAGGTTGGAAACATGCCCCCAAAAGGCTTGTTTCTGTATAGAAATAGCAAAACGTGCTCAGTGCTCTTGACTCCAGAAATAGCAGAAGGCACACAACAAAACATAAAATCCCTAATGCACAGTCATGGAGATGAACATGGACTGGCCAGGCAGATGCTGCCAGTGCACAGGGCAAACTTAGTAACAATGCATCAGTTTCTCTACTGGAATGAATGGTGTGTATGTATGTATCACTTACGTCACTTGCAGGTTATCTTACAAATACTATGTATTTATGCATATGATGAACTATATAAGCCTCATTCCACAGCTTATGCTTAAACCCATCTCAATGTTTCTGTTATTTTTATGGTTCTAAGTATTAAAAAACATCTTCCAGATATTGTTAGAGTTCAATATCTTCACTTGGTTGACCCCACCTGACAATTACAGTGGACAAAGTCAGATGGATTAGTACCAAGACGAATGCAATTTTAAAAAGGTCAAAGAAGTATCTGATACTGATTTTCCAAAGAAGTGAATTGTGTTCCAGACATATCAGTATATGGTCACACAAGGTGAGAGTGGAATGTATGTCCCTATTTGTAGTTCTCACACTTTATCAAGGATATGTGGACATATCTTAAATGTACATGGTTATTTTGAGCTTTAGTGCTATTAAGGAGAGGTGTTCATTACAGCATTACAAAAATGTTTATAACTGCAGAATAGTGGAACGTAGAAATCATTGTATACTCACACAGTGGAACAGTACACAGCCCTTCAAGTGAACGTATAAGAGCTACTTTCATTAGTGTGGACTTATCTCAAAAGCAGAATACTGACTAAAAACAAGACAAAGAATGATACACAGAGTATGGTACTATTTATAAGCTTAAATGCCTAAGAAACAATATTTTTAATGTGTATGAGTCTTCACATGTATAATAAGAGTATTTAACAACATGCATGAGAATAATAAATACTGGTTTCATGACCCTGGTTAACTCTGGGGAAAAAGAAAAGGGAATGGAGTCAGGGAGTGCTTATCACGTTTATTTGTGCAATTTCTTTTCCTTAAAAATGAAGATTGAAATAAGGATGAGTAATGGTAAGATCTGAGCAAGAGTTTGCAAGAGTTTGGCATGCAAGAGTTTGTTGTTATGTTCTCCATTTTGCTAGGACATTTATAATGTTTCCCAGTGAAAAAGTGTAAAGCTAAAATAATACAATAATAATAAAAACAAAACAAAACAAGAGAAATAAAATAAAATGATTACTACTACCTGTTTGCAACTCTTACTATGGGAATCAATTTGGTAATAAGTTTCTTAACATTGCCATAACATTTATGTTCTTTTTTTAAATGTTTATTCATTTATTTTTGAGAGAGAGACAGAGCATAAGAGGGGAAAGGGCAGAGAGAGAGGGAGTCACAGAATCCGAAGCAGGCTCCAGGCTCTGAGCTGTCAGCACAGAGCCCGACACAGGGCTCTAACTCACAAACCGTGAGATCATGACCTGAGCTGAAATCAGAAGCTCAACCACTGAGCCACCCAGGTGCCCCAATATTTATGCTCTTTGAACCTAGAAATTCCATCTACAAATTGACACTAATGAAATCATTCTTTACATGGGCCTAAAATGCTCATCAGAAGATGATGATCAACTAGGAATTGGCTAAAAGACATTTTGCTTTGTCTTGCCATGGAATATAATGTATCCAAAAAAAACAAAAAAAGAAAGAAAAAATAGCTACCAAGACTGAGCAGCACGTGGGAAGGTACCCATGTTAATGGCATTGAGTGAAAGCATGTGTATATGTACAGAAACATATGCCCACAACTATATACATCTATGACTAGAAAAAAGAATATTGCAAGGCAAAAAAAGCAAAGTACAAAAATGCATTGTGTCAGGGTGGTGACTTTTTCTATTTCTAATTTTTCAGTAATATTTTAAACCTACTTTTATAATATAGACAGTTTTAACTCAAAGAAACTAAAAGTACATAGTTGACAGATCCAGTGTTTCAGGCAGGCTCCCATCTTTATATTGAGCCATGTGTGTCCTATGGGAATATTAGTATTTCACCCTCTATGTCTGACAGCATGAGAGGAGATGTGCTGTGTTTCTTTTCTGCCAGAGTAAGAGAGCTCACAGTGGCTCAAATAGGCATGTGGCTGAGATTCAGGTGAGCATGTGGACACTGCAACAGCTCCCTGAGAGTTCCTGTTAAGGTTTCATAACCAGAATGACATTTGTCCAAGCCAGCCAAGGTGTCGCTTAAAGATCAGGCTGTATCGAAACCAAATGTCTGATGCACATTTGGTAAGGCTATCTCACTTCCTAGCTAAGAGGATGTACCTCATCTTTACGATCACAGCACAAATCAGGTCTTGATCTCAGGGTTCGTGATCTGGAGCCCTGCGTTGGGCTCTGTGCTGACAGTGCAGAGCCTCCTTGGGATTCTCTCCCACTCTCTAACCCTCTCCAGCTTGTGCTCTCTCTCTCTCCCTCAAAAATAGATAAATAAACATTAAAAAAGTAAAACACATGTAATACTTTATTGTATGCCTGAAAGTTGCTAAGGGAGCAGTTCTTAAATGTTCTCACCACACACACAGAAAGGTAACTTTGTGGGGTGACAGATATGTTGGCCCACCTTATTGTGGTACACATTTCACAATATGCAGGTGTATCAAACAATCAAGCACACCTTAAACTTACACAAGGTTATGTGTCACTTTTATATCAATAAATCTGGAAAAAAAAAAAACAAGACATGCAACCCTTTTTTCAAATAAAGCCTTTCATGAACAAAACAAGTATATAAAGCTGATAAAGAAAAGCTGACCCTCTCTTTAGACCGTGACCAGCATATTCACTCCCCTGGGCCATGTTTGTGGAACCCTGCAGACCTATGGGCACAGAATATGAACCACCAGCTCAGATTGCCTCCATGGCCCATTCTGAAGCTGACACAGATTCATGGACACAGCGGCTGTCTCTTACCTGTCCCACACGTGACGCTGCACTCTGTCCAGGCGCCATACTGCCAGAAGTACACCAGTTTTTCCACGTCATTGTCAAGCCCATCTTTCCGGATTGTATACTCATACTTGATGCCAGGGTTAGTCACCTGGAACAGAAGCTAAAAGGCAATAGAGGGTTGACATCACTGTCGTGACTTTATATTAAAAAACACAGAGCTGTAATAACAATCGCAACAGAAAACCCATCATCTTAAAGTAGTTATGAAGACATACGTTGGAACAGATGCCAATAAATGCATATATCTCCACCTCTACTTCTACTTCCACCTACCCATCTATCCATATCTATGTCTATATCTATCTATGTCTATGTCTATCTATATCTATGTATGTATGTCTATATCTGTGTCTACCTATAGTTATCTATCTATATTTATATCTATCTATCATCTATCTATCTACCTATCTATCTATCTATCTATCTATCTATCTATCTATCTATCTACCTACCTATCTATCTGCCTATCTATCTATCTGTCTACATCTGTATCTTTATCTCTAACTAATCTCCATTCAATTATTTCTTGGCTGAATTCCCATGGAGATTTAATCTTACGGAGATTGCTCTGAGGGAATGGCGATAGTGTCTTTTCCAACAATAGACTGATAGTCACCTTGTATCCTTATGTACCTAATAACTTTGTGATTATAGGTAAGTTACTTAATATCTTGTGTCTTAGTTTCCCCCATTTACAAAGTGAGGATAATAATAGCATGACTAATAAGGGTGTTGTGAAACTTTAATAAGTAAATAAATGTAAAGTGACTGGATAAGAATTGAATTGAGGGCACCTGGGTAGTTCAGTAGGTTAAGCGTCCAACTTCAGCTCAAGTCATGATCTCACAGTCCATGAGTTTGAGCCCTGTGTTGGGCTCTGTGCTGATAGCTTGGAGCCTAGAGCCTGCTTCAGATTCTGTGTCTCCCTCTCTCTCTGCCCCTCCCCTCTCTCATGCTCTATCTCTGTCTCTGAAAACTGAAAAACCTTAAAAAAATTAGAATAGGGGGTGCCTGGCAGCCTCAATCAGTAGAGCATGTAACTCTTGATCTCAGTGTTATAAATTCAAGGTCCACATTGGGTGTACAGATTAAAAATAAAATCTTTAAAAAAAGATATGAATAGAATAGTGCCTCATATGTAGTTAGCATTCAAAAAATTTTTTTAATGTTTTATTTATTTCTAGCAGAGAGAGAGAGAGAGACAGCATGAGCAGGAGAGGGTCAGAGAGAGAGAGAGAGTCACAGACTCTGAAACAGGCTCCAGGCTCTGAGCTGGCAGTCAGCACAGAGCCCGACGAGGGGCTCGAACCCACGAACCGCGAGATCATGACCTGAGCGAAAGTCGGACGCTTAACCTACTGAGCCACCTGGGCGCCCCCGTAGTTAACATTCAATAAATATTATTTTTTATTATCGTTATTGCTGTTACCTTATGACGCTCTTCTCTAGCTCTCAGGTGAGTTAATTTCTTTAAAGCATATAGTTCTGTGAGAAAAATGGTCATGGGCTTTAGGCAAGGCATACCATTCTTGGGACCTTCGCCTCACTTCCCTCTCCTACAGGTAATCTACTTACCACACATTTAAAACTGGTGGATAGGTTGCTCCATGAGTTTGGGGTTCTTATATATAAATCCTTTGCCAAGTAGCAGGTAAGATGTGAGGTCTCTAGACGTTTGTGAATCATAGCTGTCAAGCCGTGACCTGCAGTTTTTATGAGTGCTTTGATCTCTGGCTCTGCAATTACCTCCTAACTTCTGAATATAATTATATCTGACTTTCTCTTGGGCCATCTGTCATCCCCAACCTGCCGTTTCTTTACTGGTATAATCCACTCCTTTTTCTATAGTTCTTTGCTAATATGAAAGACAAATCACTTGTGCCTTTAAGGAGTGCATACTACATTCTAACTCCATTCTCCCCCAAGAATTTCACAAAGTCAAACCCCTTGCCTGAGGACAAGCACTTGATAACATATGAAAAAACCATGTCAGTCCATCACCACTGTGGGGAAGCCACTTGAAACTCATGCCTCACTGACATAGACTGACAGCATACTTTTTATACCCAAGAAACACCCACAAATAAACAGCTTATGTCAACCATAGTGGAAACTGAACTCAAAACTCTCATTAGATGATGTTAGGAACCCTATCATTAGGGTTTCAGAAATTTCTAGGCAATGAAGGATTAACAGCATAAGTAATATCTTGCTTTCCTCCTTGCTCTTTGCTAAAAGTTTTAAGTATTTTTAATTAATGTCCCATAGCAAATACCTTGGAAAAGAACATCATAAAGGTCCTAACTAATGTGTGTATCAGCAGCTGCCTTCCCTTCTGCATTACCTGTATCCACACCGACTCATTGGTAGGACCTGTGGCCATCAGTTTCTCCAGGTCTCCTTTCCTGTCATATTGGAAGATGGTCCCTGCCAGCTTGTAGTTCCCATTCCACTGGATAATAAATCCTCCATTGAGGTAATATTTTTTTGGGTCTTCACTCCTGATGGCCAAGAAGTTTCCAGCTCCCTCGACCTCCATTACCCTTATGTCCCTTGCTCCTTTTGGAATCAGTCCAATGTCAACATAACCTAAGGAGAGAAGACATAATAATGAAAGAGGCACACAGCTCAGCTGAACACAATCTGTTTCTGCTCCATCATTCATTTCCATGATTTAGTGCCCTTGCCTTCCTCCTGGGTGGTCACTGGGATTAGTAGATACATTAGTCATGGGGAATTTTAAAGAGCTTGGCCAGGAGAAGAATTCCCAGGGGCTCTGTGACTCAGTATATACATAGTTTTGTGAGAAGACGCCAAATAAATGCAGACTGGACTATGAAGCATTTGTGGTTGTTCCAGCATTGAATTTTTCTGTGATTTTAAGTTGGTAGTTCAAATATTTACAGCCCCTAACTAGCTTCCATTAGCATTTCTGCTCCCCCATTTGTTGCTGCTATCAGATTAATTTTTTCAACATTACACTGGATACATCCTTCTGCTCATTTATCCTCACTGCCTCCAAGTTAAAGACAGACTCTTAGAAATAATCTAATCATAGCTTAAACTCATTAAGAGAATCCCAAGGGGAATCACGGACTGATTTGCCACCTGGCGCTCTTGAATATAGCTTGTGATGAGAAACTCAGCTCTGAGTTCAGCTTTTTATATTGCTGGACAATTCTAGTCATTAGAAAGGGTTTATTTTCCCCTAATTTTTTTATGTTTTGCTGTAATATGAACTTACTCTCATCTGCTCTACTCCAACTCAAAAAAGCACAGAAGGCATCCATTTAAAGATGATGATCAATTCTAGCTACTGTCCTATCCTTGTATACTGGAAAGAATTAACACATAATGGTTTCCCCTCTTTGGTAGACTCTGTGCTAAGCACTTTATGCATTTATCCTGTTTGTGCTTCTTAAGAAACCATCAGTGTGATAGAATGGAAAGAACATGGACTTTGGGGATGGCATGCAAACGTGTAGGGGCAGGGAGGGTCAGAACACCTGAGTTCTAGCTTCTGCATCACCACGAATGAGTTCTATGACTTCCCTGCACTTCTTTAACTTCTTGGAATGTCACCTGCACAATGAAGTGGATTGAATAGATGGTGTCTGACATCGCTGGCAGCTCTTATATTCATTTATTTTTCTCTTTTCTAAGAGAAACATTCTTTGTTCCTTTAAGCTTTCCATTCAAAATTTGATCTTAAGACTTTGATCATCCTAGTCATTTTCCACTGGATATGCACTAGGTTTTTTGGCCCCAAGCAAACCTGCATCTCCGTCACCTAAACGTGCCTTGACTGCTCCTTCTCCATCCATACTAAAACAGCAGGGGGTCCTGGGAGCTACAATCCCTGGGCTGGCCAGCAGGAATGATTTGGTTAGAAGCCTAGGCCAACAACCTCAGCCCCAGTTTTCAAACTGACAGCTACCATCCATCAAGACCAAAATGCAGATCTTGTAGCACCTGATTAAATTCCATTTGGCCCTCACAATACTTGCCTGAAACAGCTGATTAAAACTACAAATGTACAAGTAGCTCTGGGAAAATATTCAACACATCTGAAGTGCGGCTAATGCAATTTTCTGAAACACGTTTGGAGTGTTGTGACCCACAGCCACTTTCTGACTTGGGATGTTGCCTCCCTTCTCAGAGCGGAACTCATGCACAAACCTCACTGGCATCATGCAGCAGGACAACCACCTATCTCCTCTGTTTACAGACAAACAGCAAAACAATCCACCCCCTCAAAAATAAACAGTGGAAACTAGATGGAAAAAAATGCAAGAGTTTGCTTTTTATCTTCCACTTAAGAAAGAAAATCCAAAATTAGAAATATTTATCATGGCAAATTCTGCAAACTTCAAAGGAGAGGTACATCCAATTTAAAATAAAAGGTTTCAGTGAATATATGTGCTGCTTCTCAACAGTCTACAGGCAGTTCACAGATGTAAACCGAGATTGATTTAGCCATGAGCAAAAGTAATGCATATTTATTTGTACTACATATTTGCAAAAGCCAAAGGATAAAATTATAGTAACTTGGAGTTCAAAAGAACCACTACATATCCACCAGACTCCTTTGCACATGACAAAAAAAAAAAAAAAGCCCACACTTGAGTAGAGTATGAAATGAAAAGTAAAAGATTCAATTTCCCTTCACCCCCAGTTTTATGTCCCAAAGACAATTACAGTGAACAAGTATCCTTGATTCTCTTCCAAAATCTTTCTTTGCCTGTATAAGCACATATACACATAATTTTTTAAATAAGTGGGATCATACTATATGAACTATTCCAACTATTGCTTTTTAAATTTAATATACCTTACATATCTTTCCATATCTTTTAAGCATTTCAACAACTGCAAAAATGATATAAACCCATTTATTTAACTAATCTGCTATCAATGGACATTAAATGGAAAGGCTATAAGCCTTTCTGTTCATCAAATGAGAAAGCCGGATTTCCATACAAAGAAGAAACCTATGCCACCTAGGTTGAGAGTACATATACCTATAACCAGGGTTTGCTAATCAACTCTTAATATACTGTTTTTTTATAAGAAACTGTGGTTTGTAGGAAGAGATTCCGCCAGAGTATCTTATCCTCAAGGGTCTTCTTTACAGAAATAAGAATCATATTAAAAAGTAAAGGTGGAAAGTTATTGAGACATTTAGTCTGTGTCAAAAGGGAGGCTTTCAGGGTTGGTAAGATTATTTCCAAAGTACTAAGAAAAGTGAATATATTCATTCAGAAAGTCACTTTCTCCCACCTCCCCTAGTAAACATTAGTCAGTATGGGCACAATACTGAGAAAATGGAAAGTAGGAAAACGTAATCTTGACCTCAGAGTAGGACCCTCTGGGCCCACGATCACCTGGAGAGACCAGCCTATCACTGAGTCCTGAGCACCTTGAGCTGAAAGAATACTCAGGGCCTTTGAGGATGGGGCAGAAGACTGGACCCACTTCCAAAACCATCATTCTAAGAGACACAATGGATTCTTGGTGCTCAAGTGCACCTTATCCAACTGTTCTTTGCAATTCACAAAACAGAATTTACCCAGTAGCATATTTGGTTTCTAGTCTGTCACTTCTAATAAAAATGTGCTCATAACAAGGTCATACTATTAACCCCAGACAGTTTATCTACAACACCAGTTCCTCTTTTTTTTTTTTTTTTTTTAAGATTTATGCTGTCAGTTTGCGGCAAGCAAGACAATCTTCACTGCAGGCCCAAATCTCATGGTGTAACGTGAGGAGGCTCCTGGGAAAGTCCAGTCCATGTCCTGATGCCTGCCTTGACAGCGATGACACATCAGGGTCAGGTACAGGTCATTTGCATTTGACCTGCATTTGACCTGCCCCCACATGAGGAGGAAGAACTACGCATAAATATGTCCTGCAGATCTTCTGAGAAGCCAAACTGCCTTGTTGAAGGTTGAGAGTTTTAGCTTCAATTATTTCAAAAAGAGGGTTATAAGAGCAACAGAACCTTGGAAAACACCATGAGCAACCACAACCCTCTTGCGAGAAGCCAGGGGAAAGGAAACGTAGATGAGGGAACAGACATTGACAGAGGTTTCCTGACCCTAAATATTTCTGGGAAAGGATGGCAGCCCTGAGTGTATCTCTGGATACAAAACTGTCAAGTAGAGTGTCCAGCCCCCCTCCTTCCCCTTCGTTCCTTCCAGCCTGGGATTTCCTGGAAAGCATGATCTAGGACAGCCTCCGAGTAAGGTGATATTCTGATTTCAAGAAAGCCACGTCCCCTCTTTTTATTATGCACTACCTTCTGCCTCAGCTTCTTTCTAAGAAAGGCTCTGATGTTGTCCATGTGGACTCATCTTCCAGCACTGGGCTCCCCTGTCCCAGGCAACTGTGTATGTTGTTGGCAAACCAGTCTTTCTATGACACTGACCCCGTCATGTCATTCCCCCACCTAAAATCATAGAATGGACCTTATTCTCTCTTACGTCAACAGCAAACAAACTAAACCTTGCAGAATGGCATAGGAGCAACTTTGTGTCATGAGGCCATGTCATTTGTTCCTAAAAGTGCCTCTTCCTTCTCACTGCCCAGACTTGGATCGAGCTTGCGCACACACTGCTGTCACAGCCCCCTAACCTGTGTTGAGGTGTTGCTGATGGGCTCCATTCATTCATGCACTTCTTCAGTCACAGAAACTAAGTGGCCCCAAGAAAAAGCCCAGAATACGCCTCATTATGGGATCAAGACAGCAATCTTAACATAACTTGGAACAGGTGTCAATTCTTAACTCTAGGTGAATTTAATCCAACCAAAAAGATCAGTGGCAGACACTTGGGAGCTACTGCTGGAAGAACAGAGCACATAAACACACAGGAGCAGGAAGTGGGTGGGCATAATTCCAGGCATAAGTCCAGGTTCAGGCATAATTCCAGGCAGCAGCTCCACTTACTCCATTCCAAAAATCTCCTAAAGGGGTGGATACTGACAACAAGTGTTTCTAGAAGAAATTTTCCGTGTCTTTCCCTGCTTTCTAGACTGCAGATTTTTTTTCAACATGCTTAACTGTGAAAATGAAATTGTGATGAATCTCAGAGGAAGCTTAATTAATTTAAATATTATGCCAAGATAATTATAATAACTCTAGTATATGCATCAAACCCACTAAACAGATATGCAAATGCATTTGTACACAACAGGTACTTAATTAATATTTCTCAAGTAATAGAGTGAATGAATAAATGAATGAGCTGATGATATCTGTACACAGTTCACTGTCTCTGGATCTAAGTTCTTTAATTTCAGGCACTTCTACTCACAGTAACCATGGCACTATGCCAACACGCCAATTTCTTTTTCTTTCTCCAAGAGAGGAAATGGAAACTATTATGGAGGGTCTACAAGAAAGTGGCTCTAATGTTCCTCAAGTGTGACACTAATGGAAAGGCATGATATGATGCTGCCATGTGGCACACAGCATCAAATCTACTGAGTGAGTTCCTCTTCACAAAGATAGGCAAGGACTTAGTTGTTGGGATAGCCCAAGAAGGCCATGGATAAAGACATCTTCTCCCGGAGACTCTGCCCAACTTCAACACTTAGATGTCAATAAACATAGCATCACCCTTAGGGCTAAGAGCAGGGGGAAGACAAAAAATGCTGGACTGGGTTGAAAGTGGCCTCAGAAATGGAGGCCCAAAGGGGGGTCTTCCCCATGGTCAATGGCAATCTAGACCAGTACCTGGTGTCTTGCCTCTCAGCCTATTTTAATTCCACATCATCCATCATCTCCTTTCTTTCTTTCCTTCATACAAAAGGACAGGGCTAATATTTCATACCTCCATAGTCACGGCCAGAGAGGAGGAGAAGGTGGGTCTGATTATCATGAACATCTCTAATGCAGACTTCTCCACCTTTATTTTTGTTTTAAACCTACTCTGTTAAAAGAGAGCTATGAGCCAAAGTAAAGCAAGAAGGGAGGAGAACACAGGCAGGCACATGCATCAGTTAGGTCATGCAAGGTTTGAAAGATTTTTGAATTCTTCTTGGTGACTGATTTCATATTCCCATTACTTCCTAGTCACAGAGATGATCTTGCCTCAAATGCTAGTCGTGCCCATTGCCCGACTTCATTGGTTTTCTGGTGTTGTCTTATGGTTTCTTACTTCTCTCAGAAAGGAGATTTTGGTTTTTCTCTCAAGATCGTGGTTGTAACAAGAGCCTGTAACAAGGCTATGGAGATTTGATGCCTAAGTGCTGGGATAACAAAGCCATCTTCAACCACAGCTCCCATGTAACTAACTGCAGAAACATACTTGCTCTGGGAACAGTCCTCCATAAGGACTCACCATGTGTCACAAATTCTTGAAGGCAAATAGGACACCCTCTTGACCAGAGAGATGAAGTTACAAAGGGAACCCCTCAAGCCAATCACTGCCAGCCACCAAAGTTCTCCCAGTTCTGGGTGGAGAGACAAGGAGAAAAGAATACTTCAGGATATGCATAAGAAGGTAAAGATTCTGAGATTTATGTCTTTGGACCAGAATCAGAGAGTGGCCAAACTACACATGCAATATTGTACCAATTCGTGTTAAAAAAAAAAAAAAAAAAAAGGAGCTACAGTTAAACCATAAGTCCACAGGCAGGGTATCACGGAGGGAAAATATCTGATTCAGATATTCCATCAACATAACTGTTAATGATTTGGTTTTCTTTACTGTCAAAGGAATACGGAACTAACCTTAAGAAAAGCATTTTTCATTTGAATTTATATAAGTGCTTACTGAATACATCCTATAGATATAAATTATGTTTGTTGAGTTGGGGTTGGGCAAGGTGGTGATAGAGCCTAAAAGGCAATTCATCCCTCAGTTTATAACTGCGCTAGAAAGAAAGAATACATCAGAAAGAGAAGTAAGGCAGCAATACGAGTAAGTAAGTACAGAAAACAACTAACTATTCCTTGGGTGTCTTCAAAAAGAGGATGTTAAGTTCTGTCTTTTGACTTTGGCCCTTGGATTAATCAATCAGCCCAATGTAATCTAACTCCATTTCACATAGTTTTGCATCACTTTTTGGCTTCATTCCCAAGGTAAGGTGGTGGCAGCCAGGGTCTTTATGATGTATCCAGCTTTATTAGGCACACAGCAAAGGGGGGGCCTGCAGAATGCCTGGTGGGTATAAGGAACACAGACCACCCAGGTGGGTGTCAGCAGAGTCCAGAGTGAGATCTGGCTGGATTTTCCCACTGTGCTGGGGGGTAGCAGGCCAGAGGGCTTGGAGGCTTTGTCAGGATATGTACAATTTAAGGTGGACAGGGTGGCTGGGTGGCTCAGTCAGCTAAGCGTCTGACTTGGGCTCAGATCATGATCTCACAGCTCATGAGGTCAAACCCCGTGTTCGGCTCTGTGCTGACAGCTCGGACCCTGGAGCCTGCCTCAGATTCGGTGTCTCCCTCTTTCTGCTCTTTCCCTGCTCTTACTCTGTCTGTCGGTCTCTCTCTATATATGAAAAAATCAATAAAACATTAAAAAAATAAAGTGGACATCCCTAGGTGCCAGGAGCCGTCAGAAGTCCTCTGGGAAGCAAATGAGGGAAGGAGAAATGAAAACCAAAGGCACAAGGGATACCAAATGCTCTGTTCTAGGCACATGGCCAGTGGTATCAAGATCTCTAAGGCAGGTGTGAGGGTGGGAGGGAGGCTCAAGATGCTTCTGGTCCTTTTCCTCACTCCCAAGAAACCAGAGTAGAGATAAAAACCCAGAACTAAAGCCTGATTTCCTAAGGGCTTATTTAAAAGTTTAAGTGGTGGAGATTCAAGAATGAAAATTCTCCTTTTCAAAGGAGTTACCATAGTGTTAGAACACAGCATATCTGAAGCCAAAGATATGAGCCTCTACAGATAAAGAATACTGAGGCTCAGTGTCGAAACATGATTATAAGAGTCACTTTATAATCCAAGTAAATAAGTTCACATCCAAATCTTGGAAAATGTTTACATAACAACTTTATAAGATTGAATAAATATTAACTATCATAGGATGCTAGATCATTAGCCTAAGACATACTGGGTTAACATTCACATTCAAGTAATGCAAAGGATTCATTTTATACATAATACAGCCATAAAATAGACATAAAATATAATCCTTCAGTGATAATTCTAAAGGGCAAGACAACTATTTCACTTTACAATATAGCCTGATTAATTCAATAGCCAAAGATCAAAAGTAGGTGTGGAAATTAAACACATTCAGGTCACCCACTGTTATGTGTACTAGGGACCAATACAGCATGTAGTCAACGCTCCTGACACCTGAGGGCATACTCAGTTACTTCATCCTGGGTGGTGAGCAAGTCTTAAAGGGACGTATTGCTTTGTTGGGACCCCGGAAAAGGGTGACCCACTACCTATGGGGGTCTTTGTCACTTCCTACCCTGGGTGTCATTACAGTGTAGACACTGCCCCTCTCTTCTCAGGACCTACCTGGGTAGTGCACACTGGACTCCCTACTCCCAAAACCCAGATTTCTTTGGAATCCAGAGAATTAACAACCTAACTGTCCCCTTCCACAAGAAGCCTCAAGCAGTGACCGGTGGGAGCTGGCATACACTGTTTCAGCTCCTTTACCCCTTGGGTGGAAAAACTCTCATATACAATTTCTATACTGGCTCCCATGTAATGGTCACTGGCTTATGGACACACCCTTTCTTGGCTCTCCTCCTTTCCCCGGTTCACTTCCTGCATGCCCTGCAGGCATTTCCCAGGATCCCCTGACCTTCAAATAAACTGTTTGTACCAAACTCTTACTCAATGCATTTCTGTGGGAGCCTAAACTATGACACTCTGAGTTGTCTTCATCATCTCTGCACCTAACTTAGCCCTTCCCAAGACCCCTTCAGCTATAAATCACCACTGGTGCCATGGGACCGGCAGTTTTAACTGAAAACAAATATGCAGAGGTCATAGCTGACTGGGGATGAGGGTGAGCTCTTCACTCCTGAGGATCATTAGTAGCCCAGAGCTGCACAAAGAAACCCTGTGAAAGGTCATCATGGGAAAGGAACAGCAGGGTGTGGATTAGGAAGGGACATCAGGTTGGCTTCCCTGGGGAATTCTACCAGACATTTAAAACAGAATTAATCCCAATTCTTCTCAAGCTATTCCAAAAAATAGAAATCGAAGGAAAACTCCCAGACTCATTTTATGAAGCCAGCATCACTCTGATTCCCAAGTCAGACAGAGATCCAGCAAAAAAAGAGAACTACAGGCCAATATCCTTGATGAATACGGATGCAAAAATTCTCAACAAGATCCTTGCAAATCGAATCCAGCAGCATATAAAAAGAATCATCCACCAAGATCAAGTGGGATTCATTCCTGGGTTACAGGGCTGGTTCAATATTCACAAATCAATCAACGTGATACATCATATCAATAAAAGAAAAGATAAAAACCGTATGGTCCTGTGAATAGATGCAGAAAAAGCATTTGACAAAATACAGCATCCCTTCTTAATAAAGACTCTAGAGAAAGTTCGGATAAGGAACCTACTTAAACATCATCAAAGCCATCTATGAGAAGCCTTCAGCTAATATCATCCTCAACGGGGAAAAACTGAGAGCTTTCCCCCTGAGATCAGGAACACGACAGGGATGCCCACTCTCACCACTGCTGTTTAACATAGTGCTGGAAGTCCTAGCATCAGCCATCAGACACCAAAAGGAAATCAAAGGCATCAGAATTGGCAAAGAGGAAGGCAAACTTTCCCTCTTCACAGATAACATGATACTCTACATAGAAAACCTGACAGACTCCACCAGAAGCCTATTAGAACTGATCCAAGAATTCAGCCAAGTTGCAGGGTACAAAATCAACATACAGAAATCGGTTGCATTTTTATACACCAACAATGAAGCATCAGAAAGAGAAATCAAGAAACGGATCCCATTCACAATTGCACAAAAAACCATAAAATACCTCGGAATAAACCTAACCAAGGATACAAGAGATCTGTATGATGAAAACTATGGAAAACTTATGAAGGACATTGAAGAAGACACAAAGAAATGCAAAAACATTCCATGCTCATGGATAGGAAGAATAAATATAGTTAAGATGTCATTACTACCTAAGGCACTCTACACATTCAATGCAATTCCAATCAAAATTGCACCAGCATACTTCTCAAAACTAGAACAAACTATCCAAAAATTTGTATGGAACCACAAAAGACCCCGAATAGCCAAAGTAATCCTGAAAAATAAAACCAAAACGGGAGGGATCACCATCCCAGACTTTAGCCTCTACTACAAAGCTGTCATCATCAAGACAGTATGGTATTGGCACAAAAACAGACACATAGACCAATGGAACAGAATTGAGAACTCAGAAGTGGACCCAAAAGTATACAGTCAACTGATCTTTGACAAAGCAGGAAAGAATATCCAATGGAAAAAAGACAGCCTTTTAACAGATGGTGTTGGGAGAACTGGACAGCAACATGCAGAAGAATGAAACTAGATCATTTTCTCACACCATGCACAAAAATAAACTCAAAATGGATAAAGGACCTGAACGTGAGACAGGAAACTATCAACACCCTAGAGGAGAAAGCAGGAAACAACCTCCTTGACCTCCACCGCAGCAACTTCTTACTTGACACATCCCCAAAAGCAAGGGAATCAAGAGCAAAAATAAACTGTTGGGACCTCATGAAGATTAAAAGCTTCTGCACAGCAAAGGAAACAACCCAGAAAATTAATAGGCAACCAACGGAATGGGAAAAGATAGTTGCAAATGACATATCAGATAAAGGGTTGATATCCAGAATCTACAAGGAACTCACCAAACTACACGCCCGAAAAACAAACAACCCAGTGAAGAAATGGGCAGAAGATATGAACAGACACTTCTCCAAAGAGGACATCCAGATGGCCAACAGACACATGAAACGATGCTCAGCATCCCTCCTCATCAGGGAAATACAAATCAAAACCACACTGAGATACCACCCCATGCCAGTCAGAGTGGCTAAAATGAGCAAATCAGAGAACTCTAGATGCTGGTGAGGATGTGGAGAAACGGGCACCCTCCTACACTGTTGGTGGGAATGTAAACTGGTACAGCCCCTCTGGAAAACAGTGTGGAGGTTCCTCAGGAAACTAACACTAGAACTCCCCTATGACCCAGCAATAGCACTGCTAGGAATTTACCCAAGGGATACAGGGGTGCTGATGCATAGGGGCACATGTACCCCAATGTTCATAGCAGCACTCTCACAATAGCTAAAACCTGGAAAGAGCCTAAGTGTCCATCAGCAGATGAATGGATCAAGAAGATGTGGTTTATCTATACCATAGAATACTACATGGCAATGAGAAACAATGAAATCTGGCCATGTGTAGCAACATGGATGGATCTTGAGGGTGTTATGCTGAGCGAAATAAGTCAGGCAGATGAAGGACAATATCATATGTGTGCACGTATAGGAGGATTAGGAGGAACTTAACAGAGGACCAAGGGGGAGAAGAAGGGGGAAATGGTGGGGAAAGGGAGAGAGGCAAACCATGAGAGACTCTTGAATGCTGACAAAAACTGAGGACTGGTGGATGTGGGGGGGAGGAGGGATGGGCATGGAGGAGGGCACTTGTGGGCATGAGCACTGAGTGGAAACTAATTTGACAATAAACTATTTGTAAATAAATAAATAAATAAATAAAGTCTGGAAAAAAAAAAAAAAGGAAGGGACATCAGGTGGCAGCAAGCACCCAGAGAGCCATAGGGCACCAGTGGGTAGGACTCCCTCCCAGGGAGAAATAAGAATGAAGAGCAAGCTTAAGCAGCTATGCCTGGCCTCCCTTCTGGCCCTGAAGGTACACTCCCAGACTTCTGCTTTAAGCCCACTGCTTGCTTCTCTCCCTGTCTCTTAGAGCCTGCCTTGCGTCTGCACCTTTCCCAGCCACCTTCTGATCTCTCTCCTCCAGTTCAAGGTCCGTTTCTAAGCCATTGGCCTTCAGTCCTGTATGTTCTCACAAGGTTCACACTCATTCCTGTTCCCGGGCCACTTGAGATGCCTGTGTGCTGGGAGGCTTCCTCTAATTGCCTTGCAATCAACTCCTTTCCTAAACCTGTCAAAGAGCCCTTATCCCTTTGCAGTGAAGGCTATATCCATGTTGAGTTCTTTGAAAGCTACAATCTGCTTTAAAAATTAGTGATCCTAGCTCAGAGCCTGGAGCCTGTTTCAGATTCTGTATCTCCCTCTCTCTCTGACCCTCCCCTGCTCACCCTGTCTCTCTCAGAAATAAATAAAAGATTAAAAATTTTTTAAAAAGTTAGCAATAAATCTTGCCCTTCTTTCTCAGTCCCCTGCCACTTCAATTGTTTGTTTATTACCAGATCCTTCTTTCTGTTTAAACATCTTCTTCACAGTCTGGCAGGCAGAGCCATTCCCTAGGCACACACCGCAGCGATCCTCCGTGGCATTGGAGCCGATCTCATAGTCACAGCCGACCATCTGTGGGAAAGAGAGGCTGAGGGTGACCGACACAGACACAGGACACCACACCTGCCTTGGACATCTGACTTCTCCTTTCCCACTTAGCTCGGATGAGATCAGGGCTGGGGACAGATGCAGGAACAAACAGTTCCTTTCCCTGGTGGCAAGTAGCAGAGTGACCAAAGCATCCACTGTTGGTAAAGGATATACTTGGTTAGAGGGAAAAGAGGTATTCACTGAGTGGCTCTCCAATTTCCCGAGTCACATGCAGAATTGAACACAGTTCCAAAAATTTAACATTGAAACATATTGGAATCAGAGTTGATGGAGCGGTTAATCCCCTTCCGATGTACAAATCTCATTCCCCTTCCTCTCTAAGGAGATTTTCCAGGGATGATGTAATTATTCCACCTATAATGTTCAGTCCCTTTATTTCCCTCACTGGGGTTATCTCTGCTCCCTGTCTGAGCAAAGCAGGCCAAGCGGCAGCCTTGGAGTAAGATCTGGCTCAATGCTGAGACTCCTTGAGTCCCATGAGGGATGAAATCAGAGCCTGCTGACCATGGTCAGATTCTTTGGAGCCTCCTATGACCCCAGCCCCTACTGTGCTTCACATGTAGCCCCATCCCAGCCATCGAGAGCTTTCTCTGTGAGCCGAGACTGACTTTGCCCCATATCCTGGACCTGACCTAGTGGTCTGCCTGCTGGCCCTCTCAGTCACCTTCTTTCCCTCTGCATGGATCCTTCTCCTCAGCCCATCAGTATGGCCCAGTCTTTCTCACCCTAAAACCCACATGCTGGAAAAGGGGTGTTCAGTATCATCAGGTACCAAAACATAATGACATTTAGATAGAAAGTCATGAAACATATGAGCCACTAAAGGTCTCTGTTGCTTGCTCTCTGGTAAAAGAGAGAAGGGAAATGGTACCATATTTTACTAGTCAGTTTTCTTCTCTGTTTGTGAAGAATTGTGCCTAGGTAGATTTTTTCTTCTTCAAATTCCCTTTCTTGTTTTATTTTTTTAAAGTTTTTATTTTCATTCCAGTGAGGTAACATACAGAGTTAAATTAGTCTCAGGTGTACAATATAGTGATTCAGCACTTCCATTCATCAGCCGCTGCTCATCACAACATTCCCTTTCATTTTTTTAAATTTTATATTTTATTTATTTCTGAGAGACAGAGAGAGAGAGCACATGAGCAAGCAAGGGAGGGTCAGAGAGAGAGGGAGACACAGAATCTGAAACAGGCTCCAGGCTGGCTGTCAGCACAGAGCCCGATGTGGGGCTCGAACCCACAAACTGTGAGATCATGACCTGAGCCGAAGTCAGATGCTTATCCGACTGAGCCACCCAGGTGCCCCCATTCCCTTTCATTTTTAAAGCCAACTCAAATCGACTGAAAGGAAGAACAGTTTGGGTTTTTAAATATAACCCTCCCTCCACCAGCTGAACACAGGATTAATGGCCAGTGACAGAAAATAACTCCATTCCTCAAACTAATTGTCTCTTCAGGTCCAAGGACTGTGCTCCTTGACCCAGTTGGGAAAAAAATAAAGTGCTGAGAGATTAAAATATTAATCATGCTAATCACAATGGAAACAAAGGAATTTTCTGGATGTGGACTCAGGGTCATGAATAAAATGTCAACCCTTCACAAGCAACCCTTACATCAAGCTGGAGTGTCCTCTAATGAGCTGACCTTTATAAATCATACTCCCAGAGACTTTCATTCCTTCACTGATTAGGGAAGAGCCGGAGAAACTTACTCTGAGACACGGTAATTTTAAAGCGCTCTTTTTAAATCTCTACCAAATGGGGATAGATAAGAATCTGAAGAATAAAGGAAAGAAAGCCAGAAAAACAAGTACCTTGAGCCCATCTTTCCTCTCCAGCGATATTTGCCCGCATACTTGGGGGTGGAGGTGGGGGTTGGGCATGGGAGACACAGCATGTCCAGAGTCCCACAGAATATGTCCCACAGAATATTCAAGGCGTTCTTGTGGAGGCTTCACCCCAAGTCCCTCTTCCATCAGCTGCACAAGCATGATCAACACTGAGTGTGTGTAACAGAAAGCCTAGGAGTGTGTAAGCCAGTCTTCCTTGTGCCACATAAAACACCGGGGCCCTCAGGGGAAAATAAACAGACTTCACAGTGCTTTTTCATGCCCTGTGCTCTGGCAAAAGGGCCCACGATAATAACGTCTTTCTGTCTTCAGGAGAATCAGTGGTGGCTCTCCTGGTGCTACCAAATGTGGACAATGACTCCAGCCAGACTCTCCTGTAATGTGACTCCTAGCATGCCAGACAGCTGCTCCAATGGGCAAGAGTTCTGGGGAAAAAATTAATTTCCCATAATTCCTTTCTTTAAAAAATAGCTTTTGGGGTACATGGATGGCTCAGGGGGTTAAGCGTCCAACTTTGGTTTGGGTCATGATCTTGTGGTTCGTGGGTTCCAGGCCCCATGTTGGGCTCTGTGTTGACAGCTCAGAGCCTGGAGCCTGCTTCGGATTCTGTGTCTCCCTCTCTCTGCTCCTCCCCGAATTCTCTTTCTCTCAAAAATAAACAAACATTAAAAACAATTAAAAAACAGTTTTGGGGTGCCTGGGTGGCCCAATCAGTTCAGTATACAACTCTTGATTTTAGCTCAGGTCATGGTCTCATAGTTTCTGGGAGAAAACCCCTCAGTGGGCTCTATGCTGACAGTACAGAGCCTGCTTGGAATTCTCTCTCTCTCTTTTTCTCTCTCTGCCCCTCCTCTGCTCATGTGCTCTCACACTCTCTCTCTCAAAATAAATGAAGAAAGAAAGAAAGAAAGAAAGAAAGAAAGAAAGAAAGAAAGAAAGAAAGAAAGAAAGAAAGAAAGAAAGAAAAAGAAAGAAAGAAAGAAAGGAGAAAGGAGAAAGGAAGAAAGAAAGAAGAAAGGAAGAAAGAAAGAAAGTTTTATTGAGGTAGCAAATATATAAAATACTGCACATCTTTAATATAAACAACTTGGTAAGTGTGCACTTACACAGACCCCTCGAGACCATCACACTAATCAAGGTAATAGGCATATCTGTCCCCTCCAAAAGTTTCCTTATGACTTTCTGTGCGTGAGTGGTAAGAACACTTAACATGGCCACTGAGGGGATCTATCCCCTCAACAGATTTTCAAATGCACAATACAGCATGTCAACCACAGGCACCATATACGCAGCAGATGTCTAGGACTTTGCACCTTGCATAATTGAAACTTCGTACCTATTGAATAGCAACTCTCCATGGTTCCCTCCTCTCAGCCCTTGGTAATCTCTGTTTTATTCTTGGCTTCTATGAGTCTACTTTAGATGCCCATGTAAGTAGAATCATGTGGCATTTGTCCTTCTGTGACTGGCTTGTTTCACTAAGCATCATGTCCTCCAGGCACATGTTGTCACATGTGCAGATTTCCCTTTTTTGGGAAGCTGAATAACGTTCCATAGTATGTATACAACATGCTATCCCATATTTTTTTGTTCACTCACATGCTGATGGACATTTGGGTCATTTCCATATCTCAGCTGTTGTAAATAATGCTGAGTACATGAGAGTGTAGATATTTCTTCAAGATCTTGATTTCAATTCTTTTGGATACACACCCAGAAATCCATTTCTGGGTCATATGTTTCTTCTATTTTTAATTTTTTGAGGAAACCTCCTCTATACTACTTTCTGTAATGGCTGCATGATTGTACAATCCCACCAACAGTATACAGGGGTCTCAATTTCTTCACATCTTCACCAACGCTTACCTTTTGGTTTTTTGGTACTAGCCATCCTAACAGGTGTGAGGTGATGTCTTATTGTGGGTTTGATTTGTATTTATCTGATGTTTAATGATGTTGAACACCTTTTCATATACCTATTGGCCATTTATATGTTTTCTCTGGAGACATATCTATTCACTCATTTTTTCAAAAAAATTGGCGTATTTGTTTTTCTACTATTGAGTTGTAGGAATTTCTTACACATTTTAGATACTAACCTCTTGCTATATGTTTGGTTTGCAAATATTTTCTTCCATTTTGTAGGTTGCCTTTTTTAAAATGTGTATTTCTGGGGCGCCTGGGTGGCTTAGTCGGTTAAGCACCCGACTTTCGCTTAGGTCATGATCTCGCGGTTCGTGGGTTCGAGCCCCGCGTTGGGCTCTGTGCTGACTGCCAGCTCAGAGCCTGGAGCCTGTTTCAGTCTGTGACTCCCTCTCTCTCTGACCCTCCCCTGCTCAAGCTGTCTCTCTCTCTCTCCTAGAAATAAATAAAAATATAAAAAAATAAAATAAAATAAAATGTGTATTTCTTTTTTAGAGAGAGATAGAGTTGGAGAAGGAGAAAGGCAGAAACAAAGGGAGACACAGAATCTGAAGCAGGCTCCAGGCTCTCAGCTGTCAGCACAGAGCCTGACATGGGACTTGAACTCATGAGCCATGAGATCATGACCTGCGCTGAAGTTGGACACTGAGCCAACTGAGCCACCCAGGCACCCCTATAGGTTGCCTTTTTATTCTGAGGATTATGTCCTTTCTGTGCAGAAGCATATCATCAATTCTCAACCCCACCATTGGGACTGTGGAGCATACCATCTTGAATATTACTTAGAGACATCGGGTTTCAGGCTTTCACTCGCGCCTCCAGCCCTATTAGTGAATAAATAATATGTATTCTTAGCAATTCTCATATTTTGCTTATGGTTAACACTGTTTTACTTTGTAAATTATCAAGTGACTGAGAACTGAAACACCTATTTCAATGACCTAATCCACCTGGAACGCCGTCACTGGTTTCTACAGCCCCATGGCAAAGGTAGAGACTGGAAGTATGTCTGATTCTAAGATGAGACTCATTCCCAGCCAATGAAACTTTAAGTGTAATGATAGGGCAGAGTTAGGGTTAACTGAAAAAAAAACAAACAGGTAAATGATACTGTCATTTGATAAAAGGGATAGTTGCACTAATCCTCTCCTCACCATAACTTTTGAGGGTTAGGATCTGGCATTCTGGTCAGAGATCTGGCCCAGAGAAACGGATATGGCGATGTTTCACCAAATCACTGAAATGGCCAAAATGGCCTTGAAAGAGAGCAAAGAAAGTTCAGGACAGTTTCTGAGAGAAACGAGAGAGGGAGCTCACTTAGGTAAGAAGACTGTCAGGTAAGGGGGAAGACTCAGCGGGGACTGAAGACACTGACTTTTCAAAGGCACAAAATCACAAAGTTGAATTTTTATTTTAAGAAGTGTTCAGTAGTCTGAGGGTGCTTGGGTAGTTAGGTTGGTTAAATGTCCAACTCTTGATTTCAGCTCAGATAATGATCTTGTGGTTCATGAGTTTGAGGGCTTCACACTTGGGATTTTCTTTCCTTTTCTCTCTGCCCCTCTGCTGTGCGCTCACTCTTGCTCTCTCTCTCTCTCCCTCTCTCTCTCTCTCTCTCTCTCAAAATAAATAAATAAACTTAACAAAAAGAAATGTACAGTAGTCTGATCACAAGAGCAAAAAAAGGCTCAATCAGATCCAGGGTTCCTGGGTGAGAGACAATGGAAGAGAAATCTGGGCACTTCTGATGTGATAGATGAGATCTGGGCTGCTTAGGAAGGAAGCTGAGCCAGAGCCATACTGACTGGGAGAACAGAGGAAAGAGAAGAAACTGAACTTCAAGAGCTGGTTCCCAGGAGAAAGGGCTGAGAGCTGGAGACTGGCAGACTGCCCTCAGATAGGGGGTGAGGCTGCATGGCCAGGCACCTGGGGGCAGGCTGGGAACATCTGCCCCCATGGCTAAAAGCTTATTCCCTGTCATGCCTATGATTAAAGATGGGAGATACCCTGAAAGTTCTAAGTTTAAATTCATATCTTTGATAAACAAGCTTAAACGTTTACTACAAAGTTTTTAAAAATGGGGAAGGGGCTGGGGTGCCCACTGGTTCAGTCAGCTAACTGTGCCACTCTTGATTTTGGTTTAGGTCATAATCTCACAGTTCATGGGATTGAGCCCCACTTCAGACTCTGCTGACAACTTGGCACCTGCTTGGGATACTCTCTCCCCTTCTCTGCCCCTTCCCTGGTCATTCTCTCTCTCTCAAAATAAAAATAAAAACTTAAAAAAAAATGGGAAGAGGCACAGATAGTTACTCCTCAAACAAGCTCAGTTCTGATTGAGACTAATTCCCTTGACAATGGAATCTGCAAGTCTAACAGGCCAAAATGCTGGCAAATACTATGATTTCAAAACAGATGGCTGAATATATGAATATAAGCATGTATTTTCATATTCACAAAGAAGATGGATTAGACACTGCATACATTTTTTTTCTGATGGTGTATCTTTTTATCTCAATATATGTTCAATTACCTTTGAAAAAAAACTATAGTAATTAAATAAGAAGACAAACAAAGCTGAAAATAACCACAACCTGGATCCTTGGAAGGTAGACTGTTTTTAAGCTATTAAGGTAAATTTGATTTGACATAATCTTTCAGCTTAAAAACTTGCTCAGTGTGGTAAAGAGAGAAAGTGGGTAATTATAGCTTCTAAAAAGCCCAAACTGATTTCTAAAAAGAGGAAGTCAAGCTGAGAGAGTCCAGCTTATTCGATTAAGTTGATTTAATTGGTGTGAGAGAGGCACCCAAGACCTTTTCTGTTCTGTTCAAAACATCCATGTTTTCCAAGCTAGCTAAAGACACTGGCTTTCTGCTTGCAAACATGTTTAGGTCTAACCAATAATTTTTGTATCCCATTCATTTCTTACTGATTAAAGTTCTCAGCCCAGGCTCCATATGGCAATTATCTGGGAAGTTTTTAAAATGTTAATACTCTGGCCCCAAATCCCAGAGGTTCTGAATCAATAGGTTTGAGATAGAGTCCAGACATCACTAGTTTTTAAAAGGTCTTCAGATGATTTTTAATAGGCAGCCAGGCCTGAGACCCACTGCTTTGGACCATGATGGGGGCTGTTTGGCCTGAATTAGCTAGACAAATTTTTTCCCACTGTGGAGAACAGATCTAACCCAAATGCATATTAATTACTTTTGGCTCTTTAGCTACAGTAATAATTAGTAATGAGTCTGAAAGAGAATTTTGCATGGGCGCCTTCAATTGTAGAGTATGATCATGACTTGCTTTTCGCTCACTCATTATGCTGCCTCTTATGCCTTGGTCCCTACTCGAATAAGTCAATAGGTAACTTCAAGGTGATAAATGTATCTTCCCAGGGTGCTGAACATTCATGGGCTGGGCTTTCCATGGCAGCAGTTCAGTCCAGTGGGGGAAATTTTTGACAAACACTTGCAAAAATAAATTACTTAAGAGGTTATTGTGTGCCAGGGGCTCTGTTAGGGGCTTAAAATATATGTCTTTATTATTCTTTTTGACATCAACTAGGAGGATCCATTAACATCCCGATTTTAAGGAAAACAAACTTAGTCTCAGCAAAATGTATAGAGTTGTCCAGCTTGTAAACAATGATATTCAGTTCATATTCTAGAGCCTGAGCACTAACCATTATGCTTAATGAACAGTTAATTAGAAATTTCTATATAAATTTTCTTTCTTTGATTAAAAGCACATGTTCTTTAAACTGAGATTTATGCCTGGGTGTTGGATCACAAAACTTGTTCATCAGTTCTTTGCAAACCAGACTGGGAGCACTGGGAAGGAATTCTTCAGTGACAAGTCAGATCTCAGTAATTTAAAAAAAAGCGGAGCTGAATAATGGGGTCAGTGTGGAAAAGTTAAATAGAAATCAGAAGACCTGGCTTAAAACTTCCTGTCAGGCCATCTCTCTTCCTAAGACCATGTTGGTAATCAATGTAAAAACACTTTGTGCAAACACTATAAAAACCATTGTTTATTTCAGCTTTTTTCTCACGTTTAAGTACTCTGCTGGGAAGTAGCTAATGAATAAACATTTTTTTTTGATGTTTATTTTTGAGAGAGAGAGAGAGAAAACACAAGCAAGGGAGGGGCAGAGAGAGAGGGAGACACAGAATCTGAAGAAGGCTCCATGTTCTGAGCTGTCAGCACAGAGCCTGATGCGGGGCTTGAACCCATGAATCTCAAGATCATGATCTGGATCAAAGTCAGCCACTTAACTGACTGAGCCAGTCAGGAACCACCCAACAAATAATTTAAAACTGCTAAAATAATCAGGGTTGCCTTTTCCTAATAATTCTTCCTTTAATTTGGTTCTTCGTCAATTTGACCCTGCCCTGTGCCTAAAATAATATCACAGAGCACAGCGACAAGTCAAGTAAGAAACCACAGCAGGAGGGAAAGTTTTCAATTCCATATGGTTGATTCTGATGAACACCGAGAAGTCTTGTCTCACAGACCATATATAAAAGCCAGATCACATGCAAATGTCAGGAAAACAAACACTTAGAACAACTGACTTCCTGAATTAATAAAAATCATGATTTTATAAAGTTGTAGATGAAGGAAACATACCCAATACCTTACATATGCCATTAATACAGACATTTCTGCTGTTGCCGCCTTCAAAGCAAGGAGTACCATCAATGACAGCATCCAGCATTTTCTCGGAAAACTGGCCATCTATGGGTCGGCAGTAGAGCTCACAAGGATGTGCTGGAGTGAAAAAGAAACAAACTCTTGCAAGTTAGCATTTTTAGCTCCGCACCCTTCCTGCAGGATTCTTTTGTACATACAATGCCCCCAGGTATTGTTCATCTGGAGATTTCCATCTTTCACCTTTCTGTGACACATGCTGAAATGCAGGCTTTTTTCTTTATTCGGTTAAGGGGTTTTACAACAAATTAAATTGGGAAGATTGTAACCTTTTGTTACAAATGATGAGACCTTTCAATACAACACTGAGCTGGGCTTGTAAAACTAAGATGAAGAGTTTCTGGGGTAGACCTAGAAGAGAAATATTAGCTACCAGTGCTGTTGGACTCCAGACAAGCATGACAATGCCCACTATTTGCTGCAAAGTAAGTGCACCTCTAGGAAAGAGGCAGTCCCCTCCCATTGGGCCAACTCTTTACCTAACAACCATGACCCCACCTCCCAAAAATACCTTTCTTTATTCTCCTAAAATCCAAGAAGTCCTTGGACACAGATGTATAAACACAGAAAAACAGAAAGCCTGATTTTTTTTTTCCTTCTGAAGCTGAAGCCTACCTGCTTACGGTGAATGGTCTATCTTATGCAGGGTCCCACAATGAAAACATTCTGGGGATGAATTTCCTACTCCCTTGTGAATGCAGATAGGGTGATTTCCAGCACAGGACTGGTTCTAAAGATTTACTTAATAGAATATGAACCTATACAGAGGTAACTACAGTTATCAGAAAGATGGGTAATTTTTACAACATAAATTGCCTTAAAATTTTTAAAAGGTAATACATGTATATGATAAAAATTCAAATAGCAATTTTCTCTTGAGTGTTACATCTTTTCTTCTTAACTGAGAAACTTGAGAATATCTTTTTCAGAAAAGTCTTTCTTGCGGGGAATCCCTTTTGGATCTGTTTACTGGGGGAAGCCCTTGAGTATCCTGTGGTATGACCAGCTGAGTGCTCAATGAGACCAGCCATAGGCCATGCGTCAAGGACCCACCCCGTGTAGATGGGCAGCAAACACAAAGCCAGAGCGCTCAACCCTAGGTATGGCTTCTCGAGGACGCAACGATCCATTTGGTAAAGAAATAAAAGTATAAAACATAAATATAACAAAGAGCAGAAGCTCAAACACTGCAACTCTGGGCAAACTTGAGATAGAGGTCACAAGCATCTGCTTAAAGCTTAAAGGAAAAAGGTAAAAGTAAATAAAGAACACCAACTGATTTTATATAATGAGCCAGTAGTGGATAGGTTGTCTGAGAAAATGAACAAAGTCCAAATGAGTTGAAGAAATCACAGCACAAAGTGCCAATGGAAAAGGGCCGGTAGACTCTGGGGACAAGGTAAGCCACGGGATTCCTGTAAACCAGCAGTACATGGAGGGAGGCATCTGGGCACAGCTCTGCTCTCCTAGAGATGGAAACATCCATCCAGGTGTGCTGAGTCTGGGGAATCATTTCATGAAATGCAGAGTTATTAAGCACTTGACAAGTTAAGTAGAAGGACGGAGGCAGGGGATGCACTTTTAAATATGACTTTGATTTGAGCTTTAGAATTTGGATTTGAGATTTTGTACTTGGACACAAAAGCAAAACCAGAAAGCAGCCCTGAAGAATTTTGGAGCTTTGCCATAGGAGTTACCTGTTTCAGCCAGCAGGGAAGGGCTGGGACTGGAGAGGTGCCTCTGGTGCAAAATTTAGGAAGCCATTCACTCCCAGGAGTTGCATAAATGGGTCCTCCTAGCAAGTATGTCCACATCCAATGGCAAATGTTGCAACGAATTCCAGAACGCTGAAGTTCCGATGTTTGCCTTCATTTTACTCCCCCTGGGCCTGTGCTATTTGACTCATTCCCCAGAGGAAAACACTACTAGTGGCTTTCACTACTCTTATTTATACTGTGAGGTAAGAGGAATTTTGCTTAATAAAATGATACCCAATATATCACTAGCACACTATTTCCCAGATCTGGTTGTTCATAGCGGTTATCTATCTCATTTTACCAAACACAACCACCCTAAGGTGGTAGTTCTTTTTATTTTCACCATTATCTAGATAAAGCATAGGAAGATTAAGTTTCCCAAGACCTCACAGCTTGAGGGGCTGCCCTAAACCTGGTGGTTTAGCGTAGAGTCCACTTTACGAAATTCTAACCTACAGACACAGAATGTTCTTGAACAAAAGACAAATGTCTTTGATAAGCTCTCTAAAGAATCCACTCTTCATGTTATTAGGCAATGCATTTATTTACAGATCATATCTGAGGTGTCAGCTTGGTAGAATTCCAATGGGGCTCCATCTTAATATTCTCTCACGAGGCTTAAGTATAGTCAGAACCATTAGACTCTGGAGCCACTTATTTCTACAGAGTATACACCAAAGTTTTAGCTCATGAAAGTCCAAATGTTACTTAAACTTTCTGTGACTCAGTTTCTTCATCTGAAAACATGGGGGGGAGGGGAAATACCTACCTTGCAATGTAATTGTGAGGGTTAAGACAGAGATTGTACATTAAGCACTCAGCATGGTGCTTGATATACAGTAAGTGTTTAACACATGGCAGTTATGATTGTTGTTTTCACCTCCTTGTCATGAACTTGATGAATTCTAAAGGTCCTTGCAGTTGCCCCATCATGCTCTGCTATCTACCATGATAGCAGCTACAATACACATAATTTGTAAGACTGGTTCAACTCTCATTCCCACACAGACAAAGCTTTCCTGAAATAGACTCTTCTCCTTTAGATTATTTCATTATGCCACTTCTACTCAATGCTGCACTAAATTCATACTTTGTTTCACTATTTTCTAAACAATTTCTGTCTTGTTGCTTTAGCATAAGAATTCTAGAGAGGAGTTAAGATGGTGGAACAGCATGGAAGTCTTTTTTCCATCTCGTGTACCTGAAATACAGCTAGATCAACACAAAACCATCCTGCACACCTAGAAAACTGGAAAACTGATTTGAGGATTAATACAAAAGTTCTAGATCTTGCTAGGTCAGTAAGTGCCTCCACGATTTCCCTTTACTGCCACTGTGGACCTGGTTCAAAGATGTTCCACTCATGCAATAACTACTGAGGTCCTCACAGCTCTACACTTCCAAGACTGTGGATTTCACAAGCTCCTCAACCAAACTGCCATGTCCTCAAGGACACTTCAATTATTTGTGCACTGACCAGGTACAGCTGGGCAGCTAGCAGTTAGATCCACAGGGATTCAGTTCTCAGCCCTCTTACATCTTGCCTAAGGCCTTCTTGGTCTCTAGTCTGCACAGAGGGGATTGTCAGAGAATAATATTAAAATCTCCAATGAGGTATTTGGCATTGAGTGGTTGTTTAAACGTGTCAGTTATAATCATTAACCTTTCCTAGTGAATACTAGCAGGACATTATACCTAGAAAAGGCTCTTAACTCAAGTTTACTAATTAACACACATGAAAAAGGTCAACACTGTTGGGGAGAAAATTCTGGACCAAGTGGCAAAGAGATCATCTCAACCCTGGCAGATAATCAACTCGGTCATGTTGAACCTCGACCTTAGTGATAGAAGTCAAGGATGCTGGGGTGCCTGGGAGGCTCAGTTGGACAAGTGTCTGACTTCAGCTCAAGCCATGATTTTGTAGTTCATGAGTCTGATCCCTGCATCTGGCTCTGCACTGTCACTGCTTGGAATTCTCTCTTCCTCCCCCCTCTCTCTCTGTCCCTCCCCTGCTTATACTCTCTCTCTCAAAATAAATAAACATAAAAAAAAGAAAAGTCAGGGATGTTCACTGACATAATGAAAGGTTTATCCAGAGAGAAAAGGACAAATCAATTTAGTTGTATTTACATAATGTTGTTTAGCATATTCACAGACTCCCTGTGCAGGCACTACAAGGAATGAGGTAAGCTCTAAGGCCATGACGTTCCGCTAATGAATAAAGAAAGCTGCAGAATTGAAAAGTATGATTTCATTTGTGTGCAAACTAAAACCAGTTGTTAACAATGGTTGCCTCTAAGGAATAAGTTAAGCCTAAGTGGGATAAGAATTTATTTTTATTTCATTCTATTACTCACACTTGCGTTTTTTTTAAAGAAGCATATATTCCTTTTAAAAATAATGTCTTGGCTCTCAAACAGGAACACTGGAAAGGTTTTCTTTCTTCTGTAATAATAACACATCTCCATGGAGAGAGGCCCTCATTTCAAGCACAGAGCCCTGTGGGAATTGAAGGTTCAGGGCTTTTTCAGCATTTTACAAGACTGAAGCCCACTTCCCTGTCTTCTCTGCTGGCCTTTGTCTTTCATGGTACTTTGGGCAAGTCATTAGGTGATCTATGACATAGGGCTCTGTGTCAGGGCTCTGCAGAAGGAGACAGGAGTAGCAATAGATGCTCTTCGTTCTCAATGGTCATCATGATTAGCAGAGAGTCTGTCCCCGATACCAGCCTCATCGATTTCATAACATCCACAGAGTTGAGTATTTTCACTATCTCACATTTATTTATCTATCCTGACACATACCTTTGTCTGGATCATAGTTGTTTTTGTTTTTGTTTTTGTTTTTGATCTACCTTTTAAGAGCTTTCAAATCCATTTATAATTCAGCTAAGTAAAACCTCTCAGACTCATGTACTGATGAACTCTCACCCTCACACTGATTAATCCTCTCAAAGGAAGCTGAGATAGCTGAATGAACTTATTGGATCAAAGGCTGCATTTTCAATTCTTGTGAAACAGGATGGCTCAACATTTTTGGATAACAATGTTAAAAAGTGGTCATTAGAAGCAAAAGATAAAACTTGGTAATAAGGATAAAAAATATTTCTTAGGTCAAGGGAAACTTTTGATGCATTTCACGTTTTGTAAGTAGATTGCTATTGGAGTTTCACCATTTAAAAAAGTCCAGTTTCTCAACTCCATTTGCAGGCAGGGCCCCAGGGGTATGAACCCTGTGCAATTGGCCAGGGCTTCACACTTGGTTGAATGCTCTGCGTCGCTGTCTTGAAGCTCTTAATTTTATATGTGCACTTGTGTTTTTCTAAGTAACACTGTATGATGAGACAATGAAGTGTGTGCACGAGCAGAAGATGCATGTTATACAGACATCTGTGTCAGATTTTAAGAAATACCAAACCTTAAGCAAAAGATATAACTTAAAATGTTTTATTGTTATAACAAGTAATATTTAACTTAAGGAAGAAACTCAGTTTGGGGCACCTGGGTGGCTCAGTCAGTTAAGCGGCCGACTTCGGCTCAGGTCATGATCTCACGGCTTGGTGAGTTAGAGCCCCGTGTCAGGCTCCGTGCTGACAGCTCAGAGCCTGGAGCCTGCTTCGGATTCTGTGTCTCCCCCTTTCTCTCTGCTCTTCCCCTGCTCATGCTCTGTCCCTCTGACTCTTAAAAAGAAATAAGTGTAAAAAAAAAAAAAGAAAGAAACTCAGTTTAATCAGTCAAGCTGGACCTTTAGATCAGCTTGAAGGAAATAACAAAATTATATGAAAAGTTCTGGCAAAATACTCAACCAAAAATCAAATAATTACCAAGACTTTGTAATTTTGGCTGGTCTAAACTTGTATAGTCTTTTCACTTCTGATAGGGTAATATTATAATCCCCAAGTATATCAAAGTATGTATTAGTTAAACATAAGAAGGTATTAAAATTAATATATTCTACAATAACCATGGAGGTATAAAAAACAAGAATAGAGTTAACTTTTTAAAATAAAGTAAACTTAGCAGTTGTCTGGGTAGCTCAGTTGGTTGAACGTCTGACCCTTGGTTTTGGCTCAGGTCATAATCTCACGGTTTGTGAGTTTGAGCCTCATGTTGGACTCTGTACTGACAGTGTGGAGCCTGCTTGGGATTTTCTCTCTCTCTCTCTCTCTCTCACTGCCCTTCCTCTGTTCATTCTCTCTGTATGTCTGTCTCTCTCAAAATAAGGAAATAAACTTAAAAAAATTAAAATAAATTAAACAAACCTATTTCACTGATATTTTAGGCTTTCTGTTTACTAGAAATTTTTATGTTCTGTTCTTTGATTTTGATGTTTAAGAACTGTGATACTACATTTGGAATTATAATTTAATTTATTTGAGAAATATAGTAATTTTGTGATAATGCTTACATGTTGAGGAAAAAATGGTCTTCAAAGATTCAAGACAATTCAGTTGAATAAACCTAGCATTTGTCATAATGCAAATAAATGTTGGAGCTCTTCTCCCCTCAACCAGAATTCCTGGGCCATGAAATCATCTGTTTTTTAAAATAAGAACATCACCCTAGGTAAAACTGTTGTTAAGGACACAGGCTAATCCCAGTCTCTGTTTTACTGGTTACATTTAGGCTGCAGAGATGGGCCCGGGCTAACCCCTCATGACTGTACTGTATAGTCTGAGTTTGGGCAAGTCAATTCTCTACATCTACTAGCATGTCCATAAAAATTGGGTCAAAACCTTAAATTTCCTCACAGGATTTTCTTGTGGAGATAAAATTAGGAAACTGCATACACCATGCTGAGGGAAGTGCTTGGCACAGAGCAAACACGGACATAAATTTAATATAAGCTGTTCTCATCAGTTAGGAATTAGTTTCATTGCAAGTAGCAGAAAAATGTTGCTTCCTTGTCTTAAATAGACATTTTATTTTTCCCACGTGACAGGAAATTCAGAGGTAATGAGTGGGCATGGGGGAAGCTGAGGGCAAAATACAGGCTGGGACATCCCGCCCCCAGGGTGGAATATGTGTGATATTCCTCAGACACTCCTGGCTGCTCAAGAACAAAGTAAAGGGGTTCCAGTGCTTGTCATGGTGATGTGGGAAACCAAGCATATGAAAAATTAAATTCCCTTACTCCCAATAGCCCATTGACAAGCAATTGACTATATCATTTTTCAATAGTCCAAATATGAAATTTTCATTCACTGGCTGACATCTATGATTCCTCTTGTGTCCTATCCCAATGAAGTGGGAAACTTAAATCACGAAAAGTTTGGTTAGTTATTTTTTTTACTACCTTGACTCATATATCCTTAGCTCAGGAAAATCTTTTCTCTTTCATTCTCTACTTGAATAATAACACACTGCACAGACATTTTTTTATGCTAATCTATAGCTAATGGTTAATGATTCTTCTTCATTTTCAGGAGAGAAGGGGTAACTGATGTTGATATGGGGAAGCATTGTCAAAGTCGCTGTCCCATTCTGCAGTTCAGTTACATCTCCATGCTCTGAAGAGCATCCTTTAGATGCTTGATTTTACTTTTTACCTTTCTTATTCTTATATCAACCATGGACTTCTGGCCCAGAGCTGGCTCTTGTTTATTTCTGATGAAGGCATACCTACCATCCTGTTTTCCTTGTGCTTTCTTCCTCTCAACTGGACTTACTGACTCTATTTTAAATGTCTTCCCTTTTCTTAATTCCAGTAGTAAGACTTTTCATGCTTAAGAGTCATCAACACTTCCTCAGAAGTCTTCTCTGAAATTACTCCAAACCTGCAGTGACCTTTTCTGAATTTCTGCCAAAATTATAATCAATTCACACTCTCATCAATGAGCACTTTCATCAGTAATAAGGTATTTTCATTGATTGCTTAGCTGCACCATGTTTTGAAGTGAGCCACCATGTTTGGTAAGTTTCCCTTTTATCTCCCCCAGAACTCAGCACAGAGTTGGATATATTCAGCCTTCAACATTTGTTTATGAACCTAACCAGGTCTTATTTCCATTTTCTGAAATATAAAAGTCCTCATGGTACAATCATCTCTTTACTGAACTCTGCAGGGCACCCCAGACATCCTGACATTTAAATGTTCTCGTAATGGCTGTGGCCCTAGATCTGGGATATACTATCAGAGCTCCCTTACCTGGATTAAAAACTGGAAACCAGTGGTAGAACTCATTCTTGTAGGGAACGGTGTCAAACTCACTGCATTGCATCTGCCGAAATGTTGGTACATCTGGGCGACAGGGGTGGACGTTGCACAAGCGATAGCGTTTTCTTTCTCCGGTGCAGTACTTCCCTCCAAACTTTGGTCTACAAATGAAACAGACAAGCTGTTTGTTTAGCTCCCTTAAAAGCTAGCATTTTTCCTTAAACATCGCTTGGCATCTGGTCATGACTGTTCTTTGCCAAACTATGTCCTGTTCTAACCTCAAAACTCACCTTTTACATCAATTCTTTCATACATTTTTTGGTTGTTGTCATTGCCCATGATCATTCAGTCCCAGGTCTATAGTTGCCTAATTTGAAATACTGTGTGTATCTTTTCTACTTATACATCCTCCTGGCCTTCAAAACTCAAAATATATACTGAGAATGGATACATCATTTTCCCCCCAATGTCTGCCCCTTCCCTAATTCCTATTTAGGTAGTTAAAGTGGTCTGATTTCCATCCTTTGCCTTCCTATGACCCCACTGTCCATCATCTGCCCAGTCATCAGCCATGTGTTTATATTTGCTTCCTCCTGTTCATTCCCACGATCACCAAACTAGTCTAATCCTTAACTCTATTCATGTCTCCCCTCCACCCGTCTTTTCCTTCATTCAATCTACTGTACACACATCTGGTTAATTTTTAGGGTTGCTTTAATTATTTTAGTTTCTTGTTTAAAAATTTTTCTGGCACCCAGTGACCACAGAATCAAGTCCAACCTCTTCATCTTAACTTTCAAGGCCTTCAGGATCCTGACTTAATTCACCCGAACAGCTACTTCTCACCCTCCCCTTCATTTGCATACTGTTCCAGTGAGACAAGCTGACTTACTTTATATTTCTTTTCTGTGCCTCTGGATAGATTTCCCCTCTTGTAAGTCTCTGAATGTCTACATGCCACCTATGCTTTCAGGACCGAATAATGCTGTGTCTCCATCATGAATTTTTCCTGGATTTCTGCCAGAAGTAATCTCTTTCTCCTTTTCAGTGGCATTTGATTGTACATACTATATCTACTTCTGGCACTTATCATTCCAAAACATAGTTCACTAATGATCCAATCCAAGTTCTACGCCATCTATGGTCTTAAGTCATGCTCTGAGCACAGAGGTCTCTTAAACATTTAATGAATAAATAAGTTAATCTTATTTTAGAATAGTGGCTGGGTGCCTCAGTTGGTTAAGGTCCAACTCGATTTCAGCCCAGGTCATCATCTCATGATTTGTGGGTTCAAGCCCCACATCGGGCTGTACACCGACAGTGCAGAGCCTGCTTGAGTTTCTCTCTCTGTTCCTCCCCTGTTAGCTATCTCTCTCTCTCTCTCTCTCTCTCTCAAAAATAAATAAAAATATTAAAAAAAATTTTTAAAAATCTTTTTCAACTTTTTATTTCCTTTGCAATAACAACCTTCCCATCAAGATCAACTATTTACTCAAAAAGGGAGGAAGAAATATAACAAAACTGCCATCATAGAAAAAGAAGAGCTCTCTGTCCTTTAAGAAAGCTCTGGAAAATCTATGTATGCCTTTTTATCTTCACCTCACTGCATCTGAGATTAGGGATTGTGTCCACTATTGCAGTGCAGCATAATGGAGCTAAATAGCCGGGGATTTAAATTCTGCTTTACTTTTATTATTAGATTATTTTGAACAAGTTACATTAGCTTATTTCTCTGGGCCACAGTTTGTTTTGTTTTCTTTTGTTTTCATTGTGAAATAAGCATAATTGTTCTTAACTCACAAGATGGGAGGACTGAATGAGATAATGAATATATTTAGTACAGTAGCTAACACAGGGTAATAACAGCATTTTTGGATTATCATGAATAAAAATCAACAAGTATTTATACAATAGCATGTGCTCAACATCATTTTCAGGAAGAAGAGAATACAAAAAAAAAAAAAAAAGGCCAACTGATGCCCTGTGTCTCCTAGAAGCCTACGATCTTGTTGAGGAGAAAAAATATTATCTATATAATTAATGAGAGAAAATTTAAGAGCAATTATGTATCTCTGACTGTAAATATAATGAGAATTTAAAGAAGGGAGAGAACAGTGGAGATAAAGCTGACTGGAAAGAATTCGTGGAAGAATTGCCTTGGAGAGGGTCCTGAAAGTATGGATGGAAGTGGCTTCTCAGAGTAACAGCAAAAAACATGCCAAGTGAGCAGCCTAGATGAAATCACACTCTAAACGCACAGGAAAGTAGACATCTGCCCAAAGTACCCAACTGATAGTGGGAGAGTCAATATTTAAACCCTCATCTGCCTTAATCCTGAGCCCTCATCCACTGTGTTATATTGCCTGACCATGCAATCTAGGGGGACAGAGACCTCAAACCTTGTTATCTGGTCCATTTGCAGTAGTACTTTTTTTTTTTTTTTAATGTTTTATTTATTTCTAGGAGAGAGAGAGAGACAGAGTGAGCAGGGGAGGGCCAGAGAGAGAGGGAGTCACAGACTGAAACAGGCTCCAGGCTCTGAGCTGGCAGTCAGCACAGAGCCCGACGCCGGGCCTGAACCCACGAACCGCGAGATCATGACCTAAGCGAAAGTCGGACGCTTAACCGACTAAGCCACCCAGGCGCCCCTGCAGTAGTACTTCTTATGAGGTTCTGCTTGAACAACCATCAGGTTTTCTATACCTCCTTCCCCTCCTTTCTTAATGTGGCTTGGGTAGACTTCTGTTTCTTGAACATAAAAGTGATTTGACCAAGGCAGTTCACATTCATTGACCCCATGTAGAAGGTTCTAAGAATTGTCCATGATATTAGATTGGTTTTCTATCCATGATGATGGAGTGATACTCTATGATTCGGCATCTCTCCAGTTCATTCCATCCAACAAACATCACTGAAAGCTTTTACAAGCCCAGCTGGCTTCTCACTAGATATCTGACCAACATCAAGGATCCAATCTTAATGTCAGCTGGTCATGCACTGACCTGAATCTGTAACCTGAATCAATCAACTGAATCTATGACTGTGTTGACAAGTTTATTGTCATTGTTTTCAATAAACTTAAGCAAACCAGCTACTGAGATCAAACATGGTCAACTCACCTGAGGAGACTCTATGACAAATTATGGTCTCTAAGATGGGGGTTAGAACCTTTTTCCCTAAGAAGCCAAGTTAGAGATTCATCCTACAGTCCCTCAACAAAGATGTCCCTTTCTGACAAACACAGATCACCAACCATCCACCCAAAAGGCTACAGATGAGTGGTGGCTGAATAGAGAGCACTGACAGGTCCCAGAGCAAATTGCCTACATTTCCTCATCTCTAAAATGGAAATCACATTTCTTATTACATTATAATAAGCCATAAAATGAAGATTTTTCTGTAAAAGTAAAGTGCTCCATTCTGGTTTTGATTTTTTGAAGTCACAGAAATCTTATACTCAAACAAAAGCAACTTCAGGGTGCTTGGATGACTCAGGCAGTCAAGAGTCGGACTCTTGATTTTGCCTTACGTCAGGATCTCCTGGTTTGTGACTTTAAGCCCCATATCGGGCTCTGTACTGACCATCTGGAGTCTGCTTGGGATTCTCTTTCTCTCCTTCTCTCTCTGCCTTTCCCACACACTCTCTTAAAATAAATAAATGAATTCTAAAAATTTAAATAAAAGCAACTTTAATCAAAAAGTAAGATTTAAGAATAATTTATCCAAATTCCTCAAATATATACTTTCATATGTGGTAAATGATAAATATATCATAAAAACTACTATAATATCTACCATTTACTGACAGTTTCCTGTAGTAGGTATTGTGTTAAAGTCTTTATATATATTAACTTAATCCTTAGGAGAAATATGTTATATATATTTATTAAACATACACACACATATATACATATAGTAATATAATTATTAATAAAAAGAGAAGTAATATTTAGAACTGAGGTATTGAGGAGACTATAATCACATTTATCATTTGCCTTTTAAAAATTGTGACTCTTACTTTTCAATACAGACTAATGAAATTCTAGGCAAAAGAAGCCTAATATGTTTTCTACTTACCAGAAACATTATATGTACACTTCTTAAAAATGTTACTTGGGAACTAGTATACCAAGAAATAATGAAGTTAAGAATGTAATATATGTTTTGAAAACAAGGAAATTTAAATGTAATTCATATATAGTACCATTATACAAATTAAAAGTTTGAAAAAGGTAAGCACTTTAAAAAATTGAAAGCTGCTTTGTGAAATAACTTCTATGGAGCATTTAATAGGCTATTAGGGAATATAAAATTCTTATCTAAAACATTAAAAATAATTATCTTAAAAATGTACTATTTTAGTAGTTAAGGGAAGAAAATTATTTTTCTAAAATTAAACATTCATTATGATTGAAAGAACCTACAATCTGATTAGCAAAATTGAGGGTAAGTAACCTCTCAGTAATAGAGTGATGCTATCTGGAAGGATTTAACTACATAATCTAGGACCTTTCATATAGAAGATACTTTTGAAAATGTGCTTATTTCTCCAAATGATGGAAGCAGCTTACTTATCCAAGTGCTAGTAAGAATCCGGTGCCTCACCAAAATGAAACAAAACAGAACCAGTTTTCTTCCACCCCCTAAGAATCTTCTGGTTCCCTTTTGTCTTTCGGAACCCATTTTATTTCCCTTAAGAGGCTTGGGGTCGCTGACGTTGTTGCTGTCCATGACTGGTCTCGGCACTTGTGGAAGGAAGGGATGTAGTTTTGGTGAGACTTACTCCGGGTTGTTACAGAGCCTCTCTGCACTCTGGGCTCCGGCTCCACAGGTCCTGGAGCAGTGGGACCAGGCTGACCAGCGGCCCCAGCCTCCTGGAATGCTCTCTGGTTTCTTTCCCACTGTGATACACTTGCCAGCCATACACCACTAAAACGGGAAGAGACGGGAGAGGCATATGTCACCAAGGCTCCCACTGCAAGCTGAGCCAAGAACTCCGCAAGTCGCAACCCCATTCTCCCTGAGCAAGCAGGCTTCCTATGGCCACACATCATATGGAGAACAAAGAAGAGCTCACAAAATATTTCCCCAGGAATCTTGGGTTTTCGAATCAGGGAATGCCAGAAACTGAAGGGAACTTCATGGTGCCTTATTGCAGCCAGCCACGGCTACTCAGTGTTACTCAAAGTGTGGTTGGCAGAGTGGATGCCAGAATGTCAGTCCACACACCTCTTCCTTCACTGAGAAAGTCTTGTTAGGACAAGCAGCTCAGGATGCTAAGTAACATAGTTGTTTTGTAATGTAATTGATTGACATTCTGGGGCAGGCCCCTTGTCATGGTACATGACCATAAACAGATGTTTTGCAGACTGACACTGTGGTAACACTTCTCTATGGCCTCTATGGGCATTTAATGATCGCAGCAGACAACCCAGCCTCTTGCAAAAAGTCCACTCATTGTAAACAACAACAACAACAAAAAACACTAGTTGAAGGGCTTTTTAACATCAAATACAATTTTTGCTTTCCTATAACTCTATTATTATATGATCTACTTTTTCCAGATCTAGCATTTTAAGTGGCTCAGAAAAAATTCCGTCATCTCTTTAAGGCAGTCCTTCAACAACTATCAGTTTAGGAAGGTGAACATACATTAAGGAACAAAAGAAAAAGCAATTTGGTTGTAAGATGACTTGGGCACATTTTATCTGCTGGCCTCCTTTTCCTCACTATTTCTGGTCACTGTGTGCTGTGACTGAGTTCTATAATTTCAGCGATGGGTCATGTCACTCCCAAGCTGCATAAAGATACCCAGTAAACGTCGACATCTTAGGCTCGCAACAACCACAACAGATTTTGTTGAGCAGCAGATATTACCCTGTTCTCAGGCAGTCTGGTGAATTTCTAACATCTGAGCTCTTGGGTGTCTGGTTTTCCTGCTTAGTTAAATGGGCAGAACCCCAAGAAATGCAGTCAGATGAGATGATGAGCATGATGATAACAAGTGGCCCAAATCCAGCATTTTTGGAAGGAAGAAGCCACTGGCTTGCCTTCTCAATTTTTAACATGGAGGAGGTGGGGGGAGTCCAAATGAAGGCTGATCATAAGCTCAGCAGATGTTATTGACCACAAATTCCTCAGAAGTTCATCAGGGAAAGATGGGATGGATGTTTTACAAGTGAAGTGTAGAACTGGGCCTCAGCCCTCTTTCCTTCACTGTTTCCAGTGAAGGCTCAAAAGGCGCCATGGAAATAAGATCCTTTCCTCTGGCTAGTCTGACAATGTGACCTCTGTTCACCCAGACAGCTGCTCTTCAGGACCCTCTCCCCACTCCTCCCCAGAACCCTGTGCCCACCACCCTCCCGCCTTCCCTCCCTAGCCTGCCACGTCACCTTCTTCTCACCACAGCGTGTCCCATCGGCAGCGGCGTCCAGCTTAGAGCGACAAAAGCCTTTCACTGAGCACCACAGAGTCTGGCAGACATTCTGGAAAACAAATGTGAAACTGTACTTTTTGCATTTTCAAAACTTGCACAAAAGCATTTCTACAATGATGGTGAACTATACACTCAAGTCACCCACAAACTTAAAACATACGGTTGTCAGTGAGGAAGAGTGATAGAAAGTGGTCGTTGGAGAACGCTCAATTCAAACTTAATTCGGATTTTGTTGTCATTCATAAACAGTGGTATGGTCTACTTCGCGATAAGGAAACAGAAGATAAAACACATTTCCTAAGAGCTGAGACTAATTTCTAAAAGGGTGGCACAGTCTCACTGACCTTAGGCAAGGTAACGGATGACAGCCACGAAAGGTCAATGCCAACTATGGATGAAGGAATCTGATTACGAACAGCTGGTGATTATAACTTGAGCCTACTCACTGAAGGAAATGGAAACTATTCCACCTACAAAGCCTAAGCTTATTTACTTATTACTCAGAGAAGCCTGCTTGTTTTATCCTCCAGGGAGTGAAATGAGTCTTCCCTACCATTTCTCCTCTGGAAGGAGGAAGAAGGGGAGGTTCACTAGATTCTGACATGCCATTGGAAATGGTTTCACTACTTCTATCCAGCTTTTAGCCTTTCTTCTACTCACTGGTCATCCATCATTCCATCTACTTAGTTATGCTCTAAATTCACTGGGGTTTAAAAAAAATTTTTTTTATAGTTTATTTATTTTTGAGACAGAGAGACACAGAACATGAGCAGGGGAGGGGCAGAGAGAGAGGGAGACACAGAATCTGAAACAGGCTCCAGGCTCTGAGCTAGCTGTCAGCACAGAGCCCGACGTGGGGCTCAAACTCACGAACTGTGAGATCATGACCTGAGCTGAAGTCTGACGCTTAACCAACTGAGCCACCCAGGCTTCCCTATTCACTGGTTTTTAAAATAAGATTTCATATAGTTTTTAACAATTTTAGAAAATTCTCAATCTTCCTCTCTCTGAACTTTGCCTTTCCCTGATCACCACTATTTTCTCCTTCTGGAACTCTTAATTGTCAGTGATGAGTCTTCCCATTCTGTCTATCATGTCTCAACTTCACTTTTCTATTTTTTAACTCTTAGCTGTCTTATATATGAAAGTTGAGAAAGTCTGGATTTCTATCAGGAAAAGAGTAGCTTCTCCACACAACTCTGAAAAATACTTAAGTGAGATGGAAAGTAATTTTTTTCAGCTCTAATTTCCAAGTCTGCTATTTAACTGAAACACTGAATTTAAAATCAAAGACCAATTTTTCATTTCTAGTGGTTGTAATTATTTTTTACATCTACCTTACAAGTCATCTTCTAGTATATTTTTCCTTTTCTCATATGTAGTTCTTTTATGTATTCATTTTATTATCCTTACCTGAAATACTTATCCAAAGTTCTTGAGGATTTGTGATCTCTCCTTCACTTAGCTGTAGGTTGTTTTAAATTCTGAATTAGAAGCTGAATGGTGAATTCGTCTAATCAGAAGTTTTATCTATTGGATTTTTGTGCATCTTTAGCTGGGCATTGTCTCCATGGCAGGTTTTTAATCTTTGTTTCTACCAGGCATCCCATGATTTTATCAGATCAGAAATGTGTTTATCTTAGGGGCGCTTGGGTGGCCCAGTCAGTTAAGTGTCCAACTTTGGCTCAGGTCATGATCTCAAGGTTTGTGGGTTCGAGCCCCACACTGGGCTCTGTGCTGAACAGCTCAGCGCCTGGAGCCTGCTTCAGATTCTGTGTCTCCCTCTCTCTCTCTGCCCCTCCCCTGCTTGCATTCTGCTTCTCTTTCTCTCAAAAATAGATAAACATTAAATAAATAAACATGCTTATCTTATATATTTTTTTAGCTTGGGGGTTCTCCAGCCACACAAGAATATATATTTGAAGTCTGAATCCAAACTCATATGGATATGGCCTATGGTAAAGTATTTTCTAGTGAGACAGTTATCCACCAGCATTCCTCCCGTCAAAACCCAAGCTGAGATAACAGATGCTTCTCTGCCATCTTGTCAGTGGTGATTTTTCCTAGCCTCTCTCTCATTGAGGCAGAGCTCCCCAGTTCAGAGTCTCAGTTCCAGCTCCCTGCTCTGCTCCACGAGAGCGTGTCATCACCTGTTGCCACTGGATATTAAAATCAAGGCCCTTTGGTTTCCTTTGCATCAGCCTCAATGTGCTTTTCACTCCCTTTTAGTTTTTTATCCCTGAGGATTTTTTTTTAACTTTCTTATAAGTTTATTATGCATTTATAAAGAATGATGTGCTGGGTAAAGGGTACACAAGAACTCTCTGTTCTATTTTCCCAACTTTTTTTTGCGTTGTAAGCTATTTCAAGATAAAAGAAGTTATAACAAAGGAGGATGATTCTGTATTCTCTGGTATTTTAGGGGTGTGTGTGTGTGTGTGTGTGTGTGTGTGTGTGTGTGTGTGTGTTTATTGAAAAGGATTAGATTAGGGGCACCTGGGTGGCTTAGTCGGTTAAGCGTCCGACTTTCGCTTAGGTCATGATCTCGCGGTTCGTGGGTTCGAGCCCCGCGTCGGGCTCTGTGCTGACTGCCAGCTCAGAGCCTGGAGCCTATTTCAGAGTCTGTACTCCCTCTCTCTGACCCTCCCCTGCTCACGCTGTCTCTCTCTCTCTCTCTCCTAGAAATAAATAAAAAAAAAAAAAAAAAGAAAAGGATTAGCTTATCCTGGCTGCAATATGCAGGGATCTGAAGTCTTCATTCATTTATTTCAATTCTTCATTCTATTATCCATTTATCTAGGTCCTAGGCCCTGCTGAATGGTAGGAATAAAAGCTCCTGCAGAGCTTACATAAAGCAGGGTACAGACAACTAGAAAGCAACTACAGAGGTGTCTAGGTGGCTCAGTCAGTTAAGTGCCCGACCTTGGCTCAGGTTATGATCTCACAGTTCCTGGGTTCATACCCCACATCAAGCTCTATGCTGATAGCTCAGAGCTGACAGCTGCTTTGAATTCTGTGTCTCCCTCTCTCTCTGCCCCTCCTTCACTCACACCCCATTTGTCTCTCTCTCCAAAATAAATAAACATTAAAGATTTTTAAAGCAACTACAATATAATCTAACAAAGTCTTTGTCCAAAAAAATTCAGAATAGAATGTGAAATGATATTTAAGCTGAGACATAAAGCATGACTAGGAGGGATGGTGCCCAGGAACCAGAGGCTGCAAAGCCCTGGAAGAGGTGGAGAACCCACAGCACTTCCAGGGAATGAGACTGTTCGGTATATGAATAAACACAGAGTATAAAACAGCCAGTGTGGTCTGTTTCTAGTAAACCACAGGATGCCCTGAAAAGTCCTTACCTTTGTAAAACATCTAAAATTCTGGATAAAATATTTTAAATATTTTAAATGCATTCCTGAGTTGGCGAGAAAGTAAGAGAAATTTTCAGAGGCTAAAAATGTAGCAGAAATGTTGGAAATCTACAGATACAAATCTGGTCACTTAGATTATAGTTTTAATGGTCACCTGAGTACTGGAGACAATGACCTGGGCCTGTGTATCATGGGAAGTTGGACTGGAGACTTCATAAAGACCATAACCCCAAAGAACTAACCCTGTGTGGAAGAGTGAACTGAAAGAAACCTGGGCCAAAAAATTTGTCTGTTTTGACCCTAACTCTAGAAGACATAGTAAGTGTTACCCCTGAGATTTTGTATCTACATTGGCCCTCACACATCCCATATAGTTGAATAACATCCAACCAATGATTTGTTTTAACTAATCCCAACTCCTCTCTGGAAGAATGTGCCAATCATATAAGCCTTAAGGAATAATCTGACATGAAATCTCACAACCAAGAACTCACAATAAAAACAGAAATCAAGAAAAGGAAATAATCTATAATAAGCAAGACAAAGAAGAAATCCCAAATAGGAAAAACAGACCCACATAGACTCTGGATGTTGGAATTATCCAACATAAACTGCAAAGTAAATGTCTCAGATATGATTAAAAAACCTAAGATCACATTGAAAGCCTGAATTAGAAACAAGAAGCTGTAACAGAGAAAATTTAGAAAAACAACCAAATAGATTATCATAAGTAAAAAAAAAAAAGTACCACAAATGAGATTAAAATTTCAACAGAAAGGTTAAACAGAGGAGTAGATGTATCTGAAGAGAGAACTAGTGAGTTAAAAGATAAAAAAATTACATAAAAAGCAGAAATATAAAGAGACTAAAAATATGAAGGCAGAATTCCAAGATATGGAAGATTAGCTATAAAGCCCAAAATACATGCAATTAGAATTCTAAGTTAGAGAATGAAGGATCAAAACAATATTGTAGGAGAGAAGGCCAAAGAACAAGAGATAGGATGAATCCTGAGACCCCTTTGAAGCCATTTTAGAGAATTTAAACTTTATTGTAGGGAATGGAGAGACTGAAATATTTTATTCAGAGACAAACACATCCAATTTCCACTTATAAAGATCATTTTGGCTGTATTTAGGGGGATGGATCAGAGTTGAGAGAGGTAGTCAAACTCCATGAAAGGAGACCTAGAAATAGATGGATTTTTTAAGAGATATTTAAGAGGTAGAATTAGCCTAACTTGGAAACCAGTTAGGAGTGAGGGGTGAGGGATTTCTGTCCCAACTTTACCTTCTCTACTGAGTTTTGCCCATTTTGTTTAAGCACAGTTATTTACTTCTTCCTCAAAGGTTTGTACTGAAATTGTTCTGTCTGCTTCCTCCAGCAGAGCACAAGCTCCTTAAGGTGAGAGAATTTATTCTATTAATTTTTGAGGACTTATTTGTTTCATTTTATTCACTAACAGCACAGAATATGGGGAAGGCTGAACAAGTCTTGCCTCCCCCGTGACTATGTGTTAACACCGGGACCTTCACACTATGAGGGAGGCACTCAGAGAATAGGCAAGATTCAGATCACAAAGGAATGCCACACAAAGGAGCTGGGGCTTTATCCCGTGGTCAGTGGACCCTAAGAGCAGAGCAGAGCTGTGGTTAGTTAATTCTGTGTTATTTTGAAACAACCTGAACAACAATTTGAATGGAGGAGATACTAGGTAGGAGGTAGTTAAAATCTCAAGGAGAGAAAATGAGAAGCTGAATTAAGACAGTGCAGTGGGAATGAAGATTACAGGACAGAGCCACAGACTCTTTAGGAGGTTAAATGTCAGGGCTTGACTTAATATATGCATATTAAAAATAAAGGACATGAATGAATTGGGATGAATCTTATTCCTCCCTGGCATCTGGGGTTTCTCCATAACCAGATGGGAAATTCAGGAAAGGGAGCAACTTTAGGTTGGTATGGAGTCTGCAGGTGTGAATCACGGTGATTCCTGAAAATCACTATAAAATTTTCACCACCCACTTGCACAGGATTGCAGTCTCCAGAGAATATCAAGGAATCTGGGTCAAGGAATGTAAATGGCTTCCAACTTCACACCTTCTGCCTTACAAACACTTTGCCATGAACAGAAGGTTTCCATTTCTGTGTCTGGCTCTTCAGATTACCAGGTAGTTGCCTGGCCCTTCCTTCAGCACGCCAGAGACCTCAAGTGCAGTGCACAGCCACCAGATGCACCAAGATACCAAACACTCACTTCTACTTCCTGGCAGAAGGTGGCATTGGGGCCATACTGCAGCTGGCATTGATGGTGAACATCGTAGATCACTCCAGGGGCAATGACCTTGGACTTCAAGCCTTTCTTTTGGGGGATATCATCGAGACAGAACCCCCAGCCCCGGCTGAAATGAAAACAAGTCAACGGAAATGAGAACAGTTGCTTAGGATCTCCTTCGTCTTTAGTCTTTCATTCAACAGAAACTTCCATCCCTGTAGTTTATTCTTCATCCTTCAAGATAGCATTATTTCCACAAGGCACAGAACCCTCTAAGCCCAAGATGGGAGGGGCCTAAAAGGGAATGCAAATCACACCCCACACTATTACTTCACGTATGGGCCAGGAATACAAGCATTAGAATAATATAAAATCATCAGAGGGGTTCCCATGATCATTTATAGCAGACGTCCTAGTTTTGGCCACTTTCCAGAGATTTAACGCACACTGATATCGTAAAGCCACTGTGAGCAGAAGCAAGCAAGGCGATAGGATGTTCACCTGGCTGTGGCTGGAAGCAGGACCCACCCGCATCTCAGGGTCAGAAAGCAGAAGTGAAATCCACCCCCTTTGATGCCACCTGATACTATGACCTGTGAGAGGAACTGAGACTTTTCCAAGGCTCAGGGAAAAACTCACTGACTTGCAGTTTAGGGAGACCAAGTGCGGCTGTCCTGAAACACGCTGTCACTTACTCCAGGAAGCGGGTGATGTACTCCTTGCTGCACTTGGACCACGTGAGTGGGGTGGGATTGTACTGGAGCTGGCGGGACATGATGTATGGGTGCCTGCCCACGGGCTCACAGTCATTTTCCTTCCCATCGTGCTGGATGCCGAAGCTGCGGGAAGGCACAAAGCACAAGAACATTAAGGAGGCTGGCATGAAATAGAGAGAAAATCAGTTTCTCCAAGGTGAAAATAACCCACCGAGATCCACTTTTGTACAGAATGCATGTGTTTACAAAGTGGGACTATGAAGATGGAGAGGGACATTTCAAGCATGCCTTGGCCTCAAATATACAACCATGGGCACCATGTGGCCAATTAAAAACCTTCTATTTGGGTAAGAGCTCCCAGATTGGCTTTCGAAGAGTCTGGAGTCAGGAGAGTAAAAGGGTTTACCCTTAATCAATCTTCTTTCTCCTGCTTTAGTAACCACAGCACAAAACTCCCAAACCTTCCTTCTCCCTTTTCATCATCATTTAAGAAAGAGCATGAAAGGGAAAGCCTATGGGAGACTCTGTCAAAGGCCACAAGCTATGAGTGATTGGATTTCTCTGAGTCTTATCACAGGAGCTCTCCAGTATCTGAGACATCAGGGAGACCTCACAGCTCAATGGTTAGAGAAGGGTTTTTGAAGACAGATGATCTGGACTCTCATTCCAGCTCAGCCACTTCATGACCTGGGAGTCACTGAAACTGACTCAGCTGCAGTTTCCTCTCCTGGAAAATAGAGGTCATCACAGTGCTAGGGTCAGATCTGAATGGATGAGTCTGAAAACCACTTGGCAAGGGCCTGGCATATAATAAGGGCCCTGCGAATGATGGGAATCCTTTATTGCTGCTTTTATCCTTGTGTAGCTTAGTTTCCTTTTCTAAATGAGGAAGTTCAGAGTGTAAGACTTCTCAAAAGTCCCACAGCTAGTTAGTGGCAAAAGCAGGTTTTCTGCAGTTTGCCCTGCTATTGCAGCGTTCTTATCCAGGCTTTGCTCAGTCCACTTCCTGGTCCTCCCTGTGCCAGGGCTGACCAGGTGAAGCAGCCCTGAATGACCCAGAAGAGCTTGTCCAGCATGGCAGGGGTGCCTGGGAAGGAAGCAGACTCAGAAGTCCATTTATAAGCTGAGTCTTCAGGCCCAGCCCAAGATACCATCAGAGGTCCCCACAAAAACTCTCTCTACTGGGATTGCTTATGATAGATACACTTGCAACCCAGAGATGTTGACTCAACTCTCGAAACCTAAACAGGGGAAAGTAGGACCTTTTACTCTGCTAGTGAAATTCAACCCAACTCACAGGGAAGCTCATATGCAACTTTACTAAAATCTCCTCGTCAACATTAGCAACTCTTACAGAGAATCATCTTTGGGGAATTTAGAGATTTCTTGTATTTTGCTAAATGCATTATTATTATTATAATAATAATATATATAACATATAATATATAATATGTTATATATATATGTTATATATATAACATATATACATATATATATGTTATATATATATAACAATAACATATAAATGTTATTGACTTACTTACAGACTCTGATCACATTCCACATGAATATAAAATTCACAAAGGATTCAGAGAATTAATCTGCAAAACTCTTATCACCCAGCCACAAAGAATGTGATTCAATGAAAGCTTTCTTCTCAAGCAGGCCTTCCCTATGCTGTTGCAAATCCATTCTTATCTAGCTCATGAAGTATTTCACAAGTTCACCTGCTCAATAATTAGTAAAAACCCTAAACCGTAAGTATGGTTCAAAAATATGAACGAATAATGGTTTTTCCAGCACTGGATAATCTAACCCAAGAAACCATATTGCTGCATCGTATACACTGCGGGGATTCAAACCTACACTCAAAATAGATCAGTTCCCTCAGAGTTCATTTTGTTTCATCTGAAGATTTTAATTCATTAGGATTTCTCCCCTCAAGCTTCATCATCCTTCTGTTCCTCCATCTTATGAGAGAAAAGCAGTGCTACTAAAAATGTCCCTTTGGACTGTGTCTACTATGTCTAAATGGGTGGAGTATTCCTGCCACATGGGTCAATGAATAGTGAAAGCCAGGAAAGCACATGGGGTGATAGGGATGGAAAGACTGCATCCAGGAAGCTACTTTCCCGCAGGTGGGATGGACCCTGAAGAGGAGCTTGGAGTACAGCGCCGTCTACACTCTCAGACAACTTCCTGGGCTGTTGGATTAGCCTCCTTTACCTCATGCTTGAGTTTCAACTCCTGTTAGATGAGTTTGCCAAACTATAGATGTGAAATAGCAAGTTAATTAATTACCTGGGTTTCAGGATATCCCTTGATGGAATAGATCCATTCCTTGCCTTTTATTATTCATTTTCTAAGTATAGTTGGGACAATGTGACATTAGTCTGAGGTATGCAACTTGGATTTGACAGGTTTATACTTATGCTGTGTTCACAGTGTAGCTACCTTCTGTCCTGATACAACACTATTATACTGTCATTGATTCTATTACTTATGTGATGCCTTTTATTCCTGTGATTCATTATTCATCTTATGGTGGAAGAGTAATGGCAGAGCACAAAACCCACAAAAATGTGATTGTGAGCTTTTCAAACTCATTTAGGAAATACCAATTTCACATATTTAACATGCAAAGGTCTGTAATGAAATATACCATCATCTAGAAGCGGGGAGAAACTGAGTGAATGTTGCCTTTTAAGTGTTCATCTATATTGTGATATTTTCGTTACTTAAAAGTGAAGGATGCTAGGTCTCAGGTAAGTTTTTAAATTTCCTCCTAGGATTGTACCTTCATTGTCGGGCACTTACATAAGGAATTGAATAAAAATGGTAAGAGACTTCAGGTATAAATGGCTAATATAATCCAGGATCTTCATAAATGGATTTTCAAAAAATCTTCTCTCAAAATAAAAGTGAAATTATTCACATAAGGCCATACCATAAGTTGGTTAACTTTACTTTCTGTTTTGCATCACATATAATCAGTAATGAAACAGACATGTTTCTAAGAAACAATGGGGTATCTTTATTATTAATCTATGAGTGTCTTTTTGGGGATACTGGTTTATCAGTTTTGTTTTGTTTGTTCTTGGACTGCTGCAGCCATTTCATTAATCTGCCTAGTGTTTCTCGGTTCGGTCCACAGACAATTAGGACTATATAGCTAAAGAAAGAACTAAATACCTCAGAAGCATCTTTTACTATGACCAAAAGTTTTTTAGGAGGCCCCTAAAGTCTTCTTTCATTTGGTTTTATTTTACTAAAGTAGTTTTCTATCACTCAAACTTGAGTTCATGTGTTTGTTCAATTTTCTCTTTCTTATCAGAGACTCTAAACTTTTTTTTCCATTTAAAAGACAGTGTTTTAATACAAATCAAAAGCACAATGAGATATCACTTCACTCCAATCAGAATGGCTAGAATAAAAAAGATAAGATTCTCACTGTTAGTGAGAATGTAGAGAAAAAGGAGGCCCTTGTGCACTGTTGGTAGGAATGTAAATCAATACAGCCACTATGGAAAACAGTATCGAAGTTCATCAGAAAATTAAAAAAAGAAATACCATGTGATCCAAATCCACTACTGGGTATTTACCTAAAGAAACTGAAAACATTGGGGCACCTGGGTGGCTCAGTCGGTTAAGTGTCCGACTTCAGCTCAGGTCATGATCTCACTGTATGTGGGTTCGAGCCCCACATCAGGCTCTATGCTGACAGCTAGCTCAGTGCCTGGAGGCTGTTTCAGATTCTGTGTCTCCTTCTCTCTCTGACCCTCCCCTGTTCACACTGTCTCTATTTCTCTCTCAAAAATAAATAAAACTTAAAAAAAAAAGAAACTGAAAACACTAATTCAAAAAGATGCATACCTCTATGTTCACTGCACCATTATTTACAATAGCCAGGATATGGAAGCAACCTAAGTGTCCACTGATAGATGAATGGATGAAGAAGATGTAGTGTTTATATGCAATGGAATATTACTCAGCCATAAAAGGATGAAATCTTGTCATTTGCAACAACATGGATGGACCTAGAGGGTATTATGCTAAGTGAAATAAGTCAGATTGAGAAAGACAAATATCATATGATTTCACTCGTATGTGGAAACCCAAAAAAGCAAATGAAGAAACAAACAAAAAGCAGAATCAGACATGTAAATACAGAGAACAAACTGGTGGTTGCCAGAAAGCAAGGGTGAGAGGGTGAGCAATACAGGTAAAAATGGGTGACGGGGAGTGGAAGACACAGGCTTCCAGTTATGGAATGAATTAGGTCATGGGAATAAAAGGCACAACACAGGGAATATAGTCAATGATACTGTAACAGGGTCGTACGTTGACAGATACACTACACTTGTGGTGAGCACAGCATAACCTATAGAGAAGCTGAATCACTCTGTTGTACACCTGAAACTAATGTAACATTGTGTCAACCACACCCAAATTTAAAAAATTAAATAAAAAAGTAAAATTATTTAGGTCATCTGTACATGTCCCAATGCTTTTTCTTAAATTAAATTTTTCATTTAGAGATTATTGCAGGTTCAGCTGCACTCTTAAGAAATAAACAAAGAGGTCCCCTTTACTCACTTTCCCCTAAGGGTAACACACGGCAAAACTATAATCCAGCAACACAGTTAGGGTATTGAGGCTGACGTTATCATCACCACAAGGATCTGTCATATTGCACTTATAGCCACACCCACTCCCATCCCTCCCCCATTCCATCCTTCAACCCTGGCAGCCCGAATATGCTCTCCATTTCTACAGTTTTGACATTTCAATCACCTACAGCATGTAACCTTTTGGGCTTGGCTTTTTTCCACAGAGAATAACTGTTAGAAGATTCATCAGGTCACTGCATGTATCAATGGTTCCTTTCATCTTAGCTAACTAGTATTCCATAATGTGTATCCATCCCAGTTTATGTAACCATTCACCCTGCTGGGTTGACACCACCCCTGGATTGTTTCTAGCCCTCGGCTGTTAAGATTAAGCTTCTATAAGCCCTCGGCTGTTAAGATTAAGCTTCTATAAACATTCACGTACAAGTTTTTGTGCGAACATAAAACTTCATTTCTCCAGGACAAATGCCCAGGAGTACAACTGCTAAATCATAGGGTAGGTTTACAGCTTACAAAACTGACAATCTAGGGGCGCCTGGGTGGCTAGGTCGGTTAAGTGGCCAACTTCGGCTCAGGTCATCATCTCACAGGTCATTGTCTCACAGTTCTTGGGTTGGAACCTCGAGTCTGGCTCTGTGCTGACAGCTCCCAGCCGGGAACCTGCTTCAGATTCTCTGACTCCCTCTCTCTCTGCGGCCCCCCTGCTCACACTCTGTCTCTCTGTCTCTCAAAAGTAAATAAACATTTAAAATTTTTTTTAAACTGACAATCTATTCTCTACAGTGCCTGAACCATTTTACTTTCTCACCAGCAACGTATGAATGATCCTGTTCCTCTGCAACCTTGCCAGCACTTGGGGTCACCACTATTTTTTTAGTCATTCGGACTACTGTGTAACTGACATCTCGTTGTGGTTTTAATTTACATTTCCCTGGTAGCTAATGATGTTGATTACATTTTCAAGTGCTCCTCTGCCATTTGTATATCTTTTCTGGTGAAATTTCTCCTTTGTGCCCGTTTTCTAATTATATTGTTTGCTTGTTTGTTTTTTACTATTTTTTGTTTTGTTTAAGTTTATTTATTTATTTCGGAGAAAGAGCAAGAGTATGAGCAGAGGAGGGGCAGAGAGAGAAGGAGAGAGAATCCCAAGCAGGGGGTTCAAACTAGGAACTGTGAGATCATGACCTGAGCTGAAATTAAGGGTTGGATGCTCAACCGACTGAGGCAATTAGGTGCCCTCCTATTGAGTTCTGACAGTTGCTGATATATTTTAGATGCTAGTTCTACTGGATATATGGAGTATTAGTTTCCTAGGTAGGTCATAAAAATTACTGTAAGTTTAGTGGCTTAAAAATAACATAAACTTATTCTCTCACAGTCCTGGAGGACAGAAGTCTGAAATCAAGGTGTCAGCAGTGCCCTGAACCCTTCAAAGGCTCCGGGGGAGACTCTGCTTTCCCCTTCCAGATGCTGGTGGCTGAAGACTTCCCTGACTAGCAGCAGTACGACTCTAACTTCCGTCTCCATCTTTACATGGTCTTCTTCTCTTTGATCTGTGTCCAGATCTCCCTCTCCAGTCATTGGGTTTAGGGCTCAACTTAAATCTAGGGTGACTTCATTTAAAAATTAATATCTAATAACATCTGCAAAGATCTTAGTTACAAAACAGGTTACATTCTGAAGTTCAATGTATTTAAGCCACTACATGGGGTTTGCAAATATTTTCTCTTGGGCTTTGTCTTGTATTTTCATCTTCTTAAAAGGGTCAAAAGTTTTAATTTTGATGAGTCCAATTTTTAAATGTTTTCTTTTATGCATCATACATTTAATGTCAAGTTTAGAAACTCTTTGCCTAGCCCTAGATACTGAAAATTTTCTATTTATGTCCTGACAGTTTTTAGCTTACATTTTACATTTAAGTTTGTGTTCTACCTCAAGATCATTTTTGCATATGGTGTGAGACTTAAATAGAAGTTCTTTTTATATTTAAAAACGTTTTGCCTATGAATGTCCAATTACTTCAGAACCCTTTGTTGAACTGGCTACCTTTCCTTCATTGAACTGCTTTTATATCTTTGTCAAGGAATCACTTGAACATACTTGTTTTGGACTATTTTTACATTCTCTGGTTGTTTCCATTGATCTTTGGGTGGAGTCTCTCCCTCCACCCAAACCACACAGTCTTTAAAAAAAAAATTTTTTTTTTTAGAGAGAGAAAGAGAAAGTACATGTGGGGGAGGGGGGAGAGGGAGAGAGAATCTTAAGCAGGCTTCACGCTCACAACAGAGCCTGATGTGGGGCTCAATCCCACAGCCCTGGGATCATGACCTGAGCCAAAACCAAGAGTCAGATGCTCAGCTGACTGAGCCACGCAGGTGCCCCCCACACAATCTTGATTACTGAAGCTGTATAATAAATTTTGAAATCCTGTCGCCTGATTCTTCTCATTTTATTATTCTTTTTCAAGTTGTTTTGAAAACTTATTCTAGTTTCTTTGCCTTTCCGTATACATTTTAGATTAATTTTTTTCATATCTTAAAAAGAATATTGATGAAGTTCTCATAGAAATATCATTAAGCCTATATATTTATTTCAGGAGAATTTCATCTTTACTCTGCCAAGTCTTCCAATTCATGACCAGAGTAGGTTTCTCCATTTATTTAGATCTTTATTTCTTTCCTCAGTGTTGCATAGTTTTCAGCATACAAGTCCTGTACATGTTTTGTTAGATTTAAATGTTTATAATAATTTTATATAAATAGTTTATACTTTTGAGTGATAGCAAAAGGTACTGCATTTTTAATTTCAGTGTTCACTCGTTTATTGTCAGTATATAAAAATGTGCATGATTTTGTATATTTCTGTTGTATCCTGTGAGCTTATTCTAGTTTGAGTGTTTGCATAAATTCTTTGGGGGTTTGTACATATACAATTATATTATCTGAAAATAGAGCTAGTTTTATATCTTCCTAATCTGTATGCCTTTTTTTTCTTGTCTTTTTGCACTGGCTAAAATTATGCCCCTTTTTCTTTCTGTTCCTCAGACTTGATCATTTACTTTGTCCTATCTTCAAATTCGCTGGTTCTTATTCTGTCTGCCCTTTTCTGCCAATAAGTCCCTCTAGTTAATTTTTTATTAGAGTGATTGTACTTTTTAGCTCCAGAATTTCATGTTAGTTTCTTTTTAGATTTTCTGTATCTTTACTAATATTCTTATTTTGTTCATGTGTTGTTTTCTTGATTTTCTCTAGATCTTCCTTAGATATTTGAGCATCTTTAAGGTAGTTGTTTAATGGGGCGCCTGGGTGGCGTAGTCGGTTAAGCGTCCGACTTTCGCTCGGGTCATGATCTCTCGGTTCGTGGGTTCGGGCCCCGTGTAGGGCTCTGTGCTGACTGCCAGCTCAGAGCCTGGAGCCTATTTCAGTTTGTGACTCCCTCTCTCTCTGACCCTCCCCTGCTCATGCTGTCTCTCTCTCTCTCTCTCTCCTAGAAATAAATAAAACATTAAAAAAAATCTTTAAGGTAGTTGTCTAAAAATCTCTGTCTAATATATCTGCCATCAGAACAATTCTGTTGATTTATTTTTTTCCTTTGAGACCAAACTTTCCTGGTTCTTTGCATGTTTTATGATTTGTTGTGTAGAAAAAATGGACATTTGAATCTGTTAATGTGGTAACTCTGGAAATCAGATTCCTCCTCTTCCCTATGCTTTGCTGTTTTTATTACTGTTATTATTATTTTTATTATTATTATTACTATTTTTGTAGGCTGTGTCTGGCCAAGGATCAACCTGTGGTAAAAATTCAAGGTCTTTTTCAGGACTTTTCTGAGTCTTTATCTTGGCATATGTGTTCACTTCCTGATTTTCCCCCATATCTGTAATTATTTTTGAAAGTCCTATTCTTCTTTTTTATTATTATAGTTAATTGTCAAGTTGGTTTCCATATAACACCCAGTGCTCATCCCAACAAGTGTCCTCCTCCATGCCCATGGCCCGTTTTCCCCTCTTTCCCACCCCCATCAACCCTCAGTTTTTTCTCAGTATTTCAGAGTCTCTTATGGTTTGCCTCCCTCCTTCCCCTTAACTATTTTTTACCCTTCCCCTCCTCCATGGTCGTCTGTTAAATTTCTCCTGTTCCACATATAAATGAAAACATATGGTATCTGTCTGAAAATCCTATTTTTTATTGTCTAGCTCTCAAAAGGGGAAAAGGAGAAATATGCAGCGGGAGAGAAAAGAGTGCTGGCCCTTTAAATCCTCTGGCAGTCACTCCAGTTAAAGGGGAGGGGAGCTTGTGCTGAAAGCACATTGTGTTGCAAGCATATGGTTTTGTGGAGAGGTTCAACGTGGCTGCCCCAACTTTGTCTTCATCTCTGTGAGCAGAAGCAGCCATTAGCCACGAGAGCATAACTTGCACCTCCTGTTAACTGATGTTTGCTTAATGGTCTTCTCCATCTTACAGCAGTTTTAAGTTGCTGCTTTATTCAATGTGTTCCTTCAATACATACAGTAAAATGGGGTTACCAATAGTATCTATTTCATAAGGTTGTTGAAAGGATTCAACAACACAACCCAAAATGTATGCCATAAAGGCTGCAAAAATGTTAATGCTTGTGACTTCTTAGTGATATTAATACTTTAGCCTTTTATAAAAACAAAACAAGGATTGTTACTTCTGAATTGATCAAGTAAGTTAAAGCTTATGTCCTTGTCTGTGCTTAATGCATTCTAATTCAGAAAATTGTAGTACCCTCTGATTCTGTGGTGTAGATAGGTGCACGCAGTCAGGGAAGAAGAGACACTGAAATCTTTGAAGCTTGTGATCATTCCCACTTTACGGATGAGGAAGCAGAGGTTTAGGAGGGTAAGGTTCAAGACACAATGCAAGCCGACTCCTAATGCCCCATTTAAGGCGCTTTCCCTTCCCTCCACCGACTTGGTGCCTAAACATGGCAAGGGGACCTCTGTTTCCTTGGCACTTTACCTGTGTCCAAGCTCATGGGCAATTGTGAAAGCCAAAGGGAGGCCAGAGTCTTCATTGATGTTGCAGCTCCGGTGGGGCTGGCACATTCCTGACAGGTGGGACAGACCCAAAGTCTCACAGGGGCGGTTGACACCAGCACAGATGTCTTTTCTGAAAGCAGAGAATAGAGATGTATAGGCTCCCAAAGAAACATCTGAAAAAATCCTCCTGGAAAAAACCTGGATGTTACTTCACATTCAATATGGTCTGGGAAGCATGGTTAAATTATTTTTAAAAGTCCATAAGGAGCAATTCAGAATTCATAGGATTATTATGATTTCACCTCTAATTACTGAATCTCACAAACACCGAAAAATGTGGGAAAATATGACAATTTTCACTTTTATTTATTTTTTTTATTTCTGAGAGAGAGAGAGAGAAGGAGAGAGAGAAAGCTCAAGCAAGCACGAGCAAGGGAGGGGCAGAGAGAGATAGGGAGAGACAGAGAATCCCAAGCAGGCTCCACACTATCAGCTTGGAGCTCAATCTCAAGGACCACAAGATCATGACCTGAGCAGAAATCAAGAGTCGGAAGCTTAACTATGCCATCCAGGCATTTCATGACAAATGTTTTCTTTTGAGTTGCTTTTGCCCTTAATCTCAGGATGCCAAGTTATATTGTTTGGCCAAAAAGAGAAGGATTTGACCGAAAATTGAAGATTATTTGAACTTTTAAATAAAGGATAACTAGCAGTGGCTGAGTGTTTTCACATATGAACCTCCTTTTGGTCTTTCTGAGGTCTGTGCTCAAAGTGCATCTGAGAACTTTTGCTCATCAGTCCATCTAGAGATCAAATCAGTTGTCTCTCCAGCCCCATTACCCTAACTCTATGGCAAATGGGAGGGAACGCACACACAAATAAAGACTCTTGGGATGTCAAAAAATACGGGTTATGTCTTCAAATGTAAAAATGTGCTTCCATATCTTTGTGGGGATTATTTCAGCAATTGACAAGAGTTAACTAGTCATTTGGTTTTCTTCAATTCAGGAAGAGCTCTTTGCCAAGAATAACTAGCACAAATGCCAACAGGTTCTGAGCTCTTTAGTTACAGACCCTCAACTTATCAAGTTTGTGTGGGTACCAATTTTGGCAACAAATGGTCCGTTTGATGTTTCCACTGGGCCATGGAAAAAATCCAGACTCTGAAAACCCCAGTGAGTCCTCAGCTCTCCAGGTGGCAACGGCTCGGACAATGGGATAGGAGAGAGAGGCAGCCCATCTCACGGCATGCCACCTGACATCATCCCCACTCTAAAAGCATTAGTTGTTGGGTAGATTTGTTTTGGAGAGCTGGACTGGATCACACAACCCAATCATTCTAAATAATGCACGCATCTTTGCAGTTTGAGCTGTCCTGACTTGGAGGAGGGTGCTATTGGCATCTCATGTATAGAAGCCAGAGATGCTGTTAAATGCATTTAGGACACAGGACAGCCCAGCACAACAAAGAATTATCCAACTCAAGATGCTGAAGGTAAGACAGGATGCTTTGCAATTTGAAATACTAGCCACTCTTCAGGAGTTGGTGAGGTGCATCACACATTGAAACCAGGCCCTTGTTCCAAGGAAGAAAAATGATCATAATAAGAAAAAATATCATAATAAGAGAGCAGATACTTCACATTCTTATGAGTAATAGTTAAGAGCATAACTATTAGGGTCAAACTACCGGGATTTAAGTCTCAGCTGTACTTGTTAATGGCAATGAGATTTGGGGCAAGTGACATAACCAAGCCTCAGTTTCCCCATCTATAAAATGGGAATAATTGATGGCAGTTCAACTACCAGGTTGTTGTCTAGATTAAATGGAATAATGATGGTTCTAACAGACGTAGCACAGTGCTACATCAGACACTCCACAAACGCCAGCTATCCTTAACTCACTCACTTCCTCATGTGAGAATGAGAGAAGAAAGGATTCCTGCTTTCAGGGCAAGGAAGGAGATGAAGCTGACAGTTTCTAACAGTAGTCCTGAGTCCAGGGTTCTTCCCTACAGCTAGGTCCTTCCTGGACTGAAGTCCTCGCCTGGCCTCTTGCCCAGGTCCTCAGTGTTCCGCGCCTGCGTGTTGGCCCCCAGGGCCCCACGGCCCCAGTGCTTGCGCTCCACACTCACACTAACCTACCTCCCAGCAGAGCTACTGATGTCACAGACCCTAATATGAATCTAATGTAATAGGTTTATTCCACAAACTTCTTTTGAAAACTGTTTGCATTCAACTGAAGTTTTGATACTTTCATTCAAAAGAGGGATTCTGATAGTTGCAGTGAAGGCTGGTTATCATCGTTTGCAGGCACCCCATGCACCGGGATACCAAAGGGACAAGTGACCGGCCAAAATGTTCAGGGGCAGCCTTTCCTCCCTGGGGAGAACACACACAAACACACACACACACACACACACACACACACACACACACGGCCTTCCAGTGCATGAGTTTTCTGCTGCTGAAAGGCCAGGCCAAGGAGCCTCTTCTATTACACATCCCTGGGTTTCTTGAGGTCTCTAAATCTGCACAGGAGTGCCCCATGAGAACTTAGCTCCACCATCAATGAAAGGCTTCATTTATCTAGATTAAAGTAATGTCTGGGGGGGCCTGGGTGGCTCAGTCGGTTAGGTGTCCAGCTCTTGATTTAAGCTGAGGTTATGATCTCATGGTTTGTGAGTTTGAGCCCTGCTTCGGGCTCCGTGCTGATGGTATGGAGCCTGCTTGGAATTCTCTCTCCCTTTCTCTCTGGCTCTCCTCTCTCTACCCCCCTTTCTCAAAATATACAATACAATACAATACAATACAATACAATACAATACAATACAATACAATACAATAAAAATGTCTGGTGCATAGCAGGTGTTCAATAAGTGTTTATTGAATCAATGAGCAAACATAGCCTCCAAGAGCCTGGGTTGGTCAGAAAAGTTGAATAGCCTTTCACAGCTATGAGTCTTAGAAGCTTGATGGTTTTTATTAGCACCACAAGACCTCTCTGTCATCAGAACAAAACTGTATCTTCATGAGGATAAAGGGAGAAAAGTGTAAGCAACCACTCTGCATATTCAGGGAAGGGCCTGCAGCCCATACTCTGTCCTCACCACCAGTCAGGGATGGGTTACAAGGAGGACTGATTTCTGTAGAGAAGGTTGCATGCTTCTAACCTGGAGCAAAAGCTTTAAAAAGAAAATTAAGGGATTGGAAATCCCATGCTTAAGAGTTACAGGAGTCTTTAATGAGGATCTTCAAACAATCTTCCTGACTGTTTACAGAGCTGCATGAAAAAGCCAATTTTAAAGATGAAATCATCATTGGGATATGAAAGAGGCCTGCATTTTGCCAACAGATACAGTTTATTAACACGAGGAGCTTTGTCACACACGTTTAATAACTGCCCCTCACTGGTATGGATGTCAGGAGTTGTCTAGATCATAGATGCTGCCTTTGAAAATGATCAGAAGTTGGGGTGCCTGAGTGGCTCAGTCGGTTAAGTGTCCGACTTCGGCTCAGGTCATGATCTTGCAGTTGGTGAGTTCAAGTCCTCCATCGGATTCTGTGCTGACAGCTCAGAGACTGGATCCTGCTTCAGATTCTATGCCTCCCTCTTTCTTTCTCTGTCCCTCCTCACTCACACTCTGTCTCTTTCTCTCAAAAATAAATAAACACTAAAAATTATCAAAAGCAAAAGGAGCAGGAGACCCTCATGTGTTTGAGCAGCTGACAACTCTTTCACTTGCCAGCCCCATGCTCTGCAGCCCCTGGCTTCCATGCAGTCCCTAGGGTACCTGGTGAGGAGGACGGCCACGTCATGATGGACGGAGTTAAGGTCACTCTTGGGATTGATGCTCTTCTGCCACTTACAGAAGCTGGACAGTGTCTTCTCTGCATGGTGAACTATTTTCAATCCTTGCTAGAGAAAGAAGAGGAAGAGATTGGCGTGGGTGAGTTTACTGTGCTCAGGGCTCATCACAGAAGCCCTCAGAAGCAGCCAAGTGTGACAAGCTCTAGGCAGGCACCTCAGAGATCTGTCAGGCAGGAATCTGGCAGGGGCCAATTTACTCCCTGATCTAAATACCACTACCCTCTTAATTTTTATTAAAAGAATCTGAAGGGCAGAAGTGCAGGACAGAAATTATCACTGAAACAAGTAGCCCTTGAAGAAAAATTAAAACTGCAGTAGCCAAGACTAAAAGCTATTTGAAGTCACATCCCTAGCAGCTCTCTGCTTCCTAAGCCAATACGATTCCAAAGAGGCATTTTTATTTCTAATCCAACAACAAAACAAGATTTTCATCAAAACGCTTCTTCTTTGCATGAGAACCCCTACAACCTGGGGTTACACTTAATGTGTTTCCATTTTGGTCTCACATCTGCGGATGAAGGGCAGAGGGCGACATGATCTCTCCAGGCTTCTGACCAGTTGAAATCATTGGCTATCTGACAGCAATTAGGATGCTGCAGTGGATGCTCCCAGCCACAATTTCAAGGGCTGCTGAGTCATCTATTTGAACCATTGTTGCTACTGAGGATGGGAAGAGAGGGCTTGTTCCAAATTAACTGGCTGAACTCGTCAAATGGAGGGGGAGGGATAATCATCTTCACTTGAATTTCTAAAGGAGACTTTCCCTTGCCCCATTTCTTTGGGGTCTCTATATCAAGCTGCCCCTCCTACAGGATGGATCCTACCTGGAGAATGACTACTTCCATTGTCTACTCTAACCTGAGTCTCTCCTTCTGTCCTCAGTCCAAGAAGTTCAAGGCAATGTCTACACCAGACTATGAACTTGCTTCTCTACTACTCTACATTTTGCTCAGGCCCACACCCAAAGCAAACAGAGCTGAGAGGCTTCAGTTGCCTGTTAAAGGCACTTCCAGGTGCCCCCTACCCACCGCGCATGCTCATTAGCCACCACAGACCACCTGCCTTTCATAAAAACGCAGAAAGATCATCATCAGACATGAAAACCCACTGAACTGCTTAGCATTATGAATTTAAATAGAAGAAACAGACTTCCTTACTTATTAATCCTCACTGTTCTGTCATCCAGTAGAATGATGTATGGTGGAAGAGGAGGAGGAATTATGGGGGCCTAGCTGGGTACAGGGGTCAGCCTCCTGTTCATCTAGTCAACCCTATCAGAAGCCAGGCTCACATCCACCATAAAAAATCAACAAGAAGGGCATAAAGCAGGAATGAAAGGAAAGAAAAAGGAAGGCAAAAGAAAGAAAACGGAAGTAAATTAAAAGGGAGAGAGGAAAGAAAGAAAAGAGAGGAAATATTTCTTGATCACTATGTGATCCATGTGCCAGATACGTTCACATGTATTCTTTCATTTAATTTAATTGCATCTTTTGTCATTATTTCTAAAGAAAGCACTGTTATTTTCATTTTATAAGAGGGAATTAAATTTCAGAGAAGTGAAAAATGAGCTGCAGGTGATTTGAGTCAGATATTGAATCGGAGACTCCAAGAACAAGGGCTCCTGGGTGACCCGTGGTCCCAGTGGGTGGCCAGCCTCATTAGAAGGCTGCCCCATTGCAGCCCCTTCACAAACCAAGGTAGATTATCAGACAAAGCACCAACTATAATTTGATTGCCTTGAGATCTGTTTCCAACCCTTCATTTCTTTGTTTGGTTATGGGCTTTTGTTGTTTTGTGTGAGGGAGGAGGTCTCTGAGTGAATGCTCGTTAATTAAAAAAAAAAAAAAAGACCATTTAGAATGATTAAAAAAAAAAAAAAGAACTACTTAGGCATAAGTCTAACACTACACAGGCAGAATCTGTATCCCGAAAATGACAACATGCGGCTGTCTGATGAAAGAGTGGAGCCTCAATGTAAATTTCATACCTTATACAAATACTGACTCAGAATGGATCACAGACTGAAATGTAAAATGTAAAACAATCAAACCTTTAGAAAAAAATCATAGGAGAAACTCTCAGAGACATGGGGCTAGGCAAGGAGTTCATAGATTTGACACCAAGGACACCATACATAAAAGGGAAAATTGAAAACTTGACATCACCAAAATTAAAACGTTTTTCTGTGAGAGGAAGCTTCGAAGGTAATAAAAAGATGAGCTACAGAATGGAGGGAAATCTTTGTAAGACAAAGGACTTGTACGAAGAAGACATGAAGATCTCTCAAAACTCAACAATAAAGAGATGACAATTAGAAAAAAACCATATAGTTTCATTTCCTGAAGAGGATGTATATGAACAAAAAAACACATGAACAAAAAAAAAAAAAACATGAAAAGATGTTCAATGTCATTAGCCATCAGAGAACTACTAGACACTTCTCCAAAGAGGACATCCAGATGGCCAACAGACATATGAAACGATGCTCAGCATCCCTCCTCATCAGGGAAATACAAATCAAAACCACACTGAGATACCACCTCATGTTGCTCAGAGTGGCTAAAATGAGCAAATCAGAGGACGCTAGATGCTGGCGAGGATGTAGAGAAATGGGCACCCTCCTACACTGTTGGTGGGAATGTAAACTGGTATAGCCCCTCTGGAAAACAGTGTGGAGGTTCCTCAAAACATTAACAGTTTTGAGGAACATAGCTCCCCTATGACCCAGCAATAACACTGCTAGAAATTTACCCAAGGGATACAGGAGTGCTGATGCATAAGGGGCACATGTACCCCAATGTTCATAGCAGCACTCTCAACAATAGCCAAAACATGGAAAGAGCCTAAGTGTCCATCAATGGATGAATGGATCAAGAAGATGTGGTTTATCTATACCATGGAATACTACATGGCAATGAGAAAGGATGAAATCTGGCCATGTGTAGCAACATGGATAGAACTCAAGGGTGTTATGCTGAGCGAAATAAGTCAGGCAGAGAAGGAAGTATAGGAAGTATACTATAGAATACTTCCTATAGAAGTATAGTATAGAAGTATAGGAAGATTAGGTGGAACTTAACGGAGGACTGTGGGGGAGAAGAAGGGGAGAAATGGGGGACAGAGGGAGGGAGGCAAACCATGAGAGACTCTTGAATGTTGAGAACAAACTGAAGCCTGATTGGGGTGGGGGAGAGGGAAAGGGGGGTGATGGGCATGGAGGAGGGCACTTGTGGGGTTGAGCACTGGGTGTTATATGGAAACCAACTTGACAATAAACTATTAAAAAAAATAAAACAGAGCACATTTGTGTAAAAGAAAAAAGAGAGAGAGAGAGAGAGAGAGAACTGCTAGTTAAAAACCACAATGGAGCACCTGGGTGACTCAGTCAGTTAAGCATCTGACTTAGGCTCAGGTCATGATCTCGCAGTTTGTGAGTTCAACCCCCGCATCAGGCTCTGTGCTGACAGCTCAGAGCCTGGAGCCTGCTTCGGATTCTAAGTCTCCCCCTCTCTCTGCCCCTCCCCAAGCTCATGCTCTGTCTCTCTCTGTCTCTCAGTAATAAATAAAGGTAAAAAAAAAAAAACCCACAATGAGATGTTACTACAGGCTTATCAGAATGAATACAATTAAAGACAGTGGTGGTGCCCAATCAGTGGGGAAGATGTGGAGAAGCTGGCCGCAGGGAACACTGCTGGTGAGAGGGCAAGATGGTACAGCCGCTACTGAAGAGAGGTGGGTACGTTCTTTAAAAAACCTAAACAACCGTGCAACCACCACCTGACCCAGCAATTACATTTCTGTACATTTATCCCAGAGAAACAAAGACTTGTGCTCATACAAGATCCTGTAGTAAAATGTTTACAGAACTTCATTCATACTCGAAAAAACTGGAACAACACAAATATCGCTCAATGAGCAACTGGTTAAACAAACTGGTAAATAGCGCAGAACACTACTCAGCGCTGAAATAGAACAAACACTTGAATGCACACAATTTGGATGTATTCTTGAGGGAAATAGTCTGAATGAAAAAAAAATCCAGTCTCAGGAGGTTATGTATTCTTTGATTACATTTATATATTTTTATTACAAATATATTACAATATATTTATATTACAAATGACACAATTATAGAGATAGAGAACAGACTAGTGCTTTCCAGCGGTTAGGTTGGTAGATGGAAGGGAGGTTCAAAAGCATAGCACGAGGGCCCTTTGTAATGAAGCTATTCTGTATTGTGGCAATAGTCACATCCATTTACATGTGTTAAAATTGCATAGAAGTAAATGTGTACACACACACACACACCAATCATTTCTTATAAAACTGATGAAATCTGAATAAGGTAAGGGTTTATATTAATTTCTGGGTTATGATATTATACTAGAGTTATGCAAGATGTTATCACTGGGGGAAGGTAAGTGAAAGATATAAAGGATTTCTCTGTGCTATTTCTTCCAACTACATGTGAATCTGTAATGATTTCAAAACAAAAATATTTAAGAATATCTTAAAAATAATAAATGCTCTGAATAAAGGCTCAAGGGTTGCAATAGAAAATCTTACAATACACTTTTCAGTATGATTCTATGCGGGTTACTTACTAGGTAATTTTATGTGAAATCCCATAGCTTTGAATAAAAGGGAAGCTGTAGTCTTTGAGATGGGTTTTAGTGGGTAGGAAGAGTACACACCCACACCCCACACACTTCACACACCCACGCCTCACACACTTCACACACCCACACAAAGGTTCAATTGAGTTCCCTGTTTAAATAGCCATAAATATAAGAACTTATTAGGGTTTAGGTGACCACACAAACGGAAGCAGAGGGACGCTGTCTCAGAATATTCTCCTCTGGCTCACAAAATGCTTGGTGGGAGTACCCAGCTCAAAATAGGATACCACCAGGGGCACCTGGGTGGCTTAGTCGGTTAAGCGTCCGACTTTCGCTTAGGTCATGATCTCGCGGTTCGTGGGTTCGGGCCGCGTCGGGCTCTGTGCTGACTGCCAGCTCAGAGCCTGGAGCCTGTTTCAGTCTGTGACTCCCTCTCTCTCTGACCCCCCTGCTCGCGCCTCTCTCTCTCTCCTAGAAATAAATAAAACATTAAAAAAAAAAAAAAAAGGATACCACCAGATTGGAAAATCTCGATGTTTGCTTTAATATTGTCCTTTTATATGTTGGGTGGACTCACATTTTGGAAGACTTACATACTCATCCGTGAATGTCTGTTTAAGGAAAAGTGAATGTTTACAAGCCTCCACTCTCCCTGAGCCAAATTCAATGTCAGCAAGGACACATCTTCATTGCCATGGGGAAAGCAGAGTCATTTTCCAGATGTTGAAGCATAAACTCTGTTTCCAGTTTTCCCATCGTTACTAAGAGCTCATTTCCCTGAAGGGCCTTAGGTATTATGCATCCAATCGTCTCACTTCAACAGTGAGGAAACGCAGGCCAGAGAGGGGCAGTACCTTAGCCAAGTCACACAGCAGGTGTTGGCAGACTTGGGCTTGGTCCCAGTGGATGATTATTGCTTATTTCTTCTCTTCCAAGTCACACTCTCACCCCTGAGGAGAAGACAAACACAGGAAGAGACCCTCTATTTCTGAGACCCCCAGCTCCCCATCCTCCTCCTGTTCCCTGACCACTTCCCAGGTTCCTCCCGGGCTCTTCTTCTGTCCTTTTGACACATGCTTATTTCACTCTCAGTCACAGTCAGATTGTGGACATCACCTGTATTCTGGTGACTCTCAAATCTACATCTAATTCCAAACCTCTCTTAGAATGCCAACTCATGCACCCAAATATCTTGATGGACACCTTCTGGATGGCATCACTCAGCATTCCCCAAACCCTCCCCCAGCAATCTCAACCAGCTATTCTTCCTGCTTCCTCGAAGTTGAACCACCATCAACTTAGTGGTCTAATCTTAGAAACATCAGTGTCCACCTGTTGGTTTCCTCCTCCTCCATATCCTGCTTCCCAGTCTGTCCTCAGGTGCTGTTAAATCTCCCCTCCATCTTTATTCCCAACTGCCCTAGCTGAAACTCTAATTGTTTCATGCCTGAGTTCCTGTTTGCATCATCTCTTAACTGTTCTCCCTCTTTCTTCTTTGTTCTTAAATCCATCCTCCATGCTGTTGCCAGGCTGATTGAGTCAAAACCAAAGTCTGCCAATACCATGACCCATGGCTCAAGCCCCTTCAAAGTCTGACCTCCAGGAAGCTCGCCCTTCATCTGCAACCTCACAGTTTATGCTCTGGCAGCATTGAGACTACTGATATTATCTCCAATCCCCCACGACCACCACATGCCATATTCCATGCTCTATTTACCTTGCTTTTTTCAGGCTGTTCCTCTACCTAGAATGCTTCTGTTTTCTCTTACCCCTTCAACCTATTTAATATCCATTCATTCTTTAAGACTCAATTTGAGCATTACCAGGAAGTCTTCCATGATTTCACTTTGGATTAGGTTCCTGCCAGTTTATCTTGCATACATGTGGCTCATAATACTTGCTGTCCTAGGTTAAAATGATCAGATTGTGTGCCTGTTTTCCCCCGTAGTTTCTTCAGAACAAGGAATAAGGCTTATTCCCCTACTTATCTTAGGCACTGCACATAGCCTGGCACACAGCAGGTGTACAGACTAAACTGAGGCTATGAGCCATCACCACCACCCCACCCCCACCAAGGAATGGAGAATAGGTGAAGAATACATCCACAGAGGCAGACAAAAAATGCAGCTCACATGGGTAAGAGGTCTTGTGGTGAATCAGTAAAGAGGAAAGATCTCCTGTGGATTAGAGAAGTGAAAAGTAAGGGGTCAGAAGTGTAAGAAAAAGCAAAAAAGCATCTGTAATAATAATTTTCGTTCCTTTTGGTAAGAACTGCTGGGAGGCAGTTCTACGTGGATCTCTCATATTTCTTCACATCATGTGAGCAAAGGCACCGACAGCTTTTATATCTCCCCAAAGATGTTGTGTAGAATAGATGTGAGTACAGAGAGAAAGTCCCCCTTCAGGGAAGAAGACAGATTTATTTGCCGTCCAGAATAAAAAGGATAGTGGCTCACTCTGCGGCACAAGCCGACAGGTTTGCTCACAACCTCTTTTAAAGGACTGATGTTTCCTTACCGTGGGATTCCTCCCTGTGACAAAACCCACTGTGTGCACGGCATCCACCCAGGCTGTCCCTTTCACCTCCATTGAAGGGACAAGAGGGGCAGCTGCAAACACGAAGCTCCTGCCGCCTGCTGTGCTGGGAGTAATAAACTCCTCTATGTCTGACCCAGAAGACTCATGTCTTCTCCCAGCATCGCATCCAGGAAAGCACGGCAGGATAACTGGTGAGCTCGCAGGGAGAATAAAATCTAAGATCCTTCATGGGGCGCCTGGGTGGCTTAGTCGGTTAAGCATCCGACTTTCACTTAGGTCATGATCTTGCGGTTCGTGGGTTCGAGCCCCGTGTCGGGCTCTGTGCTGACTGCCAGCTCAGAGCCTGGAGCCTGTTTCAGTCTGTGACTCCCTCTCTCTCTGACCCTCCCCTGCTCACGCTGTCTCTCTCTCTCTCCTAGAAATAAATAAAACATTAAAAAAAAAAATCTAAGATCCTTCATAGTTCTCGACAGGAATGAGGAGAACGGAGAAGAGGTGACCATGGAGTCATGAGAACTATGCTGAGGTTGAATCATCTACACACACGGGTCAGCGTGGTTGTTGAGATTTGCTAGCGGCGGGACTACTGGCAGAGGGAGTGAAGAGAGGAAAAGGAGCTCAAAAGTAGATGTCAGCAAAGGGGATTTTCTTCTCACATTCCAATATTCCTACAAAGCAATTCTGGAATAACCTGGGGGTTAGTCATTGATGAGGAAATAAAACATTAGGACCTAAAGTCTCTGCTTGGTTTCTCCCTACTGCTTTTTTTTTTTTTTTAAACAGACAAAACAAGTGCAGAGTTAACTAAGTTGCCAATCATTTGCGGCTGGTACCTTGCCCCTGTGTAGAACTTCCACCTACAGTATGTAGCATTTGACACAAGTTCAGTGATGGGGTCGTCGGGATCCCTTACTACTTTTCTACTAAATGTCATGACTCTTCCAGGAGGTTTCAAGTGAGCACAATTTTTCTGTGCTCCCTCCGCCTCTTACTCTCCAGTCTCATTAGTCCAGGAAACACTCGTTGCGTTTAGTTTCTTGAATGCACTTGATCACAGGAGCCCCAAGACACATAATTAGCTATGCCTCAAAACCCCGAGCCCCAAGCATGCCCAAGATGCAGAAGAACTTCAGGAGGTCATACTGGCTCGCTGAATGTGGCGAGACATAAACGTATTCCATAAAGCATGCTTGCAGTTATTTGTGCTTGTCAACACAAACCCCCATCCGTGTTAATTTTACCCCCAGTTTCCTCTGTAAACAAAAATAGATTTCCCTTTTTGTTCTTTCACTATTTTGTTTTTCTCACCACATTGTCTCAAATGGGTCCCATTCACTCCCCACTTCCTCTTTCCTACTCATCTGAGTACTCAAACTCATGGGACAGGGAGAAGACATTGAGGAAATCAGCAACAGCTCACAGAAACAGCCCCAAATGGGAGAAAGGAAATGAACCTGCAAAATGCAGCTTTTCCTATAAATTGCTCTCTCTCAGTAACTCTCTTTATACTGAAAAAAAATCTTGTACGGATTTCCTTGGGAATTCCTAGGAACAGCTCATGATTCAATGCACAACCTGATTATGTTCAGTCAGCCAGGCTTAAGTTTCTAAGAAAAAAGATGTGGACAGAGAAGAGAAAATAGTACAAAGTTTTACATGAAAACTAAGGAGTAATTCATCCATCAGAGGAAAAGATTCTTGATTGAAAAAGAAGTGATGAATGTATAAATTCTTTGCCAATATTTTTGACATTTATCCCAAAAGAGCTGTGATTATATAGGTTATTACAGACCTAGAGATCTCTTGGGGACAGGGAAAATCACCAGCCTGAATTCCCAAAGCTAACAGGTCTTTAACTCCAGAGTGTCACAAAAGGGGTCCAACAGAAATTCACTCGGAGACCAAGAGGGAAATTCATTCTCTGTGAAAACAGTCACCATCTCCCTGTCTGTCAGCTCTCCCGCTGCTCCTTCAAGCCAACCTGACACACCCTCGGGCTCACCCCCAATGGCACAGTCACTGGGACCCCTCTGGCCTCATCCCAACTCACTCCCATCCCTGTTTTTTCTCTATCCTGTTCTTTTTATTTTTTTAATGTTTTTTTAAAATTTTATTTCTAGGAGAGAGAGAGAGAGACAGCATGAGCAGGGGAGGGTCAGAGAGAGAGGAAGTCACAGACTCTGAAATAGGCTCCAGGCTCTGAGCTGGCAGTCAGCACAGGGCCCGACGCGGGGCTAGAACCCACGAACCGTGAGATCATGACCTAAGCGAAAGTCGGACGCTTAACCGACTAAGCCGCCCAGGCGCCCCTTCTCTATTCTGTTCTTAAAAGACGTCTCAGCTCTTGAATGCTGACAAAAACTGAGGACTGGTGGATGTGGGGGGGAGGAGGGGTGGGCATTGAGGAGGACACTTGTGGGGATGAGCACTGGGTGTTATGTGGAAACTAATTTGACAATAAACTATTTGTAAAAAAAAAAAAAAAAAAAAGACGTCTCAGTTTACGATCCTAATCTTGTCCTTCAAATTTTCTATTTTCCTTCAACAACTCTGCATGGTTTCCTCGTCTGTGAAATGAGCGTAAGAGCAACATAAAGGGTTGTGGTTGGCCTCCGTGGTCATGATGACAGGAAGAAGAATCACAACCAGGATCATTTACTGAGTGGTTTCTGTGAAGAGCCAAAAATTAAGTCCTCCATTAAAAGAAACCTCGGGCTGCACGTAGCCCCAGTCCTAGATAAACTAAACCTAAAACTTAACCAGCTTTTCCGCTTCTGAGCAAATGCCTGCGCTGCGGGAAGCTAACACCTAACCAGCTCTTTCTGCTTCTGTAACAAAGCTTAAGGCTTGCTTTCCTGCCACCGGATTGCCCAAGGGACTAGCCTCAGGGCGGCAGCCACTCCCAAAAGGCCAGCAGCCACCCCCCACCTTGCTGAGGGAAGGGCCTGGAGAGAGAGATGTTAACCTGTTAGTCGCCAAACAAGACTTCAAACTCGCTCTATGATAGGCTGAATTCAAAGGTACCCCAAATATTATAATGGATCCCGCCAAAAACCTGATGGCGGGAACCAATCAAATACGGTAAATGTTCATATTTGAATGTTAACCAATGGCAAACTTGTAACCATGGAAATCTCCTGTTCCTCCCCATGACTTGTTTACTTCTGTCTATAAAAAGGCTGCAAAGGCTTTGTTCAGGGCCTCTTAGCGTCACCGGCAACGAGTGCGCGGAGGCCCAGGTTCGAACCTGCAAATAAACAACCCTTGCCGCTTGGCTTTGACTCTGGTCTCTGGTGGTCTGATTTTGGGGGTCTTCCGATCTCTGGGCATTTCATCTGCAGGCCAGATACTATGCTCACTCATGCAAGAATTAACATGTCTGGTTCTCACAGCAATCCTAGGAAGTAGATATAATTATCTCCATTTTACAGAATGAAGAAATAGAGGTACAAATAACCTACCAAAGGTCATACAGCTGGAAAGGGGAGGGACTCATGATAAATCTGATTCTCTCCTTGATGTCAACTGCCCCCAAGAGTTGGAGGGAGGAGAGTAATCCTATCCTTAACCTCTGACCCAAAAGGGAAATCCGGACGCCATCGAATGAATTGGTCTAAAGTGGAAAGGGCTTGAGGCCAGGTCTGTGTTCAAGTTCTTAAGGGAGAATGAAAAGTTCAAAGGATAGGATTAGGGTCATAAAATGACGAGAGCTTGGTTCTGGGCTCCAGGAAAGCAGGATAGGAATGAGAGCGCATGGGCTCCTATCTGAAGCTACTATGATTTCTTGGCCCACGATGTCTCAGGATGCCTTCCAGCGGATGTTTGAGCACCTCAGTTTCCACTGGTCTGAAATATGACCATCTAGTCTTTGAAGAAGCCGCCTTGGTTGCTCCAAATTTAATATGGTGTCAGATCACTCTAGTTTATTCTCAATGCTATGAAAATCCATAGTGGTTTTTACACAGCAGTGAATGACAAACAAAAACTGCACTTTATATATTTAAGCATAGTGTCTCCTGAACCCACCACAGAAAAGGAAGCCCCCAAAAGGTGTTAGCTGTCAGATGTGATTAGAATAAGAAAGACACAAGTTGTAGAAAGTCTCTATGGAAGACGCCTACCTCAGAGACCCAGTAGTCCCTGACCTGGGAAACAAAAGCAGAGGGAAATGGCAGATAAAATTACATTTCCTTAAGAATAACCTGCAGCCCACTGACAAATACTGGAGGCCGGCAGAGTAAAAGGTACTCCAGCAACTCCCTCCTGTCTTCATGTTAATGCTTTGCTAGAGGGAAAACCACCTTAGCTTGACAATAGCCAGACCCCCAGGATCCTGTGAGTCTTCTTTAGTATATGAGAATCTCACCAGAAACTTCCCCTGGACTTTACCTCCCCCCGCTCCCAAATATATAACCAGGGTATCCACAGGGTCCAGAGCAGCTCTTTCTGCCCAGGCATCCTGTCCCCATGCTTTAATAAAAGCACCTTTTCGCACCAAAGACATCTTCAAGAATTCTTTCTTGGCCATCAGCTCCGGACCCCACGAACCCCACTATCACCCCCAAACCTCATCGGTCCCCACCTCATATCACTATCCACAGAACCCTAGTACCAGCTCTCTAATGCCTTTCTTTCCATTTCATCTCTTAGTTTGGAACCATCCAGAAGCTCCCACAGAATTTGATCCAAATCCCTTTATGTGGGCTCTGTCCCTGACCAGGTTTGTCATAACAGTGGTTGAGCCTCACCTTGGTCCTGACAGCTGATTTCATGTGCTCACTCTTTCCCTTACCTATTACATACCCATAGGGCTAGCTGGTGAGCAACACCAGACCCAGCCTCTGCCTTTAAGTCTTAAATACTAAAGAAAGGAAGAGCATCAATCAAATAGATGTAAAATCACAACTGTGATATGAGCTATAAAGGAGAAATAGATGGCACTGTGAAAGTATATACCTGAATCTTGCTAGGCATGGAGATCAGGGAAGGCTTCCTCAGTGAACTGACCCTTGAGCTGATATCTGAAGGATTAAGGTGTCAACTAAGTGAAGACAGGAAGGAAGACAGTCCAGGCAACAAGACCATTGGCAGGAGAACCATGAGGGGGAAAAAACGCTGCTCTATCCCCAAAGCAGGGGGGGGGGGGATATGGTAAGAGATGAGAGAGGGAATCCTAAAGGTACTGTATGGCTTTAAGCAGGGGTGGGGGGTGGAGAATGGGTGCCAGGGAAGTGGGTATGATTGGATTACCATTTTTCTTAATGTTTATTTATTTTTGAGAGAGAGAGAGAGAGACAACAAGCGGGGAAGGGGCAGAGAGAGAGGAAGACACAGAATCCAAATCAGGCTCCAGGCTCTAAGCTGTCAGCACAGAGCCTGAAGCGGGGCTCAAACACACAAACCATGAGATCATGACCTGAGCTGAAGTAATACACTTAATGTATTGAGCCACCCAGACACCCCAGATTACCATTTTGAGATCATCCTGGCTGCAATGAGAAAATAATATTGAAAGGAATCCAAGCAGACCAAAGTAAACACAGGTGTAGCCCAAGAAAGAGATAACTGTGTCTTGAATTAAAGTAATAGAAATGGAGCAAATCAGACAAAGTTGGCAACCCCTAATGACAGACTGGATATGAAGGGTAGGAGAAGGACATGACATGGATGTCGTCAGGATCCCTGGCTTCCACACCCGGGAGGGTGATGATGTCAGCAGAGAGACAGGGAACAAACCTGTTGCATAGAAGTGAGCAGGTTGTGACTGGCTATTCTCTCTCTCTCTCCTGCCCCGTGCACAGTCCTCTGTCTCTCTCTTTTTTTTTTAACAGCAAGGTTTTTTAGGCTCCCATTTTGGGGTTCATTATCAATGTTCACAGTGATGAGCCCTCATGTGTAAACTGCTAGTGTAAGTGCTCAAGCTACAAACCACACAGGTCCCTCTACCTGGAATGTCCTTCCTCACTGGTTAATTCCTTCTCATCCTCTAAAACCCAGCTTAGCCTTCCCTGTCCAGGGTGCTCTTGAAACGCCCAGAGATCGGAAGACCCCCAAAATCAGACCACCAGAGACCAGAGTCAAAGCCAAGCGGCAAGGGTTGTTTATTTGCAGGTTCGAACCTGGGCCTCCGCGCACTCGTTGCCGGTGACGCTAAGAGGCCCTGAACAAAGCCTTTGCAGCCTTTTTATAGACAGAAGTAAACAAGTCATGGGGAGGAACAGGAGATTTCCATGGTTACAAGTTTGCCATTGGTTAACATTAAAATGTGAACATATACCGCATCTGATTGGTTCCCACCATCAGGTTTTTGGCGGGATCCAATTATAATATTTGGGGTACCTTTGAATTCAGCCTATCATAGAGCGAGTTTGAAGTCTTGTTTGGCGACTAACAGGTTAACATCTCTCTCTCCAGGCCCTTCCCTCAGCAAGGTGGGGGGCATCCGCTGGCCTTTTCAGATTGGCTTCCGCCAAGGTGGGGTGATGGGGTGACAGGGGGAACATGAAGCTAGTCGCTTGGGCAATCCGGTGGCGGGAAAGCAGGCCTTAAGCATTGTTACAGAAGCAGAAAGAGCTGGTTAGGTATTAACTTCCTGTAGCGCAGGCATTTGTTCAGAAGCGGAAAAGCTGGTTAAGTTTTAGGTTTAGTTTACCTAGGACTGGGGCTACGTGCAGCCCGAGGTTTCTCTTAATTTTTGGCTCTTCACTCTTTTACTCTTTCTTATACTCATGACAATCTCAATTTGAAAATTTATTTTGTGCTTTTGTGCATTAGACTCTAAGCTTCTCAGAATCAGGAAATGATACTTATATTTGCATTTGTATCCATATGCAGTTCATACAGTTAACTCTCTTTTGATTCACAGATGGAAAAAAAACGGGATGGAACAACGATGTCACTTCACTTTTGAAGAGTTATCTGCTGGGTGAATGCAAAGTCAGACAGAAACTCAGGTCTCCTTGCTCAGAGGAGGTGGGCCCTTCCAATAGCTCACACTGTACTTTCTGCCTCTGGCTGCTGCCCTGATGTCAGTTAAGGCTGGAATCATTGTTTGTTGTGGTTGGGGCTGCTCATTAGTCAAAGATTTGAAAAATAGCTTGAGCCACTATCTGGGCATCAAGGAAATGAGAATGGCAAATTACAACTCTTCAATGAACCAGCAATTCTACTGTCAAATTATGAACCTTGTATTACTTGGAGATTCTAAAACAGCTTGAATGAAGAAGATACTTGGCAAGTAAAAGGAAGAAAGCCATGGATTTCTTGCAGCAAATCATTTGTGTCTCTGCTCTTGCAAAATGAGGACAGGAAGAAAAACAATGTAATGGCGATGGAGTCAGAGAGCAGCCAATCAAATTCTTTCAAAGGATTCTGTAAGGGTTACTTTTAGGCAACTATGATCAATGGAACCATGAATAAGTTAGAGGGGCCCACAGTTACCCCCAATTCCTTAGGTGAATACAAACAGGCCCATTAGGCAACCCACCTCAAAATACTCATAAGCCCTAGAGGATCAGTGGGTCATTGGTAACCTATCTGGTTACTTACACCAGGACACAGACATCAAAAAAAGAAAATTACATATGTTCCCACACTTCTTCACCTTCCCCCTTAACTACAGCCCCACCCCCCACCCCCCCACGCCCCCCAACACAGCTGCCTTAAGGCACACAGTCTCTCTCTTGCTGTCCTGCCCACTGCTCCCTTGTGGTGTATTCAATAAACTTCTATCTCCTTTGTTCTGCTCAGTGAATTCTTCCACTTCCCGCACCTTAGGCCTCCAGATTATGGGGTCACCCCACATCCAATCAGGAGACCTCCACAGCCTCCAAGTGGCATTGTTTCCTGGGGACAGAGAGATGTGGAGTTGTAAAGGCCTGATCCATCACGGAAGCCACAATTTGAGGTCTGACTAGCACTGCCACAGGGACTGCTTCAGGGAAAGGTTTTTTTCCTTTAGCATTCAGAAGAAACTTCTCTCTCTCTCTCTTTTTTTTTTTTTTTGGTCTGAAAACCCTAAACTTCTACATATTCTGCAGCTAAGCAGGCATATACGCTAGACCATTACACAATAGTGAAATTTTGTCTTCCAAAGTATCAGAGAGTAATTTTTACAAAGTTAAAAATGTAATTCTCATATAAATATATAGTAAGCATGCTAGGAATGTATTTAACTCATTAATAAGAAGATAGACGAGGTGTCCAAGTTGGTTCAAAGGCAGATACAGGAAAAGTGATGCCACTATAGTTGGTGAAACTATAAAGAAAGAATGCTGGAATATGATTGTTAAATTAGATACAAAATCAGTTAATGTTCCAGAGACCCATAAAACCACAACTTTCAGGTTCTCTTCTCTGCTGGACACAAATTGTCTTCACCTCTACCAGACAAAAGCCGTTTGTACTTTACTTTCTTGGTCTTAATCAATAGTAAATAATAATCAAGGTTACATTCTCATAAAATCAGAGAAGTCTTGTTAGATGTTGAAAGAATACATTGCTTTTGTTTTGCTTGAGTTCTAAATAATGGATAAATTTTCATAACAAAAGGTTCAAGCCGAAGGGAAATAATACATCCATCAATATTCAGAGATACCAAAGTATGCCTCGAGTGATTAGGAAAGTGAGGGGTAGTAGGAGAGAGAAAAAGGAAAATGGATAGAAAAAGGAAAACGGATCCAGGCTCCAGAAACTATTGTTTCTTAAATCTTCTAACTGACTGGGGAGGCCAGAAAACAATCAATCCTGCCTTGAGCATTTTGACCTCCGATCTCTCACGGAGGGAGAATTGAATGATGCCATTGTTCACATATTTCAGCCACTGGGTAAGGTCTGTGGATTGCAAAGACATTTCATCAAGTTGGTTGGTTCATTAACTCTTTTCACTTCATTCTTTCATTTATTTGTTAGGTGCTGGGGAGACAGCCAAGAATAAAGAAAGGATTCATATTCTGATGGTGGCTAAGATAAACAAGAAAAGAGTAAACAAAGACACAAAATATTAATGAATTGTGAGAGTAGTATCAGGAAAGGAAGCAAACTTCATTCGGTGATGGAGAAGAGCAAGCAGGGTTGTCTTTGAGTAGGTTGGCCACTGACATTTCTCTAGAGAGAGGCAGCATGTAAACAGAGGTCTGACAGGTCAGAAAGTTCCTGCCATCCATCAGCAGGGCCAAGGAAGGGGTAACCATAAGTGCACAAGCCACGCGGCTGAAGAGGGCCTTGTGTGTTCCAGAACCTATCCGAAGCCCAGGGTGTTCAAGGGTGGGAAACAAGGCAGAGAGTGACATACGGACAGACAAGTGGGTGGAGACGTGGTCATGAAAATCTCTGCAGGATTTAGCAGAAATTTTTTATTTTGTTCTAAAAACAACAAAAAGCTTTTTAACGGTTTTGTGCAGTGGAGCAACCGAAATCTGTATTTAAGATTCTCACCTTAACTGCTACATAGAAAATGGATAATGGAAGGCAAGTCTCAAAATAGGAAGACCATTTGGGAACTCACTGCAATAAGATACAATAAGACCTAAAGCAACATAATGACTGTAGAAAGGATGAACACTGGGTGAATCTGAGATGTATTTTGAAGGTAGCATTGTGAGCCTTGTTGTTGAATGTAGAAGAGAAGAAAGGGAGGATTCAAGACTCCCAGGCCTATGCTAAGGTGCAGTAGCAAAATTTACTCAAATGGGTAACACAGAGGTTGGAGAATGGGGTGAGGGAGAGGCGGGACTGAGATGATCCGGGCAAGGAAGAATCAAGAATTCCATTGTGGACTTACTAAGTTTGCAAGGACTATGACACATCCAGGGTGAGATGTGACTCCAGGAGGCAACTGGATGTGAGTCTGGAGCTCAAGTAAGAGGTCTGGGTTTGAATTATCAATCGAAAGTCTCTGTATGTAGAAGACAAGTACGTCCTGGTAACAGATGACATTTCCAAGGGTAAAAGTGCAGAGAGACAAGAAAGTCCAGAGTAGAAGGACATGCATTAATTATGCAAGAGGTAAATAAACAGTATACAGGGTTCAACATTTCCATGTTGCTCCCAACTTTTATTTTCATGATTTAGTCTTTTTCACTGTGGAGCACTCTAAGCCACTGCTGCAAATCTAAGTTGTGTATTACTAAATGAAATGACTGTCAGGTGATTCCAATGATGTATGTCTCAGAAACATTCTCCATCTCCCACTCGACAGCCCCAAATCCGCAAGAAAATAATACAGAAATATTATTTTCCTTCTCAGTGGGCTTCTAAATACCTTTTGGTGCCCCCTTTCTGGTCTCTTAAAAGCCCTCCTGGAAAAAAAATGTAGGGAGGGTTAGGATGCAGGTCAGAAAAGTGGAGAAGCTATTCCTTACCTCTTCTTCTTCGAGTAGAATGAGCCGAACCACAACAATGTGAATTGCATTACCAATACTTGGATTGTGGAATAACCCAGTGACCTAGAGTCAGAAATGGAAAACCATTAGCTCACATGAGTAGATAATAGATAAAGTCCAGAAGACAGGGAAAATAGCAGTGTGCTGCACTTAAAATAAATGTTATTTTACAGCTTAGGAATTTTGGGGGGAGTGCAACCAAGAGTGAGAGAGGCCCTTGGCCCAATACACATTCTGATACTTAATGGCAACCGATAGCAACCGTTCCACGGTGACTGACTAGCTGTGTGCTAATGGGACTGGTGCCTTTCTTCTCTTTGACCCTTTCCCTGACCCATCGTCTTTCTCTATTATATTATCAGTTCCTGAGGCAAATACCTGTCCGGTCTCCCCAGGACTAACACTCTCTCTAACACTTTCTCAGGGAAGGCAGAAACACCAAGGGTGCAAAAGGGAAGTTTGGAATTGGGGGCGGGGGTCATTAACTTAATTCCAATTCTAATTCTAACTACCTTGAGGAAAGCATGTTCTAATTCTTTGCCTCAGTTTACTTATCTGTGCACTGACATAAATTGGTAGATAAACTCATATTAAAGGATTGAGTCACTTGAGAAATACCTAAGTAGAAAATATATGACAAATTCCTTCCTCACTTAGGCAGGGAGTAGATTCATATATATGTACATATATATCCATATATATGTGTGTGTATATATATGTGTGTGTGTGTGTGTGTGTGTATACGCACACACACACATATACACACACACATATATATGGAAAGAACAAAAAGATCTCTTATTTTAGGACGGTAGAGCGTATCTAATGACACCTGTTCACCAGCTGCCTCTCCCCACCCCACGGTCTGACATACCATGTTCATGATGGTGAGGATATAGGACTCCACATTGTCACTGCCATGATACTCAATCATCTTCGTGTCAGCCACCACCAGCGTCTCCACCCATCGCTCTTTGCTGATGGAACGCTGAGAACGCCCTCTGCTGGGCCAGTGGTTCCTCTCCCACTTTTCTCGCTGTTCTACTGTCTGGGAGGCCGCAGGACTGTCTAAACATGAAGGAGAAGACAGCGGGCTAACTCTGTGTATCTCTCATATATTACTCACTTCCGCTTAGTGTGACTTGTGTTTATGTAGGAATGCTATGTTCTTATATACATGACTGGAATGGAGAAAAAGACCAATTTAAATGATTAGGACCACGATAACTGAAATTTGCATCTTTTTTAAAAGTTTATTTTGAGAGAGATAGAAATCAGCAAGGGAGGGGCACACACACACACACACACACACACACACACACACAGGATCAGAAGCAGGCTCTGTACTGACAGCAGAGAGCCCAGTGTGAGGCTCAGACTCACAAATCAGCCAAGATCATGACCTGAGCCAAAGTGGGCTGCTTAAATGACTGAGCCACCCAGCCACCCAGGCACCCCTGAAATTTGCATCCCATAGAAAGGTTCAAAAGTACTTCTTTGAAATAATTATTACCTATTTCATCAAATAGATACCTCACCATTAAAAAGATGTTATAATAAAAAATAAGAACTTTTTCTTCTTCTCTTCCTCCTCTAAACTTGTCAGGGCCTACTATGTGTAAGGCAGGGCATTAGGTTTTAAAACACCAAGTCGTTTATCCTCATGAAGATTTGAGGGACACATGTCTATCTATGTTTTGCAAATGTGGGAATTAATGTTCAAAATGACTGGTTCACTAATTTCCCCAAAATCACATAGCCCATGAAGTCTGGAAGATCCAGGGTTTTCTATGCCCTAAAATCATGCATGGTTCATATACACCACACTGTCTCCCACAGAGTAAATGTGCATACAACTGGAGACCATGAGAGCTAGAAAAGCTGCATATACTTCAAGAAGGTATAAAGGTAGAGGTGATTACCCTGGTTTGCTATGTAAGCCTTCCTGGTTCCTCAGTTTCACTATCTATGTGAAGTTGGAACATACTGAGTAATATTCACCAAAAAACAAACAAACAAAAATAATAAGTGACATAATTGTAGGTCCAAATAATTTCAGATTCACTTATTGTGAGCTTTACTTGAAAATAATAAAGCTGTACTAGGTATAACTTTTGGAAAATAACCCAGGATTGTGTTAGCCTTGAAGGGAAGTCTTGTTAAGGTTTGTGAACCAGAAGATGGTTGACCTCCCATCTGCCCGAGGTGGAACAACTTTCTATTTTCCTTCACCTACTTTGCACAGATAAGTATGTCTTTCCCAAGAAATCACTAGAGATATTATCAATGGGTTATAACTCTGCATCCTTACTACCCACCTGTCTGTCACCCTCTTTTTGAGGATGGGAACATTTCAAACGATGTTTCCAAATCTCTCTGTGCAAGCCAGGGAGCAGGCCATACTCGAGCACACACGGGGTCTGTGTTCTGGAAGGGGTGTTAGCAGACCAAGCCAAGTAAAAGAATCCTATCAACCCGGTTAGGTGTGATCTCCTTCTCTCAATCCCTCTTATCCTTGCCATGTGGGGCGGGGAATGTTCTCCAAGCTGCAAGGATGCCCAGTGCTCTCCATGACCTTATGTATCTGGGCGACCAGCTATACATGTCTTCACCCAGTGCCCTCACAAAGTCTATGGTACTTGGTACCCCTTCCTCACTTGCTCTTGTAGGCTCATCACCCACCTCCTCAGTGGGGGATCCCCTTGTAGAGGTTTCTGCTGGCACAGAGTGTGCATTGTGCAGCCCAGGCATTAAAGCAGGACCCCCCGTGTCCCAGGCTCCAGCTGTGGACGCTTCTCCTCTCAGCCCCCAGTGTCTACGGTTCGGAGCTGGCAGGAGGCTAGCATGCATAGGAGCTGGTAAGATAAGGGTGATTTCTCTGCTTCTCCCCATCTTTGCTTTTCTTGTGTCTCTGCCTTTACTCCCCCTCTCTTCCACCTGTTATCTCCCCAATAATGAGCAACAGAGTTTAAGGAAGAAAGAAAAAAGATGCCTTTAAAGCCCATCAAGTTATTTTCATTTTTCATTTCATTGTCATTTCATTTCATTTTTCCAGCAAATAGTCCAGTGAGTTCTCAGTAAATGGGCATGTAGGAGGAAATGTGGAAATGAGAGATGCAGGCTGGTAAAGACTTTTTGATTAAATGTATCAATTTAGCATTTTCAACAAGACCTACGCTAAGCACTCGCTAAAGGCCTGTGCCAATGCAAATGTCTTCGGGTTTCAAATAATCCCCAAGGAGAGAGATATCTGTCCTCTTATCGGAAGTGCCAGAGCTTTGCGGGAGTGGTGGTGGTGGGATTCAACCTGAAGCCTGATGGGACCGAGCTGGACGAGAGGACCATATATGCGCAGGCTGACTGTGTTGGGCCCTCATGAAGTCATCCCCGACTAAACAGAAGAAATGCTTGCACTCAAGAACCTCAGACTGTACGAGAAGCCATCATACACACCTATCTTCAAGGCCTGGTCACAAAGCCAGACAGTTCTTTAGGGGCAGGTGAGGTGCCAACAATTCTGGGAAGCCCCCTGACCTTGCCACCCCCAAATATACACATACTTAGTCAGCTCGGGGTGCCGTAACAAAGTATCATGGCCTAAATGACAGAAATGTATCTTCTTCCAGTCCGGGAAGCTGGAAGTCCAAGATCAGACGGCCGGCAAGGTCAGGCTCCAGTGAGAGCTCTCTTCCTGGCTTACAGGTGGTCACCCTCCCACTATCTGCTGAGACGGTTTTTCCTCAGTGTGTGCGTGTGGACAGACCTCTTTCTCAACCCCTTCTTATAAGGCACCAATCATGTTGAATTAGGACCTCACCCTTATGACTTCATTTAACCTTAGTAACCTCCTAAAAGCCCTGTGTCTGAATACAGTCACATAGGGCAGGCGGGGGATTAGGGCTTCAACATGGGAAATTTGGGAAGACACAATTCCATCCATACCCCACACATACGTTATTCAGAGATCCCTCTTCTGGGCAGGCCTCATACCGAGAACTTTCCACACTGCTGTAGTCTCCTGCTCCTCGAGGAGCTGTTCAATTTTTTTCTTTTAAAAAAGGTCTTTAGGGGCGCCTGGGTGGCTTAGTCGGTTAAGCTTCCGACTTTCGCTTGGGTCATGATCTCGCGGTTCGTGGGTTCGAGCCCCGCGTTGGGCTCTGTGCTGACTGCCAGCTCAGAGCCTGGAGCCTGTTTCAGAGTCTGTGATTCCCTCTCTCTCTGACCCTCACCTGCTCACGCTGTCTCTTTCTCCCTCTCTCTCCTAGAAATATAAACATTAAAAAAAAATTAAAAAAAAAAAAACAAAAAAACAAAAGCACTTTATAAAAAAAAAAGTTCTTTAATAAAATGGATAAAAATGAATATTTAAGAATTCTCTTACCTTGAATTGTTTTCTTTATCCACCCTCAAAGAAAATACAAAATTATCAACATCCACACACACAGACACTCAAAACTATAGTGACATTCTCTACACAGGACTACACTAGAGCTTAAATTGTTGAAAAATCAAGACAGTTCTAAGAAGTGATTGCAGGGATGATTTTTTTCTTCAAAAAACAGCTGACAGATAATAAAGCAATTTAGGTAAAATTATTTTCCAAGGTTGTCAAAATGTTCTTTTTTTTTTTTTTTTTTTTGTCAAAAGGTTCCTGAAGTTCACATTTCAACTAAAAGAAGAGAGGCTCTCAACAGAGCCTGACCTTGCTGGCTCTGTCAAGGGCCAGAAGGACATCTCCTTTAGCTTTATAACTGGAGCCTAATACCATGCCTTGCAAACACTGGTACCCAATAAATGTTTGATATATGGGTGAAGGAAAAACTGAAGATGATCAGAAACAATTTATGAATCACAAATACTGAAGACCTGCAAGAGTTATCTACTTCTCTCTATGGGATGACTTGTTTCTTTCTGTTTTTTAAATATAATTTATTGTCATATTGGTTTTTATACAACATGGGATGACTTGTTTCAATTAAAGAATTCTCCACACTGAGCCTGTGAAGTGTTTGTCTGAAGGGGAGAAATCTAGCCAAATGGGCAGTTTATGGCAGGACAGTTTCCAGTCTTGACACAGGACTGACTTTCCCAAACCAGAAGCTAAGGAAGTACAGATATCCACACAGTATCTGCTGAGGAGTGCAGGTCACCTTGTGAGCTAACAGAGTAGAGGGCCTGGAGATCTCTGGGAAACACAAATAATTGACTTCTTTTTCCTTTCCTCAACCCACAAGTTCTTTAGGCAGCTCTTCACAAAGCTCTGTCTCATTTAGAGCTTTTTTCCCCCCTTCATAGTTTATTGTCAAGTTGGTTTCCATATAACACCCAGTGCTTATCCCAACAAGTGCCCTCCTCCATGCTCATCATCCTCCTTCCCCTCTCCCCCACCACCACCGGCCCTCAGTTTGTTCTTAGCATTCAAGAGTCTCTCATGGTTTGCCTCCCTCCCTCTCCCCAACTATTTTCCCCTTCTCCTCCCCATGGTCCTCTGTTAAGTTTCTCCTAATCCACCTATATGTGCAAACATATGGTATCTGTCCTTCTCTGCCTGACTTATTTCGCTCAGCATAACACCCTCAAGTTCCATCCACATTGCTACAAATGGCCAGATTTCATTCTTTCTCATTGCCATGTAGTATTCCACTATAGAGCTTTCTTGGGTAGCAGAGCCCATCTGTCAGACTCAAGGTCACCAGGCCAGCTGCAGGAGTGTATGGACCATGAGCAAGTTGCAGGGAGATGGCTCAAGTCTTCCTAGGGAACAAGGAAAGTGAACACAGAGAGCAGAAGACTCAGGAAATTATAAAGTTTCCTGGACTCTAAGGGATGTTTTTTAGCATGCCAAAAGCTTCTAGCATGGGCAATGAAACCAGCTCTTCCACTGAGGGCCTTGCTCAAGGTTCTGCCTCCTACCCTGACTCAGCACTTCCCTCATCTCAATTCTCTTTTGCTGCCCCCTGCACAGATTTTTCTTAGAGAAGGAGGATTTCTGCCTGGCCTATGAAGGATTACTTACGACTAACTGGAACCTGGCCATTAACTGCACGGACTGGCAGATTTGAGGCTGAGCATCCCCCAAGAAGATCCTCTCAAGTTAATCTTCTCCAGGACATACCCTACAGCTTCTACACTCCCATCTCCCTGCCAGCAGCAGGAGTGACGTTTCTGAAGCACAACGACTCAACAACGACACAGACGCAGCCAGCCACCTGTGACGGGATGCCAAGCAAGAGCATGGTCTGTGATAAACACTTCTTTATTTGGTCATTTACGAGTCAGTTCTCAATAATCATAGGAGATAAGTCTTATTATTGCTATTTTAAAATAAGAAACATGAGATTCAGAGAAGTTATGCAATTTGTTCAAAGTCTTACTGCTCATAAGCAGCAGACCAGCATTTTGGATGAGTTGGTCTGAATCTCATGCAGATTGGTGGTGTGGGGGTAGGGGTTATGTTCTCAGGAAAGCACAATGTGCAGAGTAGAAACGATTAGCTCAAGGCAGTCAACCTAGCAGAGAAGCTGGACCAGGCAGCAGCTGGCCCCAAGCTCCACGTCCCTACTAGTCTCAAGCAATGCTGGAAGGAAATTTGTCTAGAGGAACATCAATAGGTAATACGTGATCTTTTGAAACTGGCTCTCTGGGGACAATGTCTCATTTCTCTTGTATAATCCAGACACATGCTACTTAGAGAAGATGTCTTGGACCCAGAGTTGGTGGCTAGAGAAATGGCACTGGGAAAAAAGAAGAGCATCTGAAGTCTGATAGGACCTAGAAAGCTTCTGTTCAGGCCCACCATTGACAATTGTTCACTCCCCATCTGTATGAGCCTGGCCCGAACCACTTCTGCATTGAGCCTCTTGTAAGTCCCATGGCTTTGGACAGGTATTCTCATCTCTGCCCGCCCCCCCACCTTCCATGTAATGAAGCCAGAAATCAAGATAGAAGACAGGCAACAGAAAGAGTCTGAGTTCCTGATGATTGTGCAGTACCACATCAACACTGGACATTGCATCTCCAAATTTCATTTATGTGAGAGAAAAGTAAAAGTTTATTTTTCAGCTAGAATGGAAGAGGGCTGTTTTGTCTGTTTTGTTCATTCTTCTATCCCCAGCACCTAGACTGTTCTTTGTAGGCAATAGCAATATTTCAAATAAATATATCCTCTTTGGGGTTTTCTGACACACATAAACTTATAATCCTGAAGGATATGAGGACTTAAGCACCCTCTCCATGTTTGTAAGCACTATCTCTTCTTATCCTTAACCCTCCAGGGGTGGGTGGCTTTCCTCTCCAAGTGGCAGAATTTGATTCATCTCCTCAGATCGGTAAGTTGGTTATGGGTAAATAAACAGAGGGTTCTCTTTTAATGCCTCCACTGTATAAATAGCAGGAATGACTGACCACCCCAAATGGCTTCCAGAAATAGCATGTTCAGAAAGGTTACATGCCCACTCGTGTTCTGGAGAAAACAATGGCTGTGAGTCTCCTGTATGGTCTTCTTTACAGATCTGAATGTACCAAGGTTTCATGGAAAGAGAAAGAAAACACTATTCATAGTTGGGAACCTCAATTCTTATGTACTTTTAAATGAAGCAAGAAAATTTTTGGTGATACCTACTGGGCTGACTATCAGTACTCTCCCCAGTCATCAAAGGCTGTGTGTGTCTGTTAGAAAGAAACCTAACAGTCAGTTCCTTTCCCGTTGCTGTCCCTGTAGCCCACACATAACTGCTTGGTATTTCATTTCACCAACTTGATTCCAGGGCATAGATCTAAGCTCTTCTGTACCCCCAGAGTCCCTGAGAAAATGGATATTCTGAGTAATAAATGTTAACTTGGCAAGACAGCAAATAGTCAAGAGCAAAGAAACCTTTGAGCACACTAATCAGAGAGCTATATCACAGAGACCAGAGAAGCCATCTGCCCTATCTTTGAGCAGACACCAAAAGAACAATGCTACCCTGAAGACAACATATTTACATATGGTCATACTGACACACTTATGGGTATATTATATGCATACATACATAATGGGTGTATTTACATACGCTACTTAATGCTTAATTTCACACCAATACAACTTCTTCCATGACAGTTTATTACAAGTATGATATTTATATTCATATAGGTTTATTTATTTGTGGGGCTGGGGTGCTATACAGAGCATTAAACAAAACAAAACAAGAAAAGTGTTCACATTTTAGTGAACCTAATCTGAATTTCATCATTCATTCATTCCAGCTTCTATACTTTTCTCAACATATTTTCTCATCTCCAGCCCCAAGTCCCTAAAGTGGTTGCTAACGACAAATGCACGCACGTCAAAATCGGGCATGTTTTGTTTCCTAAAGGGAATGCTATTCTGGAGGAAGGTTTCCTCTTGCTCCTAAGGGACCAGGGAAACCACAAAGTAACAAGGCATTCCCATTTCAGCTCTCCAATTTCTTGAAAGCTCAGGACAGAAAGAGGAATTTGGGGTAATTTTTTTCTTTTATCCACTTTATTGTGTTTTCTACATTATTTTTATAGTAAGAAAAATAAACTTTAAAAATGTAAAGACCCTTTACTTTGATTTTCTTCACATGTAAGACTTAATAGCAGCATTTTTCTGAGTTCTTTATCCAATTCTCTTGCTAATGTTTGCCCCTTTAACCAAGTAACCAGAAGCTGTTCTCCCCAATCATCTAGAATGCCTCTCTAGCAACAGCAATCACTCAGTAACCTAGGTAATTATTGAGAAATATAAATCTACCCAATTTGTCTATTTATTCATTTTCTGGTTCTCCAAAGAAAGGCAAATCGACTAAGGTGAGGGAAGAATCAAACTTAAGGAGGAAAAAAAGGAATTATTCCCTCTAAGTAAGCAGCCAGCCATTTTTCTATGAAGGCATGTGATGGCAAAGAGCTTTGAAAATGGGAGCCAGCGTTTCGTTATGGAACTAGAGATACATGAGGTATAAAGGGAGACATGGAACTTCCTGGGGCACCAGAAAGAACACTATGGTCCAGGGAAGCCCAGGACAATCCACAGCCCAACAGCCACATGTGAAGCCAGAGCACTTGACATGTGCTGTTTCTGTAAAATACACCTTGGATTTCAAACAGTTAGTATGAAAGAGAGAGAGAGAGAGAGAGAGAGAATGTAAACTATCATATTAACAAGTAATATTATATGTTGAAATAATATTCTGGATATCGTGGGCTAAGAAAATTATTAAAATAAGTTTCACCTGTTTCTTTTCATTTCTTTTTATTCTTGGCTGCTACAAAATTGAGGATGACATATGTGATGTGCCTTAGATTTTTATTGATAGAACTTGGTTAGAGTCCAAGACACTTGGTTATTAATCCAGGGTCTCCTAATTGTTTGTCTAAAGTGTGCCTCACAGAACTGCTTTGTGGAAGGAGTACATTGTAATGTGGGAGGAACATCACGCATGATACTCTCCTCATACTGGGGTCACAGTAAGTGTTATTTTGCTTTCCCCCATCTTAATTTCAACTAAAGCTATGATATTCACGATAGGTCAAAACCTCATTCCTCTTGTCTTCCGTTAAGTTTATTTAGTTTCGCTGACTGGGGAGAGCCATGACTTTTACCAGCCTGGCTGTCTCATCCCTGCATTCACCTTATAAGCTGTCTTTGTTCCTCACGCACTAGAGCACAACGACAAAGAAGCGGCATTCGGAAGCAAGTGATTTTACTTATTCTTTTTTCCATACTTTTTTTTAAGAGAGAGAGAGAGAGAGAGATCAGATAGTTCTGACACTTAGACTTACTCTAAAAAGTGACTTCCTGTCCATTGACAGTGAGCAGATAAACAAATGCAGTGTATACATACAATGGAATGTTATTCAGCACTCTGACACCTGCTACGGCATTAAGGAAACTTGAGGACGTTATGCTAAGTGAAATAAGCAGCCATCAGAGGAATACTGCAGGAATCCCCTTACAAGAGGCACCTAGAGTAGTCAAATTTGTACAGACAATGGAAGAGTGGTTGCCAAGGGCTACCAGTGGACAGAGAGCATGAGGAGCTAATGTCTGATTGATACAGAGCTTCAGTTTGGAAAGATGGAAACGGTTCTGGAGACGGATGGATAGCAGAGATGAGTGCCCAACAAGGTGCACTTTATTTAATATAGATTTTACCATCATTAAAAAATGAAGTAAGAAATATAGGTAACTTCCAAGGTAGATGGTGGATGTTCAAGCCAACACCAATCCACCCAACCTCCTGCACCTTCTATGGCCGCATCAACAAGTCCCAGAATGACCTTTAGGTCCCCAAGGAGACTTCAGCACCAATCACTGTTTCACAATCACTGAAGTTTGCTTATTAAGGCATTAACATTTCAACTAGAACAGCTGCCAAAGTAAGACTTTTCTAAATAAACTTTAACACTTTAATTAGCCAGAAATTCCATTTTCCAACACAAAGGAGGTTTGGTAATAATGTTAAGTTAAAAGTTTTCCTGGAACCTTTCCAGGACTCTTGACTGCAGCCTAGCTGGTCCTGCCTTCCATGACTTTTCCCCCTTGTCATAGGGATGCAATCCACCCATCAATGTAAGACAAGCTGGTCTTGGCTGAACCTTTATGCCCACTTCCGCCCTCTTGAGGCTCTTAGAAATTTCTAGGCAGCTCTTTTTGGCTTAATTTTGTCAACCCGAGATGTATCCTCTGTAGATGGGCTTGCTTTATTGGACTGTGCTTCAAGAATACAATTTTCCCTCTCTAATCTTCCACCTAACTCCTTGTTTGCCCAAGAAGGGGACTCTGTCACATGTCTCCCACATATACCCCTCTCTGAAATGTTGCTTTGGACCTCCCAGCTTTAGCGATCGAAAGTCTGGAATTTTCTCCTCTCAAAAATAGGGTAGTAAGTTCAGTTTGTATACAGGTCTTCCTTGACTTACAATGGGGGTATGTTCCAATGGACCCATCAAAGTTGAAAATATCATTAAGTCAAAAATACATTTAACACACCTAACTTATTGAACTCAGCCTAGCCTACCTTAAATATGCTCAGAATACTTAGACAATCCTACAGTTAGGCCAAATCATCTAACACAACCTATTTTATAATAATACATCGACTCTCTCGTGTAACTGATTGAATACTACACTGAAAGTGAAAACAGCATGGTTGCATGGGGAGAGACGGTTGTGAGTGTGGGTTGTTTCCCCTGGTGATGGCATGGCTGACTGTGACCTGTGGCTCCCCGAGCTTCACTTAGGGGTGACAAAAATGTTCTAAAGTTGACTGTGGTAATGATAGAACCACTCTGGGCACATACTAAAAGCTATTGAATTGTACACCTTAAATAGGTGAATTATATTTATGTGAATTATGTCTCAACAAAACTGAATTTTTTTTTAAAGCCTATCTGAAGAAGATGAAAAAACAAGTTGCAGACTGGAAGAAAATATTTGTAAACCACATATCCAACAAAAGGCTGGTATCAAGAGTATATAAGAATTCTCAAAGCTCAATAGTAATAAAAAATCAAATTAAAAAATGAGCAAAAGAGGGGGTACCTGGGTGGCCCAGTCAGTTAAGTGTATGATTTTGGCTCAGGTCATGATCTCCTGGTTCACAGGTTTGAGCCCCATATCAGGCTCTGTGCTGACAGCTCAGAGACTGGAGCCTCCTCTCTCTCTGCCCCTTCCCCACTTGCTCTCTGTCTCTCTCAAAAATAAACATTAAAATTTTTAAATGAGCAAAAGACAGAAACATACATTTCACTGACGAAGATATACAAATATCAAAAAAGCACATGAAAACATGTGCAACATTACCTATTGGGGAGATGAAAATTAATGAGATAGCCCTACAATGAGATATCACTAGTTATCTATCAGGACTGCTAAAATTAAAGGGGCACCTAGATGGCTCAGTTGGTTAAGCATCCAACTCTTAATCTGAGCTCAGGTCTCCATCTCAGGACTGTGAGTTCAGGCCTGCATTAGGCTATGCCCTGGGCATGAAGCCTACTTGATTTAAAAAAAAAAAAAAGAAAGAAAGAAAGAGAGAGAGAATGCTCAAATTAAAAACAGTGACAGTATAGGGGCGCCTTGGTGGCTCAGTCGGTTAAGCGTCCGACTTTGCTTAGGTCATGATCTCGCGGTTCGTGGGTTGAGCCCCGTCGGGCTCTGTGCTGACTGCCAGCTCAGAGCCTGGAGCCTGTTTCAGAGTCTGTGACTCCCTCTCTCTCTCTGACCCTCCTGCTCACGCTGTCTCTCTCTCTCTCTCTCTCTCTCCTAGAAATAAATAAAAACATTTAAAAAATTTAAAAACAAAAAAACAAAAAAAACAAAAACCAGTGACAGTATCACTATTGTGGTACTGGATGTGGAACAAGTAGATCACTTAAACACAGCTGGTGGGAACATAAAATGGTATAGGCACTCTGGAAAACACTTTGGCAGTTTCTTATAAAACCACATGTAATTATTACATGACACATCAATTGTACTCTTGGGCATTTATCCTAGATAAATAGGAATTTATGTTCACCCAAAAACCAGTACACAATGTTTAGAGCAACATTATTTCTTTTTTAAAAAAATTTTAACGTTTTATTTTTGAGAGAGAGAGAGAAAGAGACAGAGCATGAGCAGAGGAGGGGCAGAGAGAGGGAGACACAGAATCTGAAGCAGGCTCTGGGCTCCAAGATGGTCGGCACAGAGCCCGAACCCACGAACTGCAAGATCATGACCTGTAAAGTCGGATGCTTAACCGACTGAGCCTCCCAGGTGCCCCTTAAAGCAACTTTTTTTTTTTTAATGTTTTATTTATTTCTAGGAGAGAGAGAGAGACAGCGTGAGCAGGGGAGGGCCAGAGAGAGAGTGAGTCACAGACTGAAACAGGCTCCAGGCTCTGAGCTGGCAATCAGCACAGAGCCCGACGCGGGGCTCGAACTCACGAACCGCGAGATCATGACCCAAGCGAAAGTCGGACTCTTAACCGACTAAGCCACCCAGGCGCCCCTAGAGCAACTTTATTTCTAATAACCAATAACTAGACAGAGTCCAACTGTCCTCCTACATGTGAAACATTAAACAAATTAGCATGCATATTTATATATATATATATATGCACATATATATATATATATACACACACACACATATATATACATATATATATATATACTGGAATAATACTCAGCACTGAATGTCTAGGGAATTATGCTGAGTGAAAAAAATCAATCCCAAAAGGTGACATACTGTATCATTCCACGTACAGAAAATTTTCAAATTAGAAAAATTTAGAAAATTTTACAACAGCTTGGTGATTGCCAGAGGTTAGGAATGAGGGATGGGGAGCATGGTGGTGAGGGAGGTGGTATGGTTATGAAAGAGCAACATGAGAGATTCTTTGGGGAAAGAACTACTCAGTATTGTACCAGTGTTGGTAGATGCATGAAACCATACATGTAGTAAAATGAACTAATGTTACACGGAAACACAAATACATAAGTACACGAGTACAAGAAAGTTGGGGAAATCTGCGTAAGATCACTGGGTGATGTCCATGTCAGTACCTTGATTATGATATTACAGACTGTTGTTTTGTAGATGTCACCATTGGGGCAAACTGGGACAAGGGTACAGAGACCTCCTCCTATTGTATCTTACAACTGTAGGTGAAGCTATAATGATCTCAGTAAAGACTTCATTAAAATTACAGCAATTCTTTGAACTCACACAGTAGTAGCAAAAGCAAAAACTAATCTTCAATCTCTCAATTCCTAGTCCAGAGGCAGTGACCCGCCACTACTCCTCTGCCTCAGACAGCCCTTCTGAGCTCCTGATCTGTGCTTCCTGCTGGAGTAGACTTAGCAGCAGGAAGAGCAACCTCTGAGGAATGGTCGTTAGCCTTACAATAGTCAAAACACTGTCTTCTTGTATGAGGTTAGTTCTTCTCTTCTGCACCCACTTCACTGTAGTTATGATGTTCATTTATAACACAGTTAAGTTCATTTGCCACAGTTTGTATTGTATTTTGGTTCCCCCTACATCCTAGTTGATTTTAGTTCTTTATTTTTTTGAAAGTGTGAAACATAACTGTACAAAAAGGCATACCTAGAGAAGAAAGTAAGAGGGTGTTCAGGGTCACATCATCAACAGCATAGGTACAGAAAGAGATCAAAATTTGGGGCCATAAATGCAATCAATCTACCATAAAATAATACATAAATATAAACAAAACAAATATTGTTTGAAAAAATGTAATAAAAAGAGCAATCCACACAAAGCAATCATCCTATATTGTAATCCTAGCCATATGACACTTTCAGTCTCTTAAACTCTCTGAGGCTAAGTCTTCATCTCCGAAAGGGGAATAACATTGTGTGCTTGTCTCTTCCCAGGGTTGTTATAGTACTGCAAGGATGTAACAGGTACGACTATTCTGCCATTCTATGAAAACTCCTGTGTACATATTAGGAATTAGTAACTGATAATACTTCAGAATTCTTCTTCTTAAATATTTGCATTTTAAAAAACCATGCAATTTCTGGAGGCTCACACAGCCTGCTTCTGCTTCTGCTTCTTCACTCAGGTCTACACCCCAAGCATCATCATAAAGAGAACCAGAGAAACTGCATGTAGAAACGATCTTGGTTCTAGTTTCTGTCATCGGAGCATATAGCCAAGGAGCTGAGGCCATAGGCTGGATCCCACCACAAACCATTCCAGGGGTTCACCACACCTCCCTTTTCTAACCCAACTGAAGTCTTCCTCCTACCACCTCGCTTTGAAATAAACATTTATTAAGCATCTACTATGAGCTAGTCACTGTACTAGATGCTGAGAGATATCAGTGTGCAATAATGATGTGGTTCCTGGCCTCGTAGAGCTCGGAATTAAATAGTGAAGACTCGGGGCGCCTGGGTGGCTTAGTTGGTTAAGCGCCCGACTTTCGCTTAGGTCATGATCTCGCGGTTCGTGGGTCGAGCCCCGCGTCGGGCTCTGTGCTGACTGTCAGCTCAGAGCCTGGAGCCTGTTTCAGTCTGTGACTCCCTCTCTCTCTGACCCTCCCCTGCTCACGCTGTCTCTCTCTCTCTCTCTCCAGAAATAAATAAAACATTAAAAAAAAAATTTTTTTAAAAATAAATAAATAGTGAAGACTCACCACAAACAAGAGAAGACAGTGAACTGATCGAAACCAGAGGTTGTGATGTACCAGGAAAGACACAGGTAGGTAGACTGCTGGGTTAAGTGAGGCAGGGGGAAGAATGTATTCCAGCTAGGCTGATCAGCAAAACACATCTCAAGGGAGGGACATCTAAGCTGAGACTTACATGGTGAGAAGCCCATGTGCAGACACAGAGAAAGAATATTCCAGACAAAAAACAGCAAGTTTGAATTCCCATGACCAAAGGGAGTCCAGGGGGGTACTGGAAACTATCATAAAGATTGAAGGGGACACAGTGAATATGAGGCAAGTCGCATAAGAGACCATCCTGAATAGACAGGCAGGGCCAGATGATACTTGGCTTTGAAAGATGACAACTATGAGGTGACTGGGGGGCTCAGTCGGTTAAGCGACTGACTTCGGTTCAGGTCATGATTTCATAGTTAGTGACTTTGAGCCCCTCATCGGGCTCTGTGCCGACAGCTCAGAGCCTGGAGCCTGCTTCAGATTCTGTGTCTCCCTATCTCTCTGCCCCTCCCCCACTCATGCTCTCTCTTTCTCTGTCTCTCAAAAATAAACACTAAAAATTTTTTAAAAAGATGACAACCAAAGAGGCATATTAGAAATGATGTGATCACTTTTGCCTCCTCTCTTGCACTGAAGTATCCAGCAAAAACTTTTGCCATTTTCAAATTTCATATTCTGTCCCCCAAGCTGGCGTTATACCCTCACCTAGAAAATACCCTTCACATCCAAAAGCCCAGCCTTGTGAGTATCTGACTTGTCCTACTCAAATTATTCCCAAAATCCTGAACCTGCCCCCACTTCTAGACTCACCCCACCCTCCCCATTCAAGTTAACATGGAGCTTTCCAAGGCATATGGTTACCGATTTCCGCCAGGGGTGACAACCATGGGTAGCCTGGCCCCATTGTTAGATATCATACAATTTTTACAGCTGACTTCTTGTTTTTGCTTTCTTTTCAATTATTATTTTGAAACACACATGGCATACTTTGGATCCACAAGTGGCTCAGGAAATTCTAAATTAAAATCCATACAGGGCTGCAGCTGGTATAGCCAAGCCTCCAGGACCTGGGGTCCATGCTACACACACAGATTTTGGCGCCCCTCCAAACACACTGCATGGTCCAAGCACCACTCCCCATCATCGCATTCCTGAAAAAATGGAATATGCCGACAGACACACAAGCAACATCCTTCCACAGAAGCAAAATGTGAAACTAATGCCACAAGTGAACATCACCATTGTCCCCCTCGCTGCTCTTTGAGTCCCCCTCTGAAAATGTCTGTAGAGTGAGAATTACAGTATTAGTTATCTTTCCAAACCTGGGTACATTACTGTTTAAGTACAGAGAATACAATGGACCCTGGAGAGATTGGGGGCCCTGAGGATACCAGCAGAACAGAGGTCAGTATCATAATCTTCATCTTGAGCACAGAATGACGTCTATGTGTGAGGAGCTTCAAAATCAAATTAGCACTCCTTCTTAGTAATTCCCAAGGGGCTGTAATTTATTTTTCCCTGCCTTGGTTTCCTCCTCTAAATTGAGAACATATTAGAATTTATCTGATGGAATTGTTACAAGCATTAAATGAGTTGATGCATAAAATACCTATTAAACTAGCTGACACACTGTAAAATGTAATAAATGTTAACTATTACTATTAGTAATTGATCCAACAAATAAAAACTGGCAGAAAACCTGGAGTCACTGTCAGGTAATAGCAAAGGTAGCCTCAGGGCTGTGGATGGTAAGAGCAGGTCTCAACATATTCCCCAAATGCACACAGAAACCCAGAGTTAAGCTTTCAAATGCTCTTCAAAGGTAGGCTTCAAATATAGATAAGAGCATGGGGCGCCTGGGTGGCTCAGTTGGTTGGGCAGCTGAATTCGGCTCAGGTCATCATCTCACTGTTTGTGGGTTCAAGCCCCACGTCGGGCTCTGTGCTGACAGCCAGCTTGGAGCCTGCTTCAGATTCTATGTCTCCATCTCTCTGAGCCTCCCCTGCTCGTGCTATCTCTCTCTCTCAGAAATAAATAAAATGTTAAAAAAAATAAAAATATAGATAAAGGCAAATGGGGATGGAAAAGAACTGCATGGAGAAGGGAAAGCAGGTTGTGAAAATAAAGTTGTGAAATCTTCATCCTTGGTTTAGATTTGCCCCTTGCAGGGAAGGGCGGGGGGGGGTGGGGGGGTGGGGGGGGCGGGTTGTAGCACTAAGCGGAAAGGATTCAGCTGGGTGTGAATGTGAGTGAAGAAGTTACCATAGGTCTCAATGGAGCCAGAGATGGAAAGGAGAGTGGATGAGGCTTGATAAGGTAAAGGACAGAGACAGGGCCAAGTCCAAGGTCAGCGAAGTGGAGGAGAAGTGATGATTATTCATATAATAAACTGGCAGAGATTAACTAGTTTGGCCTCTCAACTCAAACACTATTCCTCTTGAGCCTATTGAGAGTCTCTCTTGTATAAACAGAGGGCCCAGATGAGATAAGCTGATATAATGTCCTCCTGCTGGACGCCAGGGCTTTGGCTCACTCAACCCAACATCTGGCCTCGAGACTGCAGAGCTGCCTGTGGACCACTGGCTGGATCGTGGCCTGGACCCAACAGCAATTCAGGTCATGGCAGAACATGGGGATCTGGCTAGACTTCGTGTAGCTTGGCCTCATTTTAAAATAACTCTGGGACTTCACAGAGATCCGCATCTTGATTTTAAACAAATACTCGTCAAATACCCCAGATTCCACACTGGATTTTTAAATGCGGAAGGCCTGTAATCTGAGGCCTTAACACTCAGAACTGATGTTTCTGAAATGAAGGCGATGCTTCCCATTCAGTTCTTAGAGTTTCATTCATAGCATGCAAAGCAACAAAGGGAAAAATCAGTATTATCAAAAGGGCCAATCAGGGAGCTATAGTTAAACTCCTCAGTGCATAACTATTTTATCAAGATGTATTGTATATGGACATGCCCAGTCAGCAGCAGCAGTGAGCGCTGTTAGCTCACTGCTGACAAAATCAAATTCTAGGGAAGCCAAACAGAACAAAGTAAACAGAAGCCACCAACATATAAAACAATGTCCTTATTAGTTTTTACAAAGAGCTTTTTTGAAAGCACAGATTTAAAGCTAGAACATATTTTTCTTATTAATTCTAAAGTATTTGTGATCTTCAAAGCTACAAAAGGGCATAGGAACCTGGAAGTTGAAAATGGACCCAGTAGGAGACTTTAATTTATAAATGTATGAATAAATTAAACAGTTCAAGTGGTTGATTTGAATATGTATCTGTGTCTGTATCTCCACTTTGACCCCATTAGGGAACTGAAGCTGCAAGTTCCTGGTATGTGCATATGTAAAAGAGACGCATAGCTGTAGTAGGTTGTGTTCATGGACTTTGCTTGCGTGTTACGGTGCTCCTCTATAACAGATGGTTCTTAAATATTACTTCCCAGTTTTCACTCTGAAATAGAAATGTTACTTTAGTCAAAAGTTATGAGTGGCTGAGATACACTGAGAGCAACAGAGTCAAACAAATATGTGTATAAAGATGTGTGTGTGTGTGTGTGTGTGTGTGTGTGTGTGTGTGTGTGTGTATGCAAAATCGTGGGATGTGTTTTTGTTTATCAGTGAAAAAAGAAAGTATCTCTGTCTTAAAGTAAACTACCTGGCTAGGCTAGAAAGTGGGGAAAAGAAAAAGATCAACAAAAGCCAAAACCTGAATGGGAACAGGATGTAGAGGGTTCGATGAAAAGAGAATTCTACTTGCCTTAGTTTTTGAACCTGTACATTTAAGGCTAAAAAGAAGAAATCTGTTAAATGTTGACAGAGTTTGCTCTAATTTCATTACCAAAAATTCTGGGGCATTCATTATTTTCAAATATTACATTAATGCAAAATTAAATTGTGGTTTTGTTTCCACTAAAGTGATAAATTGGCCTTGGGAGTATTCAGTGTGCTCTTAACAACAGGTAGTTCTTTATCCTCTATGTCATTTGTTCAGAGAGTAGAGGTCTTGCTTCTCCCAGGATACTTTTTGTGGTGTATGTTTGACTTTGTATGTCCTTGATTAAAAGAAAAAGAAGAACAGGGGCACCTGGATGCCTCAGTCAGTTGGGCATCGACTCTTGATTTCAGCCCTCACAGTTTCTGAGTTTGATCCCCACATCAGACTCTGTGCTGATGTGTGAAGCTGGGTGAGATTCTCTTTCTCCCTCTCTCTACCCCTCCCCTGCTCACACAAATGCACAGTCTCTCTCTCTCTCTCTCTCTCAATATAAATAAAAACATTTAAAAAATTTTTTAAATAAGAACAGAGAACTGAAAGGGTGGAAGTTCTTTATATTATTCTTGACACATTTATTTCTGAATGTTGGATTACAGTTCTGGTAAACAGGTAATGAGGCAAAGCCCTTTACTGTTGTTCAGTACTTAGGCTTTGGCTTGAATAAGTACCTGCTCTTCTTTGATAGCTCTTTTTAATTGTCTTTTCAAACTACAATCCTAAATTCAGAAAACAAAAGATATTTCCAAAGTATTTTTAAGAGTCAATCGTCTTTGGCATTTACTGTATCACAGGATGCCAACAACCCATTTTTTCACCTTGACCCCAATGTCATATAATCCTCTGGTGGAAAGACAGTTATTTGTATACAATTTATTAAAAATCTGTCCTTTTCTGGAAAACCAGGGTGGTTCAGTCGGTTAAGCATTCAACTATGGCTCAGGTCATGATCTCATGGTTTGTGGGTTTGAGCCCCGCATTGGGCTTTGTGCTGACAGCTCGGAGCCTGAAGCCTGCTTCCGATTCTGTGTCTCCCTCTTTTGCTCTCTGTCTCTGTCTCTCCGTCTCTCTCTCTCTCAAAAAGAAATAAAAATCTTTAAAAATCTGTCTTTTTCTTTCACAAAAATATAATTGAACACATTAATTGATTACTAAGCTTGGGCCACACCTGGAGTGTCATATCTGAGTTAAATCTCATTTCATCTGGTATGACAAGCCCTCCTCAAGCAACAAAGGTTGGGCTTCACATGCAGAATTAGTATGTACAAAACCGTCCTTGGAAACTGGTATGTATCTATTCTGGGGCTTCCAGACTTACAGGCAGTAAGGAGGATCACTTCCTGCCATCTTGAAACTTTAGCAATTTGGGAGGATCTCGAGAAGATTTCAGATGCGGTTGTAGGCACTATGGGTGAGGCCTGTGAGATGAAGTTCTTAATTCTGTTTCTCTAGCTTTGGAATAAATAAGCCTGTAAGAAAGATGAAAACAAACCCTGGGGATGGTGATCCTTAGAATAACGGAAGTTACTGAGATGCCATCCCAATTTATTTTTTTATAAACTCTCCAGACCAAAGCTGCTTGTTTCTCTGGCTTCTATAGCTGCCTAGCTTCTCATGGCTGTGGATTTGCTGGTCATACAAGAATAATCGTTTGTGTTGTGTACACCGGTCCTCTGTAAATGAACCAGGCAGAGGCCACAAACCACAATGAGACCAGTCTTTTCTTGTGATCAAAAATAATCTTAGGAGACTGTTTAAGACCACACAGAGGACTATTAATAAAACTTGGAAGAAAAGAAAGAAGATTACTGGGTAATCTTTGTTATCATGCAGGAAGTTGTCTAACAAGCCCACCCAAGGTTCATCTGACTCTCCAGGCTCAGGGATGTAACTCTATTTGACTTACTATTTACCACAGATGAGGACCTAGGCATTTTACAACTCTATAAAGATAGATGTTAATTTGTAGAGAACTTACAAGCTATAAATGCTTTTTGTCCAGTAGATAAGATAACCCAAAGGTTATAGTTTTATTGGCCCACGGAGGAAATGAACTAGTTATGTATCTAAATTAGTAATGTCATTGCAGTTTCTTCTCAAAGGAAGTGTTCTTTTTGTTTTCCCTTCACTGGCTGCATACAGGTTAGTTTTTCATGTCATGTCATGACATCAGCTTTGTCTTTTCCTGATCCCCTCATTACCGTGGCAATTTAAACCTAGCACTTGGTCGCAAGAATTTTCATCAGAACTGTGCTTTTTTTTTTTATTAGCTGAAAATTATATTTTTGATAAGAACCAGGAAACACAGTTGAGTCACAAACAAAATAAATTTAAAATAATTTACTTGCAAAGATGTATCATCACCACAGTCATCAATCTCTTAAACTCTATCCCTCTAAAATTCCCCCTCAAACCTCCTCTCCCAACCCAAGCCCACGTGCTTCAGATTCTCCTCCACTTTCATGGTCCTTTTGCTTCTCCATTATGAATGCCTCCAAAAACTAGTCTAATAAGACTAAGCCCTACTCAGAGGACACAGGAGAGTCACTGAGCTTGCCACACAGGTCCTTATGCTTTTGGTTTAGGGAGGGGAACATCTAGGGGACATGCACACCATTTCAATTTTGATTCCGCCACAGAGTTAAGAAAAAAAAAAAAACAATTTTATGGACTTAAAGGCTGGAAAGTCAGGTGTACGTAGAAAGTGATTAAGAGGGAAATTCTGCATTCTTTGGCTCAGTTGTGTGGTGTCACAGAAGACAGGTGCTGTTGGCCCGGGAAGAGTGTCCTCTGCCCTGGCATCAGGGGGTTTGCATGGCTTCTATTTCTTTGCTGAAGGTTCATCAGATGAGCCATGAAGAGAAAGAAAGAAGCACTCATGTTATAAGCCACAGAGTCCAGTCAACAGGTTAAAAACTGAGGCTCGTGCAGGCAATATTTTTAAACAGATAAGATAAAAGTTGCACCCCTCCCTTGGTAAAAGGCACCATTTTGCCCATTTTTTTTTCAGACAGAAATGCTCAGTCTTTTCAAGTAAACTTCCTTGTGTACATGCCAACTTCAGCTAGTTTCATGAAGGCAACTCAGAGCAGACTCTTCGTATTCTTGGCCAGTAGAATAGTTAAGTGCATTGAAGAAAAGGAAACAATGAACTAATAATGGTCCTGAACTAATAATAATAGCCTGGCACCAGATCTTATTAGAAGTGCTTGCATATATTAAGTAATCTACACAATAACTCCGTGATGTACATACAACTATTACCCCCCTTTTAGAGATGACATAGTTCCTTAACAGATGTCACAGAGATAGTAAGTGACACAGCAGGGATTTAAACATAGGCAATTTGGCTCTTAACCCTTGCACTGTCTCATAAATACTCTCCTCCCTCACTGACTACCCTGTACCAAGGAAAAGACTCTTGGATGCTGTGAATAATGTAATGGTCCTAATCTTAATATGTTCCTCATTATACAGGCATTCCTCAACCTACCCGATTTGTCTATTTAATAAATCACTATGAAATTAAAATTATACATAAGCCAAAATTCACAAATGAGAGTTTAACAATTCCTCCATTCCACTTGGGTTTTCATTCTTAGAAAGGTAGGTGGGGTGAGGAGGTGGATGAAGAAGATAGAGGAGTAAGCTGTGAAAATGTGTAAAACAGGAGCCATGAAAAGGAAACAGATTGATGCTAAGGAAATGCAAAATGGAGGTGTAAAAGAAGGCTCTAAAGTTAACCAAGAGGGATTTGTTTTTATGACAGGTTTAAAAAGAGGTGAAGAGAAAAACAGACACTCTTGAATGGTCTGGATTGAATGAAAAGTGATGTAACCTTTGTGGACCACAATTTGGCAGTATCGCTAACATTTTCAAATATCTTTACCCTTTGACCTAGCAATTCCATTTCTAGAAACTGAGCTACAAAATAGCTGCACATGTGATTAGCTTGCTCATCTGACCAAAGAGTGATAAGACAAACAGGTGGCACGGCTGTCTGAGAAGAATCAAGTAATTACATTGACTTCATAGCACTAGTAACTTCTAAGAGTCTGAAGGGGGTTCCCCATGCAAAGCAACATCTAAAATCCCTTCACACCAAATATCTTATCCATAGAACAAATGCTCCTCAACTCCTAGACACTGGCTTTGGTCATCTTTATTCACGGGAACTTAAATTAACTTAGGAGTAACAGGCAGCAATTTTACTAGTTCTCTTAAAAGCAAAGAAGTTACTATGCGAGATGAATGTAATTTTTTAAGTCTTTTGACCAAAACCCAATAAAAATTTAAAAACCTGCTAAACAATTATTGAAGGATAGAACCTAAAGAGAAATATTTGGGGAGTAGGGGAGGAGAAGAAAAGTCAAACCATTCATTTATATCTAATTTAAATTTTAAAATGCTACCTTTTGGTGTATTTATTTTACAAAAAAAAATTTGTATAATGTTATCCATCTGTGTCCACAACCTCCACTCCAAAATTTTTATTAAAAATTTTTGCCAAACATTCCACAAGAAAATACACTGCTTGTAAAAACATCCAAACAAATATCCACATTAGAAGTTATCCAGAGACTTCTAAAATTGTGAGCAACTCTTATCCAGTTGGATAGTGGGAATAAAATAAATTCTTCAGTGAGAATAAAAGAGATTTCTGGCATCAACATACCAAGCTTCTTAAACAGGCTCTTAATGTTCCCCTCACCCTCCAAAATATGATTGCCAATTCCAGAAAGTAGCTTTATGTTCCAATTCCAGCCTAAGTATTTTTTCCAGATTCAGGAGTAAGCATTCCCAGTTCTTTCACCCTTCTTGTCATAAATGGGTCATGGAGATTCAGACTTTGACAGCAACCATGGACAAAAAGATGCTCAGCAGAATTCTCAGTGATCTAAGGAAAACCAGAACCAAGGATATGATCTGTGTTTCCATCACTAGGCACTTGATGGCTCAGGGAAATGTCTCATGAGTCAGACTGAGGGCAGCTGAGGTGAGCGGAAACAATACCAGCTGGACTTAGAAAAGAATGCTAAATTGCCCATTGAAGGAAAAAATGCATGTTCCCTGTTATATGTGTTATTCCATGTGCAGTCTGGCATCCTAGTCCTAGAATCTCAGGTGACAAACGGTGAATGGAAAGCAAACGGAACCCCCATACACTGAATTGGTACAAGCATTTTATGAAGCTGCCAATAACAACTGAAGTTGAACATGTGCATGCTGTATGACCCAGAAATCCCACTCTGGGTATCCCAAACACACACACACACACACACACACACATACACACAAACCCTTAATGTGCACAATACCATTCACTCGATGGACTTCTCTACAGCAAAAATAATCTCTAACCACAGGCAATATTATGGCTGAATCTCACCAATATAATGTTGAGGGAGAAAAACCAGGTTCAAAAGACTGTATACTGAGTTATTGAATTTTATGAAGTACCAAGAAAGCAAAAGCAATCTATTCTGGTAGAAGTCAGGGTGGAACAAAGGCACGGGAAGGCGTCTAGAGGGTTGGTCATGTTCTGTTCTTGATCTGGGTGTTAGTTACATGGGTGTGCTCAATTTTTGAAAACTACAAGCTGCGTGCCTTTATTTGATACCTTTTTTAAGTTGAATGGATGAAAGAGTTAAAGAAAAACCATATCCAATTGATTGGAATAGTGTCCAGATCAGAAAGCAGGATACAACATAACAGGGATCTTTGCCTTTTCTTTTCTAGACAATTCCAACATCGCTGCAGCTAAAGATTCCATGACCTCCCAGTGTGGAAGCGGTTCCTTTTCCCTAAACCTGGATTTCTATGTGCACAAATGTTAGGTGTTGGTAATTTAAAGGCTTCAAGACTGGTAGTAAAAGAGAAGTGGCCAGGACAGAAGATGTTGCTGAGATAGCAAAGCAAACACTCAACCCGACCATTCGTGTCAATGCCAAAGTAAATATTTTAATTCCGCATCCTGAGTTGGATTTATCTCAGCTTTATCGGGTCTATTCCAAGGCCTCCCCCTTCACCACCTGCGTTTTCCTTTGTTTATTTTCAAGCAGAAATCTTTGAGAGGGAAACTCAGCCGCTCAGCCAGCCATCTCACTAAAGTAGACGGCCCTTGTTGCAATAGTCCTCGGAGCCTCCAAAGGCCCAGGCCCGGTTCTGTGGTGCCTGCTCACAGCGATCTGAAGCTGAGATTTCTCTACACAGACAAGCAGCAGGATCAGTACCTGCAGGCTTCTTTTTATTCTGATGGTAGTGTGACAAGATTTCCCCTCATCCCGGCTTCAATAAAACTTTCCCTTAGAACTTGAGATTAAAGCATTCCTTCGGTCATAGTATTTCCCGTGCAAGAGTATAAAAGTGTGGTCTGACCAATGCTGCAACCACATTTCCATCAGACTTAGAAGATATGCTTTTAGGGGCGCCTGGGTGGCTTAGTTGGTTAGGCGTCTGACTTTCGCTTAGGTCATGATCTCGCAGTTTGTGGGTTCGAGCCCCGCGTCGGGCTCTGTGCTGACTGCCAGCTCAGAGCCTGGAGCCTGTTTCAGTCTGTGACTCCCTCTCTCTCTGACCCTCCCCTTCTCACACTGTCTCTCTCTCTCTCTCCTAGAAATAAATAAAAATTTTAAAAAAAAGAAGATATGCTTTTATATCTGAATCTAATGAAATGCTCTTATCACCAAAGCAGCAATATGGTCCATCACAAATATTTGCTATTAGAATATAGCAAAGCAGGGGGCCCCTGGGTGGCTCAGTCAGTTAAGCGTCTGACTCTTGATTTCAGCTCAGGTCATGATCTCATGGTTCATAAAACTGAACCCTGCATCAGGCTCTGTGCTGGGTATCAACCCTCCTTGAGACATCTCTCTCCCCCCACCCCCGTTTGTGCTCTCTCTCTCTCAAATAAAAAAAAAGAATATAGCAGAGCAGGGTATAGATCATTACACTGGACAAATAGTAAAGCTACTGCTACTACTAAGCCTGTATAGTGTATTTGTGTGCTGAGTAACAACGATGCTGGTTAGCAGCTACACTATTCTTAGACTTTTCCAAGTGTTTTACATATATTGACAAATTTTAATGCTCGGAAATGCTGGAGGAGGTAGAAATTTCTGCTATCCCCATTTTGCAGATAAAGAATGAACGAGGCCCAGAGATTAAGTAATCTGTGCAAAGCCACAGAGCAGGGTAGGTGTGGAGCTGGGTTCGAGTGTAAGCAGCCTTGCTGCCTCTCCTTAGAAGGCTGAATCTTCCTGTGGTTTTTCTTAGACCAAATATCAAACTAAGCTTGATTCCTTTAGTGCATTTTTCCTCTGCACATATGAGGACTAGCTAGGAGTACAGAAAGAGTGTCGAGTATAGATGGAGAACTACTCTACAGACAGGCCAGGAGGGATTTAGAAGCATGAGTCAGAGGCAGGCGACTGAGGAATCACTGAAGTCAGAACGATAGTCCAGACAGTGACCACCAAGGTCTGACTGAACTGGAAGAGCAAACTGGTCTAGACCCGGGGCAGGACAGGGCTGTGAGCAGAGGGGGAGTTCCCAACAGGCAGCTGCAGGAGCAAGAAGGGAAGGCGAGCAGAGCATGGAAGCCAGAGAGAAGCCAGAGAGAAACCAGGAAGAGCATAATCATAATCCCAGTTCGTATATAGGCTTTGGAAGGTAAACTCCATTCATCCTTATATTCGCTGTCTATAAACTACTCTCTTAGTCTCCCTTTTGTAAAAAAGGAAAAACACAATAAAAGACACAATCCCATCTCTTTCTAGTTGCTAACATTTTATCTGTGCTTTTACTCCAATGTTCTCACTAAGGTCTTATCAGTCTTCCTTTCACTTGAACTTCCTGTCCACCTGTTCCTGCCTCTCTGCCTCCAAAGTGCATAGAGCTGTCCTACTTCACAGCAACGCAGCATTGGCTTCGTCATCTGACATATCTCTCTCTTTCCCTAACAGGATAGGAGAGACAAGAGTGCTAATCTTAATTTTTTTTTAATGTTTTATTTATTTCTGAGAGAGAGAGCGTGAGCCGGAGAGGATGAGAGAGAGGGGGAGACACAGAATCTGAAACAGGCTCTAGGCTCTGAGCTGGCTGTCAGCACAGAGCCCGACACGGGGCTCAAACCCACAAACTGTGAGATCATCACCTGAGCCGAAGTCGGATGCTTAACCTACGGAGCCATCCAGGTACCCCAAGAGTGCTAATCTTAAATCAGAGCTGGATTCAAGTGCTGCCCACATCAATTACAACCTGGGTGACACTGGCCAAGTTGCTTATCGTCATTGCTCTTGAATTTTCTCCTCTAGAAACTGGGAGATAAAAACAGCACAGGGCAGAGCATGTGTGTACCCACAAATCCGGGACAAGGCAGACGTAGTCAGAGCTCACCAAATGTTTCATGTGCCTTTCTACATTTCCCAACCTCCCTTGCAGTCGGGTTGGGCTAATAGCCTGTGCACAGAGGGGACATGCATTTTCAGCTGCCATCAGAGCCAGTGTGCCACCTCCTTCCCTGTCTCTCCCTCTACAGCACTTTGGAGACCTCATGCTTCAGGTGGTAATGATGGAAGATGCAGGAAATCTGCCTGCCCCCTTACGATGTCATTTAAGAGAGAAGATACATTTACTGGGTAAGCTAGTACTTTGGTGGTGACTTGTGGCTGGGCTCAGTGTTATCCTCCTGACTGCCCCAGGGGCACGGCAAAAGGTGGTACTGGAGGGAGTCGTGCACTTGACTCTGACTCTCTTCTCTGCTATAAACCAGTGTGACTGTGGGCAAGTGCATCACTTCTCTGGGCTTCAGTATTCTTTTCTAAATGGAGATTCTTAAAATACAGTTCTGGAAATTTAACCCTTTTCAAAACATAAAGCCCTTGCTACAAAGCAATCTGATCTAGAGACCCAAAGTAGAAAATAAAAAAAATGTAGGGGCTCCTGGGTGGCTCAGTCAGGTAAGCATCTGACTTCAGCTCAGGTCATGATCTTATGGTTTGTAGGTTTGAGCCCCGTGTCAGGCTCTGTGCTGACAGCCCAGAGCCTGGATCCTGCTTCAGATTCTGTATCTCCCTCTCTCTCTCTGCCCCTCTCCTGTTTGTGTTCTGTCTCTCTCTCTCTCTCTCTCAAAAATAAAGTTTTTAAAACTTTAAAAAATATAACAAGGAAATGGAAAAGGGTAAAGATGCTCTAAATTGACTGAGAGGGAAGAAGAGGGGAGCAGGGACCCCACATAGTTAACTGTTCCCCTTGATCCCTGAGAACTGAAGCCAACATAATTCCCTTGATTTCTTTATGCTAAATGATACTGGAAACAGACATATTTTCTTGTTCTTATTAAAACAATTCTGAGACCAAGCAAGAATATACTAGCTGCATGTTCTGGACATTCCTGTTTCTGGAACATAACTAAGACTATGAATCTCCTACACAGCATAGTTATCAACTCTCAGCTTGCTTATGTGAGCTGATAAGAAGCTCACCTTGTTGAGCCCACCAATCCAAAGCTGGTACGTCATAAAATCTTCCTACTCCCAACCATTTCCTCCCTTATAAGACCTGCCTGAATATCACCCACCCGAGGCCTGAAAATGCTCTCAGTGCCCTGTCCTGACTTCCCCACCGGGAGACCCCACTGAGCCCTCCTTTACTGCAGCATGACTAACCAAGCCAGCCACGCCAGCAAGGTGTTTCTGGTCAGCTTTGAGGGGTGAATGATCGGCACCCCTGAAACAGACCTCAATATGATTTGGCAGAAATGCTAATTTTTAAAGGCCCCTGAGTTAAACGATATTTAAAGTCCTAGTAACTTTCACATTTTGCTTTCAGCTCCAAGTCTGATCCCCTCCGAGTGCTTTCTCCAGGCCCGTCTGGCTCTCCCGACAGTTTTTCTCAATCTGATTATATAAGACCAAACATTAAGAGGAGGCATTTGGCACCAGAGCCCACCCTTCCTTCCCTGCCTTATCCTCTCATCCAGCCCTAAAGAGTAAGATTTTGCATTACCCAGAACACACCCCACTCCTATAATAGCAAACTCCAGAGCTCAAAACTCTGAAATATTTAAAGCTCTCGTGTGTATAGCTTGCCAAGCTAGAGGAGGGAGGATGGGGGGCTCAGATGACTCTACTGAGAGTAGATCACATGGACCAAAACACAGAATCAGGACTGGACACCTTTTAGAACTCTGTGGGAGTTCTAAAATAGGCATGGGAGCTGCAACTGAGAATGACCTTGCCAGGCCAATGAGGAGGCTCCCACCGTGTGAAGTTTCAGTCACAGCTATAACTCAGCTTCAAGATGCCCTGGGAATGTCTCAAAGTTTACTCACTCCCAGGACCAGCAGTGGCAGCATCCCCTCTAAATGCAAATGCAAATTCTTGGGCTCCACTCAAGGCCTACTGAATCAGAAACTCAAGACAGGCACCCAGAAGTTTGTTTTAACAACAAGGGATTCTGGTGTGCACGCAACTTCAAGAACCACTGCTATCTTAGAAAACACATCCCGAACTCTTTCATTCAGAGCTGAGGAAACAAAATAGAGGCCTAGAGAGGCTGAGTCACTTGGTCCAGATCACATAGCTTATTAGTGCCAGGGCCAGGCCAATAAGCCAGGTCTTCTGTGTCCTGATCTAGGTCACCTTCCACTACTCGGCTGAAGCAATAACACCAGGCAGACACGGTGTACACAATAGTCACCAAAAGAGTCTATAAGCAAGGGGCTTAAGACAGCAATCTGGTCAGAAGGAGTGTCCGGGGGAATAATGTGGGCACTCCTTCATTGGACAAGTACATTGATTTCCCTCACACGACATGCTTGTGTAAGGAAGTCTGGGCAGAGGACTGCCGATGTGGACTCCTAAAGAAATTCAGCAGCTGTGCTCCAAGTCTCTGGTGAGGTGACCACCAGAAGCCATCAATTTGTCTTCAGTACCATACTAAAAAATCATCTTTCCACTTTTTTGGCACTCTCCACTTTGCACTCTGAAGCCACATGAATTCATCCTTCAAAAGGGTTCAGAAATCTGCTTATCCAAATGGTACTTCCTTGACTTGATCCTCACCAGCTGCTCTCTGGCTCCTCCTGGTTCCAGGGGAAGGTCCTGGCTCTCACCCAGTCAGCTGGCCACCCCCCGCAGAGACTTCCACAGAGATGCCTCTCTTCTCTCACCTCTCCGGGAGGGGCGAGTTTCTGCCTGAGGAACAGGGCTATGAAATGAGGAAGCAAGACAGATTTGGGCTGGGGACCACGAATCAAGGTTTCCCTGGTCCTGTAAATCGGGTCAAGGTCAGGTCCAGCCTGGAGGTCTGGCCTGGGAAGACAGGGACGCATACATGTCCCCACATTGCCAAATGATTTAGCAGTTAATCCAAGAGCAGCTATTCAGGCTTGTGCTTCTGTTCTTTCTCCTTGGAGGCATTTCACAGTCTTGCATCCATTCTCCAGAGGAGCAGTTTCCTGACTATAAGCATCTCTGCTTTGACGAGAACACAAACCCAAAGCAAATCAAACATTTGCTTTACAGATCATCCTGGGGTCTGTTTCCTGGGTGTTTCCACTTTCCAGATATTCCAAGGACTTGGATCATCAGAGATACTGCAGTGATAGTTCAGGGTTTACTACAGGGGCTCTTGGCTTTCTCCAGGCTCCTTCCCTTATTATCCCTCTGGCCACACGAAACTTTGCTCAATTCTTCAAACAAGACAAGCTGTCTATGCTCAAGGCCTTCATGCATCCTGTTCCCAGAACATGCGTTTTCCTGAACCCCTTCTCCCCCTACAGGCCACCACATCATTCCCTGGCCCCCTGTTGCTTTGTGCTGCTAATTCCATTTCCGGTATGTACTGGTTTGCATTTAATTTGGTTTATTTTTCACATTTATCTGTTTCTTTATCAGTCTTCCTATGAAACAGCGGGCTCCCTGTGGGCCTGCTGCCTGTTCTGAGCACACTCTAGCCTCTGCATCCAGGATGCAGGCACTCAATCAATACACATCTGTGGACTGAGTGAAAGCTCTGAGATTGCAGCCCTGTATTTTCTAAAGAACAAATACATTTAACAAAAATTGGCCCAAACACCTGGCGTGTCTGGGAAATGCTCAGGTGGCAGCTAAGTGAGACTTGGACACCCTGGCCCTTCCCAGGGCAGCCCGCAGTCCCCTTCTCCTCCCCCGAAGGAGGCCCCATCTTTCTGTATGCCGCCGGATTCCCTGGGACTGGAGGAAGTTGCTGCACTTGGGATGTTTACTGAAATAATACATTTCAGCTGAAAAGCCACAGGCTAAAGAGAAGGAAGGGGGGAGGAGCAGAGGCCAGGGAAAAGGAGCCCATGAGGAGAGCTTGGGAGCGGGGCCAGCTTTCCCGGGAACTGCCTGCCGCAGGGTGAGGCACTCGCGCTCCGGGCCTCTGTGGCACAATCAGCCACAGGCTGTGAGGTAAGCAGAGTGGGCTCCCATTGCCCACAATCTCCAGCTCTTCCCCTGTCCCTCCACAGAGTCGTGACCATTAGACTCGCAAGCCTTTGCCTGGTGGCCCTCACATCCCCTCGGTGCAGACTCTGATCGCCAGCACCTGATGGGATCAGCCGTCCCTGGATCCTCCCTGCCCAAGCCATTTGCTCTTTAAACCTTACTTCTTCTTGCTGAGGGTAGAGCAGCGCCCATGCTAGCCAGGGTTCAGACCATCACAGGCTCTTTCACAAACCCCAGGCTGGCAAAGGCCACCTAACCCGTGGAGTAGAGGAAAGGCCAACTAGAACAGAGATCAAGAGAAAGCATTTCTAGAATCAGACGACTATCCAGGAATGTCAGGTATGCCTGAATGACCTCTCAGTTGTGATGATCTCATTCATAAAGTATCCCATTACAAAGTAACATGTATCACATGTATGTGTGTGCCGTTGCATATACATGGGCATGCACATGTGCGTACATATCTGTATATATGCACATGTGTATGGGTGCATAGGAAAACTGATGCACATGAAATAGGACATGTGAATATTAGCCCTGGGTGTTGAAGAGTATACTGATACTTTATATTCTTATATGAAGTTTCCAAATGTTGTATTATGCAGACATTACTCACACAATCAGAAAAAGTTTAAGAGGAAAATGATTTCCAGCCCACTAAGTGCATGGGCATATATGAGATCCAATGGGATCATGCTCTGAAATACTCTGAAGAGTCAGAGGCACTGCCCAATGAACATCTGGGATTGTGGCAACTGGCAGGCCAGGCAGATGCCACTTGTTAGCCAGTGGCAAGATCTCCCCAATTTCCTTCTGAATGAAAGGAAGCAATCTTGGCAGTTGTGAGATCCTTAACACCTAGTTTCAGAACTAGAACAAGAAGCTTCTCTCTCTCTCTCTCCCTGTGTGTGTGTGTTTGTGTTATAAATCACTGGTACAGAATGTGTAGATTTTCAAATAGCACTTATTAAATCCTCAACATTTTAAAAATGCATAATTAAGGGGACGTCTATAGGCAAATGTTCAACTCTAAACTCTAAGGAAAAGTCAGAGAGTAGCAGTTTCCTTTCCTGCATGCTGGTGCTCTTAACAATGTCCTTTACCACCTATACAGGGTTAGGAAAAAACTCTTCCAGGATTGTATGAATCTTTCTAGGTGAAATGGGATTATACACAGTTTATATCAATAGTTGCAAAAACAGCATATTGGTGACATTGTATCAAGAGTTCATAAGGCCACAAGATGGCGATATTATGTTAGTAAAGTCTTTTAGATGAAAGGGTGTGTGTGTGTGTGTGTGTGTGTGTGTGTGTGTGTGTGTGTGTGTGTGTGTGTGTGTGTGTGTATCAATGCCTGTCTGGTAAGAGTTGATCTTTTTTGGAAGGGGTGGGTGGACAGAAAAGTGGGAGGTAGGAATGACCACAGAACCTGTCTTTTCCTCCATCTCCTTCCCTATGTCTCCTGCTCATGTACTTGCTTCTACACATGGTTACAATACAGTTTAAATGCACATTTTAACTTTTTGTATAAAATTTTGATTCATTATCTTAATCTCTAAGGGGACAGATTAAAAATATATAATTTCATTATTTTTCACTAAAAGGAAAATATACTACAATCAGTCAGTGGTCTTCCAGAGGCCAATTCACACCACTGATCTACAGGAAGCAAGTGTCAAAGGACAGAAAGGTCTCTCTCCCACCTACTTACACAGCGGGGTTTGTTTCACTGGGAGCCTCCACTTCATATAGTGTTTTCCACATTGGTACAGTATCGTTAACTCCATTGATGTGTTTTAACAAATTCCTAACTGTGGCCATGAAACATAGGCAATTCTTTGCACCGTCCTTTAACTTTACTCATTTAGGATAAGCTACTTATTTTCCTGAAGCTCTAGCAATAGAGGCCCTCTGCCCTAGCACAGACTGTGGAAGGGTGGAGAATAACAGCAAGCAGCTCAGGAGTCAGGCAGATCTGGATCAAATCCCGGCTCTGGCTCTACATTTCCTACTTGGAAGATCTCTGACCTGCCTTGGTTTTCTCACTTGTAAACAGGGATATTAAAAATGGCCTCCGTGTTATTGTGACGATGAGATACACGATATTTACGAGACATTTCATTCACTATCACACATACAATGGCAAGTTATTTTTTTCATCAGTTATGAATTATAAATTCGCTTCCCCTCTGCTTGTTATCTTTCTTTCCTCTACTGTACAGTGTGTCTTGAAACAACAGGAACTCCTGCTGCCTGGTCATGCAATCCTGACCTTCACCCAGATACGCTGACAGATCCAGAATTGACGCTGGCTAGACAGGCAGCACCAGTGATTGGAATAAGATGATCTGTCCCAGCAGAAGCTGTCCAGTGGAAAGATGCCAGAAGTCTGCAGATAGCTTGTGATTTTGACCAAGAAATGTGAAGACTATTCTGATTTAGGAGCAAGACTATGAATTATTCCAAATACACAAGATTTATAGGTTACATAAGAGTTCAAAACTACTCATCCTCATTGTCAATATCAGACAGTGTTCTTCCATAGAGAGGTCAAAAGGCAAGGTCATATGTTTCAACTCGGACCCTCGCTGGTAGTGGCCACAGCAGCAGCTGGATTGAGAAGTGCCCTGGGGCTGGCTCCAGGCAGAGCCTGATCGGGCGCTGTGACTGGCTGGCGGTGTCTGCCCTGACATCAGGAGTCAGAAATAGCAACACACATCCTCACCATCTCCCTTCTCATTCAAAATCCCATTGTGAATCATGAAGGAAGTACCCGAAAAATAAATAGGTGAATATTGATCAGATACCACGATGGGAAAGACCTTTGTTAGCATAAATGAAATAAAAGAAACTGCAAAGAAAACCAAACACCTCAACAAAAATGTAAAATATAGGAGCATCAAAAATATTAAAAATAAAAACATTTTTTCTTAACTACGACAAAGGCATTACAGATTTATTTATGTTTTTTATGAATTATTGAGAAACATACTAATCATCCAATTGAAAAATGACAAGTGGCATTTCACAGAGAGATGTCTTCGTAAGGAGGAATTTTAATTGACTCAAAAGCTTAGGTTACCAATGCGCATATTCATATTCAAAGAAATAATAGAAGAATGCATAAGATAACATTATGCCCATATAATCAGAGAAGACAGTAATATACTCAGTGCTGGTAAGAATATAAGTGGAAACTTTTATATGTTGCTTTTAGAAATATAAATTGCCTTTTAGAAAATACTTGGAAATGCTTCTAGTAATTCATTTATAGGAATCTAATCTAATATTTTTGTTTTGTTTTTAATTTTTTAAATGTTTTTATTTATTTCTGAGAGAGAGACAGTGTGAGCAGGGGAGGGTCAGAGAGAGAGGGAGACACAGAATCTGAAACAGGCTCCAGGCTCTGAGCTAGCTGTCAGCACAGAGTCCGACGTGGGGCTTGAACTCACAAACCATGAGATCATGACCTGAGCTGAAGTCGGATGCTTAACCGACTGAGCCACCTAGGGGCCCCTTATCTGATATTTTTGAATGTGAGCAAAATTTGCAGCATAAGAATAATAATCATACAGAGTTATAACAAAAAAAGTTTTAAAAATTGAAATGGCCAAATAAAATTTGATCTATGCAACAGAATGGTTCCAACCAATCCTTAAAATTGTTCTGAAATAGTTTTTAATAACTTGAAAAAGATTTGTGACTACTATTACTAACATAACATGACTAACATAATGAAAGGATTTTGCCCTCCTAACTGTATGTTTCATTATATGTTACACTGTATTGTGCTTTTACAATATTAAATTATATCATCATGTCTTATATGTCATATCATAGGAAATAAATAAAATCCTCATAAATAGTGGCTATTTTGGTTGTATGATATGAGTAATTTTTATTTTCTTCATTGATATTTTTCTGTTTTCTGAGTAAAAATAATATATGTTCATTATTTCTTTTAATCAGGAAAAATCTTGAATCTAATTTGATTAAAACTGTCCATAAAGTTTTTTTTTTCAAGCAAACTAACTGTGATAATAGTCCTGGAACATGGTGCTCCAGAAAGCAAGTTCTATACTCACACAGACCTTTGTCATTTTTAATAATATGAGTGTGGGCAAGTCACTTTAGCTCCCTAAGCCTCGATTTTCTTGCCTGTGAAATGGGGATAATAATAGTACCTACTCATAAGACAGCTGTGAGTCCAGTAAGGGACATTCTCAAGGGGTCAGCATTACACCCGGCCCATAGGACGTACTTAATCCTGATTGCTAGCTGCTCTGAGGGGAACAGAGGAGTGTCAACCAGGGAAAGGCGCTACGACATCCCTGCTTCCTTACATTCCAAATAAATGTCGACATGATCATGCTTTGTGCAAGTCCAGGCAGCCTTGTGGTTGGCCAAAAGAACCCCTGTGGGCTGGAGTTTCCTAAGAATCATCACCGATGCCATCTCCTAAGCCGTCATTCCACAATGCAGCCAAGGAGACTCGGTGAGACACAGCTGCTACCAGCCCCCACCGCAGAGGCCAGCACTTACTGAGCCCTTCATCCTCTCCGATTCATACAGAAACACAGCCAAGCAAGGACCACGTGCAGTTTCCTGATGAAGACGGTGAGGCTCAGAGAACTTCAGAAACTCGTCTGTCATGGTGCTGCTCTGTGTCAAGATTCACACCGGCCTGGACTCTCTCTCACACACACACACACACACACACACACACACACACACTCAGCTCTTGGCGTCAGGATGCCTCCGGAGGATGGCTGCGCAGCTCGGGGGGGCATGGCACCGAGCAGTGGCCAAGCCATCAGAGGGAGTGGTGAGGCCCTGGTCCCCCCCTTTCTGTCCTCCCCACCCCACACCCCAGTAACCAAGTCCCTCTGTCTCTCTAGTGAGTGGCCATCTGTCTCACTCCTGGTGCTCTGGAATGAAAGCTGCCCCCTTAGACAAAGTGGGACTCCTCAGGCTCTCCCTGAACCGCTCAAAGTGTTTCCGGGTCAGCAGGGACACCACAACCCTTTAGAGCCAGTCCTGAGGAAGGACAGAGACACAAAGCCTGAGAGAGGACAGCAACGTGGGCAGGAAAACCGCAGCTGACCAGGAAGAACTTACAGCTTCCCTTGACCTCAACCAGCTTGAGACATCGTCACCATGTATTCATGAAAAACAATCACAAATTTTAAAAACTGTAACAACAGCAGCTAATGTGTATCACACGTTCAATTTAATGCACAATTTGTGTAGCTTTTTGTATTCCTTGCAACAGCCCTATCCCCTGAGAGTCATTTTTATGAGCCCAGTTTCCAGATGGTGATTCACCAATAAAGTATGTAGGCTCATGTTGAGGGTGGGTGAGGAAGCGGGGCGCTCACTGCTCTGAAGGATGAAAATCCCTAGGGGCCTGATAAGGCAGGCTAAGCAGACAGGGAGACACTGCTTTGGAAGAAAGGATCAGCCAGGGACGGGGTCAGGGCTGGAGAGCGGCGCTGGGCCCGGCTGGGGCTACCTTGACCCATGAGGGTTTGGAGCACTTGGCCCGCAATTTCTAGACCAGCATGTCTGATTTCCACGAGGACATACCTGCTAACAGGAATCGTGATGATTCCTGCTAAGATCTCAGGTCTCTGTTGGGTTCTCTTGACTTTTAACGGACCTGAGACCTAATAAAGAGTTTTTTAATAACAATAATAAATTTGAAATAACAACTGCTGGCATGCATTAAGCATTTAAAACACTGTACATGAGGGGTGCCAGGGTGGCTTAGTCGGTTAAGCGACCGACTTTCACTTAGGTCATGATCTCGCAGTTCGTCGGTTCGAGCCCCGCGTCGGGCTCTTTGCTGACTGCCAGCTCAGAGCCTGGAGCCTGTTTCAGAGTCTGCGTCTCCCTCTCTCTCTGACCCTCCCTTGCTCACGCTGTCTCTCTCTCCTAGAAATAAATAAAAATATTTCAAAAAAAGAAAATAAAAAAAAATAAAACACTGTACATGTTTTAGCTCTTTTAATGCCCCCAACAAAACCCTTAATGGTGAAAAACCTGAGGCACAGAGAGGTTAAGTAATTTGCCCCGGGTCTTCTTTTTGCAACAGATAAATAAATGAACTAGTGATGAATGGCTGCACTCATAGTCTAGATCAGTGGCTCCCAAAGCTTTATTCTGAATCAGAATTGTCTGGAGGGCCAGTTAAGACAGATACTGGGACTCATTCCCAGAGTTTCCGAGGATTTGAATTTCTCACCAGTTCCTGGGTGATGTTGATGCTGTTGGTCCAGGGACCACACTTTGAGAACCAATGGTCTAAATGAAAGAGTCAGTAATTATTATGAAGGACCACAACAGTACATGTTTTATGCTTTATGGATCAAAGGCAAAATTGAGGATATTAGTAAGTACTCATATAACCATTTTAAATGTAATCATTTAAAAACACAGAATCCATTCTTAGCTCCCAGGCCACAAAACAGACGGCAGGGGAATTTATTTGCCTTGTTGTCTAGACTCTAGACTAATTTCTGGTCTTGGTCCGTGCATTCCCCCCACCCCACACCTGTTTTCCTGTTTTGCATGAGTCCCCAGCTGCCTGATGGCTGAGTCAGAAAAGGACACTTCACCTTCAAGCTGCAGAGAGTCTGACCAATGTCCAGCACAGGCCACAGAGTGGCAGGAATTGTGATAACAATGCCCTGAAGGAACAAAACAAAAAACCTCCTCTGCAGCTGGCCCCCAACCTCTGACTCTCACGGGCATCCTGGTCACTATGGATTTGGAATGTCCCACGCGGATGTCTGGAAACTGATCATTTCTTTGATTTTTCCAGGGCCCAATACCATTAAAAGTTCTCTATTTAGTGTTGTTTTCTTTGGGAGTAGAGGATTCTTATGGCTTTTTGAAAACAGTAAGGATGATAATAAAAACATCCAAATCAGTGTCATCTGCTATGCAATTCTTGGGGCCCTTGAGTAGCTCAGTCTGTTAAGCATCAGACTTCAGCTCAGGTCATGATCTCGTTGTTCATGAGTTCAAGCCCCATGCTGGGCTCTGTGCTGACAGCTCAGAGCCTGGAGCCTGCTTCAGATTCTATGTCTCCCTCTCTCTCTGCCCCTCCCCCACTCGCGCTCTGTCTCTGTCTTTCAAAAATAAATAAATATTTTAAAAGGTGAGGGTTTCCCGTTAAAAAAAAAAAGTATGAATTCTTTACACAGTTTGGAGAACTCCAAAGCGGAAGATCCTGTATCAAGGTTATTCTGTATGTATCAGGAGTATCCATCAGAGGGTTTCAGGTTCTGAAATTTTGTGTTCAGAGGCTTTCCATTTTTCAAACATCCGCCTTTTCCCTAGTGATTAAAAGCAGGGAAGAAGCCACAGGCCTCCTGCAAAGAACAACCTCTCCATCTGCCCCCAGGGTGGTCACAAAATGAGTGGTTTTCCAGCGATGACCCTGAGTGGCCGTTGCACAACTACGGGAGACCGAGTCATTCCAGCCACAGAACCCCTGACTCAGCGCCGGTCTCTGCGCCGGATCTGCTGGGAGTAACGAGCTAAGCATCACGGCTTTTCAGGCCTGGAGGCTTCTGCAAAGTGGTTAAACGCAGCCTCGAAGGTCTCGGGCGGGGCCTACACAGGCCGGCGGCACCTTCGCCACAGCAGAGTCCGCAGGAAAGTGCGAACGCCGTGACCACACCCAGTCCTGCTCCGCCGCACAGAACTAGAAGCTGGCGCCACAACCAGGTGGCGATGGGCGCCACTCCACTGCCTGGGGGAAAAGATGAATATAGGGGAAAGGAAGGAAAACCAAAATAAGATAAAAACAGAGAGGGAGCCAAACCATAAGAGACTCAACTGTACAGAACAAGCTGAGGGTTGCAGGAGGGGAGGAGAGTGGGGGATGGGCGTTAAGAAGGGCGCTCGTTGGGGCTTAGTCGGTTAAGTGTCCGACTTTCGCTTGGGTTCGTGGGTTCGAGCCCCGCGTCGGGCTCTGTGCTGACTGCCAGCTCAGAGCCTGGAGCCTGTTTCAGTCTGTGACTCCCTCTCTCTCTGACCCTCCCCTGCTCACGCTGTCTCTCTCTCTCTCTCCTAGAAATAAATAAAACATTAAAAAAAAAAAAAAAAAAAGAAGGGCGCTCGTTGGCATGAACGCTGGGTGTTCTATGAAAGGGATGAATCACCGTCTTCTCCTCCTGAAATCAATACTACATTATATGTTGGCTGATTTTAATGTAAAATAAATAGAAGTAAAATTTTTAAAAAACGGAGATTGAGGGAACGACTGCAAAGGAGAGTGTATTAATCACTGCAGTCGAGCACCCACACTCGCTGCTGTTAGCCAGAAGCCCGCAGATCTCGTCCCTGGTGTTTTGCGATCGATCACACATGGGCACCTGATGCTGGCAAGTGGAGAGCCGCAGCGGAAAGATCCCGGCACCATCAGTGGAACAAGACTCTGCGGGACTATCTTGCAAGGTGGTGACTGCCAGATGTGGGCCATTCTTCTTCCGCGGTCAGAATCCATGATTCGTTATTCAAAACCCTTGGAGGGGCGCCTGGGTAGCTCAGTCCGTTGCAGTCCACTGAGCGCCCGACTTCAGCTCGTGTTATGATCTCATGGGTTTGAGCCCCACATCGGGCTTTGCACTGATAACGGGGAGCCTGCTTCAGATTCTCTGTCTCTCTCTCTGCCCCTGCCTCGCTTGCATTCTCTCTCTCTCTCTCTCTCGCTCTCTTAAGTCATTAAAAAAAGACTTAAAAAAAATCCTTTGGGGCTAGATATCCTGGAAGTCAAAATTTTTGCAATTATAAAAGTGACTTGGAAAGTAGAATGGTGGTTAGTTGGGGGAGCGAAAGAGGAGGTAGCTGTTTAATGGGTGTAGAGTTTCCCTTTCGCAAGATGAAAAGTTGCGGAGACTGATTGCACAACGATGTGAATGTACATAACACTACTGGATTGTACACTTAAAGAGGGTTCAGATGGTAAATTTTATGTTACATGTATTTTACCACTCCTTTTTTTTTTTTAAGTAACTTAGGTCATACATTCTGTATCACTGAACATCTCTGCAGGGTCTAGGGTAGTACCCTGAAATCAAATATGTGGATAACCTCTACAACAAATTGTACATCTACTCTCATTAAGATAAATACAAATTATAAGCAGCTTCACATCAATTCGGGTTGCATTTTGCCACCAAATGAGGTCGCTAAACACTGAAATAACTTTTGGCTTTCAGCGTTCTCCGGAATTTGGACTTGCACCTCAGGAACTGTGAGGTTCCTGTGAGAGACTTCAGCTCTCACTGATTCTACTCTACCCATCTTGGTGTGAAATGTTCATTAGTCACTGTTTACAGATGAGAAAATAGAAATAAGAAGTAACACGAGTAGGAAAATGGTCACCTGCCCAATGGCCAGCCAGCAAGGGAATCCTAAGGAAGTCCGTTGAAATGTGAAGAAAGAATCCCAGAGAACTCACCCCAACATGGGTATTAGTGGAAGGTGCATGAGATGGAGCCATTTGAGGGTTCTCATAATGGCCTCTCCCCCGGGAAGGCCATGACTGCTCTCACCATGCCGTGATTCATGCCATCCTCTGAGCCAAAATCCTGAGCAGGATAAACTACTGCTCTGTCCCCAGGGACTGTCCTTTGATCTTTTGTTACTCAAGTACAGAATCTCTCCCATCAGTGGGCTTTTGTCTCCCCATCTCCTCAACGCTAATAGTGTGCTTTCAGTTGGGACTATTCCCCAGATACAGAAGGTGTGCAACTGAAAAGCGTCTTTGAGTCTCCATCGGGCACATCTCCAGCATATTCCCGACAGAAACAAGACCAAAAGGGATCTGAAGCTTGACAGAACTAGGAAGATCAAAGCTTTGGCACTCCTCTCTCATTGTCCGAGGCCGGCTGCCCTGTCCTTTGGTGAGGAGCGGTTCCTAGCTACAGATCTATCAGTCTGTCTTCCTCCCAGACCCACGTTCACAGCTGCCTGTCTTCACACCGACGTTAGCACCCTGGGACAGCCACCGCGGGTCCGAGGCCACGCCATGGTGCTGAGCTGGCCGGGGAAGCACGGGGCCATCCGCAGTACCTCAGCACTTGCTGATCCCACCAGGAGAAAGGTCTGGAGTTCCGGGGGGGCTGAGTCCAGCTAAATGTTTCCTGAGGAGATAGAGTGAGGGAGAAGTGGCCTCATAGAAAATGAAGCCCTTTCTCTAAAGATTCAGGGGCAGGGATTCCCTCAGAAATGTAGCTGTGGTGCTGTCGCGGACACTATTCTTAGCACAACCTCTCAGCAAGGGAAAGCCTTTTTTCTAAAGGGCCTGCACTCTCCCTCAGTTAAACAAGGAACTCCTCGTCTAAGTGAGTACATTGGGCTTTCAACATGGTATAGTTAATGAGAATGGAAAGGACTTCCATAAAATCCTGAGTCATCACAGCTGAGCAAGCTGTCTGCCTCCCAGAGCCAACAGTGTGCGATGTGTGCATTTAAACACATGTACATAAACACACATGTACACCCCACATGCATAAACACATGTGTACATATCCTACATAAGCACACACCTCACAAAAACACATGTGTACAGGGGCGTCTGGGTAGCTCAGTCCATTAAGCGTCCAACTTCGGCTCAGGTCATGATCTCACAGTTCGTGGGTTCAAGCCCCACATCGGGCTCTGTGCTGACAGCTCAGAGCCTGGAGCCTGCTTCAGATTCTGTGTCTCCTTCTCTTTCTGACTCCCCCCCACCCCCACTCTCCTGCTCACATTGTCTCTCTCTTTCTCAGAAATAAATAAAACATTAAATATTTTTTTTAAGTAAAAGTGTAGATTTAGAAAGCAGCCAACTCAGAATATGTTTTGAATGGTCTCTTATTAGAAAAATGTTTCATTTAGATTTTAAAACGAGATATAATTCACATAACATCTATTCTTTTAAGGTATAAAATTCAGGGGCGCCTGGGTGCTCAGTTGGTTAAGCGTCTGACTTCAGCTCTGGTCATGATCTCACGGTTCGTGGATTCGAGCCCCACATCGGGCTCTGTGCTGACAGCCAGCTCAGAGCCTGGAGCCTGCTTCGGGTTCTGTATCTCCCTCTCTGATTCTCCCCTGCTCACGCTGTCTCTCTCTCTCTCTCAGAAATAAATTTTAAAAACACACATGTACACACCACACACATAAACATGCATGTACATATACTACATAATCACGCACACCACATAAATACACACCACATACACACAAATACATATCCCACTCAGGCGAAACTTAGCTAACACATGAAGTCCTGAATCTAGAATAACAATCCCACTGTATTTGACACACTCAAATATATGTGGAGCCCTTTTAATTACGCAACACATTTCAAGAGAAATTGTGTGTATGTGAGAGAGAGAGAGACAGAGAGGAAGAGAGAGAGAGAGAGAGAGAGAGAGAGAGAGAGAGAGAGAGAGAGAGAGAGAGAGAGAAAGAGAAGGAACCTGCATGAATAAGTCCTCTAATCTTGCTGAAACACTGTATGTTCACCTCTCTTTGAGATGTCAGGAACCTTGAGTCCAAATTCAGTTTCTGGATTGAAACAGACACTTCTTTTAGTCTGATGCTCCAACTCCTGCTGGCAGGTCAGACCTATCCACTAACTTGGGCGCTGACGCTTCGTGGCCTCAGCCTCACAGCCCCTGAACTGGCTGCCCCAGCGAGTGCGTCTGAGCTGCCATAACAAAGTACCACAGGCTGAGTAACTTACACAACAGAATTTATTTCCTCACAATTCTGAAGGCTAGAAGTCCAAGATCGAGGCGTTAGCAGCCTGCTTTCTTTCTGAGGTCTTTTTCCTTGGCTTGGAGATGGTTGCCTTCTCCTGTGTCTTCACATGGTCTCCCCTGTGTGTGTCTGTGTCCAAATTTCCTTCTTCTAAGAACACCCATCACATTGGATTAGGGCTCAGTTTCAATGACTGTATTTTAATTTAATTCCTCTTTAAAGATCCTATCTCCAAGTATAGTCACATTCTGAGGTACCAAGGAAAGGAACTTCAACATAGGGAATTTGAGGGGATACAATATAATCCCTAACAGGCACCATTCCTCAAATGCTAGATGTTCTGTAGAAATGATCTTGGGGAAAATGGCTCCCTAAGTATTTATATCCAGTCTATGGCTTCTCTCAGATAGACCTTACCCAACCTTCTGATCATATTGGGCTCTTCTTCTATACACGCACAGCATTTGCCACCATGCCCAAATGTACTATTTTTACAATTTTTGTTAAATTCTCCTCCTACGATCTTTTAAATCCATGAGGGCATGGTCCAACTTGGCATGTTCAGAGCTGTGTAACTTAGTATCTGGCCCAAAGAAAGCACCAAATTAAAATTTCCTGAAGGAAGGAAGGTCAACCAATGACACACAACCTAATGTAACTCAAATTCTGGAACTTTCTAATCTTTGGCTTATTGGCCCAGAAAGCACCCTAGGGATCCACTTCTCTGCCTTTAGCGAAGTAGATTTAGAGCATAAAATGTATTCATAATTTCCTCAAATATTTGATTTCAAGTCTAACAAGTAAACTTCCTTCCCCACAGAGAAACAATTCCATGGTTAGTTATGAGACTTCCAGCTGCTGCACAGAAAACCAGAACTATGTGGGGGTAGGAATGCTTGTTTCCCCAAATACCAACACTCATCAAGCTGTGGGACAAATCCATGGTTAACATTAACTGCTGCCCAATGACTCAGAGCACTTTTGGAATGCTTACCCCCTAGGCCTGGTAAGATCAGTGTCTGCTCACACCTGCAGGCCGCCGCCACAAGGGCACATTGTTCACTTGTTCAATGGACAAACATTTATCAACAAACAACTATTAGGCATCAGACACTGCGCTTGACATTTAGAACTACAAGTATCTTTGGTACTTCGGATATAAAGACGAGTCTAGTTGTGGAAAGAGAATACAAGTCCAATGGGACGATCACTAATGCAGCTACAATTCATTCACTGATTTACTCACTCATTCACTCAACATTTACTAGGTGCTCACTGTGGCAGGCTCTGTCCTGGGCAGCGGGGACTTAGCAGAGAACAAAAGTGAGGAAGTGTTTGCCCTCACGGAGCATTCATTCTAGTTGGGGGAAGACAGGCAATTAACTGATACTTAGATAAAGAACATCAGGTGGGGGCACCTGGGTTGCTCAGCTGGTTGAGTGTCCGACTTCGGCTCAGGTCATGATCTCATGGTTCGTGGGTTTGAGCCCCGCATCGGGCTCCGTGCTGACTGCTAGCTCAGAGCCTGGAGCGTGTTTCGGATTCTGTGTCTCCCTCTCTCTCTGCCCCTCCCCTGCTCACGCTGTCTCTCTGTCTCTCAAAAATAAATAAAAACAAAACAAAACAAAAAAGGACATCAGGTCATGACAGGTGCTGTGAAAAGACAGAAAGCAGGATAAATAGTTTACAAAGTGACAGAAGAACAGCTGTCTTAGACAGTGGTCTGGGAAAGCTTCGTAGATTGGGTGAATCTTAGCAGAGACCTGAGCAATGGAAGAGAAGAAGCCATGAAGAAATGGGGCAGGGGAGGAGGTTCCAGCATGAGGGAACAGTGGATGCAAAAGCTCTGAGGTGAGCCCATCTGAAGGAACATCTAGGAGGCAGGGAAAGAGAGGGAGATGCAGAGGCAGGAAGGTAGAAGGCTACACACCAAAATGCAGAGGGACACATCAGTCCTCCTAGGGCTGAACATGCAGGGGAAGGGGACCTCACAAGGAGGTAGCTTTTGAAATGAGATTGAAAGGAGGCCATAAATTTGCCTCACAGGCCGGCTGAGAATTGTCCTCCCGAATGCTCCACAGGAAGCTGAAAATCCAGAAGGAACCTGGATAAATACGGCCATGTGTCCTAGACTCAGAGGCCAGTACTCAAGGCGCTAGTGACTGACTCGGACCCCTCATCTCCAAGATACTCGCTCTTCTGTGCCTCTCCCTAGAGAGCACACCTCTCCTGCCTGCTTCTGGCTCTCTCAGCCCTCCATCACCACATTCCTGCCTGGGCCAGTGTTCTGCTCACCACTGAATCCCCAGTTCCTAGCACAGAGTGGGAGCTTGCTGAGTAAATGAATGTCATTGCTTTCTCTTATACGTACATCCATCTATCCCTCCATCCATCCATCCTCTTTTTTCTAAAATAAAAATTTGAAGCAGTCTCCTTCAGCTACAACTTCAGACCAAGAATTGACCCACTGCCATAATGTCTCATGTGCACCCCTGTCAGCAGCCAGGCATCAGAGTATATGCTAACTTTCCTCCAGAAAGTGGGTCTTCTCAGAAGTTAAACTGGTTCCACATAGGTAAATATAAGTATTTCATAAGCCACCACACACATCATAGACTGTCAGTAAGCTCAATAATTACAAGTTCATTATTTCTGAGTTCCTACCCTGGTAGGGAACTCTGTCAGATCGTGGACACACGCTTGTGAATAAGCAGGCATGATTCGTGTCCTCACTGAGTTTACAGTATAGACTAAAAAGGACACAGACAGATATTTATCATCTTATAAAGCCTGAAATAGGGGAAGTAGCCAGTGTTAAAGCCATAGGAAAGCCATCTAATACAGGTTGAGCCAATAAGGTCTTCTAAAGGAAGCCATGCATGAGTCCTCAAGATGAACAGAAGTTAACTCGGTAAAGTTTTTGGGGAAAACAAGTTTCAGGCAGAAGGAACATAAGTGCAAGGGCCAGAGGCAATGAAAAACAAGGCTTCTTTGAGGAATAAAATCAAGTTCAGAATGTCACAGGTTATACCTGGAGTGAGAAGAAATGAAACTAGAGGAAGAGGCAGGGGTTGCACAGAAAAGGCACCCCTAAAACATACTAAGAGCTGGGTCTTTCCACTGAGGGCATATGTTGACCGGCTTTCAGCATGAGAGAGTTATGACCTGATTTATGCTTTAGAAATACTTCTCTGAGGTGTCTGAGTGGCTCAGTTGGTTAAGCCTCCAACTTGGCTCAGGTCATGATCTCACAGTCTGTGAATTCAAGCCCCACACTGGGCTCTGTGCTGATAGCACAGTGTCTTCTTTGGACTCTCTGTCTCTGTCTCTGTCAATTAAATAAAATAAAACATTTAAAAAAAAAGAATAAGTCTCTCACTTCTAATAGGAGAGATCAAGGGCAGAGACACTAATCAGGAGGCTCTGCTATTATGCTGGTGAGCTTATGATGCTGCGGCACAGTAATGCCCTGGGGAAAGGCAGACATTTAGGAAACTATTTAGGAGGTGGAAATGACAGGACATGGCCATGTGGGCTGACTGAAGACACGGATAAAAGAAGGAAACCCACACCAGGAGTAGTTTGCCACACAGGGCTCTGAAGCTAAGGTCAAGTCATTCATTTTTTCAGGGACAACACCACTGTCCTGTTAGGGCTATTGATGGCCCCAGTGATGAGCAGAGCATAGTGGGATAGGAAGATCAGCTACCTCAGGTCTCTGCAGGCAGCAGGGGGAAGCCAGAATTTTGGTCAGGATAGGAAACGCCTCCTCCTGACTCCACCCAAGGCATATGGAAGCACAGGAAGGGCCAAGGGCAAAGCCAGGATGTACCCTGTACATTTCTCTAAAGAGTTATGGGAAGTGCAATGGAGCTTAACAGCTACCATCTCAAATAGCATGTCTTCAGGACTGAGACTTTGTGTCCTAGAACAGAATCACCTTTCGGTCGAAACTGTTTCCTGCTCATGTGGATCCAAAGCCCCTTCCCAACCTCAGATGAATCCCCCAGGGTTCTATGCCCTTCCAAATTCTACTTGCACTTCAGTGCTGTCCTGGTCACTCGGACAGCACGTGCTCAGCACACAGCGTCCTGAAGGAGTTAAACCAAGCAGTTTCCCGTTTGGAAAGTGGGAACCTGTGGGCCTGTCACAAAACAAGGTCAAGAACTGTCACATAGTGAAGAAATGCAAGGCAAGGATTACATGGTGAGGTCTGGTAAATGAGTAGAGGCTTTTGACTGGATAAGTATCTAGAGAAACAGAACTACCCCAGGGCCGAGGCAACTGGGGTTTGAATTCCTATCATCTTGGATTTTACTAAGCAAACAAAGCTAACTGCATTACCATTTAATCTTTCCATACATTTACAGATTAATGTATTTCCCCCAATGCTCCCCAATGGTCTATCCATCCCTCTCTTTGGTACTAGCTTAAAACACTTTATCAATCTGCCCACCAGCTCTGAAAGCAGATAATCAAAAGCAATATGCCATCTCACTAAAAGAAAAAAAAAGTCTAGAACAACACTTAAAGCGTTAACTGACTCATAGCAAAGTAAGGTATGGATCACTCTGGAGTGGCTCTAATTATAAGACAATCAGGAAATCAGGAAATTCAAGACAAGCCTCAGGCAGATTGTACCAAGAAAATTTGTTATTGGCCGAAGCAAAGAAACAAAACTTGTGCACTTTAGATTCAATATGGAGTATGGCAATGATCAACTACATTGACTTCCATAAAATCAGAACAAAACTATAAACAACCCTCCCAATCATACCACATCAATTAGTGATCTGATATGTTAATTATTCTAATGAGCTTTTGTTAATATTATAACATTTATAATATTTGGTACTATTTAATAATGTCTGTACATGCCATTTAAAAGGCAATTCAAAATAAAAACCAAAAAAACAAAAAGAAACCAAAAACCAAAAAACACCTGGGTGACTCAGTCAGTTAGACCTCTGACTTTGGCTCAGGTCATGATCTCACAGTTTATGGGTTTGAGCCCTGCCTTGGCCTCTGTGCTGACAGCTCAGAACCTGGAGCCTGCCTCAGATTCTGTGTCTCCCTCTCTCTGTGCCCCTCCTTCCCTCACACCCTGTCTCTCTCTCAAAAATAAACAAACATTTTTAAAAAATAATAGAAAAAATAAAAGGCAACTCAAAAATTTCCAAATGACCTCAAGAAGAAATCTACTCAAGACTGATTTCTTGCAATATAGTAGACTAGACACTCTAAAAAGCTCTCCCAGTGTTAAGCCCATTAATAAACATTTTAAAAAGGGGAGAAATGCTCAGAAGCTAAAAATAGAAAAGAGAAAAACAAATACAAGTAAGTAGAAATTCACAGAGAAGAATGAAAGATGCATTGTGATGACTGTTTTTTACATGTCAATATGGCTAGGCTGCAGTTCCCAGGATTCAAATACCACTCTGAAGGTTGCTGTGAAAGGTGTTTCATAGATGTAAATCAAAGTCCGTTAATAAAGTCCAAGTAAAGAGAATTATTCCTGATCCTCTGTAGGACTGGTTTAATCAGGGGAAAGACCCTAAAAGCAGAGCTGAGACTTTCCAGAAGAAATTCTGCCTTGGACAGCTGTTTCAGCCTATGCCCTTTCTCAGGTCTGCCCATGGACTGCGGATTTGCCTCACCAGCCCCCACTATTGTGGGAACTAGTTTCTTGCAATAAATCTCCTAATGTTCATTTCCTACGGGTTCTGCTTCTCTGGCTGAATTCTGATTGATGCACACGCCAGCTTCTGAGCTGAGGCATCTGCTGCTTGCTACTTTTGCTCTGTGGAAAAAGATTAAGTTTAGAGGGATGCCTGGATGGTTCAGTTGGTTAAAGGTCTAACTCTTGATTTCTACTCATGTCTTGATCTCACAGTTCATGAGATTGAGCCTGCTATTGGGCTCTGTGCTGACAGCGTGGAGCCTGTTCTCTCACTCTCCTCTCTCTCTGGCCCCATCCCCATGCTTTTCTCTCTCTGCCTCCACTCCCATGTGTACCCTTGCACACACACTCTCTCTCGCTCTCTCTCTCAAAATAGATAAACATTTTAAAAAGTCAGATTAGAGAATAAATGAAAAATTGAACCAGAAAACAAAGAAACTTGTAAACCTAAACTTGGCTTTCCAGGCCTGAACTCTGCGGACAGCAGAGAAAACTATTCATGGAGAATCTATAGCAACAAGCCATGGATTTGGGGTCCAATTTCATAAATACGCTTAAGTTCAACAGTAAGCATAGAGAGATACCACTTCATATCCACCAGACCAGCCAAATATAAAAGTGAGAATAGCAAGTATTGGACAAATATGGAACAATGGGAACTCTCACTCACCATACTTGAACATCAACTTTGGAAAACAAGTTTGCATCATCTGGTAAAGTCAGATGTATATAGACTGTGAAATATTCATTCCACTATCTTTGATAAGGCCTTGAATCCCAAGAAACATGTGTAAGAACAGTCTTGTTTTTAAATTTTTATTTATTTAAACTCAAGTTAGTTAACATACAGTACAGTATTGGTTTCCGGAGTAGAATCCAGAGATTCATCACTTACATACAACACCCGGCGCTCATCCCAACAAGTGCCTTCCTTAATGCCCATCACCCATTTAGCTCATCACTCCACCCTCCCCCATACCCCGCAGCAAACTTCAGTTTGTTCTCTGTATTTAAGAGTCTCTTATGGTTTGCCTCCTTCTCTGTTTTTATCTTATTTTTCCTTCCCTCCCCCTATGTTCATCTGTTGTGTTTCTTAAATCCCATATAAGAGTGAAATCATATATTTGTCTTTCTCTGACTGGCTTATTTTGCTTAACATAGTACACTCTAGTTCTATCTATGTTGTTGCAAATGGCAAGATTTCATTCTTTTTGATGACGAATAGTATTCCATTGTTTAGATATACCACATTGTAGGGACTGACTTGGTTACAGAGACCATCCTGTTATCCTTAAACAAAGCTTCTAAGATAAAAAACCACATGAATTTTGTATAACTGCAGGGTCAAATATTATCCAGTTCAATGTATATACCTACCACATCTTCTTTATCCATTCATCAGTTGATGGGACATCTAGGCTCTTTCCACAATTTGTCTATTTTTGACAGCACTGCTATAAACATTGGGGTACATGTGCCTTTTCAAATCAGCATTTTTGTATCTTTTGGATAAATACCTAGTAGTGCAATTGCTAGGTCATAGGGTAATTTTATTTTCATTTTATTAATAATTATTAATAATTAAATAATTTAATAATTAATATAATTAAATAACTATAATTAATATAATTATATAATTAATATAATTAAATAATTAAATAATTTATTAATACTTTAAAATTATTAATTTTATTTTTAATTTTCCATATTGTTTTCCAGAGTGACTGCACCAGTTTGCATTCCCACCAACAGTGCAAAAGTGTTCCGCTTTCTCTGTGTCTTTGTCATATCCTCTCTTATGTCCTGAGTTGTTAATGTTAGTCATCCTGACAAGTATGAGGTGGTATCTCATTGTGGTTTTGATTTGTATTTCCCTGATGATGAGTGATGTTGAGCATCTTTTTATGTGTCTATTAGCCATCTGGGTGTCTTCTTTGGAAAATTGTCTCATCATGTCTTATGTCCATTTTTTCACTGGATTATTTGCTTTTTAGGTTTTGAGTTTGATAAGGTCTTCATAGATTTTGGATACTAACCCTTTATATGATAGGTCATATTCTCCCATTTCATTGGTTGCCTTTTAGTTTTGTTGAGTGTTTCTTTTGCCGTGCAGAAGCTTTTTATCTTGATGAGGTCCCACTAGTTCAATTTTGCTTTTATTTCCCTTGCCTCCAGAGAGATGTCTAGTTAGAAGCTGCTGCAGCCAAGGTCAAAGATGTTGCTGCCTGTTTTCTCCTGTAGGATTTTAATGGTTTCTTATCTCACATTTAGATCTTTCATCCATTTTGAATTTACTTTTGTGTATAATGTAAGAAAGTGGTCCAGTTTCATTGTTCTGCATGTCATGTCCAGTTTTCTCTTCATTTGCTGAAGAGACTGTCTTTTTTCCACTGGATACTCTCTCCTGCTTTGTTGAAGATTAGTTGGCCTATATAATTGTCCCAAACTGGAAGCAGTTCAGATCTACTTACAGGAGACGGGATCAAGTGGAACATTCACATAATGGAATACAGTTACAGCAGGGACAATGAATGAATTACAGCTACATGTCCTGGCACAAATATAATGCAGAGGGACAAAAAGCCCAATTCATGCACTGAGGTTCCATTTTTGTTCATAGTCTTACCAGATATTATAAAATTAAAACTAGGACCAGATGCCCACTTACTCATGTCTTACATCCAAGCTGTCAGTTCTAAAGACCAAGAATTATATCCTATTCATATATGAACCCACAGAACCTAGGAGAGCACCAGACATAAAGAATGTACTCAGGGCACCTGAGTGGCTCAGTTGGTTAAGCATCCAACTTCAACTCAGGTCATGATCTCATGGGCTGCGAGTTCGAGCCTCACATCAGGCTCTACACACTGACGGTACAGAGCCTGCTTGGGTTTCTCTCTCTCTCTCTCTCTCTCTGCCCCTCCCCCATTCATGCTCCTGCCCTCTCTCTCTCAAAATAAATAAATACACATTTAAGAAGAATACACTCAATAGATAGTTGTTGAATGAATAAATTCTGGACACAAAAATGCATGCCAGAAACCAGACCCTATATTCCTAACCTAGAATACCTAATGCCTGAAATCCCAAACTCTGACCTTACCTGCCTGGACCTCTTCCTGCCATTGATACCTCTATAGATGTTAGCATCTGAACTATCTAACTCGTGCTAATTCTCCCCTTCCCCAGCCTCCTAAAACCATACTTCCATCTAAAACCCACTCAGATCGTGGGGCGCCTGGGTGGCTTAGTTGGTTAAGCGTCCGACTTTGGCTTGGGTCATGATCTCGCGGTTCGTGGGTTCGAGCCCCGCGTCGGGCTCTGTGCTGACTGCCAGCTCAGAGCCTGGAGCCTGTTTCAGTCTGTGACTCCCTCTCTCTCTGACCCTCCCCTGCTCACGCTGTCTCTCTCTCTCTCCTAGAAATAAATAAAAAAAAAAAATAAAAAAAAAAAAAACCCACTCAGATCCTAGTGTGATATGTTCTCGACAAAAACTTCAGATAAAGGAACTCGTCATTGTCAGTAAAATGAACTTTGTAAAGATTAATAAAATGAACTTTTGGGCCATATTGATAAGGGACCCACTGCGAAATTCCTGGGCACCTTTCTATATGGGAAATAAACACAAGTAAAGGGACACATTTTAGAGGAAAATAATTGATTCATTTTCTCTCTTGAACTACTAGAGCATTTTTAAAATATGTCTTTTTTTTCACTACCAAGGGTGTTCCTGCCTTGAACATTACGAAGGAAGAACATTTGACACAAGTAAAGGTGGTCTTTCTTGATATAATCACAGTAATTCAACCTCAAAACACCAATTGACCTAAGTGTGAGGGGTACCATATTGTGGGCTAATGGCATGGCCACAGTCAGTTAATTCCATCATCTCAGCAGGGTAATGTGGTATAAGAACACTACAATTACCTTGTTTAGCAAGACCAAGTACATTTCAGTAAAGCAAGATTTTTAAAATCGAAATGTTACAATTGTTTTAAGAATATTCGCAAGCACATTAGATCATTCTTGGATGTCTAGCTGTCATTTAGGCACTAAATCATATTGTTATCTTGGGAAGAGAGATGCTCACAGAACAATTGACACTTTCTGAACTTCTAGAAAATGCATTTTTTTTTCTTCCTATCAATGTTATGTAGGCAAAAGGCTAGTCTCATCTATTTGGCTATGAGTCACTCATTTCATTCCAATGATTTACTAAATTTCTAGTTTGCACCTTCTACTATGTTACATATGGTTTGGGAAGGGAATTCCTATTCCAATGGGTCAAGACTATTGATAAAACAAGATTTATTTATTCAAAGAAGACATAAGAATAAACATGAGGGAGTATAAAGCCCAGGGTATAATAGAACCTTGACTTCTAAGCTTGGCTAACTTTATAACAACTACTGTCTTGATGGCTTTGAAAGTTTACTCCCTTAGCCAGGGCACCTGGATGACTCTGTTGGTTAAGCATCTGACTTCAGCTCAGGTCATGATCTCATGGTTTGTGAGTTCGAGCCCCATATCAGGCTCTGTGCTAACAGCTCAGAGCCTGGAGCCTGCTTCAGATTCTGTCTCCCTCTCTCACTGTTCCTCCCCTGCCTGTACGCTGTCTCTCAAAAATAAATAAACATTTTTAAAAAGTCTTTAAAGGGGGCCCTGGGTGGCTCAGTCAGTTGAGCATCTGACTTCGACTCAAGTCATGATCTCATAGTCCGTGGGTTTGAGCCCCACCTCAGGCTCTGTGCTGACAGCTCAGAACCTGGAGCCTGCTTCAGGTTCTGTGTCTCCCTCTCTCTCTCTCTCTCTGCCCCTCCCCCACGCATGTTCTGTCTCTCTGTGTCTCAAAAATAAATAAACATTTTTTAAAAATTTTTTTAAGTTTTTTTTTTTTAAAGTTCACTCCCTTCTCTGAATCACATTGCATCTTTGGAGAAAATAGGGGCCGTATTAGACACTCTTAAAGTTACTTCCAATAGAGGCATTCCATTCTAAGTGTGAGGTTTTAAGCAAGTTTAAGAGAATATTTTTTAGAAGATGTGTGTGGAGAAATTCACAGTGCAAAGATTGCTCCAAGTAGGATTAATCAGAGAAGGTTCCAAAGTAATGGTAAGCCTCAGGGTTGGTGGGGAAACACAATAATGAAATGGTATGACAAGTGCCATAGCTGAGGTATTATGCGTGACCTAATGGGGATGTGACATTTGTGAACCTCTCTTTTCCTATGCATCCCTTCTGCCTTTGTGACTAAATACATGCCATTCTCAATTTATTATTAATCAACTCTACTTCAAAAGAGAGGTGTTCAAGGTAGCTGGATGAGGATTAGCCTAACTCATTTCAAAGAGCAACTGTGGCTAAAGAAGTGATTCTCCAGGCAAGTTCACTCACTGCCCTAATCACTCTCTGCCATAGGGATGACCCAGTGATCTAAAAAATAATAAATCACACACACAAAGTGTTATTCCATCATTCAATCTGTAATAGGAAGCAGGATAGTCTTCAAGTGATGAGATCAGAGCCCTAAAATTTCACACTGAGACGAAGTTATCTGGATTAGTAATTTAGTCAATCAGATCATCTAGAAGAAGTATCTCCTCTCAGTTCTTGCTTGAAGGAGATTTAGACAGTAAATTATCCAATTAAGGATACAGTTGGAATTGCTTCCTAAAGTTAAAGAATTTAAGCAGAATTTTCATGTACAGGAAACATTATAGACTCAAAATTTCTTATTGTTTACATACTTTGCTAAGATTACGGAAGAAACTCCAAGGAAAGTTACCATCTATCCCAGGGCCTGGGTTAAGTATGTAGAGAAATTACTTGTCCCCTTGTCCTTTTCTTCTCTTGCCTGCAAAGCTCAGGTTCTGAGTCCTCTCACACCATGATCAGAATCCACCAGCTCTAATTCCTTCACTATCTATCTATTTTGCCATTGAGGTCCATGGTTTCCAAATCCTTAAGACACATAAATAATATTATGGATTCCTTTTGTTAACTGGCCCCTTGGCTCATAATTTTCTTCCTCTAAAGAAAGGAGAAATTATACAATCGTTAAGGAAATGTCCCAATTTCCAGTGGTCCTTTTTGCATAGATTATTATCTTCTACAAATCAAAGAGAATGTGAGAATTGCAAGGAAATAACTTGGGTCAGTTCACCTCTGAAAACTACCCGAAACTGTTTAGTACAAGGCAGAGAGGACCAGTTCAGATCACTCCAGGGAAGGAAACATTTGTCAGTGAACTACAAACAAAAAAAGGCAGCCAAAAGAAGCTCAGGTCAATTCATTATCTGATGAATATCTGTTGATATTACTTTCAGTTTATCTTCACACATCATTATCAGTATCATCAAACATTTAAAATCTGCCTTCCAAAGGTAGATATGACAAGCAGTTGGTAATATTCCACACTATCACTTTACTAATACTAAAAATCATTGTCTGTAATTTGAACTATCTTCCTCTAAAAGTTTCAAAAAGTTAAAAAAAAAAAAAAAGCAAGGGCACCTGGGTGGCTCAGTCAATTGACCAACTCTTGATCTCAGATCAAGTGTTGATTTCAAGGTCATGAGTTCAAGGCCCAAATTGGGGTCCACGCTATGAAGCCTACTTAGGAAAAAAAACAAAAACAAAAAAACAACTCACCATTGTGTATATCATGTGAGTATCATCAATTAACGTGGCAAGAATGTAGAAGATGCCTTCTGTCCTTCCCATTAAGAATATGAAGAGACTACATAGAGAAGTGAAATTCTATAGGGGCACATACTTTGTGGTAACAGAAGAGAGGGGGAGGAAATAACAGATTTGAGTAAGAACAAGTCATGGTGTAATAAAACAATAATAGAACCAAAACAAACTCCTCAATGCTTTGAGGAGATTTAAATCACAATACCCTTTAATCCGCATGTTGGTTCCTTCTGCTCTGGAACTCTCTGCCTCTGCATCCTGTAAATGATATGTGGGTGGTAAGCTCCCTCAGCCAGTGGATGATTTTTGACAGGCTCAATGAAGAAGTCTCCATGCGGTAGATGGAAAAATCCAGTCTGTAAATACACATAATGCAAAGGTCTATTTAAATCAATTCTGTCTTTGAATCAAAGACAATTAGTAAAGTGAAAATTATATAGACAACAATGATCCCTAAAACTCATAAAACCAATGCTTTTATAGTCTGCCATTTGATCTCACAGAAAAGCTACACATAAAGAAGTTAATGAGATGCCTTTATAGGCATAGTTATTCAGTGTTTTGGGGTCATAGATCCCTTTGAGACTCCAATGAAAAAAGCGTGCCTATATACATGTACCCAAAATGTGGCACACAATTTTGCAAGTTTATCTTCCTGTCCCTAAAGCCCATTACTGGGTATTGAGGAATCTTAAATTAAGAACCTATGCATTGCCCTGTCATGGAGTTGGTACCTATACTCCATACTCCACTGACAATTGTCTGGAACCTGTATGTGGGTAGCCCAGCCTCATGTTCATATGGCTACTTGACTTTAAGTGTTTATGCCATTCCGCTCTCAAGGAAACAAAGAAACAGAATGCTGAGTCCCTGATCTGAGACTGAGTTTCCTGGAGTCTACAGTGCAAAGTCCTCTGTCAGTTTCCAGGGGAAGGGGGCCACTTTCATCTCACAGTTATGGGAATCAGAGATATGCTGGAGAATGCCCATCAATGAGAACTTTCTGGAGGTCAGGTCTAGAAGTGGTATATGCCTCAACTCTCTTTTCTCTTCAAGAAATTGTCTTAGTGCCCATTTGAGATTGAAGCAGAGTGATTATCAAAGAGACCACCAAATGCCGAATAGAAGCGAGGCAAGATTTTATTTACGGCTGGGCCAAACCTGATCTCCTGATCTCATGGAGAAATGCAGAGAATGGCCGCAAACAAAGATGGCGGTGAGCTTCTATGGACTTCAGCAAGGCAGAATACGCCATTATTTAGTTAACCAATTATATTGTGACAGTCAGGTGTTAGTTTTGGCAGAGTCCTATCAATTTTAAGTTGTCTTGAAATACTAACCGTAATTAGACATTTGAGAAGCCGTGGGGGTAGTGACTATGTGACAGACCACCAGGGTAGAACAGTGATGCGGTGTTCTGTAACCTTTTGTACAGGTGTGGGTGTGGTCAGCCAGAACAGGGAAGTACAAGCTTGCTAAGAGGATTTACAGAAGCAGAAATAGTATGTTAGTATTTAACTGTGCTTGAGGTTAACCTACAACAGAGATGTTTAGAAAACTCCTTTGCCAGTGATCTCCTAAGATGGACTTAAATCGAAGGATCTGAATTTTATATAAATGAAAAAAAGAGCTTGCCCTAGAAGACTTGCCTAAGGCATCATATTGAGGTGATGGGGAGCTCAGACTCTGGAATTAAACTGGGTTCAATCCCAGCTCTTTCATTTATTAGCATCATGACCTTAGGCAAATGATTTGTTCAGCTTTAGCTTTCTCAAGTGCAAAATGGAGATAATCAAGGTTGCTATGAAGACCAAATGAGTTAATGTATACAAAGCTCTTAGAAGAGGGCCTGGCTCGGGGCGCCTGGGTGGCTTAGTCGGTTAAGCGTCCGACTTCCGCTTGGGTCATGATCTCGCGGTTCGTGGGTTCGAGCCCCGCGTCGGGCTCTGTGCTGACTGCCAGCTCAGAGCCTGGAGCCTGTTTCGGTCTGTGACTCCCTCTCTCTCTGACCCTCCCCTGCTCACGCTGTCTCTCTCTCCTAGAGATAAATAAAAATATTAAAAAAAAAAAAAAAAAAAAAAGAAGAGGGCCTGGCTCATAGTCTCAGTAAACATTAAGCTCTCTCCATATTTTACATCATTTCATTGTATGGAATCAATATAGCCATTCAGTAAATAATAAGTTTTCAATAGTAAACCTGGAAACCCTGGAGGCTTAGGGAAACTGTGAAAGCCTGCAAGTTCAAGCCCCTCACTGTACCTCAGCAAGCCAGGGCTGCCCTGCTCTGCAGACAAGTCTGAAGACCCTCTGAGCAGCCTCCATAGTCAACAGGCAAGAGGGGCTCATGAAGGAGGCTACTCTCTATGGACAGTCCCTAACTGGGATGTCTTTCCAAAATATTTGCTTCATTAGACCAATAACATAACCAGATCTTAACACAAATCTCACAACTGGCTTCTCTGTCTTGATTACTGACTTTAAAATATCTTTAATAACAAGGGGAATAGGGAAAATGGCACGCTTTACTGGGAGTCGTAAGAACAGCTGTGTGACTTTGAATAGGTCACCCAGCCACTAAAACAGAGGTGATGGCTACTACCTCACGGGGCTGTTAGATGAACCAAATGAGCTAAGGCTCAGAAAAAGGCCATGAAGAGTGCTTTACAAATGCAGGATGGTAACGTTTTAACTACTACCAAAACAGCCTGTGTTTTCCTGTGACTTCCAATTGCTGAAACTCCTTTCTTAGGAGACATGACATTCTTCTCAGTATCTTTTTCTGAGGAAACCCATGGGATTGGAAGAACGGACAATGTCCAGGTTGTAGGAAAATAGCTGGAAACAGACCCGTGCAGTGCTGAGACTGGGTTTCATTTCTACACTGAGACAAAGAGCAGGGCACGAGAATGTGAACCTGCTGCTGATAAAGCTCATTTGTTCCACAGAAACAAGAACTCAAGGACTCGCCAGGGAAAGCTGACGTGGGGTCCCTTTGTGCAACTGCTGTCAACTTAATACTGATGTCCTTGAATAGAAAAAATTCACCAACAAGAAGGGTTTATTGGTCTTTCTTTAGCCTCACATTTTGGACTCAGGTAGTACAGAAGAAACAAATGAGGCTCCAGCTGAGAATATATAAGTATTTATGAGTAACATGAATGAGAATGCCTGCAAGCCAATCGCATTTTCCTAAAGGCTTACTTTTATCTGCATTCCTCCAGGAAGCCAGCATTGCCATCCTGCACCCGGAAATCACCTATTTGGTCTAAATATTTCTCAGAAGCTGGACGATGACCTGGGAGAGCTGGCTGACTCACCAGCTGGAGGGAAAGCAGGACACCTGCTCACATGCACGGACCCCAGGTATGTGTCACACAGAAGGAGATGGAGAGACACCCACTGGTTTGGAGGAGAGTGAGGCGGAAAGATTTCCTAGCTGAGCTCTGCACCTCCTCTCTCCACCAACACATACACCTAGATCTGTATACAACTGATGTCTGGGTGGGTCCAGTTTATTGGTCTCTTCCCACCTAACCAGAGCCAGGTCATGCTAGAAGAACTCATCTATGGTTTTCTTTCTAAACGAAATACTGGCTCAATGCTTTCCTGCAGCCCAGTGCCCAGGCGAATCACCTTCTATTACCAGTTCTGGATCTGAACCAAAAAAGACACCTTTTATTCCAATCTTCTCTGTAACCTGCTCACCTTCCTTAGATCCTTAAAGGAGAATGGAAATGGACTTGAAAGAAGTATATAACTCACTGGGGACTTGTATGCTGTTCCCAGAAGAACCAAGGCAGAATGAACCTCAGGCAGAAGCTGAAAGAAGACAAAGTTGCCCTTTCTCTCCATTGTCATCTATGGATAACATCCCCCTCTCGGCATCCCGTAGTCTCAGCACACCACTAACTCCCTTTTGGAAGTAAACTCGTGTCCTTGTTTTAACTAAGTTATAAGTATCTGTGAATGCTTCCTGAGGCTCTTCTGAGAATTGTTTTAAATAAACTTTAATTTGAAGATTTATAAACATATGGAAAGATATACAAATCACAACTGTAAAGTCCCATAAATCTTTCATAGATGGAACACCTAAATGGAGAAACAGAACATTCCCAGCAACTGAGAAACTCCCTATTCCTTTCCAGTCAATACCATTCCCCAAGGGTAACCACTGGTCTGCTTTCTAAGACTAATAAATAATTTCAAGCCTATCTTTATTTCTTTACAGGAAGCATTACGTGACACAAAAGAAAAAAAATGTCTACTAATTGATTTCAAGTGTTAGAGACTGAGCAATGGAAAAGATTTTAAGGCAGGTGGATTTCTTAAAGCCTATTAAGTCAGACTCTTCATATTGCTTTCTACTTGTCAGGAAGCCCAGCTCGTGGCCATGAAACAAGGGGCTGAGCCACCTTGGTATGAGTCAGCTGTCACTGAACTTCTACTACTCTCTGTGAAAGAAAGGTGGGGAAGGACCTTCACAGAATCTTTAGATCCAATTTTTTTTCCCTAGTCTCAGACTGAGAATAGTTGCCTACAACCTCTTCTCCTCTGCCCATCAAAGTGTGAGTCATCTTGATGTAACTGACACCATACTTCGGTTAGTGCAATGATTTGGGTCCAGTGGGAAACTGGCAATGTCTAATAAGGAATCTGTGAATGGAGTGTTCTAGAATCACACAGCCTAGACACTCTGAAGAGTCACCTAACCTGTGCTGGCATGCCATCTGGTTTTACCACAGGTAAAACCCTGCAGACTGAAGAATACCAACAATGGGATTGTAAAAGAAGAGAACTACCAAATCAGTTCCAACCCTCAGGACCCTGTGTAACACAGCTCAAGGGGGTTCTATCACATAGGGAAAAGCTGTGAATGTACCCCCTGGAGCTGTGCAATAGAACAATGCTGCCAAAAGCCATCAACCTGTCCTGGAAAGAAATTCCTTTTCATTTGAAAATTTCAGAAGTTATCGGATCAACTTTTTTCTCCCCACGGTGACAAAGACAACATGAGCAACAGAATGGTTTGGGATGAAGAGGTACCCAAGATATTCAATTACAGTGCATGAATCACTGGAAAAGATACCACCTGTTCCCCATTATAACACACAAGAAAAGGCTAAATATGCGCCCCCCCCAAATCATCCTTATTGATTATCAGTCTGTATCTATATCACTTGGCCATTCCTGTGCTAAGACCTCTAAGAGGGGTAGGGACTCCTACCTCCAAGGCTTATAATGCAGCCAGAAAGGCAAGATTTAATATACAACATCCTCAAGAAAAGTATGTATTTGGTGAGGGGTACCTCCCTGGGTGCTACAGATTCCAGTGCTGGGATTCAACGAAGATGAAGACCAGTGAGGGTGAGAGCGGTTAGAGGGCAAAAATAGAAGACCTCATTTCCAGTCACAAAACACTTGGCAGAGCCCTAAAGCCATGACAGAATTATTAACTTTTTTTGTTACTGGTCTGCAAGAGGCAGAGCATCTTATCATTTAATATGTAACCAGGACCCTAAGTGAAAAGTCAAGAGATGACAGAAGCCTCAGAATATAGATGTAAGACCACTGAGAAGATTCCCACAGGAATATGCCACCCTCTGCTGTGATCCCAAGAGCTCTCTGACATGCCTGCGTGGAGCCAAAGGGGAGAGTGACTGGTAACGACATAGATTCATGAAGATTTTGCATATTAGTCTTGACAGCACTGGTCATTCATGTGGTTTGAGGAGATAAAACTCAAGCCAGGAAGACATTCCCTGGTGCATCCAACCTGGTAGTTACCGTATGTCAGGCAGATATTGTATCAGTAGAGATCTGGTCCCTACCTCCTGGAACTGTGGCCAAATAGAACCTCCTGTGATGTGGAGATGTTATATGTCTGCACTGTCCAATTTGACAGCCATAAGCCACATTTAACTTTATTTTTTTTTTTAATTTTTGAGTATAGTTTACAGGTGTACAACATAGTGAGTCAGTAGGGCTATACATTATGCTATGCTCACCACAAGTGCAGTCACCATCTGTCACCATACACCGTTGTCACAGTATCATAGACTACATTCCCTATGCTGTATTTTTATTCCTATGACTTATTTATTTCATAACTGGAAGCTTATATCCCACACTCTCCTTCACCCATTTTTCCCATCCTCCTATATATAATTTCAGTCATATGTAGAAACTAAAAACAAAAAGTTATGCTTTTTCAGTGAAACTTATTTCACTTAGCATAATATCTTCTAAGGTCTCTCCATGTTGTCACAAATAGCAAGAAATCATTTTTTATGGCTGTGTAATATTATTTTGTGTGTGTGTGTGTGTGTGTGTGCGTGCGCGCGCACATGCATGCATATGTGTGTATATATCTTTATCTATTCATCTATCAATAGACATTTAGGTTGCTTGCATATCTTGGCCATTGTAAATAATTCTGTAACAAACAGAGGAGTGCATATATGTTTTCAAATTAGTATTTTCATTTTCTTTAGGTAAATACCCAGTAGTGGAATTATATAATCATAGAACAAAGTTGGAGGTACCGCAATTCTAGATTTTAAGATACACTATGAAGATGTATTAATCAAATGGTATGGTACTGGCATAAAAACAGACACCCAAATCAATCTTAGAAATAAACACTTGCTTATAGGGTTAATTAATCTATGACAAAGAAGTGAAGACTCTACAGTGGGGAAGGACAGTCTCTTCAATAAATGGTGCTGGGAAAGCTGGACATGAACATGCAAAAGAATGAAACTGGACCACTTTTTAACACCATACACAAAAATAAATTCAAAATGGATTAGACACCTAAATGTGAGACCTGAAACCATAACAATCCTAGAAGAGAACACAAGCAGCAGTTTCTTTGACATTTGCCATAGCAACATTTTTCTAGATAGGTCTCCTCATGCAAGGAAAACAAAAGCCAAAGAAAGCTATTGGGACTATACAAAAATAAAAAGCTTCTGCACAGCGAAGGAAAATGACCAACAAAACAAAATGGCGACCTACTGAACAGGAGAAGAATTTTTCAAATGATATATCCAATAAGGGTAAACAAACACATAAAGAACTTCTACAAATCAACACCAAAAAAATATATGATTAAAAAATAGGGAGAGGGCTTGAAAACACATTTTTCCAAAGAAGACATACAGATGGCCAACAGACACATGAAAAGATGCTCAACATGACTAATCATCAGGGAAATGCAAATCAGAACCACAATGAGATATCTCTTTAAATGTGTCAGAATAGGTACCATCAAAAAGATAAGAAATAGTAAGTGGTGGTGAGGACGTGGAGAAAAGAGAATGCTTGTACACTTTTGGTAGGAATGTAAATTGGTGCAGTCACTGGGAAAAACAGTATGGAAGTTCCCCAAAAATTAAAAACAAAACTACCATATGATCCAATTTTATTTAACTTTAATTATTATCTTGAATTAAAACAGTCACAGGTGGTTAATAGCTACCATATTGGACCCATATTTCTGGAAATGGGTTGACTAACAAAGGAAATCCACAACATATGGATATACAGTGATGAGGGCTGTCATCAAGGCAAATATGAAGACCTGCTTTAAGAGAAAAACAAACAAATGTGACATTTCACTATAACAGTTTGTTTTTTAAGATCAAATCGATCAGGCGCCAGCTTGGAAACACCAATGTACACAGAGTTTAGAGAACTGAGAGAGAGAGAAGTGGGTGTTAAAAAATACAACATTTGCCAAAATCAAAACGATTCATCAGGAGAAAATGTGGCAGGAGAAGGGCTGTGTGGGGGGCTGCCATTGTCCTGAGACCAGAATGGAAGGGGTGTGGATGTCCTAGCAGGAGCCTGGGACTGGAGTCGTGATCATACAGAACTGGAAGCCAGATTCCACCTCTAGAAGGAGTTGTCCCCCTGGGAGCCCTGGAATATCAACCTACGTGTCCTCACACCTCTCCCATGCCCTTGGAGAAGCCTGCCACAAGCCTAACATACAAAAGACCACATCCCACTCACTGGCTGGCAGCTTAGAGTCTAAATAGTAGGGAGGAAAATATCCCTTCATTTAAAAAAAGCTAATGAAATGGATTCCAAAACAAATGTAAGATCAAAAAGCTATGACAAGGTTTAATAGAAATAGCATGAGCTGTGTGATCTTGGTCAAATTAGCCAGAACAGGGAGCCCCAGTTTTCTCGTTTGTAAAGTGAGGCAATATCTACCTTCATTTGCAGAGTAGTATCTATCAGAGATGTCGTGTGTAAAGTTCCCAGCAGAAGGCTTTATCGTATTTTTGGTACTCAATAAATGCACTGTAGCTCATGCTGTCATAACATTGTCCACAGTGAGCACAATATAAAGTTGTAATGAAAGAAAGTCTCTCAAGTCCACCTGCTTGGTTTGTCTCTTAGCTGCTAGTAACTTAACTTCTCTCTGGGCCTCAGTTTGCTCAACTGAAAAATATGAATAGTAACAGTAATGTGTTAACTTATTACGTGTGTATTAAATGAGTCAGTAGAAAGCAACTGGATGAATGTTAGCACATAATAAGTGCCTAATAACTGTTAGTATGATAGGGAATCTATGTGAACAACTCTCGGAAATTATAATGGAATAAAAGTACTTAGTTTCATGAACTTCTCTCTCACACCGTCTTCAGGGACAGGGCGGGAGCCTCATGAATGAGAGTGACTTACAAAATGGTCATCAGCCCTGAGCAAAAAGAGAGATGTCAGAGAGTCAAGGTCATTTCTGACTACTTCTCTCCCTCTCTCAATAATCTATCAGAAAAATATTCTGTTTCTCAGAATTTCTCTATGGTTTTGCCTTTGCATGTGAGGAGGGACAGCTCTAAGCAGCAATCCATATTTGTCATCACCGGAAAATGAGAAGCCCGACTAAAAAGAAGTGGGAGAAAATTGCCAGCACATTGGAGGCCCAGGAAACATGTTATCAGGGAGAACAACAGGAGAGAACCAGCTTCGTAGAAGTGAAAGCACTTTCTCCCATGGGGAGCAGAAAACCATGATGGCAGATTTAGCCAAGATACAGCAACAGTTTTGCATGATGCCCCTGCAGATCATCCTCAGTGCAGAAACCATCCTCCACTCTAGGGATACAAAGCCCCTCCTGGGTGTGGAGAACATGGCCCCGGTTCTGCTGCCCTCCCTACCCCATGAGGCCATCAAAGCCATTTTGGTCTGAAACACAGCATTCCAGGGATGTTTAACTGTGGCTTAGAGCCAAAGGTGGATGTCTTCTCTGGTGGCCTAGTGATGGGAACCGGCAAACCATGAAGGAATGTGATAGATGTTAGCTTCACTAAGCACCACAGCAGAAAAGGGGTTAAAAAAGGAAGAGGAGGTCTAGTGTGAGATGTTTAGGTCCTCATTACATCTCTAAAATAAAAAGACTAAAAAAAAAAAAAGATTTGCCTTCCCAAGGGCTCTTTCATTAAAGAATAAGTCAACACTCACTATCTCTACTCTCTAAACTCCCCTGAAGTCACAAATACAGCAGAACAGATTTTAGTTTTTTGTAATTCCCCACTGCCCTGTAAGAACAGGTCAAAAGTAACTAAGGTTTTTGGCCAAGGACACACAAAATCTTTCTTGGTAGAGCAGAATTTCACCTCCTTGAAGACAACATTAAAGCGGTAGGAGGAAGGGAACTAGCAGCTGAGAAAAGTCCTAAACGGCTGTGTTTGAGAAGGAAGGGAGTAAGGGCACCTGGGTGGCTCAGTCAGTTAAGTGGCCTACTCCTGATTTTGGCTCAGGTCATGATCTCAAGATTCATGCATTTGAGCCCCAGGTCAGGCTCTGTGCTGACAGTGACGAGCTTGCTTGTGATTGTCTTTCTCTCCATCTCTCTCTGCCTCTCCCCCACTTGTGTGCATGCTTGCATACTTTCTCTCTTTCTCTCTGTCAAAATAAATAAATAAACTCAAGAAAGAAAGAAAGAAAGAAAGAAAGAAAGATAGAAAGAAAGAAAGAAAGAAAGAAAGAAAGAAAGAAAGAAAGAAAGAAAGAAAGAAAGGAAGGAAGGAAGGAAGGAAGGAAAGAAGGAAAGAAGGAAAGAAGGAAAAGCGTGGTTTACAGTCCCGGAAATAATCCAGGTGTAGACAAAGCAGCCCCTGGAGATGGAGGTGCTGGAAGGGAAAGGACCCACCAAGGATCCAAGATGCAACGATATCTTCATATGAGAAATGGGGAATGCCTACTTGATAAAGACGTTATAAAGAATGAAGGAACCATTGCGAAGAAGCACCTATTACAGCAGTTGGCACATAGCATTAATTTAGAAATAATAGTGGCTTTCTCTAAAATCAGAGAGTCTTATCCTAAGACTCTTCAAGGATTCAATTTTTCAGCTGATCCTGGAACTATGTCCTCAACTCCATTCATCCACACCACATATGCACTTCTACCAAGGACAGAGAAGTTCTTAAGGTAGCCACTATTGCTAAATTATTTTAACTATTAGAAATCCTTTCCCTCTGTGGTGTTAAAAAATATATGTCTCTCTAACTCCCACCCATCATTTTAGCTCTGCCTTCTGGAGTCATAGCAGACTACGTCTAGTATCTTTCATACACGGCATCTATGTAAACATACTGGATAGCATTTATCAGGCACCACTAGGATCTTTCTTTTCAGGGAACATATTTCCATTTCCTTCAACCTTTTTTTTACTTCCTGTGGTGCCAATCCACCTGGTTAACCTCCCTGCAACCATACTAGGGCTTGTCAATATTTCTCTTAAAATGACACCAGAATTGGGCATTGAGGGCCCAGCAGTCCAATGCCATCAACTCTGGAAAAATAAAATAATGGGGGCGCCTGGGTGGCTTAGTCGGTTAAGCGTCTGACTTTCGCTTAGGTCATGATCTCGCGGTTCGTGGGTTCGAGCCCCCCGTAGGGCTCTGTGCTGACTGCCAGCTCAGAGCCTGGAGCCTGTTTCAGTCTGTGACTCCCTCTCTCTCTGACCCTCCCCTGCTCACACTGTCTCTCTTTCTCTCCTAGAAATAAATAAAAACATTAAAAAAAATTAAAAAAAAAAAGAAAAAGAAAATAGTGGGAAAAGTATATATTTTTTCCCTTCACAATAATCTAATTCTTCAGGGAAGAAATCAGTAAGGTGAAAATTTGGTCCAATAAAGGACTTACTTCTTTTACTAGTGCTTAACCAAAAGATCTATTTTCTCCATGGTATTATGTGGGGTTCAGGAAATGCACTCTAGAAGTGAGCGAAATACATCGTGACACCACTGAAGACAGAGTGTCTCAGTGCTCGCTGATGTTTAATGATTTTTTTTCTTCAACAGGCCCTGAACTGACCAGACATTGTCTTCATTAGAGTTTGATTTCCCTGCATTCTGACCGTCCCTTCAGCATCCGAGAGGAGAAGGCCTGTAAACAGTTTATGATGGTGCTGTTTGGGGTGTGAACACACCGCACCGAAACCAGCCCTCTGCAAACAGCTCCAAGCCGTCTGTAAAATGAGCAGGCAGTGCCTGGATATTACATTTCAAGGGAAAGGTTGATTTCAAAAGTGCCTACCAATGAATTTTTTTCTTTTCCCAATGTTTTATTTCAAAAAAATTCCAAAGCACAGAGAATTCAAGGATTAGTACAATAAACACCCATACGCCACCACCTAGATTCAACAAATATTAGTATTTTTCCTCCTCTGAAACGGATATGCTGCATTATTTGACAGTAACTTGCAGACACTGTGGGAATTCAGCATTAAATACTTCAGCATGCTTGTCCTGAGAAGCAGACACTCTCTTATACACTCACAGTTCCATTACCTCACCTAAGAAAATTAGTAATAATTCCACAACACAACCTAATTTTCATTCCATGTTCAGATTTCCCATAGTGTCTCCAAAATGTTTTTCAGAGCTAATTACTGTTCGTTTGTTTGTACTCTAGAATCTAATAAAGTTTACTACAACACATTTTGTGGTTATGTAATAAATTATTTTTAAAAAATAATTCATATCACCCCCAACCACATAGATTTAAAACAGAATATTTCTTAAAAGCCTGTTATGAAAAACAATAATCTTCTGCTCTACTTCACTCAATCCCCAGAGGTAATGACTCTTGGCTTTTTTAACTTTGTTCTTCTGGAAGCTATCTCTGTATTTCTAAATAACATGCTGTTTTTTTCTTTTAAATCAGTTTTAGACATTTTCCAAAGTACTGTGCCTGCCATAATACATGGGCTTTGAGCCCCTGACACAATTCCTCTGCCACTTTCCCTGTATTTACATTATTAAAATAACATCAAGGCAAACCTGGTCCTCAGCCAATAAGTACTGATACAACTTACCACCAGCCAGTATCTATTCTAACAGATTGGCCTCTACGCTATACAGGCTACTAGTATTTTCTTTTTTGTACAGCTTTTTGTTTTCCTTGGAATTTTCATCTTCTCTTATCGCATCACCTCCTTTGTTACTACAGCTCATCTTTTTAAAATCCGCAGCATACCAGGCATTATTCTATGGAATTTCCTTTTATTTTTTAGAGAGAGAGAGACTGCACACATGTGAACAGGGGGGTGAGGGCAGAGAGAGAGGGAGAGAATCCGAAAGAGGCTTTGTGCAGTCAGCTCAAAGCCCGATTCAGGGTTTGATCTCACCAACCATGAGTTCATGACCTGAGCCAAAATAAAAGTGAGATGCTTAACTCACTGAGCCATCCAGGCACCCCTGGGGTTCTCCTTTTTCTTGGAAGGCTTCCCTGGAGCTCTTCATTTCCTTGTGGTTCGCAGGCCAGCCCCCAGCCAGCATCCAGGGACTCCGTATGGGGCACCTCCAGGTGAGATCCACTGATTTCAGAGCTCTCATATTGGCATGTCCCCTTTATCCGGCATCTATTTTTAAAACTGAGAAATCTAATCTTTTCTGACTCTCCAACTTTTTGGAAGAGGCTCCACCTCTCTCCCCAGAAGGTTTAGGAATCTTCTCTTTACCCACACTACTTGGAAATTTCACAATTATGTGCCTTTGGGGGAATCTTCTAACACCCATTGTACTGGACACTAAATGTACCTTTCATTCTGGACACTGTGTCTTTCAGTCCCACAGTACAAAAAATACTCTTGGATGTTAGGTCCCCTGGATTGCTCTTCCATTTTATGACTGTTCATCTCATATTTTCCAAACATCTTATCTACTTTTTGAGAGAGTCTTTGGGCTTTATTTTGCACTATTTCTATTAGTTATTTTCTAAATTACATTCTTTTTCTCCACCAGAGAGCTTTTTGGTTTGTTTGTTTTTTTTTGGCTTCTAGTTGTTTTTTTTCACAGGGCCTTCTTTTTTTATGGACACAATCTACTCTAGAATATTTCTACAAACACTAGCTAAAGGGTCCAAGGTTTGCTTATTTGTTTGTTGCACTCCTTTCTGCATTATCTGATTTCTCCAAAGTTAATTTTTCCTGTTTATTTACTGTGCTCTACCTCTTTTGTGCTTAATGTTTTCCTATCCTTGCTTAACCATCCATATTTATGAGGGGGGTGCTGAAAAGAGGGTGAGGTACTCTATGTAGGCATGGAAGACTTCTTATTTTTATACACGGTTATTCGTTTTCGAGAGAAAGAAAGAGAATGTGAGCAGGGGAGGGGTAACGAGAGAGGGGAATAGAGGATCCGAAGAGGGCTCTGCACTGACAGCAGTGAGCCCAATGCAGGACTCAAACCCACAAACTGTGGGATCATGACCTGAGCTGAAGTCAGATGCTTAACCGGCTGAGCCACCCAGGCGCCCCAAGCATGGAGGACTTTTGACTGATCAAGCAGAGGTCTGGCAGGTACTTGATCTTTATCGATGGAGGATTTCCTAAATGCCAGAACGTAAAGGTCTTTTTTCTGGACCATTTAGTTCCTGCAGAAAAGAAAGCTCTAGTCTACTGCTTAGGGGACAGACACCTGATGGGAGTAATCCTGCCAGAGATAGTGGAAGCAGACAACCATTCTGTTTTCAGTTCCAGCCTCCAGCCTCCAGCCTGCCCTCTGTCACATCTAGAATCTCCAAGTCCCAAATCCCTCTAGGTGTTCCTGTGTCAAATCAACTTTCTTTTTGTGTACAGCCCACCAGTGACACTCTGAGATGCAGCTCACATGGCCATGAAAACTTGCTTATTACTCATCATCCCACTTTTGTCTTCTAGACTGTTGTCAAAATCTCATATCCTAAGATGATTCCTCTCTTATTCTCTTATTGTTAGGAAAGAGACCTATTTGTTCCATCTGTCAGTTTTGAAAATATGTTGATGGTTTTAGGAACACTGAAAATAAAAATAATTAGACTAATTAAACATATTTCCAATAGATTTAAATAGACAATGACTTAAACCTTCTCACTGACACCAAAGAGATTATAATATTAAATTTAACCTTTTCAAAACTTAGAAAAACTGTTTGTGTCCCAAATAGTTCATAATAGAGAAATCATGAGTGGCACAAACCAGTAAAATTCCGTACTAATAGAATAATTATACTCTAAAACATCACAACATCCTTGTCAAAATCTAAATAGTACAAATAATTTATTCAATTCTGGAAAGTACTTGGTGGCTCCTACAGAACTTTCTGAAGCATCTGAATGACAGCTGAATGTTACCCACCATTTGTGATCTTTTCATTGACCTCAACCCTGATGAGGGAAATGTTCTTGGAGATGAGTTGGGCCGGATGCAAATGACAACCTGTTTGTCACTAACGCATGACCCCGGAAGTTACTAATGAATAGTAATTGTTAAGCAAAGTACAGTGGTCTGACCAAGAATTTCTGACCACAGCAAAGATAACAAGATGAGGGTTTATACACACACACACACACGTATGTTTAATACATATTCCTTTTATAAACAAAACAATTCTTTTTAAAAATTTCCCAGTGGTCATCTCTACATGACCCATTTATTTTATAAGATTAAAATACAAAAACTTCTGTCAAGAAGCATTATAGACATTTCTGTAAATATTCTTTTCTCCAGGAGGTGAAACTTAACTCTTCTGACCCTATCCTTTGGTATCATCAGCTTTGTTTAGTAACTTGGTTCCACGGAGTGGGGTACTGAAAACAGAGAGAATAAATGCCTTTGCAATAGAGAGACATGGCCAGGTGACCGAGGTTAGTTAGCATTATTAGTGGTAAGTCACACCGACAGCATGTGCCCTTGATATGATGTCATGAGAAGGGCACTTTACTTCCGTGTGTTCTTCCCCAAGCCTCATAAGCCAAGTCTAACCATGAGAAAAACATTAGACGAACCCAAACTGAGGGACATTCTCCAAAATACCTGACTGCTACTCCTCAAACTGTCAAGTCATCAAAAAGAAGGGAAGCCCAGGAATGTCATAGCCCAGAGGAGGCTAAGGAGACATGGTAACTAAATGTAATGTGATGTCCCTGGATGGGATCTTGGAACAGAAGGCTGACACTATGGAAAACTAGTGAATCCTAAAAAAAAGTGTATAGTTTAGTTAAAAGTAATGTGCCAATGTTGGTTCCTGAGCTGTCACAATTATACCACAATTACCAAATGTAACTAATAAGAGAAACTGGGTGCCAGGTATATGTATACGACCATAGGTGCTATCTTTGCAACTTTTCTGTAAATCTAAAACCGCTATAAAATAAAAAGTCTACTTAAAAATTACAAATGATTCATTCTTTTTTGTATTAGTATTAAAACTGATGGAAGTTTAATCTCACTCGACATCTGAGAATGTAAATAAACCTGTGCAATGATTCTGTCCATGGGGCCACATCCCAATATGGTCAGAGGAAATGTCACATGCCTCAAAGGATGGGAGGGAGGACTGCCTCTCCCTTTGGGGACAATCTGCATCAAAAGCCTCAGAAAAGCACATTTGTGACCCCAAAACCTCACTTATCAAATTATTTCCAAAAGAACCAATCCAAACAAAGGAAAACAGTTCATCACAAAGACACCTATCATAGCGTTATTCTCAATGCTGAATAATAGGAAAGTATCTATATGACCAACAACAGAGGACTGCGGAGGAAGCAGAGTAACATTTGCACAACAGGATGTTATACCGCATGTAAAAAAAATGTGCTGTTTTTAATATCAGAAAATGTTCCTGTATGAGATTAAATGAATGGGTAAGAAATTATATGTTCAGCATGATTCCAAATATTTACAAATATAAAGAAAATAGAAAAAAGATATGCATATGTGTTTTCAACTGTAGTCACTTCCGAATTGCTGGGCAATGGTTACTTTCTCTTTTATAGTTATGTTGAAAATTCTGAATTTGCCGCATTGGGTACCTATTTCCTTTATAATAAAAATAAAGTTATCTTCAAAACATTTCCTAGTGCTTTTTCTTTGTGTGATTACACATAATTTTTATTTTCCTCTTCCTGCCTTTCTGATTATTGGAATCTCTGTACTAGCATGTGATACTTTTAAAACCAGACAGAATGTATAAAATGTTTCATTATGCTTTTGTAATTCAATGCCTTGAGTGGTAACACATGCTTTAGCTAGGAAAACAATTTTAATAGTATCATTAAAAATGATCTACACAGATTAAGTGTGATGTTTGGGGGCTATTTATTTAGGAAGCATGGCATAATTGAAGTGCTTTTAATATTTTTTTGAATTTTTTCATGTTTATTCATTTTTGAGACAGAAAGAGACAGAGTACAAGTGGGGGAGGGGCGGAGAGAGAGGGGGACATAGAATCCAAAGCAGGGTCCAGGCTCTGAGCTGTCAGCACAGAGCGGACACAAGGCTTGAGCTCACGGAGTTCGAGATCATGACCTGAGCCAAAGTGTGACGCTTAACCGACTGAGCCACCCAGACACCCAGAAGTGCTTTTAGAATACACTGTCAGCTACAGGGAAAGAATACCATTAAGCTTCTGGAAGCTTTAGGATTGTCAACATCACTATTTCAAAAGCCCTTCTGAACCAGAAAGGAAGGAAAATTCTCATTAACCAAGTATTTTATGGATGTGTGACTTGCCAAGATATTTGTTTTGAATCGTATTTAAATGATGTAAGTTAAAACTGTATTTTGCTAGCTTTATAATTTTAAGTAGATGAAAATGCAATAGGTACTTAGTGGACAGAATACATTCATCTTTGTTTTATAGGGTCTATGGTTTAATATCACTATCCTAACTAATGTAAAATGTTTTTAAATGTCTGTACTTTTTATTTTATATAGCTTACTGTGGGTTTTAGCTACAATTTATTTGGTTCATATGTTCCTTATAGGAAAATAGGATCCCACTCACTACAGTGTTCAGAAACATTTGGTGGTAGACAACTCAAATTGTTATATACTAAAATGTATAGTATTAAAAGGAGACAGCTAGAAAACAAGATAATATATGTGTGGTAGGCAAAATAAGGCCTTCCAAAGATATCCATGTTCTAATTCCCAGAAATTGGAACAAAGTTAGATAACATGGCAAAGAGAAATAAAGATTTTAGGTTGTTAATCAGAGATGGGAGATTAGCCTGGATTAGCTTGGGGGCTGATGTAATCCAAAGAATTATTATAAATCGAAGATAGAGCTGGCAATAACTAGGGAGAAGCACATGAAAAAGACTTGGCCCAACGTTGCTGGCTTTGAAGATGGAGAAATAAGGACATAAGCTATGAAAGTGACTTCTAGAAGCTAGAAAAAGCCTGTGAATAGTTCATCCTCAAATCTGCAGAAGGGACGCCACCCCGCTGACACCTTGATTTTGGCTCACTGAGATCCATGTCAAACTACTGACCTCCACAACTGTAAGATAATCAATCTGTGTGGTTTTAAACCACATGGGTTGAGGCAATTTGTTAAAGCAGCAATAGGAACTCACACAATATGGTTACACACATCGAGTGCAAAAGGAGAGGGTGCCAGCTCTAAATAAAAGAAGATTACCTAATTTAGATGGAAGCTAGTATCTAGCCCTCGGCTGGATGGAAAGGGCTAATTTTGCTCCCGGGGAATTTTAGTTACTTGGTCAAGACTAAAGACTTTAAAAGAACTTTTAAAAAGGCCATTGTATTCACCTTAAGTCAATTACAGTGGTGTGAGTTCATCTCAGCCCCTGGAGTTTCTGCCAAATCAGTGCAAAGAAAATGTCAAGTTTGTTAGGGTTGAAATGCAGTTCTCTTTCTACTGAGAAGAAAAGTTAGAAACAGAGGCATTGAGATATTTAATTGTCTTTCTACAAATCTTACCATATGATTTGGCACTCTGAGGGAGAAATGCAAGAGGTAAAATGGAATAATGTAAGGCTATACAGAGATACAGAGTCTTACCCTTGTTAATGACTGTATGCAGTTACTGAGGATCTCAGATCCAAGGTTTTTCAGATGAAAAATGAAAATTATAATACTTGCCCTGCCTTCTTCCTATGAGTATCATGAAAGGCAAATAAAACTATAGATATGAATCTGCAAATAATACATTTACACAGCCCTCTATCATTTTCAGCTGAATAATCACAGACTTTTTTACTGCAAATCACACTTATACTTTACTAATAGTTTTCTTTCAAATTAATGCATGCCTGGGATGGTGGGTGGTGGTTTATTTTAATAATGTGACAGTCTCATCTATGGAAAGCATGAGCTCATGGTTTTAAACACATTTTCATTCCAAAGTTTCCAAAAAAACCTTCCCAGAACAGTCTGTTTGACCTCAAGGGCATTGAGGAGGAAACAGTCTTATGCACTGGGACCTGGGTGTTTCCGACAATGAACTGAGTATAGGAAAATCTGAAATCTGCGGGGAATAAGAGATCCCAGTTGGGTCAAGTTTCAACCTTCCTGCAGTCTCCTGGGATTTTGTGGGGACATTGTTGAATCCTTTCTCACTCTGTGTAACTTGTACCCTGTTACACGCTCCTTGGGGGAAGGGAAGTCTTTAAATGCTCGTGATTCAACTTCTCCCAGGACACAGGAACTCCAAATAAATCCAGCTTTCATTGATTTTATGTTCCCAGCTTTATCAGGGGGTTCATGGCAATATAAAAATGTTTTAAAGAGTGTTTCTCAAATCTAACTGAAATATGTGTTCAGAAAAACTCAGGGGTCTAAGCAGAGCCTACTTTTAATGAGGTCTGGGGGGATCATTGAAATCATATTATTTCAGGGGCTCTGCCTTCAATTTCTGCCCTCATCCCTTTCCTGCAGACACACATACACTTCTCATGTCGGTTTCTAGAAAGTCTTCCCCTGACCATGCAAACAAAAATGAGTTGGTCTCTGTCTAAATGAGCAGGTGTCAGGCCTTTCCTGGGAGCAGATCCTAATAAATCACAGGAAAACAAGATAAGAGCCTCAGTGATTTCATGGAGAGGCATTCACCAAGATACTGAGTCCTATTCTATATATTTTCCTCTTTTTTGTTTTCTTGTATATTCTAAATCTCCTGACATGATTCATTTTTATTACTAAAATTTTTAACTAAAAAACAAATATCCAGCAAAAATAAGGGGGTTTCTGGTTTCCCATTATGCACATAAGGTGCTAGGAAGTCACCATTCCATCCTAACAAGCAAAAACCTCAACAACTTGTTGAAAAATCAACAACTCCTCTTGGATCCCTAAAAGAGGGGAGGATACAGGGGAAGACATCCCCAGGCCTGGAGAGACAGACTGGTGAATATAGGAAGTAGCAGCTTCCTGAAACAGAGACTCCCGAGTGGAAAGCGCCATGGGAATGAGAACAGGAAAACGGAACTAATTTTGACACACTGCTGGAGGCCGTGCATGGACGTAATTCTGAGAGTGAAGTCCAATGGGACTCATTTGTAAGGGACCCCTACAAAACTGAGTTTTACCTCCAAAACCTGGATCAAATCCCCACAATAAATATCAGAAAAAACAATCCCCTCATTCTTCTGGCCAGCATATTTTGAAATACTCCAGAATACTATGATCTTCACAAAACCTGTCTTTAGAAGAAACTAGTTAACCAGGGACGTCTGGGTGGCTCAGTCGGTTACGTGTCTGACTTCAGCTCAGGTTATGATCTCACAGTTCGTGGGTTTGAGCCCCGTGTTGGGCTCTGTGCTGACAGCTCAGAGCCTGGAGCCTGCTTCCAATTCTGTGTCTCTCTTTCTCTCTCTGCCCCTCCCCAATTCATGCTCTTTCTCTCAAAAATAAACAAACATTAAAAAAAAATTAAAAGGAAGAAACTAGTTAACCAGAGCCTAACCTGCTAGGATATTATCAGAATCTGACTTACCTTGGAGAAAGGAAATGCCCAACTCTAAATAGCTTTAGCCTTCCATATGGGAGAAAGGAAATACTGAGCTCGAGTCCACTCAAGCCGTCTTTTCCCATCTAAAGGGGAGAAAAATACTGAGAAATAGCTCTAAAGTTCACAGCCCAGAGGCCAGGCTCACTAAAACACTGAGACCTAATCATAAGACTACAGAACACCTTCCCTTCCCCTGACCCTCACCACCACACTACTAAAGGCCTATTTATTGTGGCTCCTTTTACCTAGTGGTATCATGTCTACTTATCAAGAAAATATTGTCCCCCCAAAATGGTAACTATGTGAGGAGATGGATATGTTAATTATAAGCTTGACTATAGTAATCATTTCACTACATATATGAAAATATCATGTATAAATATACACAATTTTTCTTTTAAAAATATTACAAGGCATACCAAAGCAAAAAACACAGAGACAATAGTAGGTAGGTGCTCTGTCTGGAAGAGACAGAGCAAACGTCAGAACCAGACATGGAAGGGATGTTGAAGTTATCAGACCAGGAATTCAGAGCAAATATGATTAATGTGCTAAGAGTTCTAATGAAATGTAGACAGCATGCAATAACAGATAGGAAATGAAAGCAATGAGATGGAAATCCTAGGAAAGAACGAAAAAAAAAATGCTATAGATCAAAACCACTATGACGTCAATAAAGAATGCTTTTAATAAGCTTTTTCACAGATTGGTCACGGCTGAGAAAAGAATCTTTGAGCTTGAGAATATACCAATAGACACCTCTAAAATTTAAAATCAAAGAGAACAAAGACTGAAAAAAATGAACAGATTATCCAAGGAATGTTGGGGCAACCATAAAAGGTATAGCTTACCCCTAATGGAAATACTAGAAGGAGAATAAAGAAAGAAAGGAACAGAAGAAATATTTGAAACAAAAATGACTGAGAATTTCCCCCAAATTAATGCCAGAAACCAAAACACAGATCCAGGAAGTTCTGATAACACCATGCAGGATAAATGCCAAAAATACTACACCTCAGAATACCAAAGAAAGAAAAGAAAAAAAAATCTATAAAAACCATACAACTAATATCATACTTAATAGTGAGAAACTTGATTGAAGCTTTCCCACTAAGATCAAGTACACGGCAAGTATGTCTTATCTTACCACTGCTTTTCAGCATTAGACTAGAAGTTCTAGCTAATGCAAAAAGACCAAACCAAAACCAAAACCAAAACCAAACAAAATAACCAATACAATGTTGGAGAAGAGTTAGAGGACTGACACTACCCAACTTCAAGATTTATTATGAAACTACAGTAACCAAGAGAGTACAGTATTGGTGAAAAAATGGACACCAACTGTGAGATCATGACCTGAGCCCCAGTCAAGAGTCAGATGCTTAACGGGCACCCCAGGTCTGTTTTAGTCTTAAGAGCTGCGCTGGTACATACTGGATAAGTTTTTAATGGATTCAATTTCGTTTGAGCACCTACTATTTGAAGTGCATTAAGATAAGCACCACCATATGTGATATACATATAAATAAGGCTTCTATTTTGCCTTCTAGATACAGGCATGAACAAGTCTAATACAAAGTGGGCAGTGAGAAGCAACAGATATCACGTTGTGGAAGTATTAAGAGAAAGAAATTAATTCCACCTGGGAGGGTTTCATAAAGGAGGTATTTGTGATCTGGGCCTTCAAGAATGAATAGCATTTTATATGGGGGAAGAGACTTTTAGACAAGTGAAAAGACAGCACAAAGTCCAGATACAAAAGGTACAAGGGATATTCAGAATTCCTGAAAAAAATGTGAGCTGTTCTTAATTGATTGACTCTTCTGCTCCTATTCTTTGTTCTTTTAAGAAGAGTATTTGTCACTAATCTTTTTTTTTTTCCAGTTATATTTCAGGCTCCAAGACCTGTTTCTTCTTGAATTTGGGCTCAATAAAGTATCTCTTTGGCCACCTTCTCAATAATCAGTCTACTCAATACTAAGAAAGGTCATGTTCTTGATATTTTGGTTAGAGCTTGGTAACAGCAGGCAGAGAAGTTTTCACAGCTTTAAGAACCATGCTCCCTCTAGTTTTCCTTCTTCTAACTTACAGAGCTTAAACAGAATCCTGGTTGCTGATGGGTGAACTATGTTCTCTACAAAACGAAAGCCTACTCTCAAACAGTTGATGGCCCAGCATCATGTGTATCAGCCACAGAGCCTATGTCATGGCTTGTCACAGTTGTGGCCATCAGTATGATAAACTAGGGTCTGGTTTTCTATGTAACTGGACTCAGAATTACCCCCAACTCCCTGTTGTTGCATGGACAACTATATGCATAAAATTGGGAAGAAAAAAGGCCATATGTATCAGTTTTCTTTGCCTACCCTACACCGTGTATCCTGCTTAACCCCAAGCTGGCCTTGATGATGTTGAATGCCTTCTTCCCAGGAGCCCAGCACAGAACCACACACACTGAGCTACTAAAAAGAGAGATTTTGTTAGCATATTGATGATGACTGATTTTTTTCTGAAGACACACAATCCTTTATTGTGAACGGGGATAAGGAGGCTGTGCAGGCCCTTTATCAAGAGAAACACTGTTAAGAACCGGCTGACCATCAAGTACCGCCCAGGGAAAGCAGCTGGCTGGGTTTCCTCTGAATCCATTATATTGGATTTGTATTGGACTTCACACTAACCCAGTTGGGGATCACAACTTTCATTCACCCAATCAGGAAGCATGCATTAGCGGTTTCCTGTGTGACAGCTTCTTCTTCGAACCCTTAAAAATACAACAGTGAACAAACTAGACCCCCTGTCCTTGTGGAGTTTATACTCTAGTATAAACTAGAACACAGGGAAATAACAAGCAACTAAAGCATATTATAATAAAAGTCCTGATAAGGAAAGCGTAGGATTCTGTAAGAGTACATAAGACCCCTGGAATTCCAGAAAAGACTCTCCAGAGGAATTGACATTTAAGCTAATTTGGCACCAAATAACACATTTTGGGGGTGCTTGTAATGGAAGTGGACTATGCTAGTATTTTTTTTTCTAAACATGGTTGTACACATTTGAAAAGATATCAAAAATTTTGAAATAATGCAAAAGGATGATAGCATTTCCTTTTGACTTCATACTAGCATGCTGTCTAACATGCCCATTAAAAGGCTAATTCTCCAGAATAATGTGCTCTTATTTGAGGTACAACTTACCTTTTTTCAAGATTTTTTTAAAGTAATCTCTACTCCCAAACTCATGACCCTGAGATCAAGAGTCACATCCTCTTCCAACTGAGCCATCCAGGTGCCCAAGTTACCATTTACCTTTGATGACAGTCCAGACTCTGTGAAGTTAGGGTTAATTTGTACAAGATTGAAAAGTTGAAAATGATTTTGCCCAGCAGAAATGCAAATGGCTACTGCCCAATAGAGAATATAACCCTGAAGGTTAGTTTTTATTACCTCATATAACATTAACCCATTTTGCATCTGACCTGGCATTTATATCCAGCATTCTCACTTATTAACTATTCCTTGTGTTCTTCTTATACTAGTGTTACTATGCTGCTGGTTTCCTCTTTAATGAATTAAACTTTCGTGTGTGTATGTGTGTGTGTGTCTGTGTGTCTGTGTGTATGTATATGTATGTATGAAAATCGTACTTTCAACTTTTGGAAAGCGATACCATGACACAAACTCACCAAGGGGAGGAACGAGAAGGATGCTGTAAAAACACAAGTTCTGAGTCTCCTGCTCAAACCTACTGCATCACAACCTCTGGGTGACAGGGCCTGAGAATCCTGCCTCTTCTACTCTGCTGCTGAAAGTCAGTGTGATGGTGTTTGGGAGCCACTGGACGAAAAGCACCAAGAATGTCCCCACACTCAGAGAAATTATCATTGGCACAGCCTACACCCCTTCAACAGAATCTCTTCTCTTTATCTCAGGGCTTTGGGCCCCAGGAAGTATAAACCCCTCTTGAGGATAAATAATTAAACTCTTTATACTATAAGTTAAAGTCATTTATACTTTGGGCTTCTGGGGGGACAGGGTGGCAAATGGAGGACCATGAGAGAATAGGATTTCTGAGGTGGATAAAGGGCCTAAGGAGAGAGGGAAATAAAAGCTCAGGATGGGGGTGGGAGTGAGGATGCCATTGAGCATCAACAAAAACAATCATTACCATCATTACTTTGCTTATAGCCACGGACAGAGCATGACTTCTTTTAGAAGTAATAAATGTGAATGTATATATTGCTCATTGCCAGAAGCATGTAAGGCTATTTCTAAAAACAAAAAACAAAACCCACACACACGTTTAAGATAAAGGTAGAAAATTAAATCCATGAAGAAGGGTAAAATTCAAGTACCTTCACCATGAAGACAAAGGAAATTGAGCATGATTGCAATTAAAAATTAAATTTGCCTTAAGCTTTCCTGCTGGCCAGTTATAAAGGAGATCAGATGCTTTACAGGATTCTTGTTCTCATGTAAGAAAAAAGTGCACCAAATTTTAAGTCACGGAAGAACCCTTCTGACACGGGCAACCTGAAGCACTCATGCAGAATCCAGTGAGATGCTTAAGAGATATGGGCTCAATAGTGTTTATAGACAAAAAGCACAGGTGACCATCATGTGGCTGCTTTCTTTCTTCCACCTCTCAATAAAAACTGAGGTTGTCTCATTAAGGTAAGGTTTTGACAGGAATTGGAAGAGCAGACAGGAGAGTAAGCTAAGGTGATCCGGACAGACTGATAAGAAAAGAAAACAGGACTGGGAAGTTTCCTATGGAAAGAAGGATCTTCTAAAAAAGAGTCTGAATTTTCATTTATACCACCAAACACTAATTCTTCATCAGTATCCAAGGCTTCATCAGGCTACTGTTGTACTCACAATGTTTTCTAGGGGCACCTGGGTGGCTCAGGTGGTTGAGTATCTAACTCTTGATTTTGGCTCAGGTCATGATCCCAGGGTCCTGCACTGAGTGTGGAGCCTGCTTAAAATTCTCTGTCTCTGCTCCTCCCCTGCCCCCACCCCCCACCCCCACTCTATGAAATGAAATGAAATGAATAAAATTAAAATAAAATAATAAAATAAAATAAAATAAAATAAAATAAAATAAAATAAAATAAAATAAAATAAAATAAAATAAAATAAAATAAAATAAAATAAAAAAGTGTTTTCTAAATCACATTGCTTCAAAAGGTGACAGCTAACTTCCTCCCACTGGATCAGGTACCTTTTGCTGCCCAGCTGGCTTCTTTATTTTTATAACTCTTTCTTGAGCTGAAAATAATAAATATAAAAGTGATCTTCCCTCTTCTCACTGCCAGCAACATGTCAGGAGTTACTGGAAGTCCTGCAGCAGGAGTAATACCATCAGAGAATCTCAGTGGAGGGCCGCAGAAGTTTCCAGGTACAATTTGAAGTTTCCAGGCAAAAACTAGAAAACAAACACCTTCTCTTTTCTTCTTTCTTACTTTCACCAAGAATACTGTAGTGGCAGATATATACTATTGGCTGCCATAATACATTAAGAATCCCAAGTGTTTCCTGGGATTATATCGACGGTGCAGCCACAGACATAGGTTCTTGGGGACATTTAGCCTCTCAGACTTTATGCTCTAAGGTTACAAGATGGAGAGTCTCAATTCATATATGCAAAAAATATTTCTTTAAATCTGAATCAGTAGTTAAAAATTTCCCACAAAGAAAAGTTGAGGCGCAACGTCTTCACTGGCAAATTCTACCAAGTATTTAAGGAAGGAATAATACCAATCCTGTACAAACTCTTTCAGAAAGTAGAATAGAAGGGAAAAATTTCCAGCTTTTTCTGAAGCCAGTATTACTAGGACATTAAAGTTAACAAGAACTTCAAGAAGACATCACAAGAAAACTAAAGAATAATTTCCTCATGGACCTAGAGGTAAAAATCTTCAAAAAATATAAACAAACTGAATTTGGCAATATATGAAAAGGAATACACTCCATGACCAAGTGGGATTTATTCCATGAATGTAATGTTTATTTAATATCCAAGTATCAATTATTAAAAAATACTGTATTAATAAAATAAAGGACAAAAATTGTATGATCATCTCAATAGATGTAGAAAAAGCCCCTGACAAAAACCCGTCACCCATACATAACAAAAACCCTCAATAAACTAGAAATATGAGGGCTATTCCTGAACATGTGAATCCCCTGCAGTCAGAAAGGCCACAGATGCTGAGCAAGGGGACAGCCTGACAGCTTCCATGTTGTGGGTACAGAGCCTTGGATCCCCAGAGAACCAGATGCTGCCCCACTGTGGACGTCATGAAATATGGACACGGACGCTCCTGTTCACCAAACACCAGCAGGCCCTGCCCACACAGTCCGTCCTCCAGGATGAGACTGGGCCACAGCCAAGGGGAGGTGAGGGATGGAACAGCCTCTCTCACCCAGGGCCCCTGCCTACTATGCACCAAGGTCTGGTCATCTCTCCTTTATTCTATCAGAAAAAAACAGGGAGGTTTCTGTGGCTGCCCCTGCTGGCCCCTCACGCAGGAAAGCAGAAACTAATCACTGGGTCCACTGAGGGGGCAGACTGATGGGGTCTAAGGGCGGCACATGAGCCGCATTCCCAGTGGGTCTGCAAATAATTGATGAACGTGTTAGAACAAGGCTCCTGACATCTTGTCACTGGCGTTGCAGAACTATGGTTTGCTTTCCTTTATTTTGAAATTAGCTGGTGTTCCTAACAAATTGACCGACTCAGGGGAAAAAGTCCATTCTCTCACGGTGCTCTTAAGTCAGTGCTCGGTGCCTGCGGGAACACTGTGCTGGCTTTGCAGCCTCCTCCCTCTGACTGGCCACCTTGGTCTGCCCCCGTGCCTCCTCCCCTCCAGCGGACAGTAGGTCCATGCTGGTTGCTGCAGGGTTTTCAAGCAAATCTCACCACCAGGCCATTTCACACCCAAACTACACAATCAATCTTTTAAAATTATGAGTGTTTTCAAACATAAGCACTGTGCCTTTAGCACACCTGACAAGGGTAAAAAATCATTTGGCGATTTTTGAGAAAATTTCGATTTTCTCAAAAAAGTCTCTTTACAGTTCATCTGTTCAAACATGGTGCGGAGAAGTTCCTCACCTGGCATTTGGTTGTTTTGTCTCTCACTTCTGTGGCAGGTCCACCCACCTTTCCCCCTGCCATTGGCTAGGTGCAGAGACCAGGTCTATTTTCCCATAGAATGTCCCACACTCTGGATCTATTTGCTTCCCTGTGGTTTTCTTTAACCCTGGCCTCCCGTAAACTGGTGCATCAAGCTAGAAGTTTGATTAGATTCAAGTATGTGGTGCGTGTGTGCATGCGTATATATGTGTATACACACATATATGCATGTGGATCAAATCAAGCTTCTAGCTCCATATACATATATACATATGCATATTGATATAAGGATATAGCTATCAGTTGCCTTTATAATACACACACACACACACACACACACACATACCTGTATACAAAAGAATTATTCCTAAAAAACAGGAATACTTCAAAGGTTGTGCTGTGTTCTTCCTGTATCATACGTGAACCAGACACCTAATTCTCCCACATGTAGAGATACTAACATATATCAGGGGATCACCTGGTGATTATGATCCCTCCATTGTAAAGTGCGGGCTCAGGCTCTCATGATGAAAGCAAACCATGCCCAGATTTGATAGCATTTCAGGAGACGGAGGTCAATGCCTCTGGCTAAAGCTCTGTCCCTGATGTCCCACCTGGTCATAGCTTCTCATGTTCACAGCAGCACAGCTAGCACATGGACTCTGGAATTCTGCAAAAATTAGCTTTCTACATAAGCTACTGGCTTCATCCCACAGGAGTAATGAGGAGTTTTAAATTTCTGAACTACACAAAGAAAAGGCCCTGGGCAGCACGGAGTACTGAGAAGTTTGAGATCCTAAACCTGATCCTGATGTCCACAACTCAATTTATTATTATATACATTATATTTTCAAACAGGGCCCTTTTCTAAATGAATCTCAAAGTCTGGTACTATTAGCAAGGTAGTACCAGCAATAATTATTTATTGCATCATCCTGGGCTCTAAAACAGAGAAGTAGATAGAAGCTTGACCTCTTACACTGGTGGAGAGACAAGACACCAATAAAAATTGACCAAGACCAGGGCACCTGGGTGGCTCAGTCAGTTAAGTGTCTGACTTCAGCTCAGGTCATGATCTCATTGTATGTGAGTTCAGGCCCCACATCGGACTCTGTGCTAACAGCATGGAGCCTCCTTCAGAACTTCTGCCCCTTCCCGGCTCATGCCTTCTCTCTCTATCGGTGCTTCAGCCAAGCACACGATTCTCCAGCTCCATGTCCAGCGCACTCGCTTTCCCTCTGAGCACACGTCTAATTTGAGGCGCCACGACGCATGCGTGAAATAGGAGCCGCCCAATAGGACACAGCGCGTAAACAAGCGTCCGGATGTATCACCGACTTGTAAAGTCTGGAGAAACGATGGATAAGTGTTTTCAGAAGAGTCAAAGAAGAATGCCTGTGAGAGAAGAGACTCGGCATTCCCCTTTGAGCACCCTCATTATTTAAAAAGTTAACACTGAGAGCACTCAAGTAAGCAAGACGGTGTAGGCTTGGTGAGGGCGGGGAAGAAAGCCTGGAAAGATTCTTGTTTCTGTGGATCCATCCTGTGCAAGAGCAGATGCTCACCTTGCTGCACCGTCTCTCCTCGTTAGAGTGCAGCCACTCGATTAAATAATCAAATACGTAAGGTCCTCTGGCACTGAGACGGTGGTGATGCTGGGAGCAGCCCACAGCCTCGCTGACACCCTGGCCTCCGCTTTCCTTTCCACCTGCCGCTGTGGGTGGCGCCGATGGAGCAGAAGGAGCAGCAGCCACAATAGATGCGAGCGTGGTTCCGCAGCCTTTGGGTTTGCAGGCATCCGAGGTGCACACACACCTGAGCATCTTCCGGTGTGTGCAAGGGGCCGGTGGCGGGAATATCAGACTCCAGAGCCTGAGGGAAGAGCAGGGCGGCGCTGCGCATACCCGACCCTATGAATCACCTCGTGAGTTGTCACCTGCAAGACATTCAGCTCCAAAAATAACCTCACTGCAGCCTGAAAGACGCTTAAAAAGACAAGTCTCTGACGATGTCGTTTCCTTCCCAGAGACACTATCATTTACAGCTTTTTTCGGTGATTACAAAGTTCGAAACGTTGGGGAAAGGCACTTGAAAAGTGGTATTTTCAAGCAGCTGGTCACAATAACAGACTTCCATGTACAGCAAAGTCTGGGTTTTATTTGGAAACTCTAACTGCACAGGAAAGGAAAGCTGGGGAAAGTTCTCCATATTTCTGGTCCTGGAGTCAGCACCATATGCACAAACTCCTAAAACTCTTTGCTGATATCTCCAGAGTAGGGGAGCTAGGATGTGGGGAGAGAGGGGCCCAGAGGGGGCGTACACTGTTTCCCTTCCTGAAGGGCAGTGAGAGCCACTTCAGCCCAAATATGGAGGACTCTGAAGTTTGCTGTTTCCCCAGCGATTGAAATCAAGGCTGAGGGGAAAGAACGAACCAAGTATCTTGGGCCAACTGCCTCAAAGGCAATGATATGCTGGAGTAAGCAGAGGAACCGCAACAACAAAGCCCAGGAAAACCATCTAGAAATTCCACTTGGAGAAGCACACTCTAGACTAGAGTCCTGCCGATAACTTCCATTTGGACAAATAGACTCTCTCTGGGAACATGGAGAACTTCCAGGACCCACAATTTATTCTTCATTGTTGGTTCAAGAGAAAAACTTACCCAAGTGCCCAAAGATACATGTACAATGATGTTGTCGACAGCATTATTTGTAGCATTTAAACATCCCATCAATAGACTATGGTGCATACCTACAGTGGACACGCTACACAGTGACTGTACAGGATATGCCATTAGGGAAAGCTGCCATGTCTGTCTTCATCACTCCTGCACTCGGCACAGGACCTGGCAAATAGCAGACACTGGATTCATGAACCCGTGAATGGAATGAACGTACTACTGTGCAGACTTCAGAAGAGACAGACTTTTATACACTGACATGGAAAGATGTCAAGGTCTATTGCTGCATGAAAAACACCACACTATTGAATAGTATGGTTCCATTTTTATTGTTAGTGATACATATACATTTACTTCCTTATATAGTTTTCATCTTAAAATTATGTATATTCACATAGGAATGCAAAATTTATATACACCTGTGGTACCTATACATATATTGCTCGCTGATATCCAGTACTCCTCCATACACATGGAAAGCTGAATTTCCTGGCTCCCATGTTGTTGGGTGAGGCTGCAGGTCTAGTAATAGCCAAGGAGTTGTGGGCATAAGTGACATATGTCACTTCCAGGCCACAGCATTTATATACCACCATGTGCCTCAGAGCACTCTTCCTTCTCCCAAGTTTTCTTGAAAGCATGTTGGAATCAAGCCTCTGGCAACTTGAATCCTGGGGTGACTATGAAGAGCAGATCCCCTAGTCAATATACATATACTATGGGAATGAGAAATTAACTTCTGTTGTGTTCACCTGGGTCTGGGGTTGTTTGCTACCTCAGGATAGGATGGGTATTTCTGACAACTACAACACACACATACACAAACACATTCATACATATATGTGTGTGTATCTATCTATATATCGATAGATATATCAGAGATCTTCCATTAGCATCTTCCTCTACGTCAATGATTCTCACACACATACATATGTGTGTGTGTGTGTGTGTGTGTGTGTGTGTGTGTGTATCTACATATATATCCATCAGAGATCTTCCAGCAGCATCTTCCTCTATGTCAATGATTCTCAATCTTGGCTGCCCTTGGGAGTCACCTAGGGAGCCTTAAAACATCCCAGTGTCCAAGATGCATCCCAACCAGATGAATCCAAATTCCTGATGCTGGGACACAGAGGAAGCTACTCGGGTAGCTTCTATATTTTCCCAAGTACTTATAACATGTAACCACAGTTGAGCACTGGCTTATGGAAAGGAGCTAAACTGGTAACAGCATTAGCAGTTTTGTGACCCCTCAAATAGGAAACAATCATATTTGAACAGGGATCAAAACTTTAGGTTAAAAGACTGGGGCTCAAAGGGATAGCACCAAATGGAGGCCCCCATCAAAGTCTCCAGAAACCAAAGCTTGTCTCTCCCATCTCTCCTTGAAGGATGGAAAAAGGGAAAATGGGAAAGACTTCAAGATCACTTGTTATGTCCTAATATTTGACCATGAAGAGGCATCCCAATGAGCCAAACTGCCTCCTACAAACTTCAATCCTCTTTATTGCACATCATTAAGTCTGTCAGTTCCAACTTTGTAATTGCTGATACCACGAGTGCTACTTGCCAGTGTGATTCCGTGATAAAGCTGCAGTGCAAGGAGCAATCTCAAAAGTCTTCCCACAGTCCAATCTTATTTCCCTCACTTCATCATTTTCCTTAGAACACCAAAACTAGAGAGTGGGTGGAATGGGTGAAGCAGCTTAAAAGGTGTAAACTTTCAGTTGCAAAATCAGTAAGTTCTGGGGATGTAATGTACAGTGCAGTAACTATAGAGTTAGTAACAACACATTGCATATCTGAAAGTTGCTAGGAGATCTTAAAAGTTCTCCTCAAAGAGAAACAATTTTTGTCACTATGTACAGCGACGGTTGTTAATTAAACTTATTGTGATCATTACACAGTAATATACAAATATCAAATCATTATGTTGTACACCTGAAGCTAATATAATGTTATATGTCAATTATGCCTCAATAAAAAACAAATAGGTAAACAAATAAACAAACGAATGTCAAAATTATGTGATTTCGAATCAGAGCTGTGGGTTTAAGTGCCTTTGGGAATGGAAGACTAGATGATGGATGAACTTTGACTACTGATGACAAGATATCCCTTCAAGGCAGCTTCCTTCTTTCCAGCTGTCAGAGGATCAAATCATGTACATTGAAAGGCAGAGTATTCACAGAAGGCAGGATTGAAAAGAATCTGAGAACTCTTCTATAAAGGAATCTTTAAATTCAGGCATGAGAAGGTAACATCCTGACAACAAGAGTGTAAACAAGCAGTCATTTACCTTATATTAAATCAACAAATTTAAATACTTAGCCTCCGCAGTCCCAGTACCACTTGCTGGACAAGGAGAACTTGGCCTTCACCTTTATACTCTAACAATTGTCAAGGATCTATTATCTTGCTGGCCAAGCCTATTGAGTAGGGCTCCTGCCCTACAAAACTCAAAGCAAAGGCTTTCATGTTGTAATCTATTTAAATGCTATCACCTGGAAATTCACATGCCTGTTAGGTGTATCCTCCTAACACCTCACATCTGTTAAGATGACTATTACCAAGAAGATCAGAGATAATAAGTTTTGCAGAGGATATGGAGAAAAGGGAACACTTGTGCACTCTTATTAGGAAGGTAAATTGGTGCAGCCACTATGGAAAACAGTAAGGATTGTCCTCAAAACATTAAAAACAGAAATAGCATATGATCCAGCAATCCCATTTCTGGTTATGATCCAGAGAAAATGAAGTCATTATCTCAAAGACGTTATCTGTACCTTTGTATTCATTGCAGCATTATTCACAACTGTCAAGTTACAGAGATGATCTAAGTATCCACTGATTGACAAATGTAAAAGAAAATGTATATATATATACACATACATACATACACATTCATATCCACCCACACAATGGAGTATTATCCAGCCTTAAAAAAGGAGGGAAATCTTGACATTTGCAATGACATAGATGAACTTGAAAGGCATTATGCTACATGAAATAAGTCAGACTAAGAAAAAAAAAAAAATATATATATATATCCCATAATATCATTTATATGTGGAATCTAAGTAACAAAAAGTCCAACTTAGAAACAGACACTAGAAAGTAGTTGGCAGGGGCTGGGAGATGAGAAAAACAGAATCTGGTAAAAGAGCACAAGCTTTGCATTAGATGAATAACGTCTGAGGGTCTCAGGTATAGGATAGCTACCATAGCTGATAACACTGTATTGTATAACTGAAATAAGAGAGAATGGAACTTTAATGTTCTCACTTTTCAAAAAAAGTAAATATGTAATGGATGTGTTCATTAACTCTACAGGGGAGCCCTTTCACAATGTATCCGTATGTCAAATCATCTGACAGTATACTTTGAATACCTTACAGTATTGTCAACTATACCTCAAAAAAGCTGGGGAAAAAATGCTATCTCCTGCAGTTATAGGCAACAGAGATTAGCAGACATTGGGATTAAAAGTTGTAACGGGATATATAACTGCTAACACTTTGATAAGCCTTCTAATTTAAAACTCCCCCATAATCAGTATGGAACAGAATCTCACAGGAGAAAGATCCAAGGACCCAGAGGAACACAGCGGCACTGACCCTTAGATGACCACAGCTGAGCACAGAAGCCAATGTGAACCCACTCATAATGCCGGACAGTACTGACGATGGTAGGGATGGGGTTCCCCAAAAGAGAAATTCAGCGTATTCTTGACCATTTAGACTCTGTGTGCATTCTTTGTAAAACAGGAATGATAATATCTGCTTTATTGACTTGCCACCATTCATCAGGCACTTTCATTCTCCAACTATTTTACTTAAACGCTAACTGAATCACTTCTTTGGCCATGTGAGAATCTCATCATCTATAAGATGGGGCTAATACCCCATTGGGTAGGTTGTCAACGGGATTAAATAGAAAACGATGCTATAAACCACCTAGTTCAATGCTGACAAATAGTATATGTTCAGTTAATATACTTCTTGCTTCTTTCTTTCTTTGCTGGTTGAAATGACTGAGTGGACATCAAAAAGCAAGACTGTGGGGGCACCTGGGTGGTTAAGTAGGTTATATGTCTAACTCCTGATTTTGGCTCAGGTCATGATATCATGGCTGTGAGATCAAGCCGCATGTTGGGCTCCAAGCTAACCATGGGAGTGGATTCTCTCTCTCGTTCTCTTTCTGCCCCTCGCCCACTCACTCTTGTTCTCTAAATAAATAAATAAATAAATAAATAAACACTAAAAAATAAGTAAAAGCAAGATTGTGGAGGCTAATCAAGGGGGCCAAGACAGAGCCAACTGCCCTGGGTCCAAACAAAAGAGCAAAAAGCATCTCATCTCAGAGGATGTCCCTTCTACATGCTGCATGCATGCTTCCCCTCAAACTAGGTAAACGGGAACTGAGGCAAGGTTACCAGATGAAGGTGCAGAAGACAGCCAGAGTAAGTCTGGGGCTAGAGGGATCGGTGACCAGTACTCTTAAAAACGCCCTTGGCACCAGGATTATGACCTCTTATAGGGGCCCAAACAACTAGCTGTGCCAACCAGGCACTGGAATCAAGGGAGATACCAATATGATATAGTTTTTGGTAAATTTAGAAAAACACGAGGATTGTTGTAGTTTTTACTCATTCTGTAGTCTTACACACATACACACACATACACGCTGCACTACGGTGAGTGGCTCAGTCAGTCAGTACATTAAATAATTATGGAGGCATTAAGTTCAAGGCACTGTACTGGGACTGGGTGCAGCCTTGCAGGATTGGGTGCAGGGAGAAGGCAAGGGTAATGAGGAGGCTTCACACCCGAGAGCTAGTCTAGTGACACAGATGAGACAAAAGATACGAAGGGAAAAAGCCAAGAAACAAAAGACCCAGGACTGAAAAACTTGATCTGTGAGGAACATTCAGAAAGAGTCATTAGAGAAACATGGGTTTGCCAAAGAGCTCAATACTGTGCAAACTTTGGCCATGACCCACCGGATTCTCTAGCAAGCTGTTGTGAGTTTTGAGCATGTCCCTGAGTGTCTGACTCTTTGTTTCTACTGCAATTCTCACAGTCTGAAGGTTTTTCCTAAGAAGGAATCAGTCAGAGTGGTTTTACATTAACTAGCTTTTACATGTTAAGTTCTCTTATAGTCAATGCAAAAATATTTTTAAACGCTCACTCATCTGGCTTGCGCCAGACTAAGGAGTGTTGAGGATATAAACTAGGAGTAATCTCAATGTTTCCCACAAGAAGCTTACATTCAGTGGTCTGCTGTAGGCCCTTGTATTGCTTAAGGCAGACGATTTGCTAAACATTCAGGATTTTGTGAGCTGGTTGTTAAACTGAGGTGTGATTTCTTGAATAATCATTCTCCCAAAGATATCATGTCTTAATTACTGTTGCATGAATGTTAATTTATATGACCAAAAAGGACTTTGCGGATGTGATTAAGGATCCTCACATGGGGAGGGCAGTATCCAGATGGGCCTAAGGAGGTAATGTGACCACCCAGGGAGAGAATGGAGTGATGTGGCCACAAGCCAGCAATGCCAGCAGCCATCAGAAGCTGTGAAGAAGCAAACAACAGATTCTCCCCTAGAACCTCCAGAGGGACCCTGGTGCTACTGACGCCCCCCTGATTTCACCTCCAGTGGAACTGGTCTGGGACTGCTGGCCTCCAGAACTGGGAAAACAAACTGTTGATTTAAATCTGTGGCAATTTTTACAGCCCCTATAGAAACCAAAAGTAGTAGGTAGCTTCTTGAAATCACTCATGGTGGAACATTTATGCTACAGAAATTGGCAATGCTACGCATCAGGGCATTTGGTTGCAAGAGAGCTGGCGTGTTCTTTCATTATTCATTATAGCCTGAGAGAAACAACTAGAGAATGTCACTTCATGGTATGACATGACGTGATGTCCTATGCAGTAATGTAATATGCAGGAGAGTGCACTTAACTGTGGCCAGGCCTCTCATTCTGATTCTTCCCCAAATAGATTCCATGTGACCTTGCATAAATCTCTGCTTTTCTCTGTGGTCTCCTTCCTGAAAATATAAGAGCCTCAAAGCAATAAAGGCCTCATTTGGTGTAGAAATATTTTCTAAGCACCTACTATGTAGCAGAAGTGTTGAAGGTACAAAATGAGAAGATAGGACACCCATCATTGAGGAAGGAACACTCATTGTGACATAAGATAGCTAAGTGGCCAAAAAATGCCAGTGTTCAGGGTGCCTGGGTGGCTCAGTTAGTTAAGCGCCTGACTTCAGCTCAGGTCATGATCTCACGGTTTTTGTGGGTTTGAGCCCTGCATCAGGCTCTGTGCTGATAGCTAGCTCAGAGCCTCGGAGACTGTCTCAGATTCTGTAACTCCCCTCTGACCCTTCCCTGCTCACGCTGTCTGTCTGTCTGTCTCTCTCTCTCTCTGAAATAAAAAATTTTTTTTAATGCTGGTGTTAGGTAAAGGTCAAGGGTGACTGTTGAGATGTTCCCAATTTCCACGATTTTCACTTTCTGATCCCAGTGGCAAATGGCTGAGTTATTTTGTCACTGGGAAGAGCTCTCTCTGCAGGAGATGTTTTCCCAAATTAATCAAAGAGCTTTCTCTGAAGGGCTGAGCTGAAAGTTTGTTTCCTCCATGAACACATGCCCAAATCTCGATGCCCCCAGGAAAGCTTCACTGGGCTAAGTAAAGAACTGGATTATAAACACAGGCAGGTAGCATCTGTCAAACAAAAGGATGTTCACCCACGGTGTCACCACGGGGATGGTGCTCATCACCAAAGATGCCTCTGCTGTGATTGATACTATGGTAACAGCAACATGCAACCACAGCTTCGATGGCCACTGGGGCCCTATTCACCCCATCTTTTCCCTAGTACTCCTCATAACTGTCCTCGCTGAGTGCTCTGCTTAAAGTTTTGAGAAGATTTCAGGCAACTTCCTCTGGTGGCATCTGAATATAACATCCAGGGGTAGCTTCTAGAAAATAATCCAGCTTCTCCTTTTTTAAGGCACCACATCTCCAAGTCCTTGTCTGCCCTTCCTCCACCCCAAAGAAACCTCTTGAACAGTTTTCCAATAGCCAGGCAGAGTAAACATTCCATGACTTGTCTTTATGGGAGAGGTAATATATTTGCTATTATTAGACAGTTTACACCAGGTACTCAAGTTACCTTGGAGCAATCTTTTTGGTTATTCCTTCACGTAAGAACTGCTTATTGAAGCACTGCATGCCAGACACTGTACTAGGGGTTAGAGATCCAAAGACTGTTAAAAAGCAACTCCTGGCCTGAGAAGGAGACCTTATCCATAATCAGCAAGTGTCACTGTGTCATGAGCTAAAGATATCCAGGGTCCTTGAAATTCAATGGAGGTGGTGGCCAGTCACTCTGGAGGGCTATAAATGATCAGGCATATAGAGCCTGGGAAGATGGAGGCACTGATGGCATTGTTCTTTCCAAAGTCCCCCCATAAAAAGAGGCGAACTGATTAGGATAACCAAACAAAAACCATAGACAAAACTACCACAAACCCCAAGTGCTGGGGACAAACAACTGACAGTATCAGAAACATTACCAGGGAATGGACATAAACCCTGTCGGTGAGAAGCTTACATTCAGAAAGACAGACAGCTGAAAGCACTATATGCAACCTAAAGCATTAAGTGCTATAACTGGGGAAAGGCCAGACAGTAATCCTTGTGGGGAAAACTGAGGCCCCACAAATTCACCCTTAGCACACTGAAGTTTGAAGCACTGGTCTGAGCCATTCCAGTTTGAGTACCCTTCCTTAGACACCATCACCAAACATTGAGAAATACCCACAGCCACGTGCATGTTCTCCACTGGTGGCCCAGAGTGCAAAGTGTCTCATTGGTTCAGGAGAGCTCAGGTGGCAAATGATGCAGAGGAAGAAGATAGGAGCCAAGCTGTGTCAGCTACTGGCAAGTGATCCTTTACCAAATGTCTTTAGCCTCCCTATGCCTTAACTGCTCATTAAAAATGTAGACAGATACAATAGGCAGTTCACAGGGTCATTGTAAGGGCTGAATGAGTAATTGTGTGCATAAGTCTTTGGAAACTAAAAACTGCTCCCAAATATCACTGTTCAAACATATTCTCTCCCTACCGCACAAGGAATGCAGTTCTCTGCTACGTGACTTTGGGCTTGTCCACATGACTCTTTTAGTGAAAGGGATGTTAGCCTACTTGGTACAGCTGAATGTGTCAACTAGGCCCGCACTGTGGCGCGCCCCTCACATCTCTGCCATTGCTTTGGGGAAAGTTTCCACCAATCAGAAGGATTATACCGGAGCAGACCTGAGGTCAAACCCTCGCGTGGGGAGCCAAGGCCAGCCCACTCCACGCCGACCTTGTGGATGTTAGAGCAAGAACACATGACTGTTAAGCCACTGAGTTGTCACTTCCCCTCCTTAGACTCAGAGATCCTGGGAAACTGTCAGCACTCTAGAAGCCATTTCAATAAAAGGCAATTCAGAAGTGAGAGGAAGAATGTTTTATCCAAAGGAGGCACTGGCCTGGGCAGCTGAATGGGGAGCTGAAGGATCAGAACCCCTGGGAAACTGCAGATGACACCCACTCGACTCCAGCTCAGTGTCCCCACTCCTCGATTTCTATGAGACTCACTAGCCTAGGAGAGGGGCGGGTGCAGATGTTGTGCTCCAGTGAGTCATATAAAGATGATCATGGGCTACTAATAAATACTTAAAGCCAATGGAACTGGCAAAGATGAAGTTCCCATTCATTACATGTACTTCTCCTCCACAAACAATGTCTGCCAGGTGCCAGTGTAGTAGGAGAGCTAAGCATTATGAAGCCTGTAATTTACTGTAAAATACTACAGACTAGTCAGTATCATATTATCTACGCACTAGTTAAAGCCTAAATTCTTTTTTAAAATTTCTTTAATGTTTAATTTTGAGAGAGAGAGAGCTTGGGAGGGGCAGAGAGGGGGAGACACAGGTTCTGAAGCAGCCCTCCAGGCTCTGAGTTGTCAGCACAGAGCCCAGCACAGAACTCAAAAACCATGAACCGTGAGATCATGACCTGGGCTGAAGTCATACGCTTAACCGACTGAGCCACCCAGGCACCCCTGAAGTTTAAATTCTAAGATTGATGAAGCTAACATATGCTTGACGCACAGCCCAAGGGTGGTCAGCTAGCATTAAAATAAAACATGATCCTCACATGGCTCCCACAAATTCTACTATGTAGGTCAATATCAACGTCTATATCTTGCTAATTAGCATAGTGTATATAAAAATATATTGATGAAAGTAGCATCTTACTAATTACTATAATAGTATTGAAATGTATTCTCACTGAAGAAACTGAAGATGTTCAAGTTACAAAACCGTAAAGACAGCTGAGTGCCACTCTCCATTCTTGTATGAACAAGGTGTAAGAATCCAGCAAGGCTAAAAACCTACACAGGGCATGTAAGCCTTAACTCCCTCAATCAGACCCACATCCGATCCCTGACTGAACGGCATCCGGCCTACGAATGCTGCTATGTGAAGTCTCAAATGAGCTGCTTCATCCTGAGCAGGGTTGGGAGGGGAGTGCACCTAAGAGGAGAGACAGGAGGGTTTCATCAAGCTTTACGGAACGATCTGTGCAATGTTCTGTGTCTGCCTTGTTAATGAAAGCTTGTCTAATAAATGTCTATATGTGTGACAGAAAAAGAGATTATGATGCCTATGTCATAAAAAAGAAAAAGCCTTTTCTAATTTGGTACAAATAACTTTGAAAACATAAATAACAGAAAATTTAGAAGTAAATTAGATAAAATCATGCCTAACTCGAATCCACTGCAGCCTACGGGGAAAATATATACAGTTGTCTAATATTAGATAGAGGTCTCCTGCAAACTTCAGCTTTCTCAGTGGTGATACAGAGGTCATATAGACCTTAAAGGAGGTTGGTATCAAATGGGATAATGCATTATAACAATTACAGAAGACTGAGTCCTTACAGCAAATCTTGAACATTGGAAGAAACACTGTATTTTCAGAAGATGTGCCTCTCTCTCCCCTCACCTCCAATACACAGAAGCTACTGAAGAACCTAGAAACGTGTTTGGTATATACACAGGGATGTACTTAATGGAAGCACAATCTCTAATAATGGAAAAACCATTTCAGATGACAGCCTCGCTGAGCTCCTTCTCAATGCTGGTCTATAACATGGATGACGCTGGTCTGCTATGGCTGAAAGTGATTACAACTTTTTAATAACGTTATTTTATTATTTTAATAACCTTACACGGACAAGTAAAAAACATCAACAACCTCAGACCAAACTTCTACTTTTAAAAGCTATTCACTGGAATCCAAGCCAAGGAGTTCCAGGTCAATCCAGTGAAGGAGCTCTTGATAAAGCTCCAGTTCTCTGTGGTTCCTGTTAAGAGGGACATTTCAGACTCTATTTGAGTTCCAACGTGCAGAATACATTACTGAGGCCAAAATCCTGAGGAACTTTTTTGTGACCCGTGGTGACATTGGAGATGATTTATTATATACGCGTCTTACATTTAGCCAGAAATGAAAACAGAATTAGTCCCAAAAGTCACAGGTCTAGGGCAAAGGGCTAAAAGGGACTGTTTTGGTATGAGCAAAGGTGTGTCTCCTCAAAAGTGGTCGTTATATCAGATGGTGATGGATATTCTAGATCCATTGAGTCGTTTAGAAAGCAGGCATACAGTCTGACAATTTGTACCAGTATCCCTGGCCTCTGGCTTTCTTCTTTCTGCTCCTGTGGCTTCATGGGTGTACAAGCCAGTGGTTTACTTTGACCTCTGCCTCACCTTTCTTCTTTTCACTGTTTCCCTCCACTTGTCTCTCTACAGTGCAGAGGCTTCCAAGAAGATGGCACCTAAGGCAGAGGGAGCCTTGTGACCATTCTTTAAATAAACTTAGTTTTTAGTGTACATTCTAGATTCTAGATCCTCTAAATGTGTTAGTCCCTACAGAACTTATGGGGAAAGGTCTACAGTTCTTTTAAGAAAATAAATGTTCTCTTGTTAAAGATTTCCAATGTATCCTTATATATATTTCAAACATATCCCCACAGGAAGAAGCACCATCTGATAACCCTGGGCAAGATAATCTTGGACCTGCTGCTTTCCTTCATACGATGTTTCTGACAGGCTGACTGGCCCATACTGTGGAAAGCATACTTCCTGGAGTCTGGTAACCTAGACTCTGGTCCTAGCCTCACCCCTGAATTCTGTTACGGCATTTAAAATGATGTGATGACCTCCAGGGTGCCCGGGTGGCTCCGTCAGTTGAGCTTCTGAGTCTTGATTTCACTGATCTTTCAAGGATACAAGTAATTACTGTTCATTTTTAAGTGGTTCCATATTAATTAAAAAGTCACCATTTTTATGACTGTATCTGATTAAATCCAAAGGCTCAAGAATTAAGTCAACCAAGGCTGACAATGATGACAATAATCAAATCAAAAACACAACAGTAGATTTTTATTTAATGGTTATGCTGTTCTATAGTCTTTCACATAAGAATTTTATACCTATCATTTCATTCCATCCTCACAGGTGCCCAATGGTAAAGGTTCTCCCATTATCTCCACGTTACAGACAAGAAAACAAGGATGACAGAAGGGTTAGCTGTCTGACAAGGGTCACACAGCTAGTACAGGATGGAGCTAAACATGAAGTAAATGTTTCTGGTCTTTTTTAAAATTCTTTAATATTTTATTTATTTCTGAGAGAGATAGAGGCAGCGTGAGCAGGGAGGGTCAGAGAAAGGAGGAGAGAAAGAATCCTAATAGGCTCCAGGCTCTGAGCTAGCTGTCAGCACAGAGCCTGACGTGGGGCTCGAACCCACAAACCATGAGATCATGACCTGAGCCAAAGTCAGATGCTTAACCGACTGAGCCACCCAGGCGCCCCTAAAGGCTCTGGTTCTGAAGCCCAGCTATGGTTCATTTCTGATGCAGTTTGGGTTTTAGATGTTTCCTTAAGGAGCAAATACATAAATATTCACAGGTTGGTCATTTCCTTTTTTCTGAACTCCGTTTCCTTATCTGCAAAATGACTGTTCCAGATAGAGAGAGACAAAAAGAAGCAAGTGCAAAGGCCCAAAGGCAGAAGGGAACATGGAACCCCGGAGGAGATGATAAACGTCCAATATTGTTGAAAGAAGAAGAAAAAGGAGAAAATGATGACACGACAGAGCCAGAGAAGAAAGAGCCATGGGTGTTATGTGACGGAGTTCAGACCTTATCCTGAGGCCATGGAAAGCATTACAGGGGTTTTAAACAAAGGAAAGACACAAGCAGATGTACGTTTTTCAAAACATCACAGGGGCAGTGGAGTGGAAAGCACAAACAAGGCGAGAGAGCGGGCAGGAAGCAACTAGGAAGCTGCAGGCACCATCCGGCCGGCTGGACCCGAGCGCCACAGACATGATGATGTGACAGCGGAGAGAAACGTGAAAGGCAGAATCAACAGGACGTGCGGACGCACTGGCTGTGGGAGATAACAGAGGAAAAGGTCAGGAGCACGTACAGCGGTCTGGCATGTGCCACCCAGTGATATTGGTGCCATTTAGCAAGACAGGGACACTGGCAGAGAAACGGTTAGAAAGGAAAATAAATAGGGACAAACTGAGCTGTATGCACGTGGAGATCATCAGGAAGCACTTGGAGCTCAGGACAAAGATTTGAGGCGGAAAGTAGAAATGCACAGGCTGTTTCAGGCAGGCAAAAATGGGGAAGATGAGGCAGGCAGCACGGCCTGAAGAAGAAATAAAAGATTTGGGAACTAGGCTCTGAGGAAGAGCAAACCCAGTGAGAAGGAGGGAGAGGAAGCCATACGAGTGATTAAGAAGTAAATTACGGAAGTGTGAGGCTATCAGAGCAGCAGTGAGGAGAGCACAGGCGACAGCATCACGTGCTGCTGGGAGTTCAGGCAAGTTAAGCACTGAATTATGTCCACTGAATCCAACAATCTAGAGGCACTGGGGACCCTGATAAAAGCAGTTTTGATAACGAGGCAGGTGTGGAAGGCAGAGGGCATCTGATTGATGGGGGCTGGTGTTGGGAAAAGGGTAGCAGACATCTCTGTTCACTCAGAGTGTCACTTCCAAAGAGGAAGGAGAGGTGAGATAGAGAGGGACAGTTTTCTCCGGTGACTCAGGCTTGTTTAAACGCCCAAGGCCATGGGGACAAAGCTAACTACAGACAGCAACGTGACATACAGGACAGAAAGGGGACAGCTGATTCTACGATGTTCCCAAGGAGGTGAGGATGGCAGGATCCAGGACTTAAGAGGAGAAGCACGAACTTTAGGCAGGAGGAAGGACCCCCTTTATGGTATAACCAGAAGGAATGTACGTCTCTTTATATACACGAGTGTGTTTTCTGCAATGACTGTGGAAACCACGAGAAAGCAAAGCCTAAGAAAAGTTATTTCCATTTGCAGAGATGTTTCAGACACAAGGAGTCGCTGTCAGCAGTGGTTATCAAACTTGACTAAGCTGCAGACTTCCTGAGAAGCTTTTAAAAATCCTGACCTCAGGGCGCCTGGGTGGATCAGTCGGTTAAGCATCTGACTTCGGCTCAGGCCATGATCTTGCGGTTCATTTTTCGAGTCCCGTATCAGGCTCTGTGCTGACAGCCAGCTCAGAGCCGGAGACTGCTTCTGATTCTGTGTCTCCCTCTGTCTGATCCTCCCCCACTCATGTTCTGTGTGTGCCTTTCCTCTCTCAGAAATTAAAAAAAAAAAAATCCTGACCTCAGGCTACACCCCTTACCAATTAAATCAGGAACACACGCATTGGTCATTAGGGAAACAACCACCCAAGAGAACCCCAACTGCAGTCAAGTTTGAGAACCAGGTATCTAGAGATACTATATAATTTACATGTACCACTAAGGACTAACTACATACGTTAGAACCAAAGAGAACTTTACAGAGCCTTCAGTTTGAAAGCCCACCAGTGAATTTATAAAGGAAAAGAAGCAGTGAAATATTTGAGTGCACTGCACATACAAAAGTCAGGCACCATACTGATAAACATTTATTTACTAATGCCTACATTCATATGAATGAACTGGGTCAAGATAAATGTATTTTGTGGGTCAGAGTCCAAAAAGTTTGAAAACCAGTGACCTAAATAAACTTCTTCACAGATGAGAAAACTGAGGTTCAGACAGATTAAAAGTCTTCTTTATTTTATTTATTTTTATTTTTTAATGTTTATTTATTTTTGAGAGAGAAAGAGACAGAAACCGCAGCAGGAGCAGAGAGAGAGGAAGACAGAGAATCCAAAGCAGGTTCCACACTGTCAACGCAAAGCCTGAGGTGGGCTGGAACCCACGAATCTTGAGATCATGATGTGAGCTGAAGTCCCTAACCGACTGAGCCACCCAGGCATCCCTAAAAATCTTCTTTAAAGTCACACACACACACACACACACACACACACACACACACACACACACACACACACGTGCAACAGTAAATTCCAGACTAGAACCTCATCTTCCTGACAATTACTTCCAGAGCACCAGTGATCTGTTTTCTGTGTGTGCTGGTTTTTCTTTCAGCTCTATACTGGAAATTCCTGAGAATAAGGGTTATGTCTTCAATTCTTTAGGATTACTGATATTGGCCAATTTATTTGGTTCCCATATTACCCTTCTTTCCTAGGGTTCAATTTCCTTCTTACTGACATAATTTTGTAGCAATTCCTTTTCTTAGTCTTCTCGAAAATGGTTTTGTTTTTGATCTCACTGTGAATGATAATTCTCGCTTGGGAATCCACAAACTGTCAGGAGGATTCCGGCTTCCACTTGGGATGGGATGAGAGCTATTGCAGGGTTTGGCAGAAAGTGACATGAACAGACTTCTTTCCTTTTCTTTTCTTTGTAACAGACTTATTTTCAAAGGACCACTATGAGTGCCATGTAAAGGAGCTTTTAGAAACAAGGAGGTAGGTTAAAGGTTTTTTTCTTCAATAACTTTGTAAGAGATTACATAAGGGTATAGGCACGAGGTGTTACCAAGGCGTTGGCACTGAAATTAGTGAGGAAAAAACTGAAGTCAGGATACTGCACCTATCAGCAGCCTTCAAAAAGTACAGAACCACCTATCAGTCAGTTAAGCATCCGATTTTGCCGGGTCATGATCTCGCAGCTTCGTGGGTCTGAGCTCATATCGGGCTCTGTGCTGACAGCTGAGAGCCAGGAGCCTGTCTTCAGATTTGTGTGTCTCCCCCTCTCACTCTGACCCTCCCCGCTCATACTCTCTCTGTCTCTGTAAAAATAAAAAAAAAATTTTTTTTTTTAAAAAGTAGAGCCACCTAGAGCCAACAGGATTCCCAATGGTTTGCATATGAAAACAGAGAGAGGGGTCAGGGTGACCAAGGTTTTGGGGATGAACCGCCAAAAGAATGAAGTAGCCACTAACTGATGGGAAAAGCTGTGGGCAGAGCAATTCAAGGAGGAAGAGGGGGGAAGATCCAGGCTTCAGTCTTGGCTGTATTGAGATTTCTGGTAGACAGTCAAGTAGAGATATTGAATGATCAATTCCATGAACACAAGTCTAAAGTCTGAGGGAGAGAAATACAGGCCTCAGACCCACAATGTGGGGGTCACTGGCACCTATCAGCTTATACTTGTGACTGCGTGAGATCAGCAAGGGAATGAGCAGAGACAGAGGGGGCTAAGAGGTGAGCCTTGTAACACACCTACTTTTAGAGGTCAAGAGGGCACCAGCAAATGAAACGATGAAGGAATGACCAATGATGCAGAAAGGAATCCTTAGGAGTCTGGTGTCTGGCAATCTTTTGAATACAGTGAATCAGAAAGGAGAACAGGATGATTTGCTGATAGATTCAGTTAGATTAAAACTGAGAACTGACTTCTAAATTCATCACAGTGAAGGTCATATGAGAAATGGGTCATTACAAAAGAAGAAACAGTTTCATGGTTAATGAAATGTAGGAGCCAGACTCCAGCGAGGGCTTCTTGGCTCTCTATCTCTCACCCAGTATAATCTATCCTAAGTGACAACTCAAGGTCCAATCTTGATCTGACTCCACAGTTAAACTCAGTTGAGATGACTGAAGACTTTGTAGCCTTTAAAATATTTTAGGCCTGGCAGTGGTGGAGTACATAAGAAGTGAAAGACATTTTTATGCTTAAGAAGATGAAATTGGAATTTACCCAAGGATACAGAAATGCTGATGCACAGGGGCACATGTACCCCAGTGTTCATAGCAGCACTCTCCACAATAGCTAAACATGGAAAGAGCCTAAGTGTCCATCAACAGACGAATGGATCAAGATGATGTGGTTTATCTATACCATGGAATACTACATGGCAATGAGCAAGAATGAAATCTGGCCATGTGTAGCAACATAGATGGAACTTGAGGGTGTTATGCTGAGCGAAATAAGTCAGGCAGAGAAGGACAGATACCATATGTTTGCACGTATAGGTGGATTAAGAGGAACTTAACAGAGGACCATGGGGGAGGAGAAGGGGGAAAAAATAGTGGGGGAGAGGGAGGGAGGCAAACCATGACAGACTTTCGAATGCTGAGAACAAACTGAGGACGATGGGGGTGGGGGAGAGGGGAAGGGGGGTGATGGGCATGGAGGAGGGCACTTGTTGTGATGAGCACTGGGTGTTATATGGAAACCAACTTGACAATAAACTATTTAAGAAAATAAATAAATAAAAGAGCACTGAAAACTAAAAAAGAAGAAGAAGAAGAAGATGAAATTAATTGGGAAAGTCAGGTTAGGACTGAAGAGTGACATACCAGAAAATGTGAAATTTGGGGCGCCTCGGTGGCTTAGTCGGTTAAGCGTCCGACTTTCGCTTAGATCATGATCTCGCGGTTCGTGGGTTCGAGCCCCGCATCGGGCTCTGTGCTGACTGCCAGCTCGGAGCCTGGAGCCTGTTTCAGTCTGTGACTCCCTCTCTCTCTGACCCTCCCCTGCTCACGCTTTCTCTCTCTCTCTCTTAGAAATTAAAAAAAAAAAAACATTAAAGAAAATTTAAAAAATTTTTAAAAAAATAAAAAAATAAAAAAAATAAAAATCCAATGTCCCTTAAATAGGATTTGTGTGGTGGGTTCCTCTTACTCTTTCATTCCCCTAAAAATTCCATGTGCCTGTAACTAAATATTGAGCATGTTTCAGTCAGACAGTAACTGCTACTTTCCATTTTCTCTTCAGCTTCCAGGATGATGAAAACCAAATGTTTCGATCGCAGCAAACTCCCTAGCAAAATTTTTTTGACTCATTACATCTTCCCACCACCACATATGCTATTCATCATTCATGTTTATGGTATTGGTCATATTAAGTTATGACCCATCTCAAATCTATTTAGAGGGGAAGTTGAAGAATTAGACTTGATTCTCATGTGAGTCCTGTGGAATATCTCAGAGCCCTGAGAGATCCCTGGGCACCAGCAGGACAGGGACTACAATATCGCAATCCAGAAACTTTGCCCTGAAATAGGGATCTGGTCACTAAAGGAACTGCCTTCCTCCTGCTCCACTTTTGGCCTCTGGACACAGAATAAAGCCAGGACCGTCCTCACTTGACTCCATAACAGCCCCTGGGGACAGTTGTCTCCTAGCCAGGCTCTGTCATTTTTGTGTCCACACACTCACCACTCCTGTCTTGCTTCATAACTAAATTAAGTCCCAGTCACACCGTCTGCTCTCTGGCCCCCCCTCTCCACTGGGCTCTGTCCAGTGCCTCCTCTACCATTTGGTTACAGCTGTTTGCCCTAGGGGGTGATGTGTGATGGCAGAAATAAAAGTGGCCTGAAGTCCACTCCAAGACTTGGCCCTGCCACCTTCTAGCACCCTGACCTTGTTCTCTAAGCCTTAGTTGCCTCATCTGTTAAAACAACAAAAAAGGCTAAGGGCTGACAGTATCTGTTCCTATCAACTCACGGGGTAAAACCAAAGGCAGTAATGGGACGGAAAAGCACTGCAACCAGGAAGATCAGAACTAGAGCTTCCCAAACTTTCAGCTGCTTCGAAATTCCCCAGAGAGTTTGAAAAAAGGAAAAGACAAATAAAAGGTGCATAATAAATAAGGAAAAGATATAGTTTGTTAGAAAGCAATAAGTACAAAAGTGAAATTCAAAGCACGGAAGGGGACGGATCATTTTAAATAGGAAGGTCGGGGGCACCTGGGTGGCTCAGTCGGTTGAGGGTCCCACTCTTGATTTCAGCTCAGGTCATGATATCATGGTTTGTAGGATGGAGCCCTGTGTCTGGCTCTGTGCTGACAGTTGGGAGCCTACTTGGGATTCTCTCTCTCCCTCCCTCTCTGCTACTCCCCTACTCTCTCTCTCACACTCTTTATCTCTCTCTCTCTAATAAATAAATTAACATTTAAATAGGGAGGCCAGAGTAAATCCCATTGAGAAGATATCTAAGAAAAGACTTAAAAGAGGTAATGACCATGTAGCTGTGTGAGGGGAGTGATCAGGAAAGGCAAAGACTCGATGGGGGGGGAGGGGGGGATGTGCGCAGGCTGTGTTCAAGGAACAGCAAGGGGACCAGAGTGGCGGGACGTGAAAGTATGCAAGAACAGCAGAGCGGACTTGAGACCATAGCCTGCAGACCCTTAAGCCGCGTTAAGGACTGTGGCTTTTACTCTGACTGAGGAGCGGTGCTAAGACCACCCTGTAACAAAGGTGAACGTGGAAGGTGACAGACCCATTAGGAAGCTATGGCAATAACCCAGGGAAGCAAACAAGGTGGACCGAGATGGTCTCAGTAGAGGAGGAGGAGAGTGGGTAGAAGCCAGACCTTTGCTGAAGGCAGACCCAACCAGATCCGCAGACGAACCTGGTGTGTGAAAGAGAGAGTGAAGCCACAGATGACTCAGAAGGTAGGGAAGCCACGGGGTCAGGTGAGATGTGAGCAGTGCAGCTTCTGGGAGCGGGATAAGGTCAGTTCTACACAAGTTAGTTTCTTTAGCTCAAGTGAACATACAGAAAATTCCACACAACTTAAGTGGATAGCTCAGTGAATTTGCACACAAAGGACATACCTGGGGTAACCACTAACAAGGTCAAAAGATGGAATATTTTTGCCAACAGAGAAGCTTCTTCGTATCCCTCTTAGTCACCACTCAGCCCAAAGGTAACAACTGTGATTCCGACCATCCAGATTCATTTTGCCTGTTTTTGAACTCCGTATCAATGGAATCATACAATATGAGCTCCTGTGCCCATTTTTTTCATTCAGTACTAACTTGAGAGGAGCACCCACATTGTGAAGCACAGCAATGTCTCATAGTGTTTTCACTGCTGTGTATGTAAAAAAAATTTTTTAATGTTTATTTATTTTTGAGGAGGGAGGCAGAGAGAAAGGGAGACAGAGAATCAGAAGCAGGCTCCAGGGTCCGAGCTATCAGCACAGAGCCCAACACAGGCCTTGAACTCATGAACCACAAAATCATGAGCTGAGCCGAAGCCAGACACTTAACCAGCTGAGCCACCCAGGCACCCCTTCACTGTTGTGTATTATTCCATCACTTGAATACACTACACTCATTCACTGTTAACGGATATTGTTTCTAGTTTGGGGCTATTACTGATGCCGCTACTGTGAACATTCTTGCACATACCTTCTGTTGCATATATATATGCATTTCTCTTGGGTACATATCCATATGTCCATATACATACTGCCTTCTGCTACATGGAACCTAGCCACCATGTTATGAGACAGCCCTAGAAGCCACATGGGAAAATTCGTGTGGAGGAGAAGGAGGCCTCTAGCCAACAACCCATCTGAACTCCCAGGTGACATCCAACACCAACTTTCAGGCCATGTGAGTGGTCATCAGACCATGCCAAACCGATTTCCAAAGTAGTGTATTAATTTATGGTCCCACCGGCAATATTTAAGAGCTCATATTGCTCTGTATCCTCACCATTGGCTGTAAGTGTCAAATGTGTTTGTTTTTCACTTTAACCATCCTCACTGATGTGCAGTGATATCTTGCAATGTCAAGTCTCATTTCTCTGATAATTAATGTGATTGAGCACGTCTTCATGCCTATTGGTAATCTGAATATCCCTTTTCTGTAAACTACCTGTTCAAATCTTTCGCCAATTTTTAAAAATTAGACTGTTGTAGTGGATTAAAGATGGCAAAAACTCACATAACCATCCCCTGCACACAGTGGGAGCTGCAGTGTATTTCTCTACCCCCTAGAGTCTCAGCCGGACCATTTACTACTTACATCAATAGACTACAATGGATGTAATGCAGAGTCAGCTCTGGGCTCAGCCTTGAAGGAGACCGACAGCTACCGTGTCCTCTCACTTGGAACCTGGCCACCATGCTGTGAGGAAGCCCAAGAAGCCATGTGGAAAGGCCCACACGGAGAAGAATTGAAGTCCCTGGGAACCAGCCCCAGCTGAACTGCCAGGTGACAGCCAGCACCACCTTGCAGGGCGGTGAGTGATCTATTCTGCAAATGGATCCTCCAGCCCCACTCAACCCATCTTGCCAGATGCCATGCCGAGCAGAGACGTGCTGTCTCCACTGGGCCCTGCCCAAAGTGAAAAATTTGCAAGTAAATAAAAGATTATTTGTTAAGTCACTCATTTTTTAGGTGATTTGTTGTGATGCAATCAACAAGTAAAGCAGGCTTCTGTCTTACTAATTTTTAGGAAACTCACATAATGGATATGAGTCTTTTTTTGTATGTATATTCTGCAAATACCTTTTTCTGACCTGTCACCTGCTCTTTCCTTCTTTTAATGGTGTCTTTCAATGAACGTAAGTTCTTAACTATAATGAAGTCCAGGGGCACCTGGCTGGCTCAGTTGGTAAAGCAGGCACCTCTTAACCCGAGGTTGTAAATTTGAGCCCTAGGTTGGGCGTAGACTTAAAAAAAAAATCTTAAAAAACATGAAAATAAAAGTAAATAAAGAAGTCCAATTTTTCAATCTTTTTCTTTATCTTACTACTTTTACTGTCTTATTAAAGATGCCATTCCTTAAGCCCAACATTGTGAATATAGTCTCCTGTGTTATCTCTGATGGTCTTACCCTTCAGATTGAAATCTGAAATTCATCTGGAACTGATTTTGGTTAAGGAGTGAAATATGGGTTGGGATTCACGTTTTCCCATATATATGCCACTTTACCAACACAAACTCCGGGAAGGGCCATCCTTTCCCTGCACTGCAATAGCACCTTCATTCTAAATCAAGAGACTGCATGTGTGGAAGTCTGTTTCTGGACTCTCTCTTCTGTTGCATTTCATTTCACAAGTTAAATTTAAGTTTTCGATCAGATCTCCAAGTGGAGACATGAATTATGCAATGAGACACATGAATCCAAAATTTAAGGGAGAGATTCCAGATGGAGATATAAAATAGGTGATTACATGTGTGTAGGTTTTATTTAAAATAATGAAAGTCGGTGAAATCACTGAGGGATTATAAATGTAGGTGGAAGAGATGTGTGGTTCAAGCACTAAGTCCCAAGACTCTCCAACATCGAAGGGTTGGGAAAAAAAGGAAAATCAGCAAAACGGAGAGGACAGATACAAAAAAAAAAAAAAAAAAAAAACCAAGTAAAGAATGTTCTTGCAGGAGGAAAAACAATCAACTGTGTCAATGATGCTGATAAGTAAAGCAAGAACTGAGAAATCACTATTGGCTTTATCAATGTGGAGATAACATCACCTTGACCAGAAATAATGACAAGACACTCCTTGAAAGGAGGTGTGATAGAGGCAACCCTCCTGGGAGAATTTAGGAAAGAGTGGGAAGAAGGTCACTGGAAAGAGTGAGTTTTATTTTAAATATTGTAAACAGAAGTTTTGTTGTCATAGGAGAGAGAAATGGCTGCTAACTGAAGGTGTTGGGCTTTGTTTGTTATTCTTCTGTATGGGATAAATAAAGCAAAATGGCATGATGAAGGGGAGATGAATGATGCAGGAGAAAGAATTTACCATCACATAGCAGAATCAATTAGTTTTGGGGGCTTGCATCCCTACTTGTAGCCTCAGGGTGCTGGGGAGGTTAGCACAGAAGTAAGGAAAGTTTGGGGATGATCACAGGGACAAGCCCATGTGAGGCATTAAAGATGCAGATCTTGCACAATGAGGGAGGCAGACATCCTGGAATCCTACCAAATGGAGGAGAGGAGAAGCCATGACCCTGTTTCTAGGACAAGTCCTAAACCTAATCTCTGAGTATCCAGAAATGATTCATATAAAGTTCTTATGATATTACTGAAGACCCGTCTTTCTTCTCTTTCCTTTTATAGCTGCTGGGTACCAGTACCCATCACTTTATATACCAACAGGACATAAACAGACAAGCATCCAGTACCCTCTCATCGATCCTCCTTATCTCAGTATGCCAACTCATTGCCAATTTGCCATCCTGTAAGTAATAAGTAATGTGACACTCTAGAAACACCATGGGCACCGAGGACTAAGTTCTAGTCTGGTTCTATTACATGTACCTTTGAGCAAGTCAATGGACCTCCCTAGGCTTCAATATCCTTAAGTGAAAAGCAGACTGTGAACTGCCTCTAGGGTCTACTCCTGTCTTCGGATTCTGTTTTCCTCATCGTCAGGATTGCAACATTCCACAGGACTCCAGGGACATACTACCTAAGGTATCCAATCAAAAAATGACGATGAAACGTTGTAGTTGTACTAAATTCTGCAGTTACAACAAGCAAGCAGATTATAGGCTCGTGGGAGGAATCTAATAAGAATACAAAACCAACAGAAATACTAGGCCGAGGGAAACACAAGGTTTCCTGGGTTAAGTTGAGGAAACAGAGCAGATGAGGAAGGAGTGAACAAGATTATTCTGAATCAGCTTTATCTTAGTGCCTACTTGTACATCTTTGCCTCAGATACCTTTACTGTGTTGGCCTCTGTCAATACTAAAAGCCTTGCACACAGAACCCTCTAATGCCTAGGTCTTTCAGACCAGAGGCCAAATTTATGAGCAATATAAATCTATTTCTCCTCTCAGAAAATGTCTGTGTGGCCCCTTCTTGTGGTGCTGGAGTCAAGAAGGAGAAACAAACAGCCCCTAAGTCTACTGATCACAGTATGTGCAGTGTTAACCTACTCAGGCTGAGCTCTTAAAAAATACTAGGCTTATGCAGAAAGCAGCTGCTTGGAAGACAAAAGGAAGGATATGATTCTGCCACTTCAGAAAGGCAAAAGGAACATAAATTCATGCAGCCACAAAGGAAAACAGTTCAGAAGTTGTTCAAAAATTAAAACAGAACTAGCATATGATCCAGCAGCTCCACATCTGGGTATTTATCTGAAGGAGACAAAAACCACTATCTCGGAAAGATACCTGCACCCCCACGTTCATGGAAGCATTATTTACAACAGTCATGATATGGAAACAACATAAGTAGCCATTGACAGGTGAATGGAGACAGAAGTTGTGGTGTGTGTGCGTGTATGTGTGTGTGTGTGTGTGTGTGTGTTTCTGTGTAAATAGCATAATATTACTCAGCCATAAATAAAGAAGGAAAGCCTATCATTTGTGACAGCATGGATGGACTTTGAGGGAATTATGTTAAGTAAAATAAGTTAACAGAAGACAAAATACTGTATAATCTCATTTACATATGGAATATTTTTAAAAAGTTCAAGATACAAAGAAAAGATTGGTGGTTGCCAGAGGTGGAGGTGTAGGGAGTGAGCAAAAACGGTGAAGATGGCCAGAAGGAACAAACTTAAAAACAGAAAAAGAAAAAACGGCTGGTCAGGCAGTAAGTTCAAAACATGTGGGACTCAGGAGGGAACCTGAACTACCAAGTACAATGTTGAATAAATAAATGAATAACCCCAATCTGAAACTACAGGTGATAACTAGTCTGTGTCTTACAGGAGGCACTAACTTGGACTTCTCTGGAAATTGCCCTGCACCAGAATCAGAAGAATCAAGTTTGGTTACTCATGCATTCATGCCTGTCATCTATCATTTAGTCAGTCAAGAAAGACTAAGGATCCCACAGGGTGGAATTCCCCTCACCCTCTCAGTCCCCCTCTCTAAGCCCTGAATACTCAAACTGGAGTTCCTGCTTTGCCCATTGAACACCCTAGTAAGAGTTCTTCAACCTGCTATGATGGAAAAATAGCAAACATTGCAAAACCAGAATAATTCAACAAACGTCCACATACTCATCACTCACTTTCAATGATTACCAATTCATTGATAATCAACTAAATCCTCACCAATTAAATCTTATTTAATCCATAGCCCACCCACTTCCCAAACGCCATGCCTTGAATTACTCTCTAGCAAATCCCAGACACCAGTTAATTTCATCAGTAAATATTTTAGTATACATCTCCAAAAAATACAGATTCTTTAAAAAAAAAAAAAACCAACACAATATTATCACGCCTAATACAATGAACCATACAGTTGGTTAAGTGTCCAACTTCAGCTCAGGTCATCATCTCATGGTTCGTGGGTTCAAGCTCTGCGTCGGGCTCTGTGCTGACAGCTAGCTCAGAGCCTGGAGCATGCTTCAGATTCTGTATCTCCTTCTCTCTCTAACCTTCCCCTGTTCACGCTGTCTCTCTCTCTCTCTCAGAAATAAATAAAACATGGGGCGCCTGGGCGGCTTAGTCGGTTGAGCGTCCGACTTTCGCTTAGGTCATGATCTCGCGTTTCATGGGTTCGAGCCCCGCGTCGGGCTCTGTGCTGACTGCCAGCTCAGAGCCTGGAGCCTGTTTCAGCCTGTGACCTCTCTGACCTCCCCTGCTCACGCTGTCTCTCTCTCTCTCTCTCCTAAAAATAAATAAATAAAAAACATTAAAAAAAAATTAAAAAAAAAAAAGAAATAAATAAAACATTAAAAAAACATTTAAGAAAACAAAACAATGAACCATAATTCTTCAGTTTTATCAAATGTTCAGTGTTCAGATATCCCTGGTGTCTCATTCTCTTTTTAAACATGACTTTTTCGGGGCGCCTGGGTGGCTTAGTCGGTTAAGCGTCCGACTTTCCGACTTTCGCTTGGGTCATAATCTCGCGGTTTGTGGGTTCGAGCCCCGCATCGGGCTCTGTGCTGACTGCCAGCTCGGAGCCTGGAGCCTGTTTCAGTCTGTGACTCCCTCTCTCTCTGACCCTCCCCTGCTCACGCTGTCTCTCTCTCCTAGAAATAAAAAAAAAAATAAAATAAACATGACTTTTTCTCCTCCTTGTTTTTTTTCTAATTTAACATTATATCATGAAACATCATTCCATAGTGTTATACATATGTTAGAAAGCCGTTTAATATAATAAAGCAGGAGGCTTTCCCATGTGAGAATGAAGCTACATTAGCCAGACAGGGGTCTGTTTGTCCATAGATGCTCCTCTCCGAAAAATCAGAGCGATCCAAAGCCTTCCCCTACTAAGCAGCAAGGGGCCATCCCATAACAGGGTCACTGGTAACATCCTTCCTATTCTTGACCTGGATGGGAAGGGCAGAAGGGCAGAAAAGAGAAGGGAAAGGAAGGCCAGACAGGGAAGCCCTCAGGACTCCCATAAAGCTAAAAGTTTACCCCCTGAAAAGAGAAAAAGGAGTTTTCACCACTCTGGCTGCCATTTTGTATTTGGGGTTATCTAGTGTAATTTCACAAATCCTTTCTGTGGGGAGACCACACGTGCAGGCCCCTCAAGACGCTGTTGGGCATAATGGGCTGACATTTACTTAGGTACTCACCATGACCTTGGGGAAACCACTTAATTTTTCCAGGTCTCAGTTGTATTTATCTGTAAATTCTGAGACTAGGTTATATAATTTCAAGTGTTCTGCTAAACTCTAACGTTGTTTTCTTGTTTAAAACATTGAAATAAAAAAAACTGAAATCACCAGTTATTTGTGATAGCGTAAAAAAATGTATCTGGGCTTCGCTCTTTGCAGACAGCACATCGCTCTTTGAAAGCAAGAGCAGATGTAAATGAAACATAGAGCAGGTGGATAACAGCAATCCAGCTGCTATCATGTTGGAATATTGAAGGAGCCCCATGGATTCTTCGTTTCCAAGAATGTCCAAGATCTCTTAGAGAAAGACTTTATATAAAGCTTTAAAAATGTGTGGTTTAGTAGATCACGTGTGGCACCTGCACAAGATGTTAAGACAAATGCAAAACAGTTGATGGGCTGAGGATATGATTCTGTAGCCAGTAGAACTGAGGCCAGTTCCAGCTGAGAGGAAATTTCTGTTTGATTATGGGGTTGGGGTTTTAACTGCTCAATGATAAATCTACATTGCTAAAGTACAAACACAGTTTGGAAAATAGAGATTAGGGAAATATTATCAGGTGATTATTGACACCAGTAACAACCACTGATGACAATGTTATAGCTTTACTAATATCTATTAATCTTTGTAATTTAAATTTTTGACCACGTTCTTTTAACATTTAACAATATTATGAACTCTCTCCTTTATCATCAAATAATATGCTTCTAAAATATTCAAAATGGCTGCATACTTTTCCATTGTATGAAGATACTCCAATTATTTGAGTGTTTCTCGATTGGACATTTGGTTTGTTTCCAATTTGTGTTTTTTGTTATGATGGCCAATGCATCTGTAAATATCCTGCTAGCTGAATTTTAGAGAGTAATACTGGAAATGTAATTTTAGAAATGGAATCTTTAGGTCATAAATCATGCAAATTTTTGTTTTGTTCTATATCAACACACTGCCAACACACTTGTGCCACAGTTCATACCAACCAGGAGTAGGGGAGTGTGCGCCTCCCTTACCACAGTCAGTACTCATTAACTTTCAGTAATTGAAAGCTGATGAGCAATAAATGCATTTTACTGAAATTTTACTATGCCTAGGTGGCACAGTGGGTTAAGAATGTGACTCTTGATCTCAACTCAGGTCATGATCTCATGGCTCATGAGTTAGAGCCCCAAATTGGGCTCTGTGCTGATAGTACAGAGCCTGCTTAGGATTCTGTCTCTTCTTCTCTTTGCCTATATCCCGCTATGTTCTCTCTTTCTCTTGCAAACTAAATAAACAATTTTTTTTATATTTTATTTATTTCTAGGAGAGAACGAGAGACAGAGTGAGCAGGAGAGGGTCAGAGAGAGAGGGAGTCACAGACTGAAACAGGCTCCAGGCTCCGAGCTGGCAGTCAGCACAGAGCCCGAGCAGGGGCTCGAACCCACGAACCGCGAGATCATGATCTAAGTGAAAGTCAGACGCTTAACCGACTAAGCCACCCAGGCGCCCCAATAAACAATTTTTTTAAAACAAAAGAAGAAATAAAGAAAGAAGGGAAGGAAGGAAGGAAGGAAGGAAGGAAGGAAGGAAGGAAGGAAGGAAGGAAGGAAGACTCACTCCTGCAGATCAGCTACTCTAAGCCACATTTTTATCAAATCCATTAAAGTACTTCCTTCCTTTCTCTAGCTCTGAATTTGTTCTACAGTTCCTGATTACCCTCCTTCACTCCTTCAACCCCTTTCCTGAAGATTCAATAAAATAACGGATCTCTACCAACCAAGCCATCGATTACTAAATTCTGTGTCTTCAGTTATAATTTCTGAATTTTAGATTTGCTAAAACTGTTTGCTCTGTCTAGACTGAAATAGTAAAACGTTGTATTCCAAGTGTATCTGATCAAGATTTAGGAGTCCTCAAGTCCTATTACATTTTATTTTTACAAATGTCTCTCTATAATATTGCTCACGAAAAGAACTATTATATTCTCCTTCATCCCTGATCCTCTCTGTATTCTTGGCATATACTCTTATCATCATGGAATATTCCGGTTCCACAGTTACAGACCTACTATTTCAGTCTTTCATGGCATGCCTTAAACCTTATTTACTTTTCATTTTAATGCCTGGAAAATAAAAAGCCTTATGAGGCTCCATATGGTCACTAGCCCTGCTCTCGAGCAGGCAAATTTTTTCCTGGGGCATCCACTGTCTACTGGAACAGCCAGAACACAGAAGCACTGCTTATGGAGGCAGATTTGAGTCTCAGCTTTGGTTGTGTGATCGGACTTACTTTTTATCTGGGCCTCAATTTCTCTCATCTGAAAATGAGGAAATTGGGTTATATTCTCTGTAAGACCTCTTCCATCTCTATGGTCTTTTCCAAAAGTTCTTAAGTTTCCAATGAAAAAGGAATGTATAGACATCAGGAATTTTAAAATGTCACTGCACAGCAATTAGATTCAATCGAGAACAATACAAAGCCCTCCTTCGGACTGCCCATGACATTTGTTGTACTATTTAGTCTAGCAGTTCATTATATTCAATTGTGAGTCTTTCTCCCCAAGCAGCAAGCACACCTGTCTTCAGGGGCCAAACTGGTAATATAAGTGAGTGTAGCATGCTAGCTTTCATTCTTTCAAAATTGGCACATGCTTTATTCTCAGACACAAATGGTCTTCACTTTCACAAAGCATTATGCTTTCTCCAATTTCCCTGATACTTTTAACACCATGGGTCTGTCTTCTGTTTTCCCCTTTTTTATAACATAGTTATTCATGAGAAAAAGAGTATCACTTAACAATTATAAAACAAAGGTACAAATACAATGACAAATAATGACTGCCCCAACCCAACCTTAGTGTCAGATGAGACACAGGAAGCAGTGGGGGCTGAAGTAAACTTGATAGGACTCACTTATCTAGGTGGGAGGAAGATAATACCCCCAATGTCTCTGGTCCCACTGGCATGGAAGCCTAATGTTGTAAGACCTTCTGGGTTTTTTAGAGAAACGGGATCTTCACATTTTTAGTTAGAAACTCCTGACATTTTACCTGGCAGCTCTGGTTTATTTACAGTATTATGCAAACCAAATAAAATATGTCTTTTTGCAGTCACTTTAGGATCTACCCTGTTGAAAATAATGAGAAGGAACCATCTGTTGAGACAAAAGTCTCACTTTGGAATCAAAAACTGAGGGTGAATGGGGGCAGCGAAGGAGAAGAAAAGCAACCTCCAGAGTTTGAAATTATGAGATTCCAAAGCATAGCGATATGCTGAAAATGGTCCTTCCTTCTCAATAATAACAGATAATAATAACAAGAATGAAGATATATTTAGAGCTCCATTCCAGATTCTGGGCTAGGGCTTCATATAGTTCATTTCATTTAAACCTTAAGATGTCATGTGTCTCACCCAGGACTCAATGCCAAAACCATGCTCTTAACCTCTGTGCTCTACCCTAGGAAGCCACTGGTCTGAGGAAGGGAGCAAAGTTGAACTGGTCACCTGTAGCAGCCTCTCGGAAGTGCTAAGGGCCTCCACTGCCCTTGGAGGAAATCTCCCTTCTATTGCACAAGACCTTTTATCAGTTCATCTTAGGAGAGAAAGCTGCCAAGTTTACACTCTGGCAAGCTTCAACAGGGCCGTTTAGTTAATACAGAAATAAAAAATGAATAATAATAGTAGTAATAATAATAATATAAACATGCCTGAAAAAGTCGATTCCCCATGCTAAGTCACTCAGTGTTCATCCAGAGCAGAGGGAGAGCAGGAAAGGGCACTACTTGTTGCCTAAGTGGAGGAGCTAGTCAGCAAGTATTTGTTAAATTAAGCAAGGCCGCTTAGATGGAAGTGGCTCTAATGCCATGGTGGCCTCCATGAACAAACCAAACTCTAAGCCTGTAAGCAGCTCAAGGTTACAAAATCAAAACCTAAGGACAACCAAAGAGCCAACTAGGCTTTAAGCTGTAGCCAATCAAATATTTTCCTTTCTTTGCTTCCACACCTTACCCTGGTTCCTGTCGGTGGGGTGTTCTTACCACTTCTGTTTTGGCATGGCTTGCTTCTCATAAATTTTTGCTCAAACTCTTCCAAAATTTTAATATGCTTCAGTTTACCTTTTCACACTCTGAAGAATGGTTGTCTAACAACTGGCCCTCAGTTCGGGAGCACAAATGAGGAAGAAAGGTCTCAGGATGGTAATTGTAGCTAACTTGCTTAGTTATTCACCAATCCCATTTCCTCTTTCTGGGCACACAAGACAACCTCACTTCCCAGCATCCCCTGCTCAATAAAGTTATGCAGTCACAGCTAGGATGACACTTCCTGACCAAGCCCCTAAAATCTCCCAGGAGAACCTCAGTTCACATCTTGACAGCTTTCAACAGCAGTGGCAAGTGAAGGACTCCAACACTGCAGAGCCACATGATGGAGGAGCCTAGATTGCTGAGTCACCACTGGAAGGGAAGCCATTTTTTGGAGGAGAGCCATCAGAAGAGATGCTGACCCAGACCTGGCCATGATGGGAATGAGAAACAAAATTTATTGTGCTTGGCCTCTAAGATTCGGGGGTTATGTGCCAAAATAGCTAACAAGCATATCCTAATAGAGTTCCCAGATAAACTAGGGTAGTTTCCTCTCTGCTTAACCAAGGGTCCAGTTTGCACAATCAAGGCTGCCTTTCAGATGATCAAAGAGCTTAGTGTTAAGGAAGTACCCGGAGATGACCCCAAAAAATCTGTTGAAAATCTTAGCTGGGCCGCCTAGGTGGCTCAGTGGGTTAAGCGTCCCACTGCGGCTCAGGTTATGATCTCACGGTTCGTGGGTTCAAGCCCCGCGTCGGGCTCTGTGCTGACAGCTAGCTCAGAGCTTGGAGCCTGTTTCAGATTCTGTGTCTCCCTCTCTCTCTGACCCTCCCCTGCTCATGCTGTCTCTCTCTCTCCCAGAAATAAATTAAAAAAAAAAAAAAAAAACTAAAACAAAAAAAGAAAAACAACTGCGCAAAAAAAAAAAAAAAGAAAAGAAAAGAAAATCTCCTTAGCTGTGGGAATAGTCAAGTCACCTATTGCAATTCCAGAGAAGCCCTCTTGGCCATATGTAGCAACACAGAGTACCTTAAAAAGAACCAGCTGGTGGCCAGGAGTCTGTTGATACTTATGGATGACTTCTTCATGGAGGGAAACTGAACTGGACAAACTATTTCACTGGACAGGAGTTTTAACCAGTGGCCAAACTTGCAGCTGACAGACAAACATAGCACTGAATGTGGCAGAAGCTCCCAACAGAAGAAAAATTTTAAAACCCAGGATTTGTGTTTCAAATGTCACACAAAACCAAAAGGAGTAGTTTGTTTTTTAAAGCATTTAAGTCTCTTAACTCCATAGATGTATAAAACCATTTGATCAATATATAGTGCTTTAAAATTTTTATGTGCTCAGAACTGTTCCGTTTTTGCAAAGAAAGATCAGACGACACCCAATGGAATTCTAAAATATACAGGTTCTGCTAAGCAAATTATAACTGAGGTAGAAGCAATAATTGATTACATGAAGACTCTTTGGACGTGGGAAAGAAAGCTAGGCCAAAATGCAAGCAATTCTTCCCTGTGAGTGTCTCCTTGACTCTTTCACAGAGAAATCACAAGAACGTTCTGCATGCAGGTCCTAGATTGTGTAACCTGAAGAGTGAGTCCAAACTATAATCAGGCCTAGAATATGTGGCCAAGCCAGGCCCCTTCTGCAAATTGGATTTAGAAAACACCACACTGGGAGGTTACTTCCCTTGCCACAGCTGAACAAGTCGCAGAAATCACTTGACTCTCTTTGAACTGCAGATTGGAGGGTGGGTATTTTTAAGAAGCTGCCTCTTAAAAAGAAGGAAGATGAAAATACATGGTATTTTCACCTGTATCTTCCTAGATTATTTGCTGGTGATAAGAGTTAGAGACATTTCTATGGGAAGTCAAGAGATAAATTGGTTTTTCTACTTCTTCTCTTCTAAAAGTTTAAGTTCATTTTATGCCTCTTGATGAGATCCATGATAGTGTACTCAGGAAAAAAAAAAGAATTTTTCTTCCTAAGCCATGGATCTGAAACTTTTTTTCTAATGGCCATCTACTCAGTGGATATAGAAAGTTCACAGCTTGCCTAAGTTTTCCAATTTTTTTTTTTTTTGATGGAAAGACAGTGATACAGTAACAGCAATTTGAAGATGACACACAAAGGTTTGAGCCACAGACCTCTGCACCTCAATATATACATCCATAGACATGCACATATAAACACATATATAATATACAGTCTGTTTGAAAATGTATGTCAACTACAAAGAACTGATGGTTACCAGATGGGAAGTGATGGGGAGGGGGGGCAGATGGATGACACAGGTGCAAAACGTGTACCGCTACACATTACTTGGTTAACTATATAACAAGTGACAAATTAAATTAATAATAGTCAGTGTCATTTATAACTACAAAGCAAGAACGGTAATGAATAAAAACAAACAGCTAAGTACCACTCTGGTGGTAAACCGGGGAGAAGCTTCTCCCCAAATCCCGCAGAACTGCAGTCACCCCTGTGTTCAGATGGCAGCGGGCTCTCTGCCAGACATTACAGGGCAACCTTATTAGCAAAATACCAAATTAGAGCCCGTAATAAGCTCCAGTAATGCACTAATTTTAGTTTATGAATAATAAAATGTAATAACCTTTAACAGCTCACATAATTAATTGCTGTTAAATAGCTCTTAGTCATCCACAAAAATGAAGGCCTATGTATGGCACTGTGTATACGTCATTCCCCTTCAAAAAGACCTGGCCCCTTTCTCAACCCATTAGGAGGCCATATAATCCATAGACGTCATACTGTGCAACTGCTGGCGAATCAACATTCAGCTACTGTTTTACGTTTAGGCTTTTGCAATGGTACTTATAGAAATTAACTCAGGAACTGTTGGGGGCTAGGAAACAGCAGAGAACAGTGAAAAATGAAAACTAGATTCTGGCACCAGATCCATAGAACACTTGGTGTCAAGGAAAAGTCACCCACACCTACAAACATATAAAATAGTTTTAAAAAAGAGCTGCTGTGATTGAAGACATGGCGGGGGGCCTGGAAAAACACTGCATCACACACACGTAACTACAAAGTTGTGCCTTAAAGCCTGTGGAAATCAACTGGAAACAGGAAGTCCAAATCTGAATGTTAGAGGGCTTTTTCTTTGATTCTCACATGCATTATTATTCTCATCTACTATTCTAGAAAGGCACAAAAGTAATTAACAGCAATAGCTGTTAGGCATCTAAACCCTGATATCCCTCCTAGAATAAATGAAGATAAACAGATGGTTTCTTAAGTCACTTTGGCTGCATAGTCTTTTCCTCACCTCATATATTTACTCTGTGCATTTCCAAAGGGACTACTTTGCAGAAAAAGAGATAGGCGGATGCTATGCCTTCTCTGTAGCTCTTGAGAGTGGACTCAGGAGGAAACCTTGACATCTCTGGCAGAATCTTCTGCACTGTCAGGAGGACACATTCTTTTTTTTTTTAATGTTTATTTTTTAATTTAATTTTGAGAGAGAGAGCGAGAGAGGGGCAGAGAGAGAGAGAGGGAGAGAGAGAGAGGGAGAGAATGAATCTCAAGCAGACTCTACACTCAGTGGGGACCCAAAGCGGGGCTCCATCCCATGACCACAATATCAGGACCTGAGCAGATATCAAGAGTTGGACACTGAACCAACTGAGATATCCAAGCACCTCAGGAGGCTGAATTTCTGATGCCAAAGCAAGCAAGCACGAGCCAAAAGTAATGCAGACCAAGGCTGGGCACCAGAATACTAGGAAAAGAGCCCCAAGCTAGAAGGACCTGGAAATGTAACTTAAAATCTATTCTTCAAAACCACTAAGGAACAACATCAACCCCACCTCGGGGGAATGCACCTGATCTACTTGGCAAGCTGCTGGGAACAGATGAGACAGCCTGACAAAGTCAAGTCACTCACAAGAACACGTGTTGCTGCGGGGTTTGGAACATTGACTTCAGCTAGATAAGCCCAAGGTGGTTTCTTGCATAGCAAGAATGCATGCAGCTCATTATATTCAAGGCAAGATCGGGTTCCTCACAGCGCATTCTATGATATATTTACTCCCAGATCAAGTCAAGATTTAAGATGAGGATGAAGTCTTTGCAGGCTAGGAATACTAGACGAAGAAACTATGAACAAAGAAACATGAAACCCTTTTCTGGAGGTCAAAGACTCTAAAAGGAGTATCTGATCCCTAGGGCAGTGTGGTAGGCACGCTTCCAAGATGGTCCCAGTCCCTGTTATAAACACAGCCTCTCTCCGTTATTCAATGGAACACTAATGTATATGCTGCTGTGAAAGGATTGCACTGATGTAATTAAGGTCCCAAATCAACCAGCCTTAAAACATGGTGATTATCAGAGTGGCCATGATCTAATCATATGAACCCTTTAAAAGCAGAGTGTTCTTTGTCTTATCACTAGGAAAGAAATCAGAGATTCGAAGCATGAGAGAATTTGATGTGTCACTGCTGGCTTGAAGACAGAGGAGAGCATGTAGGAAGGAATGAAGGTAGCTTCTAAAAGCTGGCAGGGTCCCTGGCTTACAACCTGCAAGAAAACAGGAACTTCAGTCCTACAACCACAGGAAACTCAGGTTGGAGGCAGAATTTCCCCCAGAGCCTCCGGACAAAACCTCAGGCAACCCAGTGCCTTGATTTCAGCCATATACTACCGTCAGCAGGGAACCCAGCCAGGCTGTGGCAGATTTCTCACCTGCAGAAGTATGAGCAAATGTTGTTGAAAATCGCTAAGTTTGTGGTCATTTGTTTTAGCAATACAACACTAATGCCTCAGCAAATTTCCTTCTATCCCTATTCCTTCCTCATTCCCCTTCACCCACAGGTACACTGCTGTTTGGGACTAACATGTGTTCTTGAGTTTGTAGATATCTCAGAAAAATATATAGTCTTGTTTTATGTCTATATTCTAATTTACTTCAAAACTATTGTGCCATACACACCATGCTCTTTGGGGTTTATGTGCTTTTTATTTTTTTTTGGTTTTTGTTTTACTTAGATTTGCCTTGTTAGGATCTATTCATTTCCTGTGTGTATATCTAGGATTCTCTTCTAATTGCTGCTAAGTAATCCATAGCGTGTGCCCACTAATTTTTATTAATGCATTTTTCTAAGTTGGTCTTCAATTCCCTGCTATCAAAACCAGCACTGTGATAAGCATCTCTCATAGAAGTTTCTTCATGATCCTAAGAATCCCTCCAGAGTGTACACCCATGAATAGGATGGATAGGTCACAGAATATATGAATACTTAATACAACCATGTGTATCAGATCATTCTCTTTAAATAGTCACAACCAGGCTACTCCCCCACAGTGCATGGAACCATGTTTTCTAGCTCTTCCAAGATCTGACATTACCAACTTCCTAATCTTTGTCAGTCTCCTGCATATAAAGCATAAGGTGTTATCTAGTTATTTTGACTTGAATTTCTCTGAATCAATGATTCCCAGTGTTGCTTCATGTAATTATTACCCACTTGGATTTACCCTTTTTGTGAACTGCCTGCTCACATACTTTGCCAATTTTTCTACTATGTTTCCCATCTTCTTCTAGATTTGATTTGATTCTAGATATTGACTTCTAGAAAGTCCTCATATCTTTTGGATACCAGACTCTTTTGGTATTACCCAATATGATATCTTTCTGTTAACCCAAGAGTCCTTAATTTTAGAATAATCACTTTCATCAATGGTTGGCTTTACAATTTGTGCTTCACTGGAATCTTTACTAAGAAATTCTTCTCACCATTAATTCACTAAAATATTATCCAGTATTATCTTCACTTGACTTTATATTTTTACCTTTCACATTTCAGTCCTTAGTCTACCTAGGGCCCAGATTCAAATGAGACTGTAATTTTACTTTTCTCCGAATTATAAGCCAGTTTTCTTTTTTTTTTTTTTTAAACACAAGCTTTAATTCTTTTTTTTTTTTTAATTTTTTTTAATGTTTTATTTATTTTTAGGAGAGAGAGAGACAGCGTGAGCAGGGGAGGGTCAGAGAGAGAGGGAGTCACAGGCTGAAACAGGCTCCAGGCTCTGAGCTGGCAGTCAGCACAGAGCCCGACGCGGGGCTCGAACCCACGAACCGCGAGATCATGACCCAAGCGAAAGTCAGACGCTTAACCGACTAAGCCACCCAGGCGCCCCTATAAGCCAGTTTTCTTAAGACTATCTGCTCAACAATCCACCCTGCATAGAGGTAAGATGAGAAATGTGGATGTGGATTGGGCTGGGAAGCCAAAGGGATCCCACCATTCTCTAAAGGAAGGCCATGTAGTCACTCAAGATTATTGGTGTTGGGAGGGCGCTTGGGTGGCTCAGTCAGTTAAGCATCAGACTTCGGCTCAGGTCATGATCTCACAGGTCGTGGGCTCAAGCCCCGGATTGGGCTCTGTGCTGACAGCTCAGAGCCTGAACCCTGCTTCAGATGCTGTATCTCCCTCTCTCTCTGACCCTCCCCTGCTCACGCAGTCTCTCTCTGTCAGAAATAAATTTAAAAAATATTAAAAAAAAAAACATATTTGTGGTGGGCGGAAGTAAAAGGAAGGATCTGTCTCATTAGATACTGTTCTGAACATCCTCTTTAGTCCACATGTTTTAATTACTAATGTCTGATTTATTGCCTTTCCATTTGGGAGGGTGGTAGAGAAAGGGTCATGCTGACAAACACCATGTAAGCCTTGATTACATCAGCAGGTGGCATTAACCACCCTGCTCTGGATGTGTTCCATTCCAACGCATTGCCATCCCATCTTAAAAATCTTTTTCATCACAAAATTGATAAGGTCCAATGATACAAACAAATGGTACAATTTGTTAGGCCAAGGATGGGAGAAGAGCCATTAAAAGGACCACAGTCCTAAGCTGTGCCTCCCTAAGCTGGCACCCCCTGAATGTAACATGAGGGAAGACTCTTGGGCTTGCTGCAAGACTTGGTCTCCGACATCAGGCATCCTGACCTACCTTTTTAGCAAGGCCTTCATCAGATATGATCTTTCATTGTATACTTTAAACTCATTGCTCTTTTTTAGAGCTTGAGGGAAAGTTTTCTATTCCTCTTCTCTTCTCATTCAGCCAGGGCCTTTATTCCCCACCTCTCCAAAGTAGCACACAACTAACTTTCTGCTGTATTCATTCCCCTCAACTTCGCATTCAGTTTGGAAGTTCAGAAGTGATTTCCCAGGAACTGCATGGAAGGAAGATCTGACCTTTGGCCTACAGAATGCCCCTGCCTTCTTTAACTCCCATGAGCCTTAATAATTAATTCTTCCTGGGGCCTCTCTGTTTTCTTGAACTCATTCCCTGGAAATAATCCCCCTATACAGCTTTGAACAGCCCACTGAACTAAGCAACTATGGTCAGTAAGTACAAAGCCTCTCTTAGAGACTGGCCCTTTCCAGTATCTCTCTAATGTCAACCAGCTTTCCTCAATTCTCAGAGAATTCAGTCTCCCTTTACTAAGGAATCCATTTGGCACCAGGGATGGAAAGTCTATATGCCCACAGGGACGGTCAATAGCTCCTCAACGGTATTCAGAAAGCCTTCCCCATCACCTCCTCCACCAGCCTGCATATCTGACTCAGTAAAATGCTAGTACCTTGAATTCTGACATATGAAGGAAGGTAGGTAAGACATCCCAGAAAGGAAGAAGGCTGGGGTCACTGAATATAAGTCAAACAGAGACAAGGCAGCCATTTCTGGCCACCATGGGAGTGGGACTTTGATGGATTAGAGAAGAAAGGGTAGAACAAGTTTGGGGTGAAGATCAAGGTTCCGTGAGCAAGGCAGACCAGAGTAAAATGGCCCAACCAGAGCTCCTGAGAGCCAGTGCTTGGAGAGCAGAGGGAGGGAGTGACACCAAGAGGTGGGTGACAAAGGGGCCAGGACAACTGGAGGGAAACGTGATCTATTACACAATTTGGCCTGAGGCCAAACCCAACTACATGATTATACTGTTGGTACTTGCTGACTTGATGCTTCTGATTCCTGATTTAAGTCCATTTTCAAAATGACTTCCATTATGTCTATACTACAGACTGTTGTTTTATGAAGTTCATCCAAACACACACACACACACACACACACACACAACTCAGATAGGACATACCCAGTAGCAGAAGGTTAAGAAACTAACTGAATAATAGGAAAATAACAGATAACATTTACTATGCTACAGTCACTGTGTTAGCACACAACATATATGAACTCACTGAGTCCTATAAAGTAGCTGTCATTCATATCCCCATATACTGAGGCACAGAGTAATTGATTATTCTGTCCAAGATCATACAATGAGAAGGCGACAGAGCTGGGATTCCAATTCATGCACTCTGGCCCCAGAATCCATCACTAAAATCACCCCACCACCCTGTCTCCTAAATAATGGTAACTTATCTGCCCAACAAAAATAAACAGTAACCTTAAGTTGAGCTTTCCTGTGAACAATTCCCCCCTAATTAGTCCAAACAGCAGTATAGAAGCTAAAAGCAAATATTTTGCTTTGACACTGCATCTTAAGTGACTAATTGCAAGAGGAACATCATTGGTTCCAAACACAGGGCCCTGGTTCTATCTTCTGGTTGGTCGTCAGCCGAGATGAGTCCCCACTCCTCAAACCACATGGGGAGACAGCACTCTGAAGCCAAGAGCTTGCCCCCAGCCCACTTACTATGCTGCTTAATTAATAACAGAAACAGATGCAAATTAAGCTGGCCCTTGCATTATCTCCTTTGTACTCTGGCTACTTTCCACAATTACTATCCCACCTGCCCCATATGAAAGCCTTGCCCCACAGGCAAAGCCACTGCAGGAGACAGAAGTAGGCAGGGTCTCTCAGGTATCCCAGAGCACTCAGGCCAAGTCCTGCCAGGAATGATTAAACAAGGGGTGCTCCCCATTAAGAGACAGGGGCTCACAGGATCCCTGAGGGGTAGCTGGTAGCTGGCATAGTTCCTTCCCTTCTGAAGAATGGAGCACTTTCTAAGTTTCCGATTCATAGTTCAGGTGAGTGATCACCAAGACTGCCATTTGTGTGTGACTTGCTGAAATTATCTGGAAAGTTTCCAGTGGAAGAGGGAGGAGCAGTATCTGTAGTTTGCTTTCTAAAGGCAAAATCTTAGATTCTGTGGGTTGAAGTAATAAAATAATAAATGAGATCTTCTATCCATTTCTGAGTGGTGTGCCCCGACTCACCATGAAGCTTCATCAAGATCTAGAAACTTACCATGCCTCAGTTTCCTCATTTGCACAATATGGCAGGTTCCTGCCTCACCATGAGCTTTGCAAATAGAGTGGCCTACTAATGAACATTTTGTGATGAAAGAAAAATAAACCTGTTGGCATGGGTATTGCATACCTATCTAAAATCATATTATGTATTCACCAGCCAATAAACATTTGGATGATGAACAAAGAAGATGTGAGATATATATATAAATACACACATACACATATATATGTACACACACACACACACACACACACACACACACACACACACACACACACAGAGAGGAATATTACTCAGCCATCAAAAAGAAAGAAATCTTGCCATTTGCAATGACATGGATGGAGCTAGAGTGTATTATGCTAAGCAAAATAAGTCAGTCAGAGAAAGACAAAATGCCATATGATTTCACTCATATGTGGAATTTAAAAAATAAAACAGGTGAGCATAAGGGAAGAGGAAAAAAGAGAGAGAGGGGAGCAAACCATAAGAGACTCTTAACTATAAAGAACAAACTGAAGGTTGCTGGAGGGGAGGTGGGTGGGGGGTGGGCTAAATGGGTGATGGACATTAAGGAGGGCACTTGTGATGAGCACTGGGTATTATATGGAAGTAATGAATCACTAAATTGTACACCTGAAACCAAGTTTACCGTATATGTTAACTAACTAGAATTTAAATAAAAACTTGAAAGAAAAAAGAAAAGAAGAAAAAACAAAAGCCAAACACAATCAATGCTGTTGGAATCTTCTCAAACACAAAATATAACCTTTCCTTGCTTAAATGAAGTTCCATTCAACTGCTGTGCAGGCAAAAGTGTTAGATCCTAAAAACCCTGCAACACAGAGAACGTGTACAGTTTATATCACTTGAAATGAAACCGGCTTAGAAAGAAACTTTCCACTGGGCACTGGAGGGGTGCTCGTGTTTTCCTTTGGTGTAATTTGATTTGCAGAGAATGATACATTTGAAATGAAGATTTACAAAAGAGCTGGATTTCCCTTCCTTTAAACAGAAGTCATACTTTGCCTCCATTTTTATCAACATAAACGTAACTCCTCCTTCTGTCCCTCACACACGCACTAGAGTCAACCATAGAAGACAGAGACCAAACGGAAAAATTGGCCTGACATCAAAAAGTGAAGAAAAGGGGCGCCTGGCTGGCTCAGTCTGTTGGGTGGCTGACTTCAGCTCAGGTCATGATCTCGCAGTTTGTGACTTGGAGCCCTGTGTCGCACTCTGTGCTGACAGCTCGGAGCCTGGATGCTGTTTCAGATTCTGTGTCTCCCTCTCTCACTTTCTGCCCCTCCCCTGCTCCCACTCTGTCTGTCTCAAAAAATAAATAAACATTTTTTTAAAAAGTGAAGAGAAGTACAAACTCCCAGTTATAAAATGAAATATGTAAGTCCTAGCTACAGTTAGGAACCTATAGTTAATAATACTGTATTGTAGGGGCGCCTGAGTGGCTCAGTCAGTTAAGTGTCCAATTTCGGCTCAGATCATGATCTTGTGGTTCATGGGTTCAAGCCCTGTGTCAGGGTCTGTGCTGACAGCTCAGAGTCTGGAGCCTGCTTAGGATTCTCTGTCTCGCTCTCTCTGCCCCTCCCCTGCTTGTGTTCTGTCTCTCTCTCTCCAAAATAAATAAAACATTAAAATTTTTTAAAAAATAATAATAATACTGTATTGTATATTTGAAAGTTGCTAATAGAAGAGATCTTAAAAGTTCTCATCACAAGAAAAACAGTAAAAAATTGTATCTATGTGTGGTGATGAATGTTAACTAGATTTATTGTGGTGATGACTTTGCAATATATTAATTCAATATATCAATATATCAAATCATTATACTTTATACCTGAAAGTAATGTAATGTTATATGTAAATTGTATCTCAATTTTTTTTAAGTAAGAGAAAAAAACGGCCATTTGCTTTTTTCTCCATCTTTTGGTGAACCTTTTCATCTTCCTTTTTTTTTATTCAATCAAGAGTCCTCTTATTTTTTTTTACTAATAATTTTTTCATTTTAATTTTTATTCATCATGATAAATGTACTCTTTAATCCCCATCCCCTCTTTTCCCCCATCCTCCTGCCCACCTCCCCTCTGCTATCCATAAGTTTGTTCTCTATAGTTAAGAGTCTGTTTCTTGGTTTTTCTCTTTTTCTCTCTTTTTTTTCCTTTGTTCATCTGTTTTGTTTCTCAAATTCCACATATGAGTTAAATCATATGGTATCTGTCTTTCTCCAGCTTGTCTTGCTTAGTATAATGCTCCCTAGCTCCATCCATGTCATTGCAAATGGCAAGATTTTGTTCTTTTTGATGGCTGAGTAATATTCCATTGTGTATATATACCACCTCTTCTTTATCCATTCATAAGTCAATAGATACATGGGCCACTCCCACAGTTTGGCTATTGTAAGTGGAGCCCTCTTATTAGGACAGATTCCAGGAACACACTGGCTTCTCTCTAATCCTAGATCTTTCAGGAGCATAACGGCTATGAATAAAAGTAAAAGATGTGAGTCACTACCCTCACAAGTTTATAAAAGCACACAGAAGTTAGCATGAGATGATAAACATGCACAGCTAGATGGGGGCATGATGAGAAGAGAAAATAAAATTTCTATTCACAAAAACTTTATTCCAGTAAGTTCGAAGTATGCCTCAGGCCACCAAGCAGTACTTGCTTTTCTTAGTTTGTAAGCTGCTACACAAATTGGCTTCCTTGGACTTCAGCTTAATATAGGTGGTGGGATGAGATGAATTTCATTTTTTTATTTGTAATTTTTATGAATGTTTCAAATAGTCTACAATAACATATGTTACTTTTATATTTAGAAAAAATAATAAAGGTTATTTTTAAAACAAGTTCTTAGCATTCTTAAGAAACACAGAAAGGCTTTCCTGCAAAACTGCATACTTCACAGTGAGCTAACTGCCAGGTATGTGTCAGGGAATGACTTACTCCTCACTAAGGAACCCTTGACTGTCTACAAACTTTTGGCTTACATTCCAGGAGGCCGGGGCCCTGCCCTGCTCCATAAAACCTCACTGGAGGAGTCAGAAAAGCAAAGGCCATCTGCCAAAGTCAGATCAACCCGTGTTGGCCACCCCTTCACACACAGAGATTTCACCCAAGTTCCCTGCGCAGATAGGAATTTAGGTCAGATGTCACCAGTTCCCTAGGGGATGAGGACACTCTGTTCCGACTGTGCACACACTCGTTCTGCTGTCGGCCATGAACAGCAGCTTGCTTGAAATGCTTGCTCGAAAATACATAGGTCACAAGTAAAAGGCTAAAGTCTTACTGATTCACAGGAAGCCTGGCGATTCCAACTCCCCTAACATCCTTGGGAGCAGTAAAGTCACAAATGGCACCTGGGAAGGGGTGGGGGAGAGGAAAAAGCAGAGAAATCACCTGCCCTGTGACACCACCTGCCACAGAACGAGCAATGGAAACAACACCAGCCACCGTCTCTTCAGCACACTCCATAACCTGCTAGTGGCGCTCAGCGCTTCTCGAATGCCGTCCCTTTAATTCTCAGGATGACCTATGAAGTCTATTGTGTTTCTCACATACGAGGAGACTGAGGCTCAGAGAAGTTATTTGTCCAAGGCTGCACAGTTTATAAGTGGCTGGGCCAGGACTGGAGCCCAAGCCTAGCTCCAAAGCCCCCATTCACAGGCACTCGGCACCATAAACTCCAAAAGGCAGGGCCATGTCTAGTCTACCTTATCCCCAGTGGTGTCTACAATACAGATCTACCGAATAAGAAAAGAAGATCAAAGAGCTTGCCCCCCATATTAGCTGCATTCACAGAGAGCCACCTTGTCAAGCATTACACTTAGTCCTTACACTAACTTTGCAAAACCGATACTACTTCCTTACTTACTTACTTAATTATTTAAATCCAAGTTAGTTAACATAGAGAGTAGGACTGGTTTCAGGAGCAGAACCCAGTGATTTATCACTTACATATGACACCCAGGGCTCATCCCAACAAGTACCCTCCTTAATGCCTATCACCCATTTCGTCCATCCCAGCCCTTCCCTACCTCCCCTCCAGCAACCCTCAGTATGTTCTCTGTATTTAAGAATCTCTTATGGTTTGCCTCCGTCTCTGGAAAACTGGTACTTTTATCCCCACTTTAGAGTTGTGACAGCTGGGTCTTAAAGAAATCAGATATATGTGACACTGTCAGGATTAGAAAATACAGAGCAATGTAAGATTTTCCCCTGCCTGCAAGGAATTTATAATCAAATTAAGGGTGACATCCATCTGCCATCCATCGATCTCGGCAGTTTATGCAGAGACCCAAACAACACACATGTGTGGCAGAAGCTCATACAAGCATAAACATTCCTGGTTCTTGAGGTCTACACCCTCAGTACATTATCGCAAAGCACCCTCCCAAATGAGAAAGCCGAGTGAATGTGAGCACAGAATCCTGAAACCACACCTCTACGCCTGCTATGGTCTGCTTGGCTCGGGGCAGAAGGGTGTCCACCAGCCGCAAGGAGCCTTCGCTGGCCTAGAGGAGCAGGTGGTGCCAACCGGAATGGCTTGAAAGCAGCCAGACAGCCCCTCCACCCCTAGAAAATGTCCCTCTTCTAACCCCTGACATTCTCGGAATGGGCGATTCACTCCGTGTTGGTGCCAGCTCTCTCCGAAAATCCTCTTTCATATGCAAATACCCAGACAGGAGTGGCACATGACATCTCTGGGAGGAGAAGATAAAAGCTGGACAACACAGGAGGCTAGAAGCAACTCCATTCAACAATCTTTATTTAATACTCACTAGATATTAAGGATACAGCAGACAATGAGAGTGAACAAGACGAGGAATCCCTGCTCTTGAGTGAACTTCCATTCTGGGGGAGGAAGACAATGTGGGTTTAAGGCAACAACAACGAAGAAGCACAAATTAGAGGAAGTGTTGGGGAGGGGGTGCCTGGGTGGCTTGGTCAGCTAGTCATCTGACTCTTGATTTCAGCTCACGTCATGATCTCAGGGTTCATGAGACTGAGCCTCATGTCAGGCACTGTGCTGACAGTGCAGACACTGCTTGGGATTCCCTCTCTCCCTGTCTCTCAAAAAAAATAAATAAACTTAAAAAAAAAAACCCTGGGAAGGAGAAAACTGGGAAAACGGAATGGAGCATAATAAGTGCGGCAGACACTGATTTGAAGAGTTCGGCTGACTCTCAGAGGCTGTGAAAAGTAAGCAAAGAACTGAAGGACTAGAAGGAATCAGATGCGGGTAAAGAATTTTCTAGCCAAAGTCAACAGCACTTGCGCAGGTGGGAAAGAGCCTGAGGCATCCAAAAACATCAAAAGGAGGCAAGGATAGCTGTGCCCTGCAGACCACCAGGTAGACTGGGAAGACCAGACCCTGCTGAGAGAGGTGATGTCCAGCCTCTCCAGCAGTCTGGGTGTTAGCCTAAGAGCTGGATGGGCCCAAGTGCTCCACACAAGACCCAACTCAAGTTCTTAACTGGTGACTCTAGCTGTTCGGTGTAGAATGAATTTTTTTTAATTTTTTTAAATGTTTTATTTATTTCTAGGAGAGAGAGAGAGAGAGAGAGACAGCGTGAGCAGGGGAGGGTCAGAGAGAGAGGGAGTCACAGACTGAAACAGGCTCCAGGCTCTGAGCTGGCAGTCAGCACAGAGCCCGACGCGGGGCTCGAACCCACGAACCGCGAGATCATGACCTAAGCGAAAGTCGGACGCTTAACCAACTAAGCCACCCAGGCGCCCCTGTGTAGAATGAATCTTATAGCAGCAAGAAAAACAGAAATGAGACCACATAAGAGATGGGGGTGCCTGGACTAGAGTCGGAGGAGTGGGCATGGAGCAAAAAGAAAGACTTGATCTATACTTTTGAGACAGAATCAACACAAATATGGATAGACCTAGATGTGGCAGTGGGCACAAGGAGGGGAGATGACATTTCTCTGGAATTTGGACAAATATGTATTATAAGAAAGTCATCTGAAGAGCCCTGCTCACTACACCCACATGAACAAACACATTCCTCTGATGATGGTCCAAGTTGGGTCCACCAGGAAATTCTTGAAAAGTGTCCATTTCTTGTAGAAATCTGACCCCGAATGACAGGGGATGCCTTTGTTTCCAGCTAAATGGGATGCCTGGCTTAGGTAGAGCTCCTATTACATTCCCAGCATCTGCAGTGGCTTTCCTGCTTGGTACTGCTTGGAGAGTACAATTTTCTGGGAAAGAACACTTAAAAGAATGTGCAGAATATGATAATAATGCAACTCAGGAGACAGGTCAACAGCAGTGAATATCTGGATTCAATAACAGCGTTACTCTGTAAACACTTCCTACAATCAGAACACTGCTGAGAATTAATTATTGAAGAAACCTCACTTGTAACTTTTTACCAGGGAAACAGATTTCCTATTGAGGATGGCCTGCCTTTCAAAAAACGTACTTTCAAGAAATTTAGGGGCACCTGGGTGGCTCAGTCAGTTGGGCATCCGACTTCAGCTCAGGTCATGATCTCACAGTTCATGGATTCGAGTCCCATGTTGGGCTCCGTGCTGACAGCTCAGAGCCTGGAGCCTGCTTTGGATTCTACGTCTCCCTCTCTCTCTGCCCCTGCCCCACTTATGCTCTGTCTCTCTCTCAAATATAAATAAACATTAAAAAATTATTTAAAAAAAAGAAAAGTTACTTTTAAGAGATTATGAAATTGTATACAAGAGTACAATATGCACACTATAATTAACTAAGAACATTAAAATGTCACAATAAAATTAGATCAGTATTTGTGGTTAGATTTACAGTCTCTCCCATTTTTCTAAGTAAGAACCATCATGAGGAACCACACTGCATTTTAATTACTCTCCACAACATCACCACAGAAAAGCTTCCATAGAAATTCCCCATTGCCTCCTGTGGACTCACATGGGTGTCTAGACTTCAAGGATGAGCAAGACTATACATATTTAGAAAATATAAAGCAACGGGGTCATCTTTCAAAGTTTAAAGAACTAAGGATGTTCCATCAAAAGAACCATGTCAATTACAGTTTCTTAGATCCCAACAGTCAAACTCATTGGAGTCAAAGTATATAAAAGTTTAAAAATTGAAAATGATAGCATTAAAAAGAAAGAGAGAAAGAAAGGATAGTATTAGAGGAGAAGGCAAGAAAGGGAAAGGGAAGCTAAATGCAGACAAAGAGAATTAAAGGACATAAAAGTACTGGAGAGACAGGAGGAAGAGGGGGGAGGCAAGATGCAGAAAGGAAGAGCATGGGAAAGATAGAGAGAAAAGGATGGGGGAGGGGATGAAGAGACAGTGTAGGAGGGAAAAAGAAGCAAGAGCTCACCACAGAATAAGGTTGGTCATTTCCTAAGAGAAAATGTGTCCCTGAGCTAGACAATTAACTAAAACACATGGAAATGATAGTTACAGTAACTTCCTCTTCTGACTGAAAAACAACCGGTCTCAGAATGTCCCAACTCTGAAATTAACCTGAAATGCTATTTCAACTCTGAGTCCAACCTCCCTGGATGGCAGTTCCCTCATCTATAAAATGAAGCTCCTAAAACAGGCCTTTTCAAACTCGACTCTCCTGTGATTTTTTAAAAAGGCAGAACAATGTTGAAATTAAGACTACAGGGACAGAAAGTAAGCTTCTTCAATCTCCTCTCCACGTGGCTCTTTAGAAAGTCACTTAACTTTGTGCCTTGGTTTCCTTGCCTATAAATGGGAAGAGCTGATACCTACCTTGTAGGGTTCTAGTAAAGATTAAGCCAGAACAAAGCCTGGGAATGTGAGTGTGAGCTATTTATTAGCAGAGATCTTTTATCTCAAATTTGAAGTGTCCTTTATAGGCTAATCCAAATGGGGGGTTATGGACGAACCACAAATTACATCACAATTTTGCTGCATGCTACTGTTAGACATTTTACAATTATACTAATTGACATATGCTCTTCACAAGTCTACACAGAATTGAGTCACACTGAGGAAAGGTGCTGTCCTTTCTTTAGAGGACCCAAATCACTTCCTTTCCCAGCCTGATGTGTGGGTGGCCCCCTCCAGGCTCCAACCCTGGGAGAGAACGAGAGAATGGAGGTCTGTACTCCATGCCAAGCAAAGGAGGCTGAATGGGGTGGGAGGTGTCTTAGCTTGGTTCCCACTAAGGTCAAGCTTCTTATCTTCTTACTTCTTTGACCATCTAACTGGCCACTTCAAAACTCCTTCCGTGATCCCTATCTCTACCATCCTGCTCACTCAGGAAGGTTACATGGAATTCTTTACTGAAAGACAAGCAATGAAGACATAATAACTTAGCCCTGCCTCCCTGCTTTGTCCATCCTATGATTCATGCTTCACTATAAATAATCTACAGTATTTAGCTTGGTAGTTTCGTGAAACAGAAAGAAGAAAATTCTCCTGTGCTTTCATTACTAGCTAAGGGGTAAAAGACACTGCAAAACGAAGATAGCTTTGGAGTTAAAGAATTCAGAGCTATTTTCCTAAATATATTTTGATGAAAAGATGAATTTTTCTAAGCAAACTCCTCATTCCCCATTCACTGACATCCCTGGACAATGCCTGAGTGGTTTCCACTTGTAGAAAGATGTCAGAGAAGGAATAAGTGCCCTAGAAGGGTGTTTGCTCACTTGTTTTTTCTCTAAGGCTTTACAAAAGCAACATGATCCAGGTCCAGCACTCAAAAGATGAGCAGCACCTATCTTATGCCTTTCATTTCATCACCTCCCTCTTTCTAAGAGCGTAAGTAAAAACAATGGTGCTTGGGCTCCAGAGCCCCACTGCCTGCCGTCAAATCCTTCTCCCCTCAATAGCTACAAATTAGGCAGGCTTCCTACCCACTCCCTTGTCTCACTTTCTTCATCCCACCCTTAAAATGACCATGGTTAATATGGCATTTTAAGAGATCAGGACCAGGAACACAACATAACAGTCTGAGTTTAATCATGGCTCAGTCGCTTACCAGATGCAGAAACTTGACCAACTTGCTTAACTTCCCTGTGCCTCAGTTTCCTCTTCTGAAGAGTGGAGATCATAACAGTACCACATTACAGAACTGTGTTTACAGGTTAAATGAGATTAAAAAGTAAAGCACCTATTACCGTGCCTGGCACTCACAGCAGAAAATTCAATTTAGTAATAATGGCAGTGGTAGTACCAGTACCAGCTTCCTTACCGAGGCGCCAAGGGTGCAGCAGGCTTTCTACAGCCCTGGTCCTCCATCACTTGAGATCCTGAACCCTCCAGGCAACCAGCCGAGGTAGGAATGATCTTCAGCTTGCAGACTCAGCCTCTGTTCAGTTTCAGTGTGTCAGCCTCAGGCTCCCAGCTACCAAAGCCCAAGGTCCAATGCAGAGGTTCAGGAGACTATAACCTTCCATGTCTGCTAAGGTGAGCTTCCTCCATACCCAGTCCTGTCCTGGTCACCTGGTCTTTGTGGCTGATCTTCAGCACAGTCTCTTGGCTCATACACCCCACTGGATTTTCACCCTGAACTCCAGAGTACAGCCAGGGGATGACAGCCACAGCCCTTACCAATTCGGTCCAGGGTTCAGCGGCCCCAGACACTGGGGCCTTCACTGCCTACCCCCCAACCTCACGCTGGTCTGCATCTCCAGCCACCTTCGCTCCCATCCCTCCTTGTATCTTCCTTGTATCAGCAAAAGGCATCCAGCCCCAAGCCCATGTTCCTAAAACCCTTTGCCTGCTCCTGGACATCCGGGAGCCCAAGCTTCGCCTGTGATCACTCGGCTGTAAAAAGCGTATGAGAAGCAGCAGCCAGCCAGCCTCGTGGGCCTGGAGCCGAATGCCGAAGAGGCTCAACGCTTTCCAAAGCTGCCCACCCGTGAGGCCCTCACCTACCAGCCCAAGCAGTTCATTGCCCTGGAGATCCAAGTGGAGGAGGTGTGGTGGGCGGAGGCCTTGGCCAGGGCTGGGGACGGCCCCCCGGTGGACACGTGTTTTCCCCTGGGGGCCCGAGGATCTTCTGGGGAGCAAGGGGCGCAGCCACCCGCTTGGCGCCCGGCGCAGCCACCAGCAGTGGCTAGCGCGCGTCTGAAGACAGCGGCCCTGGAGGAACAGCCCGAGAGGGATTTCTTCTTGGTCGTCAGCAAAGCAGCAGCCGCAAGCGCAGAAGACGCGGGGACAGACACGACCAGGCAGTGCACTGGCGCTTCTGTGGCCAAGAGCAGCATGCGGTTCGGCTTCAGGGACAGGCCTCCAACACCCCGAAGCGCAGCCAGTCACCAGGGACCTGCGGTAGCCCGATCCTGTGCCAAGTACCCCAGAACCACAACGAACGCCCGGATGCCCCGGTTCCACACCGGATGCCTCCATCCAGGCCACACCCACACATCCCAGAACCCCGCAAGACGCATCCCATCCACACGGAAATTCCCAGAACCACGCCAGACACCCCGGAACCACGCTGGAAGGCCCGAAACCATACCCGATGCCCCCAGGGTCCATGCCGGGTACGCACCCCCCCACCCCCACCCCCAGACAACCCTGATTCACATCAGATGCCTAGGACCCACGCTGGATGCCCTGCAGCTGTAATCTCTTTTTAAAACCCGGATTCTGTTCTGAGGAGCCGAAGAATGGAACCCAGAACAAGGTTAAGGGCAGCACAGGCTCCAAGTTTATTAGGGAGACAATGAAACAAAAGAAAAAGTCTGCCCATACCCAGGAGGGGCTCCTTAAGGAGGAGGCCCCTAAGGCGTCTGAGAAGGAGGCTTCTATCGGTTACAGGGGGGGACCTTTCAAGAGAGAGTAAGTAACTATGCAGCTGCTGAACCAGGATATGGTCCCGGCGGTTTGTTCCAGGGAGTGGGTGTTTAAGAAGGTCCAGTACTTTCTGCTCCGTTATTGCTAACAAGGGTCCACTTAGTCCCTGTCTGCCCAAGGTCAGTATGTCGCCTGTCTCAGAGCCACACTAGAAGTCCCAGAACCACGCCAGAAGCTGTGGGATCTATGCCGAACACTCCAGACTCACGGCGTACACGCTAGGGTTCCTGCCTGAGGCTCCGGATCCACACCAAGACCCCTTATCCACATCAGACACTCCGTCTCTGCACCAGACACCGGGACTCATGCTGAACACCACAGCCTTGCTTTCTTTCCGCTAAAAAATGTTGAGAAGAACAGACACCCTTGAAAAATCTTTATGAAAGTCACACCTTAAAAAAAAAAAATCCCATGCAAGGCAAAGTCTTCCCACTGTGCTCTGGGGCTTGGACAGTCTTACTTCCTCTGGTCCCCGAACAACTATCCTTTATCTGTAGGCTTAACCTCTGGTTCCCCATGGCTTCTCCTGTCTCTCCCAACTTCCAAAAAGAAAAAGTCAGTTCCTACTTATTTATGATAGTGTTTTTCCTTATTCACTGACCTGTAAATTATCTTTTCTTCAAAAAGAATTGACTACGTTTAACTTAATTTCTATCTCTGTACTCTTCTGCTTAATACACTGTGGCTTCTGCTGACCCCACACCATTGTTCATCGTGCTGGCCATGCCATGCAGGCCCTGACATCTCTTCATGTTTCCTCTTCTACCCTCCCCTTTCTGACTCCATGATCTTGAACACCCATATACCTGAACGAATGGTGTTAACAACACTCTTGCATCAGATAAGACTTCCTTTAACTGTGCCTCAGCAATGCCTTCTCAATCCCCAGAGCACAAGGATTATAATTGTACCTTGTTGGGGTATCTGTGTATAGAAGTCCAACAGATAATTAGAAATGTTCACCTATGACTTACAAGAGAGAAAAAAAATATTTGGTAATCCTATGCTCGGAAGTGAAGTGTGTTCTGGTGTTTTTCAGTCATGCCTGTGTTCCTTTTACTGACTCGCATTCTGTCTTTCCAATGCTTATATAAATTTAAAAGATGTTTTACTTAGAAATACATTTCAAATTATACAGCTGAATCAATGGTAAAATAGCATTGCTTTGGGGATGACATCACCATCCGTAAATTTACGGAGTTGAGCCTATCAACAGATGGGGCTTAACAAAAGTTTAAGTCACAGTCTCACAAAAGCTTTTTGGAGCAAAAAGAGTTTAAAATAAGAGCTGTCCACATTGCAACTTTTTTAAAAATTTTTTTTAATGTTTTATTTATTTCTAGGAGAGAGAGAGAGAGAGAGACAGTGTGAGCAGGGGAGGGTCAGAGAGAGGGGGAGTCACAGACTCTGAAACAGGCTCCAGGCTCTGAGCTGGCAGTCAGCACAGAGCCCAATGTGGGGCTCGAACCCACGAACAGTGAGATCATGACCTAAGTGAAAGTCGGACGCTTAACCGACTAAGCCACCCAGGCGCCCCAACACACTGCAACTTTTAAACAGACCTTTTCACACTGAAACTAGCATAAAATTTACTTAATATCCAGAATGTTCCATAAAGAACTATTGGTAAAACTCCATGGGCTGCTGGAAAAACACAGGGAAATAAGAAGCAGGCATGGGGCCAACCACTGGGGCAGCCTTTGCAGCTAAGCCCAGCTAACAGTGCGGAGGCCCTGCAGATACCACATACAAGGACAAAAGATTCCAGGAAACCAGCAAAGTGGCCATTACATCAAGAGCCAAGGTAGCAGGTGTGAACATAAAGGCAGGAAGCAAAGGCAAGGACTGCTACCAAAGGCAGAGCCAGACTTGGGGGGCACAGAAGAACTACCAAGGTAGAGCTAGGCACCTGTCACCAACCCAGAATGTCTGAATTGGAAGGCACTGGGTGGTCACGCAGACACATATGGTTAAATTATAGGCAAAGTGCCCTTCCCTCTCCCTGCTCTCTTCTCTTCTTGAACAATTCAATTCAAAATCCCTTAAGTAGGTCAGAGCGCGGTAGACATCTGTATGGGACTGGAGTAGAAATGTCGGGGTTCAGGGAGCACCAAGGTGGAACAGAGCAGAGCATCAGGGCCTGAGCAGAGGAGAAGGATGTCTGCATAGGGGAAATGTGTGCTGCAGGGCACCAGAGCCCAGAACGAAAACAAGGCAAAGGCAAAGAGGGATAGCAGTGCAGTGCTGGGTTTCAGTGCTGGTTTCTGGGCTCTGACAACCCCACAGGGCAATAGTCTAGCTAGAGAATCAAAGCTCCATGGCCAGGCATGAGGGGCAGAAGCTGAGAAGGATGAGAAGCAGCCACATGAGGCATTTGGGGGAAGCCAGCACGGACCGTAGAAGCCCAATTGAGGTGAGAAGGGCATCCAGGCAAGAGAGATGGCTGTTGCAACGATAGCGACGGGGTATTGGTTATAAACAGGGAGTGTGGTATATACATCCCAAGGAATATTATTCAACCTTAAAAAGGAAGGAAAGTCTCCTATTTGTGATCACATAGATGGGCCTGGAAGACATTATGTTCAGTGAAATAATTCAGTCACACAAGAACAAATGCTGCATGATTCCTCTTCTAAGAGGTATCTAGAATAGTCCAGGGGCTAGAAGTGGACAATAGAGTGGTGGTTATCAGAGGATGTTGGAGAAAGATATGGGAAACTGTTCAATGGGTATAAAGTTACAGCGATATAAGGGGAGTAAGTTCCAGAGATCTGCTCTATCCAAAGTGCCTATAGTTAATAAGGTGTTGTATATACTTACAAATTTAGGAGGGTAAGTCTCATGTCAAATGTTCTTACAAGGAAGGAAGGAAGGAAGGAAGGAAGGAAGGAAGGGAGGGAGGGAGGGAGGGAGGAAGGGAAGAAAGAAGAAAGGAAGAACAAAAGGAAGAGAGGGAGGGAAGGAGGGAGAAAGAAGAAAGAAAGAAAGAAAGAAAGAAAGAAAGAAAGGAAGGAAGGAAGGAAGGAAGGAAGGAAGGAAGGAAGGAAGGAAGGAAGGAAGGAAGGAAGAAAAAGAAAAGAAAGAAAACTGTGCACAAGGAAACTTTTGGAGGTGATAGGTATGTTTATTACCTGGATTGTGTTAACAGTAACATGAATATATACATACCTCCCAACTCACCAAACCATACATATTAATTACGTGCAGTATTTTTGTATTTATACCTCAATAAAACCCGAGGGGGAAGAAAAAGAAAATTCTAACACATGCTACAACATGGTTGAACCCTGGAGATATTACGCTATTTGAAATAAGCCAGTCACGAAAGAACAAATACCGCATGATTCCACTTACACGAGGTGCCTAGAGGAGTCACATTTATGGAAACATGAAGTGAAATGGGGGTTGCCAGGAACTGAGGAGAAGAAGCAAATGGGGCTTCTTGTTTAATGGGTTCAGATTCTGGAAAGCTGGAAAAGTTCTGGTGGTAATGATTGCACAAGATGTCAATGTACTTAATGCCACTGAACTTCACACTATAAAACGGTTAGTTTTTGCTATGTATATTTTACCACACACAAAAATAGTCTGTAATAATCCCTGTTGAAGCCTAGGCAGAGAAGCTGCTCTGAGAAGGTAAGTTGGGAGTGTCTGGGAGGAGGAGGTAGGGGACAGACATAAGTTATATCTTTTAAATGTTGCAGCGCATGAATGCATTACCTGCTTTAAAAAAATATTATAAATGGAGGGGGAAATCTGGAGTCCTCTCCTGTGGTGATCTGTGCTCTAGATTATTTTTTCTTTCCCTGGATCAGTAATAAAAGTGAGAATGGGCAGAGAAAGACTGAAAACTTAAAATGGCCAAGCATTTTTCTACTAAGGTACCTTAGTACCTTACCTTAGTAGAAAAATGTGTTTAATTAAGAAAAAAGAAATAATGGAAATGTTAACTTGTTTTGTCCAAAAGACTATACAGTGAATAATAAAGCATATATGTTAATTCTTGGGCACTGCAGGTAAATGTGAATAAATAAAATTATTTACTTGAAACTTGGAGAAGGTATTTTCTGGAGGACTGAACCTTCTAATTATTCTGCAATTGTAGTAGTAACTTTAATAATAATTATTATGTAACAATAATTAATAATAGTAATAAGAATAATAAGAGGTACATATACATAGTTTCTTGAACATATACTCTGTGCAAAACAGTGTTAGCCACTCAATATTTTATTCAGTCCTCATAGCCAACCAATAAAAAAGTATTATTAGATAAACTACTGTTTACAATCTAAAAAATAATTTGCCCAAAGTTACAGAGCTAATGACCAAAATCTAACTAACTCAAGAGCCCACCAGGCTATAAACACTATAGGCATCTCAGCAGGATGACCTTGGGAAATTTCTGGGGACAGTTATCACAAGAAAGGCTCTGACATCAACATCCTCCTTCTGCCACCATTTCCCCAGCACAGAAAATGTCAGTGTCCACTCCCTGCACAACTTGGGCTAGAACAGCCTTTCTCACTCTCACATTTTTGGCTTTTTCATTTTTCAGATTCAGTTTTCAAAAGAGAGGTTTTTACCTAGCTACGAGTCATCACCATCATCATCATCATCATCATCATCCCGGTTTTGCACACATTGCTACATGATGGCACGTGCCCTGACCACAGATCAGGCACAGTGTCAGAGTGCCTGAGTTTAATGAGCCAGTAGAAACTGCTCACCCTTCATGTCACAGGTGACGAAGTTGGGATGGCCAATGTAAAGGGACTTTGCGCTCCTGCAAGCTAGGAGCGGTCAGGCATAAAGCACAGGTCTCTCAACTCCAGGCCCAGTGCTTTTGATTAATAAAAGCCTAAATCTCAGGGGACGGGTCTAGAGATTAGACTAAAAAGGAAGATAAGCCTGCTTATTGAAGTTACATCTGTCTATTAAAACAGTTTAATGTAAATGGAATTAACTAGTAAAAGAGTAAATCCTTTCCACAGAAAGGATATAAACCATTTATCAGTGGATCTCAAATCCTTTCCTGGTCCTTTGCCATGGCTACTCCCATTACAACCTTCCACAGAGAAAAGAATACTCACTTGGGAGGAAGACTGGACACTCAAGTGAGTATTCTCAGATGTGCCATCTGCTCCAATGCAATGTCAAATGAATGAGGGTCAAGGATGTTTGACACCTTTAACTATAATTATAACTGTGATTTCAGCCATTTCTTCTGCAACATAGCTTCAGATAAAAACCCCTTTCTGTGGACTTATTCTGTATTAACTAGCTCCCTCCCCCACTCCTAACACACATACACACACACACACACACACACAGTCTGCTCCTGTCCCTGCAATAATCTCTCTCTTTTCAGGAAGTTCTGCTGTGAGCAGCCTATTCCCATTGTTCGTTCTCTATCAAGCTGCATAGAGATTGGAAGGGGATAAAAAATATATTTTCTAAAGTTTATTTATCTATTTATTTTTAAGTAATCTCTATACCCAACATGGGGTTCTAATTCATGACCCGAAGATCAAGAATTGCTTGTTCTTGGGGCGCCTGGGTGGCTTAGTCGGTTAAGCGTCCGACTTTCGCTCGGGTCATGATCTCTCGGTTCGTGGGTTCGAGCCCTGCGTCGGGCTCTGTGCTGACTGCCAGCTTGGAGCCTGGAGCCTGTTTCAGTCTGTGACTCTCTCTCTCTCTGACCCTTCCCTGCTCACGCTGTCTCTCTCTCTCTCTCTCTCTCTCTCTCTAGAAATAAATAAAAATATTAAAAAAAAAAAAAAAAGAAAAGAAAATTTTGGCTTGCTCCTTTAAAAAAAAAAAAAAAGAATTGCTTGTTCTTCTGGCTGAGCCAGCCAGATGATCCAAAATAAGACATATAATTTAATATATGCTATATATGAGATAGAATTTCATGTACTTAAATTAATTGAATTAATATATTTACTACATATTATATATGAGAGATATAACTTATGTAAGTTATATAAATTAACTGAAAAGTAATATGTAACATAAGATACATGATAAAATATTAAAGTATAAATTAAATGAGTTAATGTATCTATTATGTAAGCTAAATAACTTGTATATTACATAAGTTAAATAAGCCTCATTTTAGCTAACAATTCAACTTCTTGTGTTCCTGCTGCAGACACGCTAAAACACAAAAAAATAGTGAAAATAACCAAAATGCAGCAAAAGCAAGAAAAAGAAAGGAAAGCCAAACAGAAAGCCCAGAAAACCCACAGGGTGGGGGGGAATCAATCATCATAGATAAGCTGAGAATGTTGGAGGGTCAGAAAGAGGAAAATACAGCTGCCACTTGAAAACAAAACAAAACAAAACAACAGAAAAACAAGACTTGCAAAAAGAAGGGAAGACTGCTTGGAAGAAAGATGTGATATCTGATGACCCGGTCAGAGACTGTGGGAGCTGTGCATTTTTAAATTGTGTGACTCATTTTCTAGGGCCAAAGCAGAAATCAGTGAGAAAAAAACTTCCAGAGAAAAAGCTGTCCGTAAGCAGAGTGGCAGTGGTGAGGGGGAGGATGGACTGGTGACAAGGGGAATCAATGACACCAAATGGGACCTATTAGTAAGAGACTGTATAACTGACAAGTCTGTTTCTCAGAATATCTTACTGCCCCCTCGCCAATTTCACTGAGGAACCCTGAAGGAATGTGTAAGTGGGAATGAGACTGAATTAGAGACAGTGCGTCTGGTATAGGGCACACTGGGGTATGAAAGTCTCCTTTTTTAAAAGTGTATTTATTTATTTTGAGAGAGAGAGCAAACACAAGCAAGGTGGGGGGAGCAGGCTGGGGGAGCACAGAGAGAAAGGAGTGAGAGAATCCCAAACAGGCTCTGAGCTGCCAACACAGAGCCCGACTCAGGGCTCGAATTCATGAACCATGAGGTCATGACCTGAGCTAAAACCAAGAATCAGGCGTTTAACCAACTGAGCCACCCAGGTTCCCCTGAAAGTCACTTTCTTTAAATGAATACTTCAAGTATCTCAGAGGGATATAAACAAATGCAACAACATACACTGTTGGGAAATCTCAGAAGACCATATTTTTGTGGGTTTTTTTTTTTTTTTTTTTATTTCTAGGAGAGAGAGAGAGAGAGAGAGAGAGACAACGTGAGCAGAGGAGGGGTCAGAGACAGAGGGAGTCACAGACTGAAACAGGCTCCAGGCTCTGAGCTGGCAGTCAGCACAGAGCCCGACGCGGGCTCGAACCCACGAACCGCGAGATCATGACCCGAGCGAAAGTCGGACGCTTAACCGACTAAGCCACCCAGGTGCCCCAGAAGACCATATTTTTGTAACGTGTATGTTTAGAGGAAGATTTTCAGTGTTTGACTATTTTGAAAAGCCTTAAAAGCAAAAAAACCAAGTATAATCACTGAAGAAGCTGAGGACAACTGTGGTTGTTACCAGATGGTTTGTGGGGAGTAGAAAGAAAAGCATATGCACAACTTCTCTAAAACCCCAATGTATTTAGTCAGGGATATAGAACTTAATGGAAGTAAGGTGGTCAGGCCCAGGAGTGGAGGCCGTGGCTCCTGTCCCTGTTGTCTATGGGGGGCACTGCCATAGTGGTCCTCTGTGCACAGAGAGCGTCGTCCCAGAGCTGAGAGGAACGCCCCCTCCTTGCTTTGTCATTGCCTTTTTATTCCTACACTTTCCTGAACATCCTGGAAAACTCCACACTCATAACCTCTTAAGGGAATATTTATGAACATCAAGGTTTCCTCATGTTTGGTTTCCTCAAGTTTGGTTTCCTCCCAAACACAGCATCAGCAAGACTCTATCCTCTTGGGAATGGAAATAAAAGTCTAAATGTGTCAGTTGTTATTGTCCTTCCTAGTCTCTGGACGGCTCAGAAAGCCTATCTCTTCCTAACAGCTTAGATGAAGACACCAAAGCAAAAGATGATTGCTTGGCACACTCACCAGAGATGAGATTAAATAACCTGAGAATGACTGGAAGTTGTGCAGGTAAGAGCTCTTCATGCCAAGGACAAGGGTTCAAACATAACAAAACACTGTGAAGGTCAGAAGAGCAGCAAAGGATGATGGAGAGTATATCCAGCCACCACAACCCGCTTTACTTGGCTTCCAGGGTCTCAAGTATCTTTTCAGTCTTTTTCTGAACCACATTTTCTAAGATTCCTCTTCCACCCCTCTATCCATCAACATTGATTAGAACAGCAGCATCCCCCCTGCCCTCCACTGTTTCTAAGCTTCATTAGTATTTGGGCCAACAATTTGCCGAAAGGATGCAATATGTAAAAAGGTGAACTCACACAGGACTAGTATCTCTGGGTTTGGTGGACCAATGCCTGTCAAATTTTAATGCACATACAAATTACCTGGGGCTCTTATTAAAATGTAGGTTCTGATTCAGCAAGTCAGGGGTAGGATCTGAGAATCTGCATTACTAACAAGTTCCCTGGTGATGTACATTCTGATGGTCCATGGGCCACACAGTTAGTAGCAAGGACCCAGTCCACTCAAATAACAGACCCAAAAAGGCAAAGGATCTCAACTAACATCACAGCGTTAGTAAGTATTGAACTAGGACTTGAGCCCAGCTCCTCTGACTCCCAAATCCAGCGGGATTGCTCTGTATGGAAAATATGCCACGTCTCCACAGATCTGGCTCTGGCTCTCTGACATAGATTGACTGGCCAAAAATAAGTTAGTTATGTCACACTGAAAAACCATTTCCAACTAGCAAGTCAAACATTTTTCAGTTACAAAACCTAAAACCCAGGCCTCCTATTTTCTCATTTTCCAAAGGTCTAATTAATATTAGTTAGTCAATGGAGATGTTTTTGAAAAGAACTAGAGCTTTCTGAAAGCTAATATTTATGTTTCCTGGACCTATGACTCATGCTTGGTCAAAAAAGAAGAGAAATATTCATCTATGAACACCAAGTGGGAAACTCTGGACACCCAATCTTCAGTGTCTGTAATGAAAACAGAAATGAGGCTCAAAATAAAGTCTTCAGAGAAGAGATATACAGGAGAAGGGAGTAACACCTGTATCTGCATTTGTGTGAATCCATAAGCCAAGTAATTAACCCATAATAAACAGAGCTCTGGCCTCTTATCTCCCATAAGATGAGAGTCATTTCTTCTCCTGACCTATACCTGGTCCATAGAGAAGGTCCCTAATTCAAGATCCAGCAAAGAAAGAAAACAATGCTGCTTCTTGAAATATACCTTCTTCAGTTTTCTCTCTCATTTCCAATCCATCATGCTGGGAATGTACAAGATGAACCCGACACATTGAAAAGGAAGCAGAAAGATGAAAAAGGAGGAGGGGGAAAATTATGCTCATGTTTATGAGCCTGTAACACAAAGCACTGATAGGGTGGAGTCTCCCACCAGCCAGTTCCAACTCTCTTGTCTGAGTAAGCCTGGGTCTGACCAGGCAACCCCAAAGGTCAGGGGTCACGGAGAATTCCTCCGCCTGGGAGCAGAGTTAGGGGATACACAGATCATTTCTTTCCCTCCTTCCTGGCAAGGAACAACAAACCCTGACACACAGGCAACTCACAACTCAAATAACTGTTTTCTGCAAAGGAGTCACAGAGTTCCAGATCAGGAAGCAGGGCCAGAAGCTGGGAAAGCTTTCCCACATAGTTCTGCCAGTGGACTTCATTCCTCAGCTCTAACACCCCAGGCTGCAGCTGGAGTTCAAGAACAAGAGGGCAGAGACAGTTACATAAGTTGATTGTATGGAAAAGGAACTGGCAGTTTTCCATCTGGTCCAAGAACTAAATAGCCTTTGAGGGAGTAATGTGTTATGAAGCACACTCCTGTCTCAATGGAGGCACCACCACAGAGCGTAGAGTTTTAAATGCCACTGATCTCGTGTATAGCATTCACACAGAAAAACACGGAGAACACTTAATTCTAACATTTTGGCAAATTAGAACCTCACAAAGTTTAAAGAGTTAGAATGATGTAACAGCCTATCTAGTTAGAAGCTATAAGACAATTCCAAAGCTTCATAGTGTCCTACATCCTAAGATTCGATTTCTTTTTGGAGCATACCTTCTATTAATTCTGGTAACAAAAATTAAAATTCTCTTCACCTCCGTGTAAAGACAGAACGAGGAAACAGAGGGATGCCTTTGGACATGGCTATTGGGTATCTGTTTCAGCAGAAACGTTTCACTACTATTTGTGGGGAGAAATTATTTTCCTCTAGACAGCTTGATAGGATCTGAGCACCTATGGAACTGCCTCTTCTTGAGCAGGCCTCCTCCCTTGGCTTCCACCTCAAGGGGTTGTTCAATGCAGATCAGAAACAAAGAGCCCAATAGTTTCAGGAATTAGACACAGACGTGTTCTTCACCTTGAATTGAAGAAGAGATTGGGGAAAAGTATTGGTCAAGACTTGCAATAGCTCAATGAGAAAGGACCTGTTATTAATGCACATACACTCCCCACCGCTCCATCCCGCTGCAAGAAACTTAGGTTTTGGGAAACATGCTAGTGATGAACGACTGTGTCCCCAGGTGACTCTCGTCTGGAAGCCACAGAACCAGGTCAAATCCTGTGGGTAAGGGGCTCTGTGACTATTGCAGTAGCGCACATGTGTGCAAATTGCAAGAAGGTGTGCAAGAGAAACATGAAATTTTAAAAGGCGTCCCTTTTAGACAGATGAATTTTAAAGGGCACCCATCTAAGTAGACAAATTACAAAAAGATGCTCCGGTTTGGGCAAAGGGATTATTAAAAACCCTCTTTTCATCCTGAAGCTAGGATTTGGCTTGGTTTGCAGAGCCTGAGCTGGATATCAGGCCTCACCCCTCCCCCTGACAGGGCACTTTTGTGGGGGTTGCTTTGCAAAGACAGCCTGTGGGGCCCAGCTGCTTTAGACTGGGGTTGCCCTTGAAACAAGTAGCTATTCTTTGCAAGAAACACCTCGGAGGAAGCACTAGAAACAAAGATGAGCCTGAGCCTGGGATGGGGAAGTTTTCCTCCTCTCTCCAAGGCTTCGTGATTGGACCCAGAACTCAGTAAAGAAATCTGTTTCAGTGCACCCTTTTGCAAAGAGATTGCCGGAGGGGTGATCCTTCCTATGTATCAAAAGGCCAAGAACTTGATTAGAGACCCTCTTGAAACTCAGCCTACACTCTGCACAGCCAAGGTGAAGAGAAGTTTTGAGTCATTATTTGTATTGTACCTTCCTTTCCTTCATATGCAAACCTTCTAAAACGTCTTACTGATAATTACAGTTTGGAATCTGATGTGCTTTGCAGAACTAAGAAAAGGCCTGACTCAGGCTCAGGAGAGAATAGAAAAATTGATAGCAATGTCGTCTTCCCAAAGCCAACATGATAGAGGCTCTCAGTGTTCTTAGGATGAGGAGCCCAGGAGGGTGCCCAGGAGGGCCATGGAGCAGAGCAACAGCACACTGCTGAGGTGAGCCCAGTGCCCTGGGCACCCACTAGAAGTGATTTAGGGACCATTTAACCAGACTGCATTATAGAAGTCAGTAGGTGGTATTCAAGCCATTGTCTGGGTAATTGAGGAAATATAATCTCATTGTGAAGCCACAGCCTGGAGGAGGTCTATAAAAACTTGGGGCAGTAAAAGGCTAAATGCTGGAACAAACACATCCATCCCTTCAACCAGTATTTATTGAAGGTTTACTATGGAATAGCTAAACATGTGTGAACAAGACAGGCAGAGGAAAAGGAAAGTTAAGCAAAAAAGAAAAGAAAACATCAGGTATGATAGGGCTGGGTTTTTTGTTTTGTTTTGTTTTGTTTTGTTTTTAATAAAATGGGCAATGTGATAGAACACTGGAGGCTTCTACTTTAGATTGAGTGGTCAGGGAAGATCATAAGCTGGGATCTAAATGACAAGAAGGAGCAGCAAGGTAGAAATCTGAGAGAAGAGGGTTCTAGGCAGAGGGAACATGATTGCAAAGGTGATAAGGCCGGAGTATGCTTTGTACACTTAAAAGACAAGAGAGGTCAGTGTGGCTGGAGGGCCAGGTGAGGGGGTAGGAGGCCAGGGAGGTAGGCAGTGACCAGATCAGAGGGAGCCTGGAAGCCAGGACAAGACATTCAGATTTTATTCTACTATGACAGGAAATAAGTAGAGATATTAAGCAGCAGAGTGCACTGCTCTACAAATGTGTTTAGAAGTCCAGTCTGGCCACTACGTGAGAAGTGGCTTGCAGGGAATTAAGAGAGGAAGTGGAGGAACCACTTGGGAGGTCAATGCCATGGTCTGGAGGAGACATGATGGTGACTAGAACTGGGGCAGAGTTTCTCAACTATTGACATTGTGTACCATATAATTCTTTGTCATGGAGGGTCATCCTGTGGTTTATAGAAAGTTTCCAACATCGTTGGCCTCTACGTACCAGAAGCCAGAAGCAGCCATCCCTTTCCCAGTTGTGACAACCAAAAATATTTCCAGATATTGCCAAATGTCCCCTATAGGGCAAAACTACCCCTGTTGAGAATGACCAGACTAGGGTGTTAGCTGTGGAAGTGATAAGAGTGGTAGACTGTGCAGATAGTTTGAAGGAAGAGCGGACAACATTTGCTGATAAGAATAAATACAGAGTATGAAAGAGATGAGTCAATCAGAGGATGAGTCCATGGGTTTTGGCCTGAGCAACTGAAAGAATAGAGTGACATGTACAGCAATGGGGAAGACTGCAGGAGGAAGGAATCAGGAGTATTGCCTTGAGCATGTCAAATTTGAGATTCTTATTAGGCAGACGTGTGGAAATGGCACATAGACAGCTGGAGCTGCAAGAAATATCAAAGTTAGATACACAAATTTAGTAGTTATTCACATACATGTATGGAGATAGAGCTAAATGATATAAATGATAGATAATAGACAGACAGACAGACAGACAGACAGATAGATGATAGATAGATAGATAGATAGATAGATAGATAGATAGATGATAGATAGATAGATAGATAGATGATAGATAGTGATGATAGATAATTATACAAATACATGATTAAATAGATGATAATGATAAACGGGGAATGAACACATGGGCAGATGGGCAGATAAACTGACAGATGAGTGGACAGCATTTGGCACTGGTCAGGCTCATCTAATAAGAGGGTGAAGTTAGAGAAGACGGAGCTACAGACAAAGCCCCAGGACACTCTAGTAATTAAAGAAATGGAAAGAAGCAAAGGATGGTGAGACAAAACTCTCAGAGTGGCAGGTAGGAGTAAAACCATAATAATGTGGTATCACTTAAGCCAAGAGAAAAAAATACATAAAAACAGAAATTGTGTCAAATGGTTGCTGAAACACCAATACAGTGAAAACAGAGAGGCGCCCACTGGCAACCCGAAGTTCATTGATGACCTGACTAGAGCAATTTTAATGAAGTGCCCTAACAATGTAGGTGAAGAAATTCAGCTACTCCTAAGCCAACAAGAGAGCTGGATACTTTTTGAAAGTACATGAAGGTGTTGTCTACAATTGTGTGAGATAGGAAGAGATAACTAATGTGATTATCCCTGTTTCCGTGTAGGAATAGTTTGCAAGGGGCATGTAAGGGTTAAGGCAGTGACTGAAATAAAGGTTCTTGCTACAACTTTTGAGACACTTGCACACTTAAAAAAACTATACAAAGTGTTTAGATGCTGGAATTCTTCAAGCTGAAAAGAAATCATAGATCATACTAATGAGGCATAGAAACGTAGGTCACACCACAGCAGACTCTTCTCCAAACATGCTCTGAATCGATGAGCAAAATCTCCCTTGTGAATATAATGCGGTCATCCCACCAGGAGCCATCTTTCAGCAGTGAGGGAGACAGTGAGGCTCAGCACAAAAGAAACTATGATTCCACCTGACCGATTTAGATTTAAAAACTCCCCAAAACAGAATACTTGAAGGATAAATATGAGCGAACAAAGGGAACAAATTTGCCAAAAAATGATTTCACTAACTATTCCCCAAATAAATTCTCTGACACAGAAAAGTAAATTAAAAAACTATAAGGCAATTATTACAGTCCATTTACAGCCTCATTGTCTATTCACACTAACAACCTTATAGGTGGGATAAGCCTACCGGTGCGTAAGGACAGCCCACCTAACAGGTGATACATACGAGGACAATGTCTGGGAGATTTCCTGGTGAGAAACGCCATCAGAGTGAGATTTACAATCCCTCCCAAGGAGCTACAGAATTCTCACCTTGTGAAGGAGAGAAGACCAAGCCTCACGGACCTTTCACTCCTACCAGTCTACCTAGATAGGTCTCATGGGAAGAACAGGAAGAGACCTATCCTGTTCATGGATTGGACTAAACATAACAAATGTCAATTCCACAAATTTATACATAGGTTTATATAATTCCTACCAAAATCTCAGCAAATTTTTGTGGTTAAGCTGTTCTAAAATTTATATAGAAAGGCAAAGGAACTAGAACTACGAACACAATTTTGGGAAAAAATAAAATGGTAGGAATCAGTCTCCTGGATTTCCAGACTACTTACACAGCTATAGTAATAAAGATTCTATTGGTGGACTAGAACACAAAACTCAGAAATAGACTCACAAAAATACTTCCAAAAGAATTTGACAAATGTAGAAACAATTCAATGGAGGGAAGTTAGCCTTTTTAAAACTAACGGTGCTGGAGCAGCTAGGTAGTCACAGGCCACAAGTAGAAAAAAAGAGAATGAACTTCTACCTAAGTCTCACATCTTCTACAAAAACTAACTCAAAATGGATTATGACTTAAATATAAAATGTACACATGAGAAGGGGATGGAGGCAGGAAGGAACTGGGTGTGGCTACATAAGGACAACATGAGGAACTGTTTGTGATGGAATGTTGGGCATCTGGACTATACCAATGTGAAACTGTTGCCTAGGATACTGTACAGTAATCTTGTAAGATGTTACCATTGGGAGGGACTGAGTCAAGGGTACATGGGATCTCTCTGTATGAGTTCTTACCACTGCATATTAATCCTCAACGATCTCAAAATAAAAAGTTTAACTTAAAAAAAAAAAACTAAAAATAATACCTCTCTGAAAACTGTAACCCATAGTTGGAGCTCGGAACAAGAAAACAAATCTCAAGGTGCCAAAAGGGAAAAGGAAAGAGAGTTGAGGGGGAGTTGAAGCTGAGTGGCCCTCAAGAAAGAGAGCTTTATTTGGATTAGGAGTCAGGATCTAATTCTCCAGTAGAGGCTGGAATTGAGACTAGGGTTTAAGATAGAACCAAATCCTGTATTCACTTCAATAAAGCCTGAGCTAAGAAATACTATCCCTAACTGTGAATAAAAATTTAAAATATTTATTAAAATAACAAATATTACAAATATTTATGGACTCAGGTATCCAGCCCAGGTAACGGGAGCCTAGACCAAGCCCTCAGCAGAAGTGGGGTACCTGTGACGGGTCAGAACCCCAGTCCCATATCATACATAAATGTGTAGTATATTTTGCAGAAATCTCCGCTGAAATACTAACAACAAACAAGCCTGGAGCAAATCCGATAGGCTCCCTGGTAGTAGCAAACCCAAAACCACCCCGCTGGAATTCTCACAGGTATCGGATCCCACTGAGGATCATGTCCAAGTCTAACTGATTGAACAACAACACAGTGTCTCCATCAAAAAACCTAGAATGGAACAAATCAATTAAACTGTTTCAAAAAAATTCTATAACTTCAAGGTTATAAGGGCTTAAGTGGAGAGGGTGGTGGGAAGGTTAAAGATGACCAAGGAGGGGCTGCCGGGAGGGACACGGGCTGACTGTGTCTGAGAGCAGCTCCCAAAATGATGGGGACCGGTGGTGTGTGGAAGGCATTAAATGGAGGAAGGAGGACATCCCAAACCCTTTCATGAGAGACCTTTCTTGGGTCTTCAGTTTGCAACCATCCGAACCTGCTCCAAGGGAAACTAAATGGACCTTAAATTCAAGACAACACCAAGAGAACGCAGCCTACAGCATCAAGATAGCAAAGAATATGGCAGCCCTGAGCCATTGGAAGGAGAAGCTCACGTCTTCTTCCACATGAGACTGTTTTCTTCCTCAAAAAGCTTCCCCACGGGGCGCCTGGGTGGCTTAGTCGGTTAAGCGTCCGACTTTCGCTCAGGTCATGATCTCGCGGTTCGTGGGTTCAGCCCCGCGTCGGGCTCTGTGCTGACTGCCAGCTCAGAGCCTGGAGCCTGTTTCAGAGTCTGTGACTCCTCTCTCTCTCTGACCCTCCCTGCTCACGCTGTCTCTCTCTCTCTCCTAGAAATAAATAAAACATTAAAAAAAAAATTTTTTTAAAAAGCTTCCCCAAATGCCATCTCTGTCCTTAGGATGGTAGAGGGCTTAAAAGCCAATATATCCTAAGCCTGCCATCCTGTGAATTTGAGCGTGGGGTTGTGTTTTGGTAAAAAGGAAAATAAATATCTCAGAGATCAGATCCCAGACAAGTGATCAGGAGAAACCAGACACAAGTCCAACCACTATCCTTTTGATGAGAAGCACTGACGATGATGGCACATGAGCAAATGAACTTGAAGCCAGCCAGTCTGGATGCTCACAGAAAAGAAAGAAACTCATTTGGATTGTATGGCCTATTTTATAACTATCCACTGATTGTCCAATTCTGTGTGAATTGAACTCAAAACTAGTCCCAGTAGATTGGTTCTTCTGACAAAATCATTTAGTGATTTGAATCTAAAATCTTCCATCATCCTGACTACCACATTAGTCCATTAGTTAATATTTGCTTCTTTGTGCTCCAGTACCTAGAATGAATCTGGAATCTGAATCTGAAAATGCCCACATGGTAGTTTGCACTGCTCCCTGGGGCCATTTGAAATTGAAAAGCATCTACCATTCTGTTCCCAAGCCTGAGATAATGCTAGCCAGTGTGCAATCTCCCTTAGAAAGCATAAAAGGAAAAAAGGGAGCAATTGAGAACAGCAGTTGCCAGCCCTGGCTGCACATTAGAATTACTTGGGAAAGCTGCTACTTTAGAGTAATATTGGCTAATGTTGCTAATTAGTACCTGCTCACGCTGATCCATTGGCTGGCAACACCACACATTAGAATTTCCTTGGGAGCTTTAAAAAACTACTGATGTCTGAGCTTCACTCTCAGAGCAGGTAAATCGGAACATCTGGGAAGAGGGGTGCACGGGTGCTTTTTAAAAGCTCCTGGGTTGATCCGAATGTTCAGTCAGGGTTATGAATGACGGCTCTCTAGTCCAATGCTTCTTAAACTTTAGTGAGCGTCAGAATCTCCTGGAAAGCTGATTAAAACAAGATTTTAAATAGGTAGATGACAGAGACAGAAAGTAGATTAGGGGTTCCTCAAAACAAGGGGGAAGAGGAGGGGATGAGAGGGTGACTGGTCAGGGGGAGAAGCACTCAGGCTCAAATTCACTCCTCGATAAAGTTATTCAACGTCTCCAAGCTTCATCATGTAAAATAACAAAGATGAGGGTTTGGGGGGGAGAAGAGGACAGTGTGCATAAGCCGCCTCATAAACCACACATTCCAGCACCCGGCATATCAGAAACATAAAAAAATGATAATGACACTCAACATCCATTGACTGCATTATTTACTAAACGCTCTTCTAAGTTTTTTATATAAATTTATTCATTTCATTCTCACAATGCTGTACTATAGGGTCAGTAAATTTCTTCTGTAAAAGCCAGACAGCAATTTGGGGGCCTGATGGGCCATACAGTCCTTATCCCAGCTATTCAGCTCTGCTGTTGTAGTTCAAAAGCAGCCATATACAATATAAACACATGGGCTTATCTGTGTTCCAATAAAACTTTATTTATAAAAACAAGAGGCAGGGGCACCTGGGTGGCTCAGTTGGTTAAGTGTCCGACTTCGGCTCAGGTCATGATCTCGCAGTTCGTGGCTTCGAGCCCCACGTCAGGCTCTGTGCTGACAGCCAGCTCAGAGCCTGGAGCTGCTTCAGATTCTGTATCTCCCTCTCTCTCTCTGACCTTCCCCTCCTCGCTCTCTCTCTCTCTCTCTCTCTCAAAAATAAATAAAACATTTTTTAAAAAATAATAAAAATGAAAAGAGGCACTCCAGATTTGGTCTGTGGGCCATACTTTGCCAATCCTTTTACTATGAGATGGGTACTATCATTATCTCCACTTTACAAACAAGAAAACAAAGGCACAAAGGGATAAACAAACAGCCTAAGTTTCCATACCGAGTCTGATTACCAAGCACACACAGTAAACCATTATACCACAGCAGGTACTGACAACACTATCATTACTGGTAAGCCTCTCACTCAGTCCAAATTCAGGTTTTCCTAATTCAAAAGGGGCTAAGCAGCCAGTCAGTCACAATACCTTCTGAGCTGCCTCAGAGGTTGAAGACCCACCTCCTCCCATGCTGTTCCTGGTTGAAGTTCTCCCTGCTCTGAACCCTCAGTGCCTTTCTCTCCATACCTCCCAGATTGATCAACTTTTTATGTGATTTTATGCATTTATCCCCAACCCATTTGGCAGCCAGGGCCATACACATCACAAGTGTTCACTCTGCACGCGCTGAATGTGCCTATGAACCCACTGATACTGGATATGCAGGACGAGACTCTAGGGGCCTGGGGACAGAGAAGGGAAGTGATAGACCCGGGCACTCACCAGTCCCTGGCAGGCACTGAGTGCTGCAACCCCGATTCCGGTGCCCTGTTGCAGAACTGTGCCCCTGAGATGGCAGGGGGGTGCCGAGGAAGCCACCATCTTAACACGGGAAAGGTTTCCGTATCTCCTCTCCACGATATAGCTTTTGGAAAGAAATCCCTGGTTGACTGACAAGTTAAAGAACAGGTCCTTCTCCTCGTGTGAAATTCTGTAGTACACCGGATCCTCCGGGCCATCCAAATCTCTCTTCCTCCTGTTGCTGGTGGTGGGACGACGCAGGCCATAGGACAGAAAACGCCCACTGGCATCTACGCGGACAGGAGCCACCAGGTGATATTCTGGCAGGGCCTTGATGAAAAGTGCTGAAAGAAAAGGAGACAAAAAATAAAACAGAGAATTCCCTGATGAGTCTATAGCAAGGTAAATGCTCTGCCAGTTGGAGCTTAGACTTGAGCTTGTGGATTGCAAAATACCTGACCTGAAGTTTAGAGATCTCATCTACCACACGAGCACTGTTAACAGTAAATTCGCTGAGCAACTCAAATGGACTCGGGACTCCTCACTGATGACACGTGGCAGTCTGCACTGACACAAAGGCATAGCTCTGGATGGCAGATGTTATGCCGGAGACAAATTAAAATGAGAATTAATGCATGAGGGGTACTGTTAGAAAAGGGGCATGGTCAGTATGAGGAATATTTCAAGGCTTGAGTTCATTAATACAAATCACAGAGCTCCACTGTTGATTATAAAGAGCTTAAATGCCTCAGGAACTTCCCATTAACTCAGGATAGAGGGAAAATGAAAAACAGCTAACCCACCCTATACACCCTGACAAACTTCACACCCATTGCAGCCTGTGTTCCACAAAGTAGCAAAGGCTGTTTAAGGAAACTTGGATGTGTCTTTTTATTTTTACAAAACATACAAAGTAGAAAGGTAAGATGAAAACTGCTACTTTAAAAATGCAAGACGGTAACACTTGTCCCTGCCACACACGGGGACATTCGCCTTTTGAACTGTGCTCATGATTAAATCCCCACCACCTCCTCTTCATTCTGATCTTTGAGAATAACAATGAATCTAACTAGCAGGGACTAATCATCACTCAGGATTACAGGCTACTTCAAGCAAACCGTTAGCCACTTAGTAAAATAACTAATCCTCTGCTTCAGAGGGAGAAAAAAGGAAAGAAAAGGAAAGAAAAAATGAAAAGGAGCAAGGGAGGAAGGAAGAGAGAGAGAGAAACAAATTCCACTTGCTGCCTCCTGGAGAGAGGTAGCACTTTCTCTTGCACTTTCTAGCTTGCATTGCTTTGTTCAATGACTGCCCCAGCTATAGTGTTTTTTTGCACTTTCTACCAATACCCTGGGAATTTCCATTTATGCTTTCTATTTTTTTATTAAATTTTTTTAAATATTTTTATTTATTTCTAGGAGAGAGAGAGAGAGACAGCATGAGCAGGGGAGGGTCAGAGAGAGAGGGAGTCACAGACTGAAACAGGCTCCAGGCTCTGAGCTGGCAGTCAGCACAGAGCCCGACGCGGGGCTCGAACCCACGAACCGCGAGATCATGACCTAAGCGAAAGTCGGACGCTTAACCGACTAAGCCACCCAGGCGCCCCTCCATTTATGCTTTCAACTCTAGTCTCAGCTAGAGTTCAACTCTCAACTCGAGTCTCAACTCTAGTTCCTCCTTTTCTTTCTCTTAAAGTCTCTGATTGAAGTTCTTCCTCCTTTGGACCCCCACCCAGGTCCTTACTCTCTGTAGCTCCCAGAATAGTGTCATTTTACAAAGCCTTTTGTTCATCTGACTTTATTCCCAAAGCCGTTGGAGCCTAGAACCTTGCACATGGCAGGTGCCTGGCTTGCAATGTGTCGCTGTATCAGGGAGCACATTTGTAGCTGGTTAATTGTAAGAACAGGGTTTAGGGACACCTGGGTGGCTCAGTCAGCTAAGCGTCCGACTTCGGCTCAGGGCATGATCTCACGATTCGTGAGTTCAAGTCCCGCATCGGGCTCTATGCGGACAGCTTGGAGCCTGGAGTCTGCTTCAGATTCTGTGTCTCCCTCTCTCCCTGCCCCTCCCCCACTCACACTCTGTCTCACTCTCTCAAAAATAAATAAACATTAAAAAAAAAAAAGAACAAGGCTTAATGCAGTACATTTGTAAAACAGCCTTCCCCCCAGAGAACTGCCTACAAACACACTTTGTGAAATTGCTCACTTTTGCTTTGGATGAAATATGGGCAGAGCGCAGAGTTTTCACTCTCAGTTACTAATAAATAGTATCAATGTTAAGGTGTAAAAAAAAAAATCCAGACCCATTGCTTCTAATTGCAGCAGGTAGGAGCAAGAGATCACACGGCATATGGAAAAATCCTTAAAAACAATGTTCGCTGAAAAATAAGAAACCATACAACTGAATACAGAGCCATCTACATCAATGGAAAATACATGTACACAAAAACGATAATACAAAGTCTGCCAGAACATATGCGAACAAAAAATACATATGGAACCCATTAAAATGGTTTTTCGTGAGGAAGAACGGAAGTAGGGACAAAAATGTATTAAAAAAAGCAAACAAGGGGTTTTGCACAAATTAATGATGCTAGTGCGCCATGATCTAGGAGTCAAATTGACTCAGTCCTCTGTCCTCCCCAAGGAGTATTGGACATCCTTTGTATCAGAGTTTCACTGCCCTTCCAACTTCAGACCTTAAGAGAGGAAAGGCCACACTGGGTGGGGCAAGGGTGGATGTAGTTGACCTCCATAGTATTATTCTCTTTTCTTCTACTAGTGATGATGCTGTCTCTGGCTTCCCCAGGATGAGCAGTGGAGGGAAGTTAAGGGCATAAAAAGTCTTATTCAACAGTGTATAGCCATCATCTTGCAATGGGACCAGCTGTACATAGGTACTGCCCAGATACTGACTCTTCTCAGAAGTTCCTTTGTCCCTTATAAGGCCTGTCTTCTAAACATACATCTCGAAGAAGTCAACATGATTTCTGAAAGTATAAAATAAAATATAAAGCTTGCCTAAGCTCCAGCACTTATTGCTCAAAGAATAAAAGAGCAAACAAATTTAGATCTTTTGACCCAGTTGCTTTTGATCTAATGGTTTTTTAGGAGAGCCAGCATAGGCTGGCTATATAATAATATAATGATAATAACCATAGTAACCATTTCATGATCACCTGCTATGATCCAAGTACCACAAGTCTCTTCTCATTCAGGAGATTCAGTGAATTCCCATTTCAGAAGAAACTGAGCCTAAGAGAGGTCACAGAGTCAATATGCAACATTATCCATATTGAAACCTCATGCTTCCTATTTCAAAACCATGTTCTTAGCCATTGCCCTTCATGTACATAAGCAGTTGCACTTGGCAGAGAGTGTGACCTAGTAGAAGTGACAGGGATGATGACCTGACAAGAAAAGAACGGCTTGGCTTCCTTATGAGGCCTCAATTTTCCCAGCAATAAATGGAGATAATAATTGCCTGTGTATCAGGTGGAGTAATGAGAGATAAGATTCGCTTGCCTCTTGATTTGACTGCACACAAGACAGCGACGAAGCCACATCAGCCTGTAAGTTTGGGCAGAAATGAGAGGCCACGGGACTTAAGGGCTGTGACTTATGCCGGTGGCCCACCATATTTGCCTCACCTATACAAGGGTGTAATAATAGTACCTACCTCCTAGGGTGGTTTTGAGGATCTAGTGTATCCCTATATGTAATAGATTTAGAAGAATGCTTGACAAGTAGCACTCAGTAGCTATCATTGGTATTAAAGATAGAAACTTGGCCACCAAGGATCCCTGTGGCCATAAAAGTAACCTCCAAGCAGAGACAAGGCAGAGTCCCATGCTCACCTTGGCTTCCTCTCAGTAGCTAGTCAGTTTGGAAGATGAAGTGGCTATGACTGTGGCCAATAGAAAGCACAGCTCAGAAGGGATATGACAGGAATGGAGAAATAAGATGTCAGGAAACAATAAGGGCTCCTTATTTCACCATTTCTATGGTCAAGCACAGCATTTAGAGTATATCAGCTTGGTCCTGTCTAATCCTGACAGTTCTCTGGTTCAGGTATTATTAAGTGTCCCTCATCTTAGCCCTCATTTCCCCCCACTGTAAAAAGACAATGAAGAGGGGTGAGGATTCATTCTGGGGCAATCTGACCCCAGAGCCCACCCTTCTAACCTCTGTCTTTGCTGCTTCTCGAGTGTCTACCACTGATAACCAGATGCCAAGGTGGGGTGTCAACAGGGCTGGGGGCAGTGGGAACTGAGGCACACTGTAATCACATTACCATCTGCAGGTTTATGGAAATACATTATAAGCCCTGAATACTTGGATTTGCCTTACTGGAAATTAGACCTGAAACCCTTGGCCACAAACTTGGATGATACTTCCTGAGAAACTCTGACTGAGGCTGTTGGTGCAGGTGCTTTTGAAAATACAGAACACCAAGCGATCTTTTACCCTCTGTTTAGAAAGAAAGGAAAGAAATGAGAGAATATTTACTTGCCAGATTTTATAGCTTAGGTTAAATCTATACTTATTCTTTACTTCGATTATTTCGGTCTTAGAGAGCAATGAATCTCTAAGACTCTTTATTAAAAAGGGCAAGGAAATTCTGTAATAGTTCATTTTCATAATTCTCTTCCCTGGGTTGTTGTAACTTTTCAAATATCTTTTAATCATAGAAAACTTTATGTGTCAAATTGTGGAGAATGGTGTTGATCCCCTCAAAGTTGTAAAGTACAACACACAAGGCTGGATTTGTTCACGAACCCTGTGACAACCAACTTCCAGACCATAATTGCTTACGGTAATTAACACAAATAAAATACTAAACTGTGAAGTCTCTTTTTTCATTAAGAGAGTATATGAGGGGCGCCTGGGTGGCTCAGTTAGTTAAGCGTCTGACTTCGGCTCAGGTCATGATCTCACAGTTCGTGGGTTCAAGCCCCCTGCGTCAGCTCTGTGCTGACAGCTCAGAGCCTGGAGCCTGCTTCAGATTCTGTGTCTGCTTCTCTCTCTGCCCCTCCTCTGCTCATGCTCTATCTCTGTCTCTCAAAAATAATTAAATGTAAAAATAAAAATTTTAAAAAAGAGAATATATGAAATAATTTCCTCCCTCACTTTTTTTTCCAAAAAGCACAGATAAGACACACACAAAAAAAAGCACGACAAGAATATCTGTCTTGAAGTGCACTTGAAACATTTGTCTTGAAACACTCCTTCTGTTCTTGCACAAACCCACGCAGCAGAAAGCACATCTCCACCATGGGATCAAGTGCCTACCCTGTTGATTTCAGAGTCACCAGAAACAAAAGGGACCACAGACGCAGCTGGTGACTTCCAGGGAGTACAAGGAATAAAGAACCCAAGGGGCTGTCACCGGCTGTAGAAGGGAGACAGGCTGCTGTGAGGGAGACAGTATTCCCCATTGTTCTGATACTTGGTTGGGAACCAAGAAATCTTGTGGAAGTCGTTGCACGTGTATATATCACAAGTGAGCGAAGTGGAAAGAATACCGGGCAGAGTTTGTCAAATCTGCCATTTTGGGTCCCAGGAAAGATTGGATTTACTTCCATGCTCCTTCCCAGGGCTAAAATCCTGCCCCTGCCCAACACTTGGAACTAGAAAGAATGTTAATGATTATCTGGGATTAGAATGTTCCAACTGTGGGACGCTGTGTAATTCCCTTCACCCCTCTAGTGACATGGCATTTAATAGGTGCTCATGAAATACATGCTGACTGACAGACTCATCTCCAAGCCCCACCCCCCTTCCTCATCTGTAAAAAGAAGGATGGGAGACATGATATATGAAGTGATTTGCAAGTTTAAATGTTCAGAATTTGGGTGCTATTCAAAAATGTTGTCAGAGAAGAAATGGAAATTGGAAGTTGGGTTCATTGTGAAATGACAGGCTGGTCATTTGGGGCAAAAACCAGGTCATCCTACTACCAAGAAACCTTGGAATTTTCTCATCCCTTCTCTCTACCTCTCTCTCTCCTTCTCTACACTCCCTCCCCGCCTCAACTGTTCTCCCTTTCTCCACTCAGCTGTAAATAAAGTAATAAAATTGTAAATAAAGTAAAGAAAGCCTGCTTAGAAATTTCTCTGTTGTACCAAATGCAGATTACTTGTAAATCCATTGGTGAGTTGATTAAAAACAAATATTCTGGAGAAAAGACTTTCAAAAACAAACTGCTGCTTTTTTTTTTTAATTTATTTCTAGGAGAGAGAGAAAGAGAGAGAGACAGCGTGAGCAGGGGAGGGTCAGAGAGAGAGGGAGACACAGACTCTGAAACAGACTCCAGGCTCTGAGCTGGCAGTCAGCACAGAGCCCAACGCGGGGCTCGAACCCACGAACCGCGAGATCATGACCTAAGCGAAAGCTGGACGCTTAACCGACTAAGCCACTCAGGTGCCCCAAAAACAAAGTGCTTTTAAAACCTAAATATATGTACATCGCTAATAAACTGAGGGCACTTTACAGCTATTTTTCAATATCACATACTCTCTGCACATAATCCCAATGGTAACCAAGGAAAACAACCATCTCTCACCTTCCAGACAAGAGAGAGCAAGGCCCAGTGGTGTCTACTCTGTACTAAGCTGAATTCGCTTACAAAGTACATGTGGAGCAAGCACAGCTGAAAACCAACCCAGGAGAATGTGTGTCTTTGAACCAAATCATCTCCAAATGCCCTGGGAAGTGCTCACAGGCTTTGTTTGTGCTGCCAGAACACAGACTTTTCACAAAAGGGCTGTTTTTCAAAGAAAAACAAATGCCACTATTTTAAACTTGGGGGTGGGAGATTGTATCTGGACCGTTTACACAAGCAAGTCATGGCTGAATGACATCTAAACCCGGGTGTTCGAGCTCCAGCTTCCAAGGAAAGCAAAGGGACTTGTTTCTGATGGCTCTTGAAGTCACAGCAGATGAGCTCTCAGCAGTATCTGAACTTTGCAACGTAGGCAGAACTGTGTGTGGAAATCCTTGACAAAGACAGGCTCTGATGCCTGCCACCCAAGTGGTCTTAGGGATTAAGGGGGTCAGAATGCAAGGGAAGCTTCTCAAGACTTGAGCACAGTCAGCAAACACAGGACTTAATGGATGCTAAAACATTGCTGTGTGTGTCTGTGTCTGTGTGTCTGTGTGTGTCCCTATTATTGCTAAGAGGCCAGCCTCTGGAGCCAGGCTACCTGGGTTCAAAGCCTCACTCCACCATGAGCTGGGCCAAGAAACTCACCAAATTTCCTCCTCTTTTTTTTTTTTTTAAATATTTTTATTTATTTCTAGGAGAGAGAGAGAGACAGCGTGAGCAGGGGGGGTCAGAGAGAGGGGAGTCACAGACTGAAACAGGCTCCAGGCTCTGAGCTGGCAGTCAGCACAGAGCCCGATGCGGGGCTCGAATCCACGAACGGCGAGATCATGACCCAAGCGAAAGTCGGACGCTTAACCGACTAAGCCACCCAGGCGCCCCTCCTCCTCTTTAAAACAGGGACAGTACCAACCATCCCTATACCCCAGAAGGTTGTCAGTGGTTTCTGGGCTGACACATACAGGCTGGTTTCTCTAGCCACTCAGGCAGTTGATGGAGCTCTGTTTCTCCTAGAAGGCCCAAGGACCTCCCTACCAAACACAAAAGTGTCTCTGACCCTTCCAAGTCCAATAAAAAAGCAGAGGCAGGGGGCGCCTGGGTGGCTTAGTCGGTTAAGCGTCCGACTTTCGCTTAGGTCATGATCTCGCGGTTTGTGGGTTCGAGCCCCGCATCGGGCTCTGTGCTGACTGCCAGCTCAGAGCCTGGAGCCTGTTTCAGTCTGTGACTCCCTCTCTCTGACCCTCCCCTGCTCACGCTGTCTCTCTCTCTCTCCTAGAAAAAAAAAAACATTAAAAGAAAAAAAAATAATAATAATAATAAAAAAAGCAGAGGCAGCAGTGCCACTCTGCTCCAGGTGTTAGGTTTAAATAACACCAAGTTGCCATCACACCCCCTTCCAGTGTTTTCTATAGAATTATGAGTTTCATGACTTTCAGGAGATGCAGCCAGCTGTGATCAGGAAGGCAGGACAGGGAAAGTTGAGCCCCTAAGGTGGTAAATTCTCCCCTGTAAGTACAGTTATTTTTAAAACACAGGCCTTAATCTTTCCAGGAAACCAAAACACAGCCAAACTCACTCAGCATGGGGCCGGAATCACATTTCCCCTCCCCTGTCCAGAGCTGAACTAACTAGAAACACTGCAATGACTGCCAGTGGCCAGTTGGAACTTTAAAAAAATCATTTTCCGTGTTCAGAATTTGAAAAGTACAGGATTGAAACAGTGCAGCGTTCAAAGAGGAGACAAAGGGGGGCGGGGGGCGTTACCAGCTATGCCTTGGGTCTTTCCTGCCGCAGCGTTGGGGCGAAAGAGATCCGAGACACTCGCCTTTCAGTAAGAATTAAGGAATCCTCACCTTCAGCAATGAATTCCGAGACACCCTATGTTACGAGCTCCCGGCGCAGATTTCCTTACGACTCAGCCAAACGGTCTTGCAGAGTTCAGCCAGTGGGGGAGGGGAGGGGGGAGCCACCAACTTTCCACGCATCTCCCCACCACGGTTTTCAAAGCAGATAAAGAAAAGCCACTAACCTTGCCTCCTGTCCGGGAAGTGCACCGGGCCTGGCTGAGCTTGTGTCCCATAGCAAAGGGCCCCAAAGTGAAGGAGGTGAGCTACAACGGAGAGCTTTGCAAGCCAGCTCCTCTGGGCACATGGCATGATTCAGTTGTCGGGGAGAAGAAAAGTCGACGAGGTTTAGCTCTCAGCTCAGGAAATCAAGCCCTCGCCTGTGGCCGAGCAGGCAGATGCAGGGGGGCATGGTCCAGGAGTGGGACCGAGCGGCCGCGAAGCTACCCACGATCTCCTTTTGCTTTTTTTTACGCAGGAAGGGGCTAGTTACCTTTATCCCCCTTCCCTCCTGGAAGGGGAGTGATTCAACTGGCAGCGCCTGCTTTCTGCGGGGTGTGGAACGGGTCAGAGCGGGAGGCGGCAGCCCACCCAAGATCCCCACCCCTCGGCCTTCCGCGCTCGGCCTCGCAGCCAACTCCGCGCATCTTCCCCCGGCCTCCCACCCCCGCGCTCTCCGGCCCCGCCCAGAGCCCTGCCGAGCCGGCCAAATAGGGGAGACCCGGGAGAGCCACCCTGGGCGGGACTGCGGGTGAGAGGCCCCCCAGGCCGGCCCTCCCTGGCTGAACTACCGGCCGAGAGTGCTGGGCGCTGAGCTGGGGCCCCGGGGGACCCCGCTCCTTCACCCTCCCCGGCTCACTGCTGCCCCCTTGGCTGCCTTTCTCGGCTCCGTTTCGGAACTTTCCTGACGTGGCTCTCTCTACCAAGACCCCTCGCTCAGCCAGACTTCTCTGGGATTATCTTCCAAGGCAAGGCAAGACTTCCATTTTAAAAAGGAATGGGCATTTTTCGCTTTGCCAAGTCACACAGAGGGAAATGGTCTGAGCCCAACTTCAAGTTCAACCCTTGACGAGTCCCTTCATTGCCGCAGAGACTTGATGAGACCCAATAATTAGGAGCCAAGCTGCATCTGCAGGCCTCTCTGGTGCTTTGCTTTTTATAACCCCACCTTTCCTAGCCCACCCCCACCCACCCATAAGGAGAGTGGAGAGTGGAGGAAATAAGCAAGGCCCAGACCGTGTGAAGGTATCTCTCCGGTTTACCTGCACAGGCTGCCCATGGAGGGGGCATCCATTTAGAGGCTCAAGCTTTAGTTATTGAGACAATGCTGCAAACCAGGGAGCTTGCCAGGCATCCTGAAAATTCACTGGGATAATAGAGCCAAGAGTTCACACCTCTGGGCTGAAACAGTCCTCCTTACTCCATTCAGGAAGAATGTGGCCCCATAATGGTTCTCCGTGGCTTTTAGCCAACCATATGTGTTCAGTGAGAGATTCGGGAAACCAACTCCGGCAACCTTGCACAGGCCTGGGCAGCCAGGTCAAAGCAGTGATCCGAGTGCAAGGTGGCCCTCCCACACTTGGGGTGGTCACGAATCCTTCACACTGTACACGTATGCACCATGATATTGAATTTGTTTCCTATGATTGACATTACAAATTCCCAAAAACTTGGTGAGTTAAAACAGCACAAATTTAGTATCATACAGTTTTGGAGGTCAGAAGTCTGAGATAGGTCTCACTGGCCTAAAATCAAGGTGTAAGCACAGCTGCCTTCCTTTCTGGAGGCAGGGAAGAGTCATTTTCTTGCCTTTTTCCTCTTCTAAGAGGCTACCCACATTTCTCAGTTCCTTGCCCTCTTACCCCATTTTCAAGGTCAGCATGGCCACTGAGTCTCTTACAGAGTATCATCCTGACACCATCGCTTTTCCCTCCCTTTTCCGTTTATAAGGACCCTTGTCATTACATTGGGCCCACTCAGATCATCCAGATTGATGTCTTTATCTTAAGGTCAGCCCAGGAGCAACCTTAATTCCATCTGCAACCTTTATCCCTCATGCCATGTAACACGACATGTTTTGCTATGTGGTCATGGACCAGTCACAGAAGTGTTCTTAGCCTCTTCTCCAGATATATAAATATTAAGTTGGAAGAGCATAACTTAAATGTGAAAGAAATTCAGATGTGACAGGTGTGTCTGGTGAAATGGCGTGAAAACCTGACAGAAATGCAATTGCCTGGGCCTCAAAGAACCACTCTGAACCGGAAATTCTTTTGTTTCTTCTCCTTTCTTCCTCTTCTCCTTCCCCTCAGTCTTCTCTCCCCTATTCCTCCTCTTCTTGTCGTTCATTTTATCCTCCTGATAGCAAGCAAGGTCTCATCAGAAGGGCGAGATCACTCCTGGCCTCCATGCCCAGGAAAAGAGCTGTGTCTCTCAGGGAAAAACGAAACGAAACAAAACAAAACAAAACAAAAACACCTCTAGGAACTTTTGAGTCCCAATAAAGTCAGGGAAGATTCGGGAGGATCCATGGAATCTTCTGGACTCAGTTTCTTAACCTCTTCAACTCTAATGGCTTTCCCCTTACTTTCTCTACCCTTCCTGTTCTCAAGACCGTGACCAGAGCTATCTGTTATCCAGTCATCCAAGCCTGAAATACTGAGACTATAACATCTCACCAAACCTTCATATTCTGTCAGTCCTTCCAAAGCTTTGTACCCAGTACCTTGGGACCTCAGTCTAGTAAGGACCACCTGTCTCCTTATCTCTCCATCTCTGGTTGTCCCATAATCTCTAAGCATCTCTCTGGCTTTACCTCCTTTCCTGCCTACCCACAGCCTATGATTCATCTCCTTAAATCATCTCTCACCAGTGCCTTCAACATCTCTTCCTCATCAAACTTTAACCTTGTTTTACCCTAACTGCTGATTTTCCCTGCTTTTCATTTCTAAGTGCTGTTGAAGAGACTCACCTAACTGCACCTCCTGGCGCAACTATCAATTCATGTCTCTACGTTCAGCAAGTTTTCAACATGGCCCAGCAACAAGATGCATCCTGCTACTACTCTCAGGCCCTCCTACTTTTTCCAGAATTTAAAAATACCCCCAAAGCCTGGTGCCTCTTCAGGACAGAGGGAAAAGTTAAACCCATTCAACTTTTCCTCTGCTCATTGGAAAAAGGTAACAAATGTTCTTGGTGACAAAGGTTGGTAGCAATAATAATAATAATAAGCCAACTACATTTCCTGATATGTCCACTATAAACAGCAGAGCTGTGAATCACTGCAGAGTCCCCCCAAGTTTCCTTGAACTGGCTGCTTCAAATATACTACCATTGAAGGAAGACTACAAAAGCATGTAAAATCCAAGTGTCAAATAATAGCTAAGAACAGAAAAAATAGACCACACCCTCATTATGTACCAGGCACTGTGCTAAACACTGTAAATCTGCATTACTTTATGTAACTTAACAAAAACCTATTAGGCAGGTACTATTATCATCCTTCGTTTATAGGTGAGGAAACACTGAAAGGTTATACAACTTGCCTAGGATTACATCAATATTAAGTGCAAAACCAGGATAAAGTAGTGAGGTGCAGAAAAAAGGAAAAGACTGAGTCAAGCCACTCAACAGAATCAAACACAAATCTACCTTTCTTAAGACCCCTTGTAATGCCCTCATTCACAAAGAGTGGAAGGGCTGAGAACACTAACATACAGGCAATCTACAGACATCACCATAACATCTCAGGCGGTGGTTTAGTTATTTATGGTGAAGTATTTTCTGTACAAACATGCAAATTGCCACAAAAGATATGAGATGCTTCCCAAAGAGTAAAGAAGGCTTTGGAAGTTCATACTTTCCAACTAAGCCTATAGAAACACAGGGACGGCTGAAATTCAGGGACTGTTAGTCCAATGCATTTCTCAGAGCTGTCATTAACACCAGAAAAGCAAAAGAAACTGACTTCAACCAAAACTAAAACCAAAATAACCCTGACTTAGCCCCAAGAATCACAAATGGATATGTCATAACAGTAGACTTCCCATCTGTTAATTCTGCATGAGTACCACAACCACTACCTCGTAGTAAAAATCAGCATGTCACACTTGGTAGTTTGCAAGCTGCTGTTCCTAAGTAAACCCAGAGGATGGAGAGAAAAAGGAAGACTCTTCCTCTAAGGTTTTCAAGAGCAGTTGGACCTTACCTCCACCTGAAAGTAAAAAAAAAAAAAATTGTCTTCAAAAATCATACATTTAAATATTGTTGTCACATATACTTTTTCTTACCTTTTTTAAGTTTTTATTTAAATTCCAGTTAGTTAACATACAGTGCGATATTAGTTTCAGGTATACAGTATAGTGATTCAACACTTTCTTACATCACCCAGTGCCCATCACAAGTGCATTCCTTAATCCCCATCACCTATTTCACCCATTCTCCCACCCCCCTTCCCTCTGGTAACCATCAGTTTGTTCTCTGTAGTTGAGAAAGACCATATTTCTTGGTTTACTTCTCTTCCTTTCTTTTTTTCTCCTTTGCTCATTTGTTATTTCTTAAATTTTACATATGAGTGAAGCCGTATGGTATTTGTCTTTCTCTGACTGACTTACTTCACTTAGCATAATACTCTCGAGCTCCATCCATGTCATTGCAAATGATGCGATTTCATTCTTTTGTGGCTGAGTAATATTCCACTGTATATAGATACCACATCTTCTTTATCCATTCATCAATTGATGGACACTTGGGCTGCTCCCATAGTTTGGCTATTGTAGATAATGCTGGTATAAACATTGGGGTGCATGCATCCCTTTGAATTAGTATTTTTGTGTCCTTGGGTAAATACATAACCGTGCAATTGTTGGATCATAGGGTAGTTTTGTACTATTTTCTTTTAAACCTCTATGCAGTCTTACAAGAAGAGGGGGTAAGTATTTGGAAGTCTCAGAGGTGTAAGCTCACTTGTATTCTTCCACCCATTTTATTCAATATATGCGTGGATGGATAATCAACACAGCCTACTCTGTACACTCAGCTCCCAGAGAGTTTGCCTTCCTGGCTCAATCTGAAGATTATGGAATCAATGCATTGTAGATTTTGTAAAGTTACCTGGCTTTGTATCAAGTGGGTTCCATTTTGGACCCTTCTTCTAATGTTGCAATTAATCAACTTAATTAAATAAACAATGTCATGGCAATGTCCCTTTGACAGCCATGGCTGAGAAGGCTCTGGACTCCTGATTAATGAAATGCACTATTGGCTGAAAGAAAACAGCATACTTCAGGAGAAACGTGTAGCACGTAGATCAAAATGTTGCAATAAATTGAAACTAATTTCAGTTTGTAGATCATCTTAAGCCTAATCAAAATGAAACAAGATTTTACTGGGTTGGGGGGGGGGAATTCACATGGGAGGTGTGCAAGAGGGACCCCAAGTCGTGTGAGGACGACTAGAGAGCAGCCTATTAAAAAGGTGTCAGAACCTCAGCAATGTAAAATTGTTATCCCTGTGAGAAAACTTCCTGCTGCATGTATCAGAAGCTGAACAGAGTGTCCCAGCAGGGCGGTGAAATACTGGCAGGGTAAGGAAGGGTGAGGTGATGGTAGAAACTGATAGTGGTGATTGGAGATTGGTTACACACAGGGAAATTGGTCAGATGGATAAACACAGCAAGGATAATGGGGGTCAAGTTTCTCACTGCCAGAGAAGAGAATCACCAATATGAAAAAAGAGAAAAGTAGAATAAACTCTATGTTGGATTACAATTAAAGGTAATTGTTATGAACCCAAAGCTGTTGATGACTGTAGAGATGCATACAAAAATGAAGATATAAATAGGCCTAAGAAATAGGACTCCTTAGAGAAATGACTGACTTTAGAACTAGGGCTTGAGAGATAGAAGATAAGCCAGAGCATTTTATTGCTAAACAAAAACAAACAAATAGCAAAAACAAAACAAAACAAAAAACACTAAACAAAAAAACTCAAAGAAAGATACGACCTTGTCAAAAGGAGAGAGGAGTTAACATGAAAAGGTGCCCACTGGCCAAATGTAGGGAAGTTTAAACGAAAATATATAATAGTAATAAATCATTAGTCGTACAATAAGATTAAGAATCAATGATCCACACTGATACAAATAGATAAATGATACAAATAGATAAATGATGAAGAATAGGAATTTGTATAATTTTAAAGTATATCCTCCCAAACATTTCTTAAATATAAAGGCAAATGAGAGTACTTTAGAGTGGACCAGGCTTGCAAATATCCCCTTAATCAAGTAAACAGAGAAAATAAAACCAGTAGTGTGGATAATTAAAATCACGTGCTACCTGATAGGTTCCAAGAAGGACACTATCACTCCGAAATATATGCCGAAGATACATAGCCTGAATCTAACCATGAGGAAACATCAGACAACCTAAGTTGAGGGACATTCTACAAAATAACTGTTGTTATTTTTTTTAATCTTCAAAACGCTAAGACGGTGAAAGGAAAATTAAAAAACTGTTCCAGGCTGAAGGAAACCAAAGAGATATGACAACTAAATGCAACACACAATTCTGAATAAGATCCTTTTGTTACCAAAGACATTGTCAGAATAATTTGTGAAACTTGAAAGGAGACAAAGAATGGGGTGTTAGTATTGTATCATTTGTAATGGTGTGGCTTATGAAGAACACTGCCCTTGTTTGTTAGAGATACACATGAAAGTGTTTGGAGGTGAAGGGGCATCTAGTTGACAATTTACTCTCAAATGATTCAGAACATAAAATGTTCTCTTTAACCTCACTTCCAACTTTTATGGGAGTTTGTGGTTGTTTCTAAATTAAAAAAAAAACATAAAATGTGACAATTTGTTCTTATTCTTTAAAATAATTTAACACTTGGTGAAGATGCTATTGGATTGGAAATTAGAGAAGCCTAATAATGAGAAGTTAGCACCAATTGAGTGCCCATGCATGGTGGTCTCTGCTTAACAATGTTGACAGCTTCAGAGGTTATCATTAGTAGATTGGTCCTATGTTAGTCCATGTGGGCACCAGTCCCTGTCATTCAGCCTTAAAAATTAAATCTGAAATAAAGAACGGTGTGCCCATTGTTCCCAAGAAGAGGAAGAAATTAGGGATGGGATGTATCAAGGATTCTCTGAGCGCTACTGTGTCAGCAAAATGAGAATACTTCATGCGTTTAGTCAACAAATATTTGTTGACTGCTTCTGTGTCCAGGCATTGGAGGTATAATAACAAATAAAATAATCAGAGAATCTTTCCTCATGTTTTCATACACCCTGGCTTGAGCCAGGGGGAAAGAGAATAAACAAATAAATATATAATATGTAAGACAGTGGTAAGAGCAGTGGGAACAAAAACAGGCTAAGGAGGACTAGAAGTATTGAGAGGAATGGGTTTCTCTTCTATATAAGTGGGTCATCTCCACTAAGATGATTTTAATGAAGGAATTAAGAATCTGGATGAACTAAGTACCTAGGAGAAGAGAATTCCAGTCCAAAGAGACAGTAATAGGAAAGACCCTCAACTGGGAATAAGTAGGAATATGCTCAAAGAGCTCAAGAAGACAAGTGTTTGTTGAGAGTGTGGACAAGGGGAGGGTGGTGATGGAGAGGAGGAGGGAAGGTCACAAGACCCTTAGAGATCGCAGGAAAGACTTTGGATTTTACACTGAGCAAATTAAGAAGCCATGGTGGATGGGGAGTTGAACACAGGATACAGGAGTAACACGAAATGACTTAGGACTTATAGGGTGTCTTGGGCTGCTGTAGAGACGGAAAGGGAAGAGCACAGAGAGCAGTTAGAAAGCCATTGAATTAACTCAGGTATGAGATAATGATTGATTATATCAGGCGGTAGCAAAAGACATGGTGAAAATCTACCAGATTCTGGATTTATTTTGAAAGTGAAAACAAGGCTTTCTAATAAATTGGATGTGTGGTGTAAGAAAAAAAAAAAAAGATCTCAAGGAGGGTTTCAAGGTTTAGAGTTGCCAATGATTGAGTTGAGGAAGATGGAAGGTAGAATAGAACTGGTGGGGGTGGGAGAAATCAGAATTTCAGTTTAAGACATGTTAAGATATCACTTAGATATCTGAAAGGAAGAGGCAAGTAGGCTAATGGATATACAAGTCTTGAATCCAGAGAGAGATTTAGGATGGGGTTATGCATTTAGAAGTCATCATAAGTATTTGGATGGTACTGACAGCCTTAAAATGAAATGAAAGTATCTATTATGAGAATGTAGCAGAAAAGAAAAGAAATGTGAGGCTTGTACTCTGGGTATTACAGACTAAAGACCTGTGTCCCCCCCGGCACCCCCCCACACACACACACACACTTTATATGTTGAAATCCTAAACCCCAATGTGATGGCATAGGAAGGCGGAGTCTTTGGGAAGCGATTAGGTGATGAGAGTGGAGACCCCATGAATGGGATTAGTACCCTTATAAAAGGCCCCAGGGAGCTCTCTCACCCCTTCCACCATGGGAAGACACAGCAAGAAAATGGCTGTCTGTGGAGCAGAGAGCAGGCTCTCACCAGACACTGACTCTGCCAGTGCCTTGATCTTGGACTTTCCAGTCTCCAGAATTGTAAGAAATTAATTTCTGTTGTTAAGCCACCCAGTTTATGATATTTTTGTTATGTCAGCCAAAACAGGCCAAGACATTGAGAGTGCTCTAATATTTAGAGTTCTGGAAAACAAAGAAAAATCAGCACAGGAAACCGAGGAGTAGCCAATAAAATGAGAATGGAGAGTTTGGTATCTTTGAAAATGTTTTTCACTTGATTTTGAAGATTTTCAAAGAGGCATTGTTATTCACTAGCTCAAACTGAAGTAAAGACAAGAGACTAGTCCAGGCTTTACATACTCAGCTGCACAGAAGAAAACAATGGAAGAGAAAGACCAAAGATTGAGTTTATTTAAGAAACTATTAACTCCACTCACTTATAAATGCAGCTCAATCAATGTCTTTGAAATCTGATCAGATCAGAAAGTCTCTTGTGGAAAGCAGTGTCAGGAAGATATGAAAATACCAACAAATGTCCACAATCCTAGTTTACTGCACTTTTAATATTCTCTTAACCCACTGAGCTCAACACAAGCCCATGAGTAGCCTGGGCTGACATTCTCCCCAGAGGAGGAGGAGAGCAGCTGAGTGTCAGGCTCTTGTTAGGGACATACCCCTGATATTCATCATTGCTTTCTCGTATCTTCCTGGAGTCATTGAAAGCAGATCAGCCATGCCCCAAAGAAACTTTAGAGTGAGTAAACGAGGTTCGTTCAGGTGGCAAGAAGGATATACCATAATAATACCCTTTCTTTTGCTTTATTGAGGTACAATTGACATACAATAAGTTGCATATGTTTAAAGTATACAATTTTATGTGTTTGCATGGGTATACATACCTGTGACACCATCACCACAATAAGTTTTGACATATATGTGTGTGTGTGTGTATGCACATGTGGTGCATGTGTGCTAGTGCGCATGTGTCAAACCGGAAGTTTCCCCCTGTTCCTTTGCAGTCCCCTCCTCCTGCCCCTACTTGTATGACCTCCTCCCCCAACTCTCCTGCTGTCTCTGAAGATTCATTATCAATTTGTTGAATTTCACATAAATGGACTCATTCAGTATGAACTCATTTTTGTCCACCTTCTTTAACTCAGCATAATTATTTGGATATTTTGTGTCCCTGTACTCTTTTCCTTTTTATTTCTGCACAGAGTTCCACTGTACAGATCTACCACCATGGGCCCATTCATTTACTGTGTCACTAATTTATCTGCTGACCATTGGAAAAACAATGGAGATAAAACTTGGTAACCAACACCTAGCCTAAAATCAGGCAGATGCATGCATACCACCAATTCCTGTTAAAGATCTTTCCTTGAAACTTAGGAAGCAAGGCCCCTAAATCCTCCAACAATTTCATTTCAATGAACTGTATATGTTTCTCCTCATGATAAAGTGGCTCTTAAGGATACCACATAAAAATAACAAGAAACCAACTTTGAAGTTAACCCTGGAAAAGATAAAGCTTCTCTTCATGGGTTTGCACTTTTAACATAGCTTGCCCGCATTGCCAGACAGAGATTATCTCTACAGCCACAGGATGAATTTCTGTGGCATTTTGAATCTTCAGAGCACAGAAAGCCAGACTCTGTGCTCTCAGAGACCCTTTCACAAAGCCCAGGGGACAGCTGGCCGAGGGATAACGCCTCTAAGAACACCTTTCTCTACTTTGGCCACACTCTCCAAATGTCGCCTGCCAGGATTGCCTCCTTGGCAACAAGAAGGCATCCTTTGTTGCTTCCTAGCCCCTCTGAGGGTTGCAGATAACACTGACTCACACTATTAGTTGATTGTTTGCTATCCTATTAAATCTGCACAAATCTCCTGAGAGGTCTCCAAGTGCAAAGGGCTCTATTGATTCAGCCACTGCTTTCTGCAGTAAAGCAGTGGCTGTGGTCAGATTAAGGTGTTATGATTCATCTTTTGAAGGTGAGGAGATTGATATGTGTATGGATAAACTGATGGAGTATTTGAAACCCCATATGAGAAAATTGAGTACACAGATATGTTTATTGAATGCATGGATTAGTATGTAAGGCAGATAGAACCCTGTGAAAGACTGTTATCACAGTCTTTCTGTTGAGTTTCTGTTGAGTCTAACTGTTGAGTTAGAAAGCAGACAGCCTTGGGCGCCTGGGTGGCTCAATCAGTTAAGCCTCTGGCTTCGGCTCAGGTCATGATCTCAACAGTTTGTGGGTTCGAGCCCTGCGTCGGGCTCTGTGCTGACTGTCAGCTCATAGCCTGGAGTCTGTTTCAGATTCTATATCTCCTTCTCTCTCTGTCCCTCCCTGCTCACGCTCTCTCTCTCTCTCTCTCTCTCTCAGAAATCAATAAAATATTTTTAAAAATTAAAAAAAGAAAGCAGGCAGCCAAGCTGAATTTTATGCCATGAGATTCAAGTTAATGAATCTCATGATTCCTTATAATTGACTTTCCACTTGATTATAAACTGTAGGCACGGAAACTATGTTTTATTTATTGCTGCATTTCCCTCAAAGATAAAAAGGATGAAGAAATATTTGATCAGAAGATGAGTGGCTGGGAAATGTTCTGGGAATGACCTGCTTTGAGACCCATGGACACACCTCTTCTATTAAGGAGTTGGCTTCCTCTCCTAACTCCCACCTGGAGTTGGGAAACAGATTCTGGTTTTAGTATTGGACTACTCATTCCTCTCTTTGCTCTCAGAAATGAATATTCTCCTTTGTGAATGTGCTGAAAGCCCCCTGAAAACCCCACCTTGGGCTGCTCTGCTCTTCTCTTGGGACCTCCTCCACCCACCTCTGTATGAGTCAACAACTAGAAGGTTAATCCCTGACATGGCAGAAGCTGTCTGCATATTTATGCTCTTATCTTTTTTTTTTTTTTATTTCTAGGAGAGAGAGAGATAGCGTGAACAGGGGAGGGTCAGAGAGAGAGAGGGAGTCACAGACTGAAACAGGCTCCAGGCTCTGAGCTGGCAGTCAGCACAGAGCCCGACGCGGGGCTCAAACCCACGAACTGCAAGATCATGACCTAAGCGAAAGTCGGAGACTTAACCGACTAAGCCACCCAGGCGCCCCTGCTCTTATCTTTAATATTACCATACTTCTTCTTTCTTTAGAGTCAAAGTATTTATCGTCCTCTAGTATTTTGAGTTTGAAGCTTAGATCACTGATGTTTAACCTTTCTTCTTTTTGAAAATATGCACTTACAGCTATGGATTTCCATCTAAGCACTACTTTGATTGCATCCCACAGAATTTGATGCCAAATTTTACCATGATTTACTTTAAACAATTTTGTAATGTCTTTTATAACACTTTATATTTTAGTTCCTCTTTAATCAAGGTTGTTTAAAATATATGGCTTAATTGTGAAACATTTGAGGGCTTCTAGTAATCATTCTTTTGTTGATTTCTAGTTTAATTCCTCTGTGCTTAAAATACATGGCCTGTACGATTTCAATCCTTTGAAGTGTAATTGAAACTTTATTTTGGTCCAGCATATGGTCTATTTGGGTGAATGCTCTATGTGTATTTGAAGGAAGTGTGTGTTTTTTGATTGTTGAGAATAGAGTGTAGAACTTACCCTTAGGATGTGCCTCTTTGGGGGTTTGGACTGAAAGCCTGGACTGTTTACTTATTATTCCCCTCCATTTTACTAGGCTTTAGCTTCAATCGTATTGTCCCAGCACTGGGTCACTGTTGAGTTATCTACTCAGTTGAGTAGGTCTTCAACTCCTGTTTCCTGTGGGTATTGTGACAACGTGCCCTTCTGTCATAGTCAGCTTTCAAGATAGACCCAAAGATCTCTACCTCCAAGTATCATATTCCTGTATAACTCCCTTCTCCTCGAGTATGGACTGGACTTATTGACTGGCCTTTAAAGAAGACGATATGGTTAGAAGTGATAGGAGTGTCACTTCTTTTACCAGGTTATAAAAACATCACATAGATTACATGCTGATCCCTCTCTCTCTCTTTTTTTCTCTCTCTCTCTTTCATCACTCACCCTGCTGGAAACCAGCTGCTATATTGTGAGGCAGCCCTGTGGAGCTCACAGAGTGAGAGATCAAGTGAAAGATCAAGGTGCCAACAACCATGTGAACAAACTTAAAGGCAAACTCTTCTCCCTACCACTAAATCAATTAAAGACCACAACCCCAGCTGATAGCTTGACTGCAACCTCATTCTAGACCTTGAGCCAATGATATTATGCCACACCTGCGTTCCTGACCTACACAGACTGTGAGATAATATTTGTTATTTTAAGCCATAAATTTTTAACATAAATTGTTATTCAGCAAGAGATACCTTACATAGAGAGTAATGGATAAATAGAAGTAGATGGATTCAGGAATTTGGGTGTTTGGGTTTCGTTTTTGTTTTTGAGAACATGCTAACAAGACCTACTAGATTGAGTTAATTAGGTGTAAGGGAAAATGAGAGCTAAAGAATTACTCTTGGCCTTTTAGTCTGAACAGTAATGCGAATACTAATGCCATTTACTAAGATGGAAAAATCTGAAGGAAATCAGCAACCATGTTGAAGTGTCAAGTAGCAGCTGGATATGCAAACTCTAGAGTTCTGGGGATAAAAGGGAAATCAGATCTGGGATGATATTAGTCTCAACCTCACTTGTATGTATTAGGTGAGATAATGCAGATAAAACCCTTTGCACAGTGCACACATTTGTTACCTCTAGTGGGTAGAATTGTGTCCCCTAAAAAGATATGTTCAGGTCCTAGTTCCTGGTACCTGTGAATATGACCCTGTTTGGAAATGGAAATGTATAATCTTTGCAGATATAATTAATTAGGATGAAGTCATATAGGATCAGAATGGACACTAACTCAATGACTACTGTCCTTATAGAGAGAGAAAACAGAGACACAAAGATACACACAGGAAGGAGAAGTGCTATCTGAAGACAAAGACAGAGATAACAATGATGCTGTTATAAGCCAAGGATTCAACATAGACTCACCAGAAGTTAGGAGAGAGACGTGAGAAGTTTTCTCCCTCAGACCCTCCAAGGAACCAACTCTGACAGCACCCTGATTCCTGACTTCTAGTGTTGAGGATTTTGCGATAATAAATTTTTGTTGTTTGAAACCACCCATTTTGTGATAATTTGTTACAGCAACCCTAGAAAAAAAATAGTATCCAAATAAATGTGAAGTGTGAATGGCTATCGTTGCTTTTATTATTATCATTCCTATTGTACCATTGTTGTTTTTGTTGTTATATATCCAAACACCTAACACATTGCTTTGTGCAAATTAGGAACTCAATTCATAATTTTAGTAGAATAAAAATCTGTGCTTTCTGCAGACTGAAAAGAAGAAATGCAGAGTGAAGAGTATCTGTACATGTTCCAAAGGAATTTTGAAAGAATAGATTCTTTTCTCTTTTGTCTGAAAACCCACTTTTCTTTGTAGAATCCCAGAATCAAGAAGTTCTGATTACATCATCTCCTCTCTAACCTGACTCCTGTAATTTCCTGTCTTCTCATTTACAACCAGCTTAAGTGTTTCTGTCTTGCTACAATCTACTGAGAACAAACTATCCATGAGATGCCAGGTTTCCCCAAACTCACATCCTAGCCTTTACTAACGTGTTTGTCATATATTATATTATTTGGATTATTATCTTGTATACTTAAGTAATATTTGACCACAACTGATGTGTTTGTCTCCTTGAATTTTTTAAATGATATTTGAGAAAAATATGGCCCATACTTTAAGATAACAGGTCTAAAATATCTTTAGTTTACTTTGGAAAAGAACTTATTTGAAAAGGAATTTTTGGGGGCGCCTGGGTGGCTTAGTCGGTTAAGCGTCCGACTTTCGCTTAGGTCATGATCTCGCGGTTCGTGGGTTCGGGCCCCGCGTCGGGCTCTGTGCTGACTGCCAGCTCAGAGCCTGGAGCCTGTTTCAGCCTGTGACTCCCTCTCTCTCTGACCCTCCCCTGCTCACGGTGTCTCTCTCTCTCTCTCCTAGAAATAAATAAAAATATTTAAAAAAAAAAAGAAAAGAAAAGAAAAGGAATTTTTGCTTCCATAACACATGCTTAGTTAAGTGATACCATAAATTGCTGTACATGTTCTCTGGTTCATTTTCAGAAAGCAGATTCAGAAATGAACATTCTACGCTTAGAAGCACTCTGGCTGAATTCTCGGAGAGTCACACTTGGGACAGCTTCTTCTGGGGCTCAGTCTGAGATTTGCTGTCTTGTACTCAAGGCCTGATGTGTCACAGGATCACATGGCCCTCCCAGTCCCACAATGAAGAAAATGTCACTGTTGGACCCAAATGTGATTTTAAGGAAACTTGCCAAGACCTCTTTCTCTTCCTTTGCTTCCAATACTTGGGTGTGATAAACCATCACTGGACATGAATTACTTTTGGGGACTTAACATTTTTTTACCTGGAAAGTTGGAAAAGGAATAAAAGTCCAGATATTCCCAAACTTGGGGAAAAATAGTATCATCTGGACAAATGCATTTAAATTGTAGAGTCATGGAGCACCTGGGTAGCTCTGTCACTTAAGCATCTGAGTCTTGATTTCCACTCGGGTCATGATCTCACAGTTCATGAATTCAAGCCCCACATTGGGATTCAGTCTCCCTCCTTCTCTCTGTCCCTCCCCCACTTGCTCTCTATCTCTCTCTCAAAATAAATAAAAATAAACTTTAAAAAATGTACAGTCTTAGGTCTTTTTCCAAATCCACTGAGAATCAGAATCTCTGGGCCAGCATGGGGCTGGGAGGAGAGTTGCAACTTATATTTGTAGCAAGCTCCCCACCTGACTCTGATGTCACCTACTTAGCACCTATCCTCAGAATGTTAAAAAACTGTAATTCCTTCCATATACAGATGTGAAAACCAAGGCAAAGTGTTGTCAGGGTATGCCATAGGCTTCCTCATTTTTTAACAGCACCTTGAAACATTTTTTTAAAACTTCTTTTTTTTTTTAAAATAAAAGAGAGATAAACAATTGATGGAGAAAGAATTAGTAAAATATGAAGTGAAAAGTGAGCTTAAAGGTGAGGATACTAAAACAGAGATAAGAAGTGTCCACAGAGGCAACCTGTGGATTGGGAGCAATAAACAAAGCTGGACTGGACTTCTCCAGATTAGAACTGTTCAAGGGTGGTTAGTTTTGATTTATTTTTTACTAAAGCCCTGACGCCCTCTAGCCGGCAAGTGGAGAAGTCCAGAGTGTATAGTGAAGCATGTTCTCTGCTTGGAACTAGATTCTTGCTTTGGGATCCAGACTGTTTGAGTTTCCCTTCAAATGTTTTGGGTACCACATTTCTTTTTAAACTAAGCATTTTACTATCTCTGCTACTTTAAAGTCACATCCTCTCGATCTCTGTAAGTAAAGTCATGAACTCTGCAGGAGAGAGGACAATTATGCTTAAGATATTTTTGTCTCAGTTTAGTTGGGGACAGTGGGGAAAACATTTCAAATTTCTTAAGGTCACCCTAAAAAGTATAGCTTACATTGAGCTGTTGAGCTGGCATTTAAATAAACTGCGATTTGAGAAGTAATTCAGATGGTTTACACTGGTTCCCCTTGTCCAAAGTAATTTCGAAGATTCCCTAGCATTTACTTCCATTGGTCTGAAAAGCACTTGCTAAAAAGTTTTGATTATAGTAGTAGTGAAAGTAAGGGGCTGGTGGTCCAAAAACAGCCTCAAAGAATCCCCTATTCCAAGTTCATCAAGGTAAAGAGAATGCATGTGAGTAAACAATTTGTGAAAGAGCTTTGGGCTGAGAGGCGGACAAGTGGTATGTAGTGTCTGTGAAGTCAGCTCACCAATGTATTGTCTGCCTAACTGAAGTTCTTAGTACATACCAAAGGCAGAGGGCAACACTTGAACCTATAGGTGTGCTATATAAGACGCTTTAAAAACCCTTGCAATCACGGACACCAAATAAAGTGGTTAGATAGTTAATGACAGGGGAGTAGAATTTGTGTTTGTGTATTCAGTAAAAGCCCACCATCTGACTTGGGGTCTGGGCATGAAAAGAGGTCACTATCATTGCTTTTAAAAATGAAAATGGGTAGGAGATCTTGACATTTTAGAACCATCTTTCATCGAATGGGATCATTTCAAAGATAAAGTGTGAGTAAGGAAGAAAGAAAAAAATTCTAGTACCTGTAGTTATGTTTGGGAATAAGCAAGAAAAAGGATCGCAAATTATAGCCTACTTTCTCCAGCAACGTAGGAAAATGAAGGGTTACAATCATCTCCTTCTGAAACTTTGAAGAGGAAAAGGAGAATCTGCTGGTGGGCTCTGCCCGCTGCCCACGGCTTCCTCCTCCCCGAGGCGGGCGTGGCGAAGTTCAGCACCTCGGAAAGCGCCCCCACATCTGGCGAGGGGTTTACGCATGCTCCCTGGGAGCCCGCAGCCTAGGTTTTGCGGGTGCGAACAGAATTCCGGCGACAGGCTGGCAACTCACTGGGAGCTGTCAACAGCGGAGAGACCGAAGCGCAAGGCTGGAAGAATGACTTCGAAAGACCTCCAGAGCGTCAGAGCGAGATAGATGGAACTCTCTTGTCTCTCTTTTTCCTCTCAGAGGACAGAAACCTCGGCCGAGCAGCAGCAGCAGCAGCAGAGGAAACAAAGAAAGAGAAGGAGCGGGCCCCCAATAGAGGTCCTGAGCGGCAGAGTGGGTACAGGCTGGTGCCCAACAGACGCAGTGGGGGAACGCAGTGGATCGTACAGCAAGGACCGGGAGACTCCGACCTCAGCCAGAGAACCCTCGGATGCCCACTGCTCGCCCTCGGAGCTGCGCTGCTCAGTTCTAGAACTCCCCTCCAGAACAGACGCTGCGCACACCTCTCGCGCCCCCCAACGCCGCGCGCGCCAGAGAAGCTTTGGGCACCCAGCACCCAAGAGCTATGTACAACTGCGGCTTTGAAAGCTCGCACACACGCCCTGCGCCCTCGCCGGGACAGAACCCCCAGCGAGTTGGACTCGCTTAGGTCTTGAAGTCCTCCTGGAACATGACCTAGAGGCACCTGCGTTTGCAGGTGGTCACTGCAGCCACGACAGTCACCATGAGTAAGGAGGCTGGCGGAGAAGAGATCGCGGAGCTCTTCAGTGTGATCCCATACCTTCTGCAGGCGGCCAACACCAGCGGCAACGCGTCGCTGCAGCTTCAGGACTTGTGGTGGGACCTGGGGGTAGAGCTGCCTGACGGCGCGGCGCCGGGGCATCCCCCGGGCCCCGGCGGGACGCAAAGCGCAGACACCGAGGCCCGGGTGCGGGTCCTCATCAGCGTGGTGTACTGGGTGGTTTGCGCGCTGGGGCTGACCGGCAACCTGCTGGTGCTCTACCTGATGAAGAGCAAGCAGGGATGGCGCAAGTCCTCCATCAACCTCTTCGTCACCAACCTGGCGCTAACAGACTTTCAATTCGTACTCACCCTGCCCTTCTGGGCCGTGGAAAACGCTCTGGACTTCAAATGGCCCTTCGGCAAGGCCATGTGTAAGATAGTATCCGTAGTGACGTCCATGAACATGTATGCCAGCGTCTTCTTCCTCACCTCCATGAGCGTGGCGCGCTACCGCTCTGTGGCCTCGGCTCTTAAGAGCCACAGGACCCGAGGGCACCGCCGGTGCGACTGCTGCGGCAAAAGCCTGGGGGGCAGCTGCTGCTTCTCAGCCAAAGCACTGTGCGTGCTGATCTGGGCCTCGGCTGCGCTGGCCTCGTTGCCCAATGCCGTCTTCTCCACCACTATCAAGGTGATGGGCGAGGAGCTGTGCCTGCTTCGATTCCCAGACAAGTTGCTGGGCTGCGACAGACAGTTCTGGCTGGGCCTCTACCACTTGCAGAAGGTGCTATTAGGCTTCGTGTTGCCGCTGGGTATCATCAGCCTGTGCTATCTGCTGCTGGTGCGCTTCATCTCCGATCGCAGAATGGCAGGGACCGAAGGGGGGGCTTCAGCCGCGCGGGGCAGCCTGGCCGCAGCCAGCGCCCGGAGACGGTCCAAAGTCACCAAATCAGTGACCATCGTGGTCCTATCCTTCTTCCTGTGTTGGCTCCCCAACCAGGCGCTCACCGCCTGGAGCATCCTCATCAAGTTCAACGCGGTGCCCTTCAGCCAAGAGTATTTCCTCTGCCAGGTATACGCGTTCCCGGTGAGCGTGTGCCTGGCTCATTCCAACAGCTGTCTCAACCCCATCCTTTACTGCCTCGTGCGCCGCGAGTTCCGCAAAGCGGTCAAGGGTCTGCTGTGGCGCATCGCGTCGCCTTCTGTCACCAGCATGCGCCCTTTCACCGCTACCACCAAGCCAGAGCCCGAAGAGCAGGGGCTGCAGGCCCTGGCACCCCTCCACCCGACCGCGGAGCCCGACCCTGTCTACTACCCGCCTGGCGTGGTGGTCTACAGTGGGGGGCGCTACGACCCGCTGCCCAGCAGCTCCGCCTACTGACTCCGCCCAGGGTGCGCAGTCACAGCAAAGTGGCCTTTCCGAGCGGGAAAGAGGAGAGCGGGTTGGGAGACGCTGGGGGCCCACCGGATCCAGACGTGGGCAGGACGAGCATACCGAGAGGCACAAAGGAGCCGCCACTGAAAAGACGAGGGGACTGTCTCCGGGGAGGGAAGGCTTCCAAACCAGGCGGAGAGAAGAAGGTGGCAAAGGGACGGAGGCCAGCCTCGCAGGGCCAGGCCACCAGCCGGCATCCCCCCTTCTCTCCCCACACACCTCTTCCTCTCCTTAGGCTGTCAACTTGGGGCAAGGTAGGGGCGCTCAGAAGCGGAGAAAGGACTCAGGAATGAGGGAGATTGAGGCACGAGAAGTGGGGCTCCGCCAAACGGTGAGCAGGCAACTGAGCACATTTCTTCCAGAGACTTTTATGGAGCTCTTGAAAGGGTCCTCAAGGTGCATCCAACTAGGAGTGTCTCCTACAAAACCTTCATCTGCACCGTGGCAGGTGAGACGGCCGCAGCGCGGTCCGACTTGCTGCGTGGCTGCACAGAGTCGAGTTTGGGAATAAGAAACTTTTTCGGAGTTGGAAGAAAGTAGTGACAGATCTCATCCGCATTCAAGAGAAATGCACCGCGAGAGAGGCATGCCCCATGAGGCCACCGTATCATTTATCATCGCGGACACGGCAAGTGGGTATCACCCGAGGCAAAATACTTCTCTCCAAAAGCTGTGAGCGATTCCCCGGGGAGTGGCGTCACTGAGGGAGGGAGCGGATGCATTGTGATTAGAGGGACTGAATTGAGACCTTTTCAGGGTCTCGCCTCTAAAGGAAAAGGGGAGCTCACGTGCTCACTTAGTAACCCAGCAGGAGGAGAGTGCGCCAGTGGCTGGATGCCTGGATCTCCCAGTTCCCCTGGTAGGCGGTGTGGATGCCCGGAAACGCTGTGTGCTCCTTTCTGGGCCCGGCAGGTGAGCTGTGCCCTGGAGCAACTTGAAAAGGTCTACGTAGACACGCTACGGGGAGTGGGGACTTTTCTGCAGCCTCTCACCCCTCATTCTTTGGGACTCTGGATTCCCGTAGAGGCTCTGGACCAGGCAATAGAGGGATGGCACCACCCGGGTTTGTAGACTTAGGACAGAAAACTAAGAGATGCTGTAGAAATGAGGGGGGAGGGGGACAGTTGGAAACCAAACCCTAAGAACCAGATTTCAACAGGAGGCGTAGGGTAGGAAAGGGAAAGAAAGACTCAAGTAAAATCTGTCCTGAAGGGAAGAGAGTACTGAGAGCCTATTCTGAGGGGATCGCCACAATTTCTGGTGTAGGATTCTCTCTTTCTCATAATATTGAGGAGACAAGGTGGGGAATAAGACTTCCATAGGATACTACCTTAACCAAGTTCCCTTTATTCTAAGGAATCCTCTGCATGGTGAGCAGGAATTACGAATTCTTCTTTAACCACCAGGCAATCTATGGGACCATCTCTGAAGAATAACACATTTCTTAAGACAATTCTGTTCTGGTCTCAGCAATTTAGTCCTTTCTTGAGGCTGATTAGAGAATAGGGATCAAAGTCCAGCCTGCCCACCCAACTGCCAGTTTTGACACAGGTGCTACAGTTCTCTTTGGTGATCTAGTTTGGGGTTAAAAAAAAAAAATAATCTGGCAACTTGGGCATCTGTTGTTGTGGTTCTTTTACAATAAACAATCGTCACACAAACCTGTCTGCTTAAATAGCCTCTCAAACTGTAAATCTTTTTGTACTTTTGTTGGGAATGTCTTATATTGTCTGAGATTTCAGGATCAGTGTGAGCATCCTGCTTTCTGTAACACAACACAAAGCAATAACTAAGCCTTCATAGCTTTGCCACAGAAACAATAGTTGCCTGATCTCCTCAATCCTGAACAGTCTGCAGAAGTTAGCTTTTTTTTTTTTTTTTTTAGAAAACCAAATAATACTTTTGTTTTAAAGTAGTCAAATAGGGACACCTTCCTGGCTTGCCTGGTTGATAGAGCATGTGACTCTTGATTTCTGTGTTGTTAAGTTCAAGCCCCATCTTGGGTGTAGTCTACATAAATACATACATACATACATACAGTAGTCAATTTAGTCTTTCTTTGCCCTTTATGAAGAAAAACTATTGATACTGATATTGAATAGCAATTGGGCTAATAAAAACTGAACTGCAACCTTCTTTGAGTCCCCAAAAACAGAATCACCAAGCAACAAACACCCAGAAAGGACAAATAGTAGTAGCATGGTGGTGTGTCCATGTATGATGTTGATATTAGACTCTCATTGAGAAATTCTCTTTATTAAAGGAAATTGCCATTTCATTTTTAAGAATAAATTACTGGGCTGGTAACTTGCTATTTTTAGGAAAGTATGTTGAAGGGTGTACTTCTGCCATGATGGGCCCTAGAAAAACAGAAGGGGCTAAGGGCAAGGCCTTCATGAAAGAACTTTGCAAAAAGAATCCACTTGTCTCCATCCAAACTTGAGGGTTTCTGAGAACATGACTATAGAGAGCAAAGACTATGACTTCTGTATACCACAAAGACAAACAAATAAATGAGGAAAGGGCCAGATTTATTTTATTTTTTGAATGCCAGTTGTGTGCTAAGCCTTGTACTGGGTGTTGAGATCACACTCACCAACTAGACACATTAGGGACACAAGGTAACTGGGTCATAGAACAGTGAGTTCAATGTCATGGTAAGGCTAAAAGAAAGTGCTATGGGAATACAGGGTATGGAAAGCTTGGTTTTGCTGGAGGAGCAGAAACTTCATCCTCAAATAGTACACAAGATGGACCTAGAAATATGGGTACAATTTAGATGAGCAGGAATGGCAATTTAGACAGGCGGTGGGGACCCAGGACATTTGCAGCTGAGGGAAAGCAGTGATTAAAGGTTTGAGATGGGAATGTCAGCTGCATGGTGAGTGAAGCAGGGAGCAAAGCAGTTCGGCTTCCCTTTCTCCTACAGGATTTCCTGGGATTTCTGTTCAGAATTTAGGTGTCCCTGCATTTGCTTGATTTGTCTTGGAACGGAACATTTTTGTCCCTGAGAGAACATGTCATTGGTATACTGAGAACAAGTACTTTAGTGCCTAAAGGTGGTTAAAGGCTTTTAAAATTGGATTCTATCCACTCATTCAAACCTCAGTGGAATCTAGTTACTAGAGCAGAGTGTTTGAATATCTCAGTGTGTGTGTGTGTGTGTGTGTGTGTGTGTGTGTGTGTGAGTGCATGTGTGACAGGGGGTTCAAGGGTGGTGATGGATGCACGCTCTAGCTCCTTCCTTCATCCCAGCAGCCCATCCAGTCCTCCAGCTGAAAAGAGCTTCACTTGTAATAAAGGCCATGCCCTGTGGTTGGCCAGAGATGACTACTTTTAGCTTCTTGGTATCCAGGTAAGATGGTCCTTAACTGTAGGCCACCCTCCTAGCTCACCTATTCATTGATTTCAACATCTTCAATCACCAGAAGAGTCCTTGGAGAAATGATCAGGAAATAAACATTGAAGTCTGCAAATAATTCCATTTTTAAACCTTACGGAGATCGAGGACAGGTAGGTAAAGCAAGGGAGGTGTTTCTTTTATAATAAGGAGTACTGGGTCACCTGGGGTCAGCATTTGCTCATTGTCATCCATAGTATGGGATAGGGAGCAGGTGTTCTCCCTGATCACTCCTCTGAGTCAGACATGACCTTGCTGCTCTGAGATGGATAATGTGAAAGGGCGAGGGAGGAAGGAAGACTGGGGAAAGTGGAGTGGTTTTGAGGATCAACTATTTTATGTCATTCATTGAATACTAATTATACTGAAAATGAAAAAAAGAAAAAGAAAAAGAAAAACCAGCGTAGCTGTATGGGGACAGAGCAGTGGTCAGTGTACCAGTTGTTCACCCTTGTGATGGCGAGGCTGACTGGGAGCTGTGGCTGCCTCTGGTCCACCTCACAAAAGAGGGGTTATATCACATATCACCCAGAAAAGATCAAAGTTCACAATTTGAAGTATGCTGTCTACTGAATGTGCACTGCTTTCCAACTATCATTAGGTTAAAAAAAAGAGTAATAATTGTAATTCGAATCATTGTATTGTAAGCCAGGGACTGTCTGTATAAGTAAGTGAAATATGAATTAAATATGAGTAAACTAATATACATCATCATATGTTGAGTATTGGTGAAGTAATAAAAAATATGACCCTCTGATTAAATATGAACCTCTGGTTAAGAAGAAGAAAACACAGGATAGAATAAACACAATTGTCATGTGTAAAACCAGTCTGCCCCTCGAGTTTTGTCAAGGCCCGAAAGGCCCTGAGATGCAAATGGAAGGTGCATGGAGGCGCTCTCTCTCACAATTAACCTTTGCCACCAGTGAATGGAGGCAGAACCCAGTCTTTCCCAAAATGGGTGATGCTTAACATAAGGAAATGTCTGTGCAGAGGGCTGGCAGAAAGTGGGGTTCAGGTAGATCACTGTAGCTGAAGTCATAATGCAGGGCATCCAATGGGCAAACCCCAAAACTGCAGAGCCCGAGGAAAGACGATTTCCTACCATGCACTTCACTGTGTCGGAGCTTAGGGATGATGTCTCTTTATTGACCTAATCCACATATCTAACAAAGAGAGCCACAAAGCAGCAGCCGATCAGTGCCACCACAGAGGCTGTGATCACCACGATGACACTCCCGGCCTTGTTGACCAGAAAGCCCAGGCCACCTCCAACCAGGATCTGAGCCAGCTGCACCATGCAGGTGAGGACAGCGCAGTCCAGGCCCTGCCCTCTCTCACTGCCGTCCAGGCTCCCTCCCCGGGCCTTCTGTCTCTGCAAGGGAAACACAGGAACACATTTAATCTGCGTGAACAATGCTTGAGGGCAGACGTCAGCACACGATTTCTGTGAAGAGCCAGATAGTGACCACGTTCAGCTTGGGGCCCCCATGGTCTCAGTTGCAAGGACACAACTCAGCCTTTGTAGTGTGAAAGCAGCTGCGGTAAACACACGGGTGGGCGTTTCAGCATAACTTTCTGCACATTGGTGTTTGAATTTCATGTAAGTTTCACTTGTCACAAACGTTATCCTTGTACTGATTTTCTTTTTAAAAAATCACTTAAAATATTAAGAGAATTTTTAGCTCACGGGCTGTACAAAAACAGGGGGCAAACCAGATTTGGCCAAGGAGGCATAGTTTGCCAACCTCGGATTTAAGCCAAAAAGCTCCATGCTCCTGCCCGAGGCTGTTTTTCTTACCTGCCCTAGAGTCTTAAATTCCCCTGTTAGTGCCCGTGAAGGTTAAATGATTAATATATGCAAAATTATCTCTTCCTAAGATAAATAAAACGTAATGGAAACTCAATACATATCCCCTTCCTTTCCCTCCTTGGTGTTAAAAGTTTAAATATGTTTAGAAGCGTATTCTTCCCAGATCTACACAAGGGAAGCAACATTAAAAAAAATTCAACCTTTCAATACCTTTCAATATGGCTGATATGTGGTCTGAATTGGTTGATAATGTCGCCATTTATTGGGTGTCTACTACATACTAGGCCTGTGCAAAATTCTTTGGCATGTGTCGCATCACGTCTTTCTATCCTCCTCCGTGGATGCGCGTATTACCATTATCCCCATATAACAACAATAATACTAACTACCATTTTTGGAGTCTTTGCCGGTGCTAGGTAGGCATCACGCTAGGCAGACTACCTGCACTATCTCATGTAATTTCATTTTCCAACAACTCTATAAGGTGAGCATAGTATTCCCATTTGTTTGATGAGGAAACTGAGGCTCAGAGTTTGAATGATAATTCCTAAACCATTAAGGTTTTTTATAAACCATTGTATAGAAAAAACAATGCACATTATACTTTGAATAAGAGATGGAAATTAAGAAAACAGACTCATACTTGCTTGATTTTCATTTTAAAATACTGGAAAGATAACCACAAACCTCATAAGAGTGCTTACATGCAGGGAGATGGGAAAGTGAGGAGGTGGGAGCCGCCTGTCGGTGTGCATGTGTATATCGCTGTGATTGCTGAACCATGTGAATATATTGCCTTCTCTAAAAATGAACTCATTTTAAGTGATATTTAACAAATAAATGAAAAACTTCCCCAGTGTCACACAACTGCAAAGTAGGGGCCGCAGGATGTGAAGTCCACTTTGTGGACTCAGGTTTCTGAGTCCAAAGCTTACATATTTTTGCCCTACTTTCTCCTAGGAGGTCGGTTCTTAATAACTGTCTCTTTAACAGCAAAACCCTTGCGTACATTAAAACGTTAGTGACTATGTTTGCCAGAAGCGGAGGGCAGCCACGGGCTCTTGTTTGGAAGCTTTTAATTCCTAGCACAACTCTGCCCAGCAGCATTGGCCAGATCAAATGATGAAGAAGACCAAGGTTGCGGTCACATAAACACATTCAGTGTTTTTGCAGCTTTGTGCTGGGATGGACTAAGCTTGAAGTTATCTCTTTAGCTTTTATATCACTACTCCAGGTAAGGAAATGTAAGTCTATTCTCATGGAGGAAAAGTGACAAATTTCGAGAAGACGTGGTAATCTTAAAGCAGAAATACCCCACCTACTGGGTATTCTCTTAGGGCAGCTTGGTGCCCTCTCCTCCAGCCTGAGCTCAAGGCAGAGAAGGGCTGGCCTCCCTGGCTGCAGCTCGGGGGTGACCGCCTGCAACCCCAGCTCTCCTCCCTGTGCACAGGGTCTGACTTACTAAAACCTGGACTCTAAGGGAAATGGGGGCTGGGAATTTCCTACCTCTAATCAATAACTCCACCATTGCAGCCCTTGGGAGTGGGGAGCCCAGAAATGCTGCAGGAGCACTGGACTTTGGGGCCATTTCAGAATTCCTGGGGTCGCCTTTCTTTGTCTCTGTGTGATGGTAGGCTGGTTTCTCAGTATTCCCGAGCCCCCTTTTCTTCATCAGCTAAATGAGGGTAACAGCACCCGCACCCCTGCTCCCCAGGCGCACAGGACTGCACAGTGAGGAGGAGGGTGTGGGCTAGGAAGGCAGGCATGCTTTGGCCGGACCATCATTCCATTTGGCTGGGCATTTTAGAGCTTCTGTTTTAAGACCCTTATCTCCCAGCCCCTGCCCCACGCTTCCCTAGCAAATCCCCCCAGCCTGCAGGTCAGGTTCAAGGACACACCTTCTCCTCTTGTTCCTCGCGGTGGTACTTGGCAATGAGGTTAAAGGGCACTGTGTACAGAGTGCTGGACATCACACCAAATGAGGTACACAGAGCCAGGGTGGAGTAGACATTTGGAAAAAGCCCAATAAATCCGGTCCCCAGTCCAAATAGCAAATACCCCATGAAGTAAAGACCCTTTAATCCGATGTAGGACACCAAAGATTTCTGAAAGTCTGTGGGGAGAAAAAAGGGAGAAATTACAGCTGGCAGTGCCTCACAACATTTGATAATTTCAGACAATCCTTTCTTTTGAAGATTCACTTTTTTTAAGGGGCCTTCCACTGATACTGAGTCAGGGACAAAAGAACCTCCTTATCTGTGCTTAAAAACAGCTGGCTTTTGGAATCAGTCTTAAATACTGTGCATACGGAAGAGCTGGAAATTGCCTTGCTAGGTTGATTTTCTTTTCCGCAAGGAAAGAACAGGTGCTGTTCAGCAGGGCAGCTGAATAGCAACAGGATGCAAAAAAGTGGAAAAGCCCACCTTGACGATGGGATTGTGGGGATGCAAGACATGGAAGAAAAGTGGGGTCCTTCTGGTTCACAGGAGTCTAGCCTCACAGGATACAAACAACAATCCAGGCCTATCCTGGCCCTTTGGCCCAAGTCAGACTGGAGAAAACTGAAACAACCAAATTTAAAGAATGATCCAAGTCATCTGGTCCCTTCACTCCCATCTGAATGCCACCTGCATATCTGGGAAGGAAGTGAAGGATGCTCTTTATCTAAAGACAGGTTCCCTGACTTGCCAACACTTTCCAGGCTGGGGAGGGGCTCTCACTGCACCCAGCACCTCCCCGTTGCTGGCTCCCTCACTCTCCAGACATTTCCTTAACTTCTCAAAACCTCAGCTTCCTTATCTAACAAAAATGAGACTGATAAAACCCTTCTTTGAGGCTGTCATCAGGATCAAATGAGATCTGATGCTTATGATATCATTCAATTCAATGCCAACCACAGGGAAGATATCCGGTTAATGGTGACTATTGTTACTTCAACAAATACCGGCTTGGCTAAGATGGTTGTCCCTTAACATGCTTCCCCTCCCGTAGGTAAACTTGGCTTGTTCATGAAAGTATTGTAGTAGTTTAGTAGAGTTCATTTTGAAAAATGGAAAATTCTGTTTTAAAATGTTTTACTGGGGCACCTGGGTGGCTCAGCTGGTTAAGTGTCCAAGTCTTGATTGTGGCTCAGGTCATGATTCCATGGTTGTAAGATCGAGCTCTGATGTGGGCTCCACAGGATTCCCTCCCTATCCCTCTGCCTGCCTGTCTGTCTGTGTCTCTCTCTCTCAAAAAAAAATATAAACTTTTGAAAAGGCTTTACTATGTTTTCCACAATGGAAAACTCCCTAAGAAACTTCAATCTTTCTTTTTTAAATAACTGTTCCTAATCCATACGTTCCCTATCTTTCCTTTCCCCTTCTACTGGAACACATAAATCTAGGGGATGAATGATAGAGATCTCAGATGTGTCTATTCAAAAATGAAATTTTCCATAACTGTCCAAATAATGGTGGGACTTACATCACCTAGATAAGAAACCTAATCTGTATTACATTTGAATCAATTATCAACACTGTCTCAGGTTGTCTGATGGAAGTCAGAGCTCTGAAAATGACTAGACAAGTAATCTAGGTGTCTCGGTACCTAAAAGACACCATCAGTATTCACTGGGGAAATGCTCTCAGCCAAGTATCTATGCCAGCCAAGAAAAAGGCAAAGAAGCACAAAGAGATATTTGGAAACATAAGTGACGTCAGTACAAAGACTGAAAGTCAGGCAAAAAATCTTTATTCATGAAGGAATCAGAAGTGTAAGGACCTGATACCCAGTGGTGGTTATGTCTTCACACAAAGCCTTTCAATAGAGGATGGAAATGCCTGATTTAAGCACCAGCTATGAGTAGTAATGTATGATATGAAAAACTGGCTATATTTCAGTATTCGATATTGTTATTTTCATGGATCTAAGTGTGCTTGCTATGTAAAATGAACCTGACAATACCATACCTCACCCTCCACCCCAGCAGCCAGAATGCCCTGCCAAACTCTATCTGGATAGAAATTCTGGATCTGCATGTGATGCTAAATGATGAGTCCAAAATACAGGATGTATTCTGGAATTAAAGGAAATGATTGATACTGCCCAGGGTGGGTTGGTGTACAGAGGGAAAGAACTTGGAAGATTTAACAGACAAGGTCATACTGGAGCTGAGTCTGAAAGCATGTGTAGCAGTTGTCTAGATGTGGAATTAGAAAAACATCTGGTAGAAGGAGAAACCTAAGCAGTAGGAAATATACGGAACTGAGAAAGTCTGTGTAGTGAGTCTTCAGGGGAAGTGAATCTGTGTGGGAGTGACAGAGGTCAAGGTGTGAACCAGACCAAACTGAAAATCATGGAATGCCAGGCTGAGGACACTTTATCTTATGGACACGAAGAGCCCCTGAAGATCCTTAAGGGCTGGTTGGTATTTCATAAATAAAATTTTAGTTCTAATTCAAGTGAAAGAGATCTCATAGATTTTTTTTTTTTCAAATGTTTTATTTATTTCTAGGAGACAGAGAGAGCGCATGAGCAGGGGAGGGTCAGAGAGAGAGGGAGTCACAGACTGAAACAGGCTCCAGGCTCTGAGCTGGCAGTCAGCACAGAGCCCGACGCGGGGCTCGAACCCACGAACCGCGAGATCATGACCTAAGCGAAAGTCGGACGCTTAACCGACTAAGCCACCCAGGCGCCCCGAAAGAGATCTCATAGATTTATATATTGATATAACTTTGGAAAACTATTAAACTAATCATTTATGGTACACAGAGCTTTTAACTCAAAAGGGCCTAAAAAATAACATGCAATTTAATTTTCAAATGCCTAAGACTAGTTCCGAATGGAATGGTCCTTAGCAGGGATTCTTTGAGGAAAGAAAATACTTTTAATTGACACAAAACTAAAATGCTAATTACTTGTGGAAAAATGAGCTCCTCTTACAAGAATAAGGATGGTATAAATAACCCCCCCCACCTTTGATAGCACAAAGGGATTGAGATGAATAACTTACTGGACCCTTTTAGTCTACTGCTCTCTGATTCTATTATAAATAACTAAAATCTTCCTTCTGGAATTTTCTTAGTTCATTCACTGAAAAGGGGAGAAAAGATTTGCTATAGAAATGTGAGCTTTAAGCCACCTTTGTTTGGTTATCATAAATTTTAAAATAATAAATTTTATAGTTTCATGATTATGGCACTCATGCATTCCTTATTTGTTTGTATTAGGCCCCCTTTTTCCAATTGTGCTATATTGTGAAGAATATTTTTGATCTTGAAGTAGGTTTTCTAATGTGCTATGGCTAGTTGGAGGCCAGATCAGGTGTCATTATACACATACAGTCTCTTCCCCTCAGGAGGCACACTTCAGTGACAGAATGAGTGCCCCTGAGAATGGTAATAGCAATTGTCCTCCATCACTTACCCCTCCCCCACCTGGGCCATAACCCAGCTGTCCCCTGAGTATGTCCAAAGCCTAAAGCTCCAAGTTGGGGGCCAGCTATTCTCCCCACAATCCAGGAGGAGCTTCCATTATTATTATTAGAAGCCCGACTTCTACTCCAAAAGGGGGACCTGCCTACCTATTATTGGCCAGATTATTTCCCTTAATTCAATGTATACGGAGCTTGGAGATTTCCATTTACATTAACAGGCACCAAATGAGACTAGGGTTATAATACATTAGTTTGGGATCATTTAAACCCAAGCACAGAAATCTCTTTGTTTGCAGTGTCCTTACAGCCGAAATGTAGCTAAGGGGGATTAATGGACTCCAGTCCCCATGGAAAGCTGCTATCTGAGAAAGAAAGTTGTCATCTTCAATCCTTGAACAGTGCTCCTATGACATATCACCCTGCTTACCTGAGCTTAGTTCATTTTGTATGTTAATTCCGTCACCCAACGTATTAACCATCCTTCCTATGTCCTGTCTTTTATAGTTGTAATAAGCATATCTGTGAAACTCCACCAGTGATCTTACCTCAGTAGAACACTGATCAATACTCACTAAATCAATACTCTTTGCTGGGACTCTAGCCCTTGTCCATCCAATACTTTGCCATCTTGTTTACAAGATTTCCTTTTATTTTCCAGGGAACTTTGATCAGGGTCTCAAAGATTCCAAGGAAAAAAGTGATCAATGAGGAAAATAACATAGAATTCAGTATGGAAAATGATACTTCATATGGTCCTTTCTAAGGGACTAGTATTTCCTGATCTCCATATATTTATCATGAATCTGATATTTTAATAAGGAAAAAATAAACATAGAAATGTAAAATCCAAGATTCTGCTTGACCAGAGCCCTTTAGAAGATACCCTCAGGAAGAAGAGACTTACAAGAATAAAGCGAGGAAAACACGGAATTGATGCACAAGCCCCAACATCCAACCTCGACCCCTCTTTCGTAGATGAGAAACTCTGTGGAGTTGTGTGCAGCATAGGGATCCCCATGGTACACAATCTGAAAGAGAGATTTGGGGCTGTTGAAATGCAAATGTGGTGTGGTAGGGACCCCTTTCCACGTGCTCTGCTTCTCCATCTCTAGGGAGTGACAGTCCCTGCCCAAAGGGCCCTTCCCAGGACACAGAGCTCTTTCTCCCATGACCATATCACCCTTTCATCCTTTTATACTTCTACTCAAGGACCATCAGGAAGTCCTAATGCCATCAAGTCCAAACAACATCTCTCTGGCTCATTAACACCCTTCCTTCCACATAACATCTGGCCCCCACCTGACTTAGGCAACCCTGCCCCCCTTCTGGTACAGCCTTACAGGCTTCTGACTCATCTCTGCACATGCCATTCCTATTCCTGCTTGAAATGTTTTCTCCCTCTTCTCTGTTTCTCCAGCTTCTATTCACCTTTCAAGGCCTGGATAATACTGTGCCTCCTTTATTATTCCTGTCATGACCACTGCAGCTCATATTGATCCTTCCTCTTGCTGTATTTGACCAAATGCTGGTCCCATAGAGATGTCCAGGATGTAGTAACTTGTCTTTAATACCTGTCTACAAGGCAGCTCTTTGAAAGTACTTCTTACACTCTTACTGTGCCCATCTTAGGGGTTAGCCCGAAGAAACTCAACAGGTGCTGAATGAAGGACTGATGTGCAAGTCAATGAGTGTGTGCACACATTTATTACCTGGCCCATGAAATCTGTGAAGAAGAGCATGTTTGACAGGAAGGCAGTCCATCCAAAGAGGTGGCTGATGCAAAGGCAGCGGTAGTAGGGAGGCATATTTACCAGCGCCCTCAGCAGTGACTTCATGGTCATTGCCTTCGTAGTCTGGAAGAAAACATGAAACAGGTGTGACCTTCAGTGCAGACATGAAGCCAGCTGTGTGAGCCAGAGCACACAGCCATGTTGCATATCTGTTAGCTGACTACTCTGGGGTCACACTTGCTGGGCATGGCACCAAGGTATCCACGGAGAAGTCTTATAGGAGGGGTTCCGTTAAGTGTGTGTGTGTGTGTGTGTGTGTGTGTGTGTGTGTGTGTATTTAGCAGTTTCAGGTCCAGAATAAGGCTTTGGAGACCTAAGGGTAATGGAACTGGAAATAGGGCCTACTTTGGGCCAACATGCAAGAGATAGCTTACATCCTATCTTTGAATGACAGAAACACTGCATAAGGACAGAGCTTACAGACCTAAGCTAGCCCTAAGATTATTATAATTCTTAGAATTCTTGACTCTGAAAGCATGATAGGCTGAATTCTAAGATGGCCCCATGATCTCTATTCCTTGGTGTTACATGGCAGAGGGATTTTGCAGATATAATTAAGGTAACTAATTTGTGGACTTTGAGTTAATCAAAAGACAATTTATCTGGGTGACTCTAACCAAATCACATGAGCCCTTTAAAAAGCAGAGAGTTTTCTCCAGGTGGGAACAGAAGAAGAAACCAGAGTTTCAAGCAGTGCTGGCTTTGAAGGTAGAAGGAGCCACCCAGAAGGGATCTGAGAGTGCATGTGGGAAATGACAGTGACTCCTGGCCATCAGTAAGCGAAAAAACTCAAGCACCTCAGTTCTATAACCACAGGGAATTCTATATGAATGAGGCTCAGAAGCCAATTCTTCCCCAGTTGAGCATCCAGATGAGAATGTACCTCCATCAACCCCTTGATTTCAGCCTTGTAAGACTCTAAGCAGAGAACCCAGTGGAGGCCACCCAGACTTCTGACCTATGGGACTGTGATATAATAAATATGGCTTTAGGCTACTTAAGCTGTAGTAATTTGCTAGGTAGCAATAGAAAACTAATACAGAGAGCCAAACAGCCCCCTGCTCTTGATCAAGAATTTCTTCTCAGTTTATTTCCCTGGATCTTGCCATGAGCCAGCACATATAAATGAGCCTTATGTGGGGTCAGAAGTTAAAACAATATAGAACATAGAACACACACACACACACACACACACACACACACACACACACACACACTGAATACACATGCTACATTCTTTTAGACTTAACATGTTTAAACCAGAGGTTACACTTTCTTTTTGTAACAGAAGCCTTGAGAAAACGAGAAATTTTGAACTACTGACACAACAGTTTTGAAATGCAAAGAGTAAAACAGCCTTTAGCATCTTGTTCTATAAAAGAAGAAAGAAACCTTAAGACTATTGAGCAGTCAGCTGCCCTGAACACACTGAGACTATAAACATCAATCACTGTGAGGTGATGGGTTTTTCTGGTCAGATCTTTGTTTAATCTGAATCTTGACATAATGAAATTGAGTCCTGGCTATTTTAACTATAAAAAATATTGTTTTTATATCTCTACACTTTATATGATAACGCTTTTTACTTCTTTGTTGTGGAAAATTCTATTTACTCATTGTAAGTTTGTTGTGCAAGCTGGTTGTTTAAGTTGTCAATTTGTAGAATTTAACCAACTGACCATGACTGAACTGATTTTCTTCTACAGTCATCCCCACCCTTATCTATCAGCAATATATTCCAGGACTCCCAGTGGATGCCTGAAACCACACATGGTACTGGACCCTGTAGGCTATGTTTTTTTCTTATACATCCACACCTATAATCACATTTAATTTATAAATTAGGCACAGGAAGAGATTAACAACAATAGCTAATAATAAAATAGAACAATTATAATAAAATACTCTAATAATAGTTGTGTGAATGTGGTCTTTCGCTCCCAAAAAATGATATTGTGTTGTCCTCACTCTTCTTGTGTTGGTGTGAGATGATAAAATGCCTATGTGAGGAGATGACGTGAGGTGTGGTGACATAGTATTAGGGCCACTACTGACCTTCTGACGAAGAAGTCAGAAGAATCATCTGCTTCCAGACAGTGGCTGACCACAGGTAACCGAAACGTGGAAAGTGAAACTGCAGTTATTTGGGGACTACTGCACTTAATCAGTATTTTAAAAGTACAGGCATTCCTTTGGAATTAGGAAAAATAACTGTTTTTGCACGTAAAATATGGTAACTGTCAAAATAAATGTTTACTGTAAAAGAAATTCAATGGAGCATTGTTACTTTTTACTGACCACAGGAAGACTATAAAGGTATAGTATAAGAGACAACAGGGATGTGTGGGTGGCTCGGGCAGTGGAGCATGTGACTCTTCATCTCAGGGTTGTAGGTTCAAGCCTCACATTGGGTACAGAGGTTACTGAAGAAATAAACTAAAATAAAAACCAGCCTGGGTTTCATCCCTCAGGTTAAGTTATCTATTTTTACTTTCCTTGCTTTCTTTCCAAAAACGCAGAATTTTAAAAAGTGAATGTGGCCAGTAAGTATTCATCCTCACTCCAAATATTAGTTTAGGCTTCTGCCTTATACATAATTTTCATTCTACTTCATTGTTAATCTAATGTTTTCTTTCATCCAAAAATAAATATGAGCTTTCAAACTGTGCCTAGTACTTCTGTAAAAGCTGGGGATGTGAATATTCAAAGCCCTTTGGGTATTTTAACTCAGAGTGAAAATTCAGCTGGCATCTTATTCTGTGATTCATCAGTTCCCTTGATGAAGCCCTTTCAATGGTTCTGAGCCCTGGAGAGTTACTCTACTGCAGGTATTGTGCTCCTTTGTCAACGGGAGATTGGGTGGTGGTGAATTTATACATGAAAAAGGCAATAGTGGGAAGAGAGCTTCTTATGTCCAAAAAGGAGACTATTGAAATGTTGAAGTAAGCAATGGTGACATGGAGGAATTGCAGATGGATTTTATGGGATCCAGTTTGAATCCTGAGATAATTCAGGTCTCTCACCATTAAAAACAAATAATAATCCCAGTTCCCAAATGGCACAGCCACCCTCGTTTTGTAAACTAAGTATATTCTACCTTGGAAAATAAGTATTGGTGTAAGCAGCTTATTATTCCGCTCCCCCTCCCCCGTTAGGGCTGTCTAAGTTCTTGAGCATAGAGATGGGACATTAGTCAATTTTATGACCCCTAAATACCTTGTAGAGAGCTTTGTGCATGCTCTGTACCCAAAGTACTTTGTTGAGTGAATACTGGCTGTAATATGCTTATAGATATATATAAAGCTCAAAAAGCACCTTTCCATGTTTTATCTTAGTTGAACATCTCAATAACCCTGGAATATAGATAGTCCAACCCAACAAGAGAAGTCAGGCTCAAAGAGATGAGATTCACTGAGCTTGTTTGAAAGTTCTGTTAGAGCACAGATTAAGTCTGTTCGCTATTTGTGTCTGGAGTGCTCAGCATTCTTCCAGGCTCATAGTAGGCACCTCTACCAAACAGCTTATCATGTGGTAGGAACCACTCTAAGTAACTTTGCATGGATTCTGTCATGTCAGCTGCACAAAAACCTTAAAGGTAAATAAAATTACTCTCTCATTTTACAGAAATGCATCCCAGAGCTGGTGGAGGCAGGATTTGGACACCTGCACTTTTAATCTTTAGGCTCTTTACAGCAAGTGCTTGATGGTTGCTGAATGAATAAAACAGGTCAGCCAGCAAGAGGAATCAAAATTTAAACCCAGGTCTTCCACAACCTCTTTTCCAGTGAGGGAATCCTCTGTATTTACATCCCTGAGGTATTGCCATCAAAGTCAGCTTGAAGGAGGGTGCAGCTATGTGTCAGTGTGGTCCAATAGAACTTTCTACAAGGATGGAAATGCTCTATATCTCCACTGCTCCTAGCCCCAAGGGGCTATTTAGCCTTGGGAATGTGGCTAAGGCAACTAAGACACTGACATTTTAATTTATTTCATTCTAATTAATTTAAACTTAAATAGCCTTATGGGACGAATAGCCAATGTATTGGTTAGCATAGTTCTAGCCTTTTCTCTCTAACCATTTCCTCCTAATCTAGTTCCATTTCTCTATAATTTAGTAGAATTTTCCTTAAGTTTTAAGCTAATTAATTCACTGACTAGTTCACTGAAAATGGCCTAAATATTTTTTTTAGTCAATTTATTAGATTCAAATGCAACAGGTCCAACCCAGTTACCAACCCAGGGATGCTATCATTTGGAAGAACAAAATTATAATCCCAATCTAAGAAGTAAAGATATTCCTTGAGGCCTGAAGATGGTTCTAGGCTTCTCTAATGGTCTAACATTTTGGAACTGGCTTCACCTTTCCTAGTTTGATGCTCTGAAAAGGGGAAGAGGAAAACCAGAGGAAAATGCACGCATTTTCTTTGAGGTGCAAAGAAGTTTTAATTCAAAGGGTTAAGAGATATAGGGGACAGGAGGATTCAATTATACTTCACATCAAACTTTTCACATCAAAAAAGCAAACAAAACAAAGAATGATAATAATAATAAAAGAAGGGTAAGAACAAGGATATTTTTCCTAAGTAAAGAAAAAAGAGGAGCACCTGGGTGCCTCAGTCCCTACTTCAGCTCAGGTCATGATCTCACAGTATGGGTTCAAGCCCCTCATCAGGCTCTGTGCTGGCAGCTCAGAGCCTGAAGCCTGCTTCAGATTCTGTGTCTCCCTCTCTCTCTGCCCCTCCCCTGCTCATGCTGTGTCTCTCTCTCTCTCTCTCTCTCTCTCTCTCTCAGAAATAAACAAAACATTTAAAAAAATAAATAAGAAAGAAAAAGAAAAAAGAATTTGCATCTTACCTGTTCAGCAGGATTTTTGGGTTTTTCCCCATGCAGTGCCAGCTCTGGGTTTACATAAACATTTTTAGCTTTCTCAATAGACCCATACTGGTACAATTTGTCTGATGACAATAGAAAGTCCTGGGGGGCTTGCTGTGGGGGAATGTCCTTTATAACATCTCTAAGTGGGGCTTCAGGGATACTGCAGAGATGAATAATAAAACACAAAGTGAGCACCAAGGCAGAGAAGAAGAACATGACCTGGAATTCTGTGCCCAGCACTCTTCCGAGCTCCAGATGGGCCCAGTCGATGGCACCCAAAAGGTAACCCAGGGTTCCTCCGAAACCTGGAAAGCAAGAAAGCTGTGTTAGCATATTTAGCAAACTGTTTTCTCTTCCCAGGGTGCCCAGGCCCTCCCCTTCAGTGGGAAAGCTCCCTGAAGACAGTAGAGGGGCCTGGTTAGGATAAAGAGTTAACACAGCAGGAAGCCAAAATATGTGCAACCAGGAAACGTGGGTTCAAGGCTTGGTTCTGGCATGTACTTGATGTGACTTTGGACTTCCCCACTCATAGTATGGGGATGATAATAAAAGAGCAAATTGGACTAGTGCCAGACACAGATATTGACACAATCAGAAGTCCTGTGGCCTTTCCAAACTGCACTGTTTAAACTGCTTTGGAACTAGGATTCCTGCCCTTAGGATTACAACCCCTGGTTGTAATAAAATAATTTGTATTGTCATTTATCTATTAATAGGTTATCTAGCATGATACAAGTTTGCAAAGAAGAAACAGCTTTGCACTCTGTCTTCATTCCTTTATTAGAAGCTAAAGGAATGTGCTCCTAGTTGATAGCCACAGAACAAATAGCAGAAGATGAAATACAAATTTTTTTTTTAATTTTTAATTCTTTTTTATTTTTTTTTTAATGTTTTATTTATTTCTAGGAGAGAGAGAGACAGCGTGAGCAGGGGAGGGTCAGAGAGAGGGGGAGTGACAGACTGAAACAGGCTCCAGGCTCTGAGCTGGCAGTCAGCACAGAGCCTGACGGGGGGCTCAAACCCACGAACCACGAGATCATGACCTAAGCGAAAGTCGGACGCTTAACCGACTAAGCCACCCAGGCGCCCCGAAATACGAATTTTTAAAAATTGTTTTGTCATCCCACAGGACCCTGACCTGAAGTCTTTTTCTTGCTTGTTTTACCTGCTTTGGCTAAAGACAGTGTGATTTGAGGGACACTGACAAAAGACTTCCCCAAATATATCCTGCCTTAATGGCATAATAATTGAAATCCTATTAGTAGTGATTCATTCCCTTTGGATTTTAAAATACAAGTGCCCCTGACCTGAGCAGGACCCTGTATTTGTTCCTCATGGAGACATCAGTGATCCTGAGAATGCAGGGCTGAAGGAGGGGCACTCCCCAGAGATGGGAGGGTGCCCAGGGATGTAAGGAAATGGATGCCAAACATGCCTCCTACCTAGGTCACAAATTTGTGTAGGACTGACCAACCTGTCAGAAGCCTTTAAATGTCAACCTCCTATCATGTCTCACCAAACACAAATATCTACCTGGACAGAAAAGTTTTGTTTTTGTTTTTCCTGTGTGAGTGAAATCTCCATTTTATTTCCCAGGTAAGGACAATATCCTCACAAACCAGGGAATCAAGGAAGAAAATGGAACTTAAGGAATTCTTTATCTCTAACCCTGAACACCTAATATAAATCCTGACCCCAGGAACACAAATCTGAATGTCAAACACTATGACTCCTAATTTATCCCACGTGGTGGGAGAATGGGTAATTTTGGTCAGTCTACATCCCGGTTACTTGCAATTTACTATAGAGGATATTTACAGATGATCAGTCGTTCAATCATTGAATTCCAAAAATAAAGCATCATTGTCATATCCTGAGTGCCCAAGCATTATAAGACAGAATTATGGGAAACTGTGGCAAATGGGTGTGAAAAAGTAAAACATATGTCTCCTGCCAACAGGAATATATGGTCTAGTCATGGGTGATGGGCATGTACATAAACAGATAAATGACACACATGGTGACCTGTCCTAGATGGTAGGTCCCAGGCTTTGAGAGGAAGAAGAGGCCCTTGAGCCAGCCACACTTGTGATTCAGAGGGCGATTCTGGGACAAGAGGTGCCTCTGGATCACTATCACCTTATCCAATCACGGAGATGCCATTGGTGTCAGAAGTCACGTGCTGAGCCAAGCAATGAACCAGCACTATTTGCAGGCCTATGCAAATCAATATTTCCCAATTTTGGCTCTACTGACATTTTGGGCTGAAAGATTCTTTATTGTGAAAGACTGTTCCATGCATTATAAGACGTGTAGCAGCACCTCTGTGTTCTCCCTACTAGATGCCAGCAACGACTTCACTGCCTATGACAATCGAAAATGTCTCTAGACATTGCCTAATGTCCCTTAGGGGCAAAATATCCTCCAGTTGAGAACCCCTGATCTTAATGAGTTCTATGAAAAACTTACACATTCCTTTTTTGAAGCTATTTATCATTTGTAGCCAGATCAATGGTTATCATTTGTCATTTGTCATTTAATTCCCCTGTCATTTATGCCTCTTTCCTTCATACTTATTAGTCCACCAAGCAAAGGAAATTTGGAGCAAAAGATCTCTGCCTATTTAAAAGAATTTATATGTGGGTTGCTTGGGTGGCTCAGTGGGTTAAGCATCTGAGTTCATGGGTTTCAGCTGAGGTCATGATCTCACAGTTCATGACTTTGAGCCCTGCATCAGGCTCCAGCAGTGTGGAGCCTGCTTGGGATTCTCTGAGAAATGGGGGTGGTGAGGCCTCCTTGTATGACTTTTGTGAGGGCTAACATGATAACACATGTCAATTACTGGCACACATAGGGGCAGAACGAGGGCCCAAAATGAGTGCCCTGAAGACTTGCTACAGAATCCCTAAATCCAAAGCCTTCCCCAGAAGTAGGAGAAGACAGTTACTGCCCTTGGCTAGGGCTGGCTGTAAGGACTTGGTCATCGAGGCCCAGTGATTAGAATCCAGGGATCGTTCTGGGGGTTGGCTTGGGCCTAAGGCTGACCTAATGGGGCACTGAGTAGCAAGTATTGTGGAAGAAAGACGTATTCCAATCTTGAAAAAAGTAGCAATGACGAGTGCCTGATTTACAAAATATCAGTCTAGAGCAGTGCCTCTTAAACTTTAATGTGTGCCTGTATCACACGGATGTCTTATTAAATTAAATTGTCTTGGTCTGTTTGGGTTGCTGTGACAAAAATACCAGAAGCTCGGTGGCTTATGAGCAACAGATTTACTTCTCATGTTGTGTTGGCTGGGAAGCTTACGGTTATGGCGTCAGTAGATTGGGCGCCTGGTGAGGCGTGCTCCATGTTGGTGGCTGTCTTCTTACTGCAATCCCACTTGGCCTAAGTGGCAAAGTAACTTTATCAGGCCTCTTTTTTAAGAGCTCTCATTCCATGAATGAGGCCTCATGACCTAATCACCTTCTAAAGACTCCACTTCCTGATACCATCACATCGGGTATTAGATTTTTAACATATACATTTACACGTTCAATCTATAACCCAGATTCTGCTTTTAGAGCTTCAGGGTGCGGCCTGAGATTCTGGATTCTTTTGAAGCTCCCCCTTGCACCAGTGCTGCTAGTCCGAACATTACTCCACACAGCCAGGTCAGAGAACAGCATCCAAGTCAACCTGCTCCACCCTTATCTGACATTCTCGGGGACTGGGACTCCATCATTACAGGGTATTTGACCAACAATCTAAAACTGATTGACCAACAATCTAAAACTGACAAAGTACAATGATGTATAGTTCTGTAAAGCTGAGGTTAGTTTGCAGACATTATTAGGGTTCTATGATTTGTATTATGTTTTTAATGCCTAATAGAGGATTTCTAGTTTTACTGACTTATAAAAGGTTAATGAGATTTATATCTAAGGAAGACTTTTTCTTTTGCTAACCACACACACACACACACACACCCCGTGAAGAACTTGGGGGAACTGTTCTTTATGTATTTCCTGTCAGTTCCCTCACTAATCAGTCGAGCAAAATTTTGACACCTGCTTCAAGGACCTCAGAGAATTTCCCATCCTCTCTTCTCTTAGGGAGGGGAATCAAACAAAACAGGCAAAACTAGTTTGTTTGTCCCAAAGCTATTGGGGGGTGTAGCTAAATATTACAACACAATATGCCTGGTGAAGGAATAGTGGGCCGCTGGGGTAATTATTCCATAGACACCATATTAAAACTCTGGATAGAAACATTTAATTTTTCTTTATGTTTTTATTTTATTTTGAGAGACAGAGTGTGAGCAGGGGAGGAGCAGAGAGAGAGGGAGACACAGAATCTGAAGGAGGCTCCAGCCTCTGAGCTGTCAGCACAGAGGGCAACGCAGGGCTTGAACCTACAGACTGTGAGATCATGACCTGGGCCTAAGTGGGACACTCAACTGCCTTGGATAGAAACATTTAAACGTTATGTATTCACACCCTCTGATATGATACAGGCCAGCAGAGGGCTGCAGGAATTCACTGAAGCCTTTCCTTTCTGTTGCTTCTGCTTAAGCTTAGGATGTTATCTTCAGAGATAAAATCCAAGACAAAGCCTCATCAGTTTAGCTGGAACAAAGGCTAATAACAACTCCCACATCTACATCCAGACTGCATTTGTCTCTGTTCCAATCTTACTCTCACTGGGGCCCCGGAATTAATCATCAGGCTATTGGCCAAACCATAAGCTTCTTCTTTTTTTTAAAATATTTTTATTTATTTCTAGGAGAGAGAGAGAGAGACAGCGTGAGCAGGGGAGGGTCAGAGAGAGGGAGACGCAGACTCTGAAACAGGCTCCAGGCTCTGAGCTGGCAGTCAGCACAGAGCCCAACGTGGGCCTCAAACCCATGAACCGTGAGATCATGACCTAAGCGAAAGTCGAACGCTTAACCGACTAAGCCACCCAGGCGCCCCCAAACCATAAGCTTCTACAGGACATCTGTTAATGTCAGATAACAAGACTTTACAAAGAAGAGCCCACAAACAATCCATCTGGCTCGTTCACAGAGCAAGGCCATGTTACCAACTCACACAGAGTGAGGCCATGTTACCAACTCATACCACAGCCAACCTCAGAAGAATGAATGGCTTGACAGATAGTTGTTATTTTTCATAACTTATAACTTGAACAATGGCGCATCCAAGCACACAGAAATAGAGTTGTTTTTCTTTAGTTTGCAACTATAATAGGTAAAATTGGTAATTTGGGGGAGGTTCAGGACCAAAGAATCTAAAGAGTCTATCTGAGTCAAACTCCACATCTGCTAGGTACCTGTAGTTGTCTCTCTGCTTCGGGTGCGCAGCTTAACAATCCACACTCTGATGGCAAAATTGCCCACGTCAAGAGAGCTAACAGTGTGCTGACAGCTAATTCACTTCAGCAAGAGATCAGACTAAAATCACCCTAAGTTTCCATGGAGTTCACGAAAGAGTGATTTTGACTCTATTCTATACGGTAAGAAAATAGCCACAAAAGTGTTTAATTCGGTATATGGTTCCTATTCAACCAATATATATATACACTAATCCTGGAGAGTTAACATAATAAGTACCAGCTACTCTGTGTGTGTGTGTGTGTGCGCGTGTGTGTGTGTGTGTGTGTGTGTGTGTGTGTGTGTGTGTCCTTGGATCTATTTGTTTATCAACAAAAATTGATGGAGCATCTACTCTCCAAGAACTGTGCTAGCCACTGGGGACACAGCAATGACTCAGACAGACACGAACTGCCCTCTTGGAGGTGAGAGTACAAGGAAAATCAATCAAACAAACACATATACTCTGGTCAGTGAAGCAGCATGACATTTCTTTAGATTTACAAGGCATCTTGTTTCCTAAAAGATGGTGAGATAACATTTAAAGTGTTGGCCACTGTTTCCATCCACCCACCACTACCAGTGGCCCTGGGGTATTTCCTTTTATCTTTGTTCTTTTGGGCCCTTCTTCACATTCAAGCTGAGCCAGGATACCTCTTTGCGTTGGGGGAAGGACATGAAAGTAGAAAGCACAGAAACAAGAAGGTGTCTTCTTGCTTCTAAGTTTCAAAAGCCCTTAGGCTCCAAAGGGATAGAAGGAAGATTCAGTAGAAAATGGGATTTAAGAACAAGGCATTTGTGCTGGGTGCACATATACTGATGAATTCCCAAGGCAGACGTGGTTCTCCTCTTTCCTAGAGTCTAGCTGGTATTGGGGGGTGGATGGCAGCTGGGGGTAGGACCACCCCCAAATGGGTAGGGGATCCCAGAACAGAAGGGACCAAAGCCTCACTTCCTAGGTAGACCCCAGGGAGGCAATAAGACCTTGAGGAAGAAATAACTTGCAGTGGGTCTAGATAGATGCGTTTATCATGTGTCAGACTCTGTTCCAAGTGCTTGACATATATTGCCTCTTCCAATCCTCAGAACAACCCTTTGACGAAAGAACTGCAATAATCCAATTTTAAAATGTATTTATTTATTTTGAGAGAGAAACAGAAGGGCAGAGAGAGAGAGGGAGAGAGAGAGAGCATCCCAAGCAGCCTCTGCATTGACAGCATAGAGCCCTACATGGAGCTCAGTCTCACCAATGATGAGATCATGACTGGAGCCAAAATCAAGAGTTGGACACTCAATCAACTGAGCCACTCAGGTGCCCCTGCACTATATTCTTATTATTAGTGGTAGCTGTGTTCTGCAAAGTCGCCCCAAACACTGAACTAGCAAATAGCAAACGCCTCCTCTGAGGAGAAATACGGGGCTAAGTTACACAAACTTCTAGTCACATCTTCAACAAGTCAACAACAGAGTGTTTTTCTGTGCGCTTCCATTTAAAGATATTTAGTATATATTGTTGCTTCATTAGCACTGAGCCCATGGGCAACAGCACTGTGACTCATCCTGAACAAAACTAAACACACATATTCTCTCCACAAGGCAAATCACAATGTTCCTGTACTCTTGAAGCCTGGAGGGCACTTGAGCACTACATTTGGTAAAAGGCGAAAGATTTATGCGATCTGAAGAGAAACCAGAGTATCTGAGCACTACATTTGGGACCATTTTAAACAGTGAAATCACACACACACTCAAACAAAAATGCAAACCATTTGGTACCAAATACACCACAAAAGGACACTTGTTTACAGTATGAGAAGCAAACAAGAAGGCAGGGGGTTACCTGGACCTGCCTCAACTGGGACTGAGGCCTTGGGTGATTCAAATTGCCCTCCTAAACCCTGCGCTTGTTTGCAAAGGCCTGGCAATGAGCTATCAGTATTGCTTTTGGTGTTACAAAGAAGTTTCAGTGAGTGAATTTGCAAATAAAAACCCATGAATACTTGATCAACTGTGTTTTTATCTCTATTTTAGAGATGAGGAAAGCAAAACACAGAGAGTTTCACCTCCCAGGATTCACCTCACCCTGGTGTGGTGTGGGAAGAGCAGAATGGCAAGGGGTGGGGGGGCGAGAACACTGTGGTTCTGCAGGGGCCTCACAGATGAGTAGAGATGACTCCATTGTGACCACTTCAGCTTGGCCACCGAGATGTGGTGGGACAATGGACATCTCAGGAAATGCCAGGGTGAACAGATGACAGATGAAACCCAGGGACTCTCTGCCCCCAGAAACTTGCACTCTAAGTCTCCAGAACTTTGATGCAAACTTAGAGTAAAGGGAGGTGAGAACATTCCAAACAGACTAAATTTTCACCACCCTGTGGCAATGGGGCTCAACACAGGAACAATTAAATTAAGTTTGGGGTTTGCAATTCCACCCATTTCGGATATAAAGATTTATCCTATGCTTTCCATGATTGGGCATTAGCTATGCTGCAGGCAAAAATTTGCAGTAAAGCAGTGCCAAAATCATATTTTTATTAAACAAATAAATGCAGAGAACTGGAGTAGTGTTTACCAGAGGTCAAATGCAATTTGTGTTCGTGCTGGAAGCTACTAATATGTGCTAGTTTGTCTAATGCAATAACGGTTCACAAAAAAATATTCACTTTAATTATCTCATATTTTCCCCCAAAGCAAGTTTCTTTATTTGAGCATATGTATAACCATTGCTACTGTAGTTCAGATAAGATTCCTGAAACTTATCATTTCCTGACATGACACATACAGCCTGACTCTTGTTTCTTTTCTTAAGGATTAGAAATGACGGCAAGGTCAAGTAATTAATTGGCCTGAGTCTGGAGCCATTTGTGATTACCCTGAGTTTTCTTTAACTCTGCAGAACTAATACTTTAGTTCTGAGTTGCAACAGCTCATTTCGCTATAAGGTAAATCACTGATCATTTTACAAAATGCTTTACGTCTTCCAATGGTGACTGAGTAGCATGAAGTATCTACACTACAGAGAAAGAGCTCAGGACTAGCAGTCATGAACTGAAAGGCACAGCCCATGTGTGATACAGCACACGCCCCAGCCCTCTCTCCAACAGCTGCTGCAGTGGCCAGTTCTAAGCCAGCTGTGGCCACTTTCACTCAGGTGCATCTGGACCCACACTCAGGTTAGGGTCAGCACTCACACAAGTGAGGTTAACACCCATGGGACCACCCTTGGCCAGTAGAGACTGGATCCAATGGATTAATCCCCGTTCTTGATCCCCTCAAACAGAAAGTTCTGAGACGAACTACATTAGGCTCCTCAGAGGGTCCTGGTGAGATGGAGGACAGCCACCTAGAGCAAAGGCCAGCTCAGCAATGCTTCTTGTATTGGTTGGTCTGTTCCACTCCACTGTTCCCTCACTTTTCTTCTCTGGAATCCTTTCCCAAGTAGACTATGCATACAAACTTTCTCTGGGGCCCAGGTTTTAGGGGAGTCTGGACAAAAACATGAACCATGTCTTCAGTTGGCCAACTGGTTAGTTGGTTGGTAGGTTGGTGGGCTTTTGTCCCTAGTCTAGTCTGCTATTACCCAGCTGTGTGACTTTGGACTAGTCACTTGACCCCTTAGTAACACAGCTTCCTCAAAGGTACAATGAAGATGCTAAAATAGAATGTTTGTCCCACCAATATTTCCTGAGCATATTTCAGAAGCTATTCTAAGGACTGGTGCTATAGCAATGAATAAAAAAGATAATGTTTCTGTCCTCAGAAAGTTTACAGGTTAGTTACAGAAGCATAAAGCACACAATAAACAAATGAATAAATAACATAGGTAATGATAAGCACATCACAGAGGAGGGGCTATGTGATCTGGAAAGGAGCCAGGCTGATTTGGTACCTGGGGGAAGAGCTTTCAAAAGAGAAGACACAGCCAAAGAAAAATCCCCTCAGGTGTTTCTTTCTCTAATTTGCTTTCTAATCTGCTCTTTGAGAGGTGTGTTGCTCACACTTGAATGGAAAAGAAATGGCAATTTGGAGACATTCATTGTTTTGCTCTGAATCATCCATGCTACCCACAAAGCTGAAATTCCTGTGTCCTTGGCTTATGCTCTAGCCACATCCTTTCCAAGGTAAGTGACTGAGGAGATGTGAAAGTTCGCGAGTGATGGAAACTTCAAACGGAACCCAGTTGGCACAAAAAAACCACTCATGCGGCAATTACTCACCAAGGAGAACCCGTTCAAATAGACTCTAACATGGAACACAGCATCTTTTCCACTTGTGTGAAAGGTTACTCATAGGAGCCCATGTCTAAACTTCATTTTTAAGTCTTTTCTTAGTCCTAAATTACTGTTAACCAGGGCATTTGTAACCTGAAGTATTAAAAAACTAGAAAAGTCAAAAGAGGTTGTGCTTCATGAGCTACCCGTCCTTCTTCCAAAGATGTACTTGGGGGCAAGTTCCTCTCTGAGACACCACAAATAAACTTCTGATAGGTTCTACAAGCCCGGTGGAAACAGAAAAAATGAACTAAAAATAGAAATTTGGTGTTTGATCCTTTTAAATGATTCCTTGCTCTGGGCATTTGGCAGGATATTAATAGCTGACATTGTGAGAAGATTCACAACCCTGTGAGGAAACCAAAGTTCAGAAATACTAAAGGCATTCAGCAGTTAAGAAACAGGGCCAGGATTTGAAACAGGACAACCTTTCCCATCATGCTTTGCCCTGGCCACCCACTGCCAGATAGAGCTAATTGCTAAAGGTAGCAGGTCTTACGTTCAATTTAGCAGGTATATGCTTAGTTAGAAGGACTCTGACACAAAGAAGGAATTCTCTACTCGTGAATGTGGTTTCTGCAGGCCCAGAGGTGAAGGCATAGGGTGCAGGACAAGGGTGGATCCATGAAATCCACCACATATGTCGGGGATGGAGGGAGAGGAAAGTTAGTTACCTTTAAATATAAGAGACAGAAGAAGCTGGGGGATTATAAAGTTCCCCTGGGAGCCAGTAGAGTCTTTGCTTTAAAAAAAAAAAAAAAAAAAGTCAGAAATATGCTGGGAAATATTTTGGCAACAAATTCTTTGACATTTTTTTGCAAAGCATTTGGAATTGTTGGGCCTGGCCTAAAATGAAATAAATAGCTCTGAAATAAATAAGAAGGATTTCGATTCAGTCAGATGATTGGATTCCTTGGGTGAACAATGTCTTGATGATAATGAAAATCAAGATGGGCTCTGACACTGAACATGCCTTTATTATAAAATGCTTTGATGCAAGCAGTATGCTACGGATATCCCTTTGCCAAGTTCATGTACATTCAGGAGGTGTGGCTTGTATGCAAAAACAGAGCAGTATGATAATGCACTGCTTGTTATTTTTGACTCTATTTTCCAATGTGGTCTTCCTTTGGAGCAAGGACACTGTAGCAGGGTCACACATTCATGTTTAACTGGGCGTTTGGCAGTTAATATTCACACTTTGAAAAGAAGGGGAGATGGGGCCACCTGGGTGGCTTAGTTGGTTAAGCATCTGACTCTTGATTTCAGCTCGGGTCGTGATCTCACAGTCGTGAGATCAAGCTCCACATCCAGCTCTGTGCTTGATGTAAGGCCTGCTTAAGATTCTCTCTCTCTCCCTCTCCCTCTGCTCCTCCCCTGCTCTCTCTCTCTTTCTCTCTCAAAATAAAGGGGGTGGGGGGGGGAACGGAAAGAGAAAAGATTAACATTGTAAATAATACAGATGATCCTATCTTCTATCTCATTCACTGAGCCCATGTACAGCAGTAAACATTACAGAGGAGATGTTTCTGCAGATATATTTATATGTATATCCATCACTATGCAGGTCTGTGCACACAAACAAGGCAAAAAGGCATACTGTATTTTATGTGTGATCTGAAAGATATTCATGAATAATGTAGACTCTCTATGATTATCACTTAGGCAGGGACTTTAGAATATATGCTTTAGGGACGCCTGGGTGGCTTAGTCGGTTAAGCGTCCGACTTTCGTTTAGGTCATGATCTCACGGTTCGTGGGTTCGAGCCCCGTGTCGGGCTCTGTGTTGATTGCCAGCTCAGATCCTGGAGTCTGTTTCAGAGTCTGTAACTCCCTCTCTCTCTGACCCTCCCCTGCTCACGCTGTCTCTCTCTCTCTCTCCTAGAAATAAATAAAACATTTAAAAAAATAGAATATATGCTTTAAACAAGGCGAGACTTCACTGTACTGTTTTAGAAGAGGAAGATCTTTTAAGCTATGTTTTTCTAATAAGAAAAAAACTTGCTTTGATCTATCCCCACGCCCTCAGGAGTCCGTCTATAATTAGAAACATTTCTCTGGGATTCAGAGTTCAGTGTTGATCAGGAGACAAAGCAAGGTGACTAAATGAGCATATTCATCTGATTGATGCAATTTTCCATACAGTTTAACCTGATATAAAATGGAATGAAGAGTAAGCAAGGCTATGAAACCAAGAGTCCCCTTGTACATAACTAACATTTCTAAGTACCTGCTGTCAACAGTGCAACAGGTTAGAAGCCATAGGGAACTAAACCCTCATGTTTTTATAAATCTTGCCTTTTATAAAATCTTATAAAAGAGAAGGATAAATACACACTGAATTATAATACAGGGGAGACTGTGAACAGTATTATAGTAAATATGATCAGGTAAAATTGTGAACTGAAGTATAATGTTAAAATATAATTACCTGTTAATTATTCCTTAATAAATTGAACTTTGAAAGCTCTTACAAAAGTCTTGGTCTTTAACTGTTCTCATTAGATTAATACTTAATTCTGCTTAGATTCTATGTAATAGCTACCAGCTTTGGCCTATTCAAAAATAATTACCCTTTCCTCCTACCCAAATAGAAAGGATCTGCTTCTCCCACCCCTGCCCTAAACCCTCACTTTTCCAATTCTGCGGCCTAATTCTGCCCAATGAGAAACAAGCAGAAGTCTGTGCAAATTCTAGAAAAGCTTTGCTTTCTTCCTTAAAAGAGACATATGTCAAAGTTCTAGACCCCAATGTAACTATATTTGGAGATAAGGACTTTAAGGAGGTAATTAAGGTTAATTGAGGTCATAGGGCTGGGGCCATAACCCATAGGACTGGAATCCTCGTAAGAGGAAGAGACACCAGGAATGTGTGCACAGAGGAAAGGCCATGTGAAGACAGAGGGTGAAGATGGCCAAGTGCAGACCAAGAGGAGAGGTCTCACCAGAAGCCAAGTCTGCCATCACCTTGTTCTTGGACTTCTAGCCTTCAGACGTGTGAGAACATAATTTCTGTTGTTTGAGCACCCCGTCTGTGGTATTCTGTATGGCAGCCCAAGCAGATGACATGGGTGCCAAGGGCAATGAAGTTCAGGATACGTATGGGATGAACTGTAATCTCACCATCTCTTTCTTCTGGAGTCACCCACCTTGTTCATACGTCTATGTTCATCTACTTGATACTTTTGCTTTAATCAGTTTTGGGGTGGAGTCCTTGACCAAGTTAGAAGGTTTTGCCTGCAGTTTAGAAGAGAGGGGGTCTTCTCCCCAGGAAAGGGGTGGAAAGTTTCCAAGCAGCTTTGATTTCCAAAGGAAGAAAAGGGGAAGGGAATTTCAGCAGGAGGAAGAGACTCAGAAGTTGGAACAGGAAGGGGAAGCTCCTTTGTTTGTTCCATTAATATTTATTTTGAGCAGGTATGATATGCCAGGCTGTATTGAAGGTGTGAGGGATGCAGTGAGTAAAACAGACCTGGTCTCTGCCCCTAGGAGCATGTTGGGAAATTGTTCAAAGCACAGAAAATGTGGAGGAAGTAATGGGAAGTAAAGCTTGAAGAGTAGGATGGAAACAGATTATGGGGAGTCTTGAATCCTGCCTAGGAATTTGTTCTTTACCCAGGAGGCAGATGGGGAGCCACTCCAGATGACTGCATGGGAGAGTGCCCTGGTCATAGTTTTCTTTTAGGAGTATGAATCTGGAGGGTGTGTTTTGTTCAGTTGGAACAAGAAGAGATTAGAGGCTAGAGAGACAGTTAAGGAAAAAGTACTAATGCTCAGACAAGATGTAGTGGGAGCCTGAACCAAGGTAATTTGGAAATTATACCAAATTTGCTGAGACCACCATACACTAATATCAGCAGAAAACCTCAAGATGTTTTCTCAGACTTACAGAAATACTACCATGTGTTAGCCTTTGAAAAGTTCCCCAAGTACCAAGTTCAGTCTTCTAAGATCTGAGAAAACAAAGCAGAGACTGTTTGGGCAAGACTAACACTGGCATAAACTGGGCAGCTGGGAAAGGGTGGCCCCGTTGCCCCAAGTACTTTAGAGCAATAAAGCTCTCAACGTGTCGGGTTCAGGAGCCAAAGAGTCTCCCGAATTGTAATTATTTTCAGCAAATTATGATCAAGCAGAAGGAATTACGGAGTTTACGTTAGGAGAATGCAGTTTGAATCTCTCCTGTGGGACCTTCTAGCTGCAGACAGGGTAGCCAGGGGCCACTGACAGACGGGCCACTCCTGCTCCTCCATCTTCCCTGAAGCAAGGAGGAGCTACTCTCTTGGCTGGGCAGCACCCTTTCTTCCAGAGTTCACCATTTAGATGTTTGCTCAAACATCAAATATTGAGCCCATGGCTTCCGTGCTCTTGGCTGTGGAAAATAAACGGAACAAAACTCAAGATTCTGCTTCTCATGACACCTACCTGGCCACGAACGGAGACAGAACATTTCATGACAAACCATGAAATAAATATGCTGGCTGGGCCATGAGGACATCACCTAAGGTGGACCGATAGAGCTCCACCCCCACTAGATAGAAAAACACTCCCAGGCCAGGATCAGGCTGTAATCGTAGGGGTGACCCCTCCACCTCCCAGGTGCAGAACAGGCCTGACCGGTGCTCTACTAATGGATTTGAACCTTGCTAGCTATGCTGTAAATGAATGATCCATCAGCAACCAAAGGAGACTGAGGATAGCCCCAAGAATTGAAGAGAGCCCCCCATTGTCCTTCTGGCATGGCCTTTTTCAAACCAGGAGGTTGAGGAAATGCCAACTCTTTCTATATAATGAAGAAATCTCTAGGGCATGTCGAATTTTTTTCCATTTGCTTGGTTTGTTTCTATTTTTGTTTTAAGATGCAGTTGTTAGGACACTTGCCACAGAAACGCAGACTTCTGGGCCTCACCCCAAACCCTCTGAGTCAAAATAACTGGAAGAGAGGCCCAGCAAGCTGCATTTTTAACCGGCTCTGAGGTAATGCTGATGCTACCTTACTGATTTAAAACAAAAAACAAAAACAAACAAACACACCAAAAAGTAAAGTGCACAAGGCCCCTTTTCACTGCAGTTGTAAATGTCTCCACAAATGACTTTTCAGAAAGCTCTTATGTAAACTTCCTTTGCAAAAAACCATAGCCTGGTCACAAGCTGATTTGTTTAGAAAAATGCACTGAAAGAAAGAGCCCTCATGATGGGAGCGGTCCATCAACAGATCCATTCATTCAGAAACTCTGACACGCATAGACACTGGATGGCTTCAGCAGAAGCGCCTCCCCGTCTGGGGAACTTAAGGAGAGACTTTCTGGAATATTCCCTACCTGTGAAGAGGGCATGGTAGTGGAGACCCCTCTCCTTATCCTCGTGGGAACAGACATCAAATAAGTAGGCTTTAATGGGCCCGTCAATGAAGTCAGCAGCAAAATCAAAGAGAACTACACCTATCATGGTGATGGTTATGGCCCAAATCAGCTTCCTCCTTGGATCAGCAATCAAAGCTAAAAAGGAAATAAACATACATCACCTAAATCTGGGTTTAGGATGATTTGCATTTTTGTTTCCAACAAAATGTCCAATCTCATCAGGTCATCAAATTACCTTCCTTTGCTTTCATTTTGCTTTGCTTTTCCAAATAAACATAGCTTCGCCATTTTTTCAGGTTTTAAAAATGATACAAGTGAGTGCCAGAAAGGGTAGATCTATAGAGACAGGAAGTAGATTGAGGCGTTGCTTATGCATGGTGGGCGGGGAGGGAATGCTAATGGTTACTAGGTTTCTTTTGGGGGTGATGAAAATGTGGTGCAATTAGATAGTGGTGATGGGGATATACAAAAAGCACCAAGTTATATCGTAACTCTTTTTAAAAAGTCGTGTAAAAAATTATACACACTTATTGTAAACCATTTCAGTGATGTAGAAAAGCTGGGGGAAACGCTTCGTCTCAGCCCCGACTGATGGTCATCCTTCAGATATCCCTGTATGCACTTGCAGACATACAGAGAAAGGTGTATACCTGTGCTCTAGTGCAGTACTTCTCAAGCTTTAGCATCCTTAATTATCACTTGGACAACTTGTTAACCAGAGGGGTACCTGGGTGGCTCAGTCAGCTAAATGACTGACTTTGGCTCAGGCCATGATCTTGGTCTGTGAGTTCAAGCCCTGCATTGGGCTCTGGGCTGACAGCTCAGAACCTGGAGCCTGCTTTGGATTCTGTGTCTCCTTCTCTCTGTGCCCTTCCCCTGCTCACATTCTGCCTCTCTTTCTCTCTCAATAATAAACATTAAAAAATTTTTTAATTAAAAAAAAGAAAAAGCAGATTATCAGGCTCTGTCTCCCATGATTCTCCAGTGGGTCTGAGATGAGGCTGGGCATTTGCATGTCTAACAGCTCCAGAGACTCTGTGCCTTGGGTCTGAGGACTGTTTTGAGGAGCACTAATGGGATCGTGTTGAACATGTTAATCTATAACCAACTCTCCTCGTATCTTTGCATTTTACTTAATGGAGAGCAACTGCACAATTTCTAACTGCCAAATAATATTCACTCTGTGGACATGCCAGAATTCATTCACCCTATCTCCTATTAGAGAAAAAAAATGCTCCCTTGCTTTCAGTTTCATTTAAGAATAATGTGTAACATAAGAACATTTTTAATAAATTACAGTATAAAAACAAGTGGAAAATAAGCCTAAATTCCACCTTTTACATCCAAAGTCCTTTAGTGCTCCTCCCTAAGGGAAACCATACTTACCAGGATTTTTTGTAAATATTTTGCAGAAATAATCAAATTTGTGTATTTATGCCCTCTTTTAAATATATACAAATGATGGGCACCTGGGCATCTCAGTCGGTCACGTGTCTGACTTCAGCTCAGGTAACAATCTCCTGGCTCGCAGGTTCAAGTCCTGCATCAGGCTCTGGGCTGACAGTTCAGAGCCTGGAGCCTGCTTCAGATTCTGTGTCCCTCTTTCCCTGTTCCTTCCCTGCTCACATTCTGTCTCTCTCTCTCTCTCTCTCTCAAAAAGAAATAAACATTTAAAAAAATAATTTAAAAATACATACAAATGGTAACTGATTATCCTGCCTCATTATAATCCATTCTGCTAGCCTGAGAGTTAATGGTCAAAAATGTGTATTTTTTTAATGATTCTTTTTTCGATGAAACTTTTTATGTACTACCACCAATTACTGATTAATTGGTGGCTGATTAACGGCAAGAAAAAGTGCTCACCATCAGGGGTTTTTTGGTCCAGAACTTGCAGGGCAAAACTGTCCCCTGGAGCTTCTACATAAAGCTATGAAGCATTAGCTTTTATGTACACATATAGGTAATTTATTATAAGTATTTATGAAATCATTTGGCAAATGGTTAATTTCACCAAGTACTAACTAAAGCCTAAGTTCAAACAGCATTGCAATTAATACATATGGAAAAATATTTCATTTGATAAAACAGATAAAAATTATTCCTACTTTGCAATCCTCACAACAATAAAAAAACAGCAGCCCTGGATCCTGATGTTTCTAAAAATGAAGGCTCCCCAACTACAGACTCTGGATCTTTCCAAGGTGGAAGTTTATTTTAACCTGGGAGAGCAAATCAATTTCCAACTAAGTGTCCCATAAAGAAATCCGCATTCTACTCCTACTGAGTTGCCTAACGGGCCCCTTTCCCCTGCCTGCCCGCCTTTGCAGTCCACTCACCTGATACAACAGTGTCCCCGTTGAGGTACAGAGCCATGCCCAGGAGCATCATGACGCCCAGGGTGAGGATGTAAGGTCGCCGCCGGCCCCACCTGGCCCGGCAGTGGTCGCTGGCGGATCCCACCACGGGTTGCAGCAGAAACCCCAGGACGGGGCTGAGGAGCCACACCATGCTGTACAGACTCCGGGGCAGTCCCACGCTGAGCAGGACCGGGGTCACGTAGGCCGCCTCCACTGCGTAGCAAAACTCCCGGCCAAGCATGGCCATGCTGTGCATGATGAGATTGCCCGTGGGTCTTTTGCGTGGCTCCACGGGGTCAAAGGGCTCATCCTCAGCTAGGGACTTACAGGTGTGACTGTCCAGCTGCCCCAGGTTGCCGCCCATGGCCACAGGGTGAGGACCCGGCCTGCAAGCTAGCCACCCTCTGTGCAGCCCTCGGGTTTCGGCCCCAAGCTGGATCTGACATGGAGCCTGACTGAGCCGCCCACAGAGATGGTCAAGCTGGGGGAGGGGCTCAAATTCTTTTATGCTTCTAAGATCACAAGTTATGATGAGGAGGAAGGGGGTGGGGTCAGAAAAGCTTGAGGGAGATTAGCCGCTGTGAGCCCTCTGGCTCCTTAGTATGTTTGTCTAAAGTAATCTTTCTCTGTTCTTTCTGTTCTCTCTCCCTCTGTTTCTGTCACACACACATATATACACACACTATTACACACAATCGCATACACAGCTTTGAGATAATAAAACTATTATGCAGGTCTTAAGTCAAAATATGAATACATTAATATTTTCTAGACTTTCTCTAGATGTAAATATTCTGTATTTTCCTGAACATGTTTCTACACACACACACCTCAGGAATCAGCTAACTAGACTTACAGTCATGGGAGACTGAGCCCTTTCTCCACCCTCTAGCCTGTCTCAGCACTGTGATATTTCCCTTCATGGCATTTAACACATTTTATAACTAGATAGTTCTGTGTTTATTCTATTTCTTCTGTTAGTCTTTGGTCCCTTTAAGAGCAGTGATCAGGTCCATTTCCATCATTGTGGTGTCCCCAGATTTGGTATGATACCCGGCACCTACTAGGTCCTCAATAAATATTTGCTAAAGGAATTACTGAGTGAATAAAGTGCATACACTACATTTTGTAGTGCCAGTCAACCACCTGTTTGCTCAGGTCCATTCCCTGCTCCTCCTCACATGCTCTGTATCATGAGTGTGGGAGCCCGACAGTGACCACAAGAAAGCGTGGTTAGGGACGCGGGGATGTGCCTGCACACGGGGCTCCCTGCCTGGGCAAAGCATGCCTGCAAACAGGGTGCTCTGCCAGGAGGCCTGCACACAATATTCAAGTTTAATGGTCCGCTCGCAAACGAGGGAACATGCCCTTCTTAGAAGTAAGGAGGAGGCTGGAATTGTGAGCAGGCCTCTTAGTAAACATGTTGTGGTCGCTTCCTCCCTTTGCTCCCCTCTGTCCTTGAAATGTGTTTGGCTACTGGCCCTTAATTGGTAAAGGAATGCATCTTGTAGATTTCAGTTTGTATCCAGTTACCGGGTATAAAATAAACCGCAAGAGGGGCTTGCGTAGAATTTTTCCTCTGGCCGGAGTTGTGTCTGTGTCTGTCTTTTGTGTGTGTCTTATCCTTTGTGTCATCTTGTCCGCAACATCTGGCGCCCAGACGCGGGGCAGAGGGCGAACGAAACCGAAAGGGTGAGTACCCCTCGGGGATTGTAGGTCCAAGGCAGGGGAACTTTCGGGAAAATTATGGGGAATTCCCCATCAGCAAAGGCACAATACATGGAGCTAGTCAAAGGACTTCACCACTCCATCGGGGTAAAGGTATCTAGTTGCCATTTATCTGAGTTATTTCGCCATGCGGAGCAGCATTGTTATGGGTTTAAGTGCCAACCCAAAGTACAATTAAACTTAAAGGAATAGAAATTAATACAGAAGGAATTACAGCAACAGCATCAGAAGGGTAACATAATCCCTTTGAAATTGTGGACTCTATGTAGTGCTATCACTCAAGCACTTGCATTGCATTCTGCAATTAAGGAGTTGGTGGGAAGAGGAAGCCCGAAAGCAGGCTCCAATTAATGAGGGACAGAACCCTCCTGGTCCCCTGGAGGATAAATTGATGGGAGAGGGACAATTTTGAGCCTTGAGAGATCAGGCTCAATTTTCTGACCAGATTTACAGCAGGTGCGCCAGGTATTTCTTAGGGCTTGGCGCCGTGCTGTACCTACTGGCCACGCTCAGCCTTCTTTTACAAAAACTTTGCAACAACCCAATGAACCCTATACTGATTTTCTTGCTAGATTGCGGGTGGCTGTTGAGCGGGATGTTGGACGTGATGAAATCTCAGAGATATTTTGCAGACACTTGCTTTTGAAAATGCAAACTCGGAATGTAAACGTGTTTTGGGCCCTTTAAAAGGGCAGGGAGCTTCTATGAATATATTAGAGCTTGTTCAGGAGTGGGGGGACATGAACGTAATGCTGCTGTTTTTGCTACTGCTCTGGCTCAGGCTATGAAGCCCTCCAAGGGCGGAAATTGTTAAAACAATGCCGGGGACTCAATTGGCTATGCCTCCCACTCCTCAAGTAACCCCTTTGTTTTCCAACAATGCTTAGAGATGACTGTACATCAGGAATAGCTAAACCCTTAATGGTGTCAGATTTATGCTCTGCAACTTCAGTGAGTGCGGCTGCTGATTTGCCTCTCGCTGAAAATGTTCTTTTGTCTCTGGGAGGTGGCATTTATAAATTAAGGGCAAATATATTTGGCCCATTGCCTAAAGGCACCTTTGGCTTAATATTGGGCCGCAGCAGCACAGTTTTAAGAGGCCTAACCATAATTCCTGGAGTTATAGACTCTGATTTTGTTGGAGAAATTTTAATGATGGTTTCTACTTCTATTACACTTTCACTATTGGCTGGAGAACGTATAGCACAAATACTTATCTTCTCTCTCCCATGGGGGCTTCTGTAACCATTCCGTCGAAAAACTAGTGGCCACTGCTCGTTCCTCGAGCGCTCACATTTTTGTTATTAAGAAAAAATGAGGTAAATCAACTTATCATCTGGATCCTTAAATGCACATGTGCTTCTGTCTGGGGGATTAAATGAAAAGCTGGACGCAGCTATTTCCCTCCCCCAGGGCACACCGAGACGTCGGTTGGCCCTTCAGCAAACTCATAAACCTGTTTTGTGGCCACTTCTGTATCTGTTTTGTCCTGTTTGTCATTGTCATTGTTAGTCTTATCTGTAGAATTTCTGTGAGAGGGAATATAGTAACCTCTAGTATATATATAGATGTGAATATGCAGTTGGTCTGGCTTGCCTGCTGGGTTTGATTCTGTGGCTCCACGGGTGGGCACCCTTAAGGTCCCAAAAAGCTTATGGGGTCTGACTGTGCCTGCTGCGATTTTGTGGTAAACGGCATACAGTCTACGGTGGCATCAGAATAGTTTCCAAAGCAGAGAGCACTACAGCTAAGCATCCCTTAAGTTCTTTTGGGACATGACCAAACTGACATCTGACTGGTCTCCTCCTTAGAGAGGGCACCCCCACCCTTTGTCTGTCTTTGTGACACTGCCTCACTACAAGAGTGCCCAACCAGTATCCGGAAAAACCTCATGAAGGGAACCTTATTGGTCTGGCTGAAATAAATTTAGACTGAAGTTGATGTTAACTCTCTCTTGTTCTCTGTTCCTCTTTCTAGTAAATGTTGAGGGCTTCTCACTCATTCTTTTCCCAGATTAATGGCTATAATTGAAGCCAACTGTGGCTGGTTTACCTCGGGACGGGGACTTTAAGGAATATTCCCAAGCAGCTGCCAAAACTCCTTTTGTTTCGGGGAAGTTCCTTGTCTTCTCCAGACTGATACAGACTGCCTAACAAACCTTAAGTCCTCTCCTCTGTCTAAGCTCACAAAATTTAAAACTGCTAATTCTCTTTCTCTGCCTCCTGCTGTCAACTTGCCTCTTCTGCCTTCCCCATTTGTTTTGTTCTGTGCAGCCTGCTGAGCTGTGGGCTATTTACTTAGTTTTGCAAGACTTTCCTCAACTCCCTGTTAACATTGTTTCGGATTCTCGGTATGCTGTTCTCGTTTGCAGCTTCTTCAGGTTTCACTGCCTATAACTCTTAAAACAGACATTGACAAATTGTTTTATCAGGTACAACGATCACTTCTGCGGCGTTCAGAATTAATTTTCTTTACCCATATCCGTGCACATTCCGCCCTTCCTGGACCCTTGTCATTCGGAAATGCTGTAATTAATGCATTACTTTATCCTATAGAAGCAGCAAAACAAGAGCATCGTCTGCAACATACTAACTCTAAAGGATTAAAAAAAAAAATCTTATTGTTCGCTCTTGTTCTATTTGTGCACCTTTTACCTTACCATTTACCCCACCAGGTGTCAACATAAGAGGATTGCAAGCAAATCAGGTGTGGCAAATGGATGTAATTTTTATTTCATCCTTTGGACAACAAAAATGCGTCCATCATACTATAGATACATGCACACATTTCCAATGGGCTACTGCATTACATTCTGAAAAGGCTGACGCTGTTATTACTCATTTATTATCTTGTTTTGCAGTTATGGGGGTCCCAATTGAATTGAAAACTGATAATGCACCCACCTACCAATCTGCAAAATTAGCTCATTTTTTATCTCAATATCATGTAATTCATACTTTTGGCATCCCTTATAATAGTCAAGGACAAGCTATCATTGAAAGGGCAAATCGTACTTTACGTGAGTATGTTGAAAAAATAAAGGAGGAACAGGAGAGATTTATGAAACCAAAAGACATCTTGAATAAAACCTTACTAACTTTAAATTTTCTGAATATTTGGAGCAAAGAAAATCTATCAGCAGCAGAATTGCATTTTCGAAGGAAAGAGGAGGATAAGATGGCTGTGGTTACCTGTCAGGTAATGTATGCGCAAGCGAATAGAATATACTTATTGGGCTTATGTTCCTAATCCTCCTCTTGTGAGAGCTGTCTCTTGGGGTGAACCTGAAGTACAGGTATGCACCAATGAAACTGCATTCTTCCCACCACCCGCGTGTGGAGGAATTGAGCATTTGCATCATCATAATAATCAATATAACATAAGTAACGTTACTGTTGCAGTGGAGGGTCTCCCCTTGTGCATCGGAGGACATCCCTTTTGCCTCTCTACAAGGAAGCATAATCATCACTCTTACAATACCTGGGGGATAACATATAACAATTATCATCCTGCTGTCTTTACTGTGCTTGTTTCCACCAGGGGATTCAACACCTCTACGCCGCCGACGAGTCACCATCCTGATACCTTTATACCATATGCCCTTCCAAATTTTTTATTCCTTCTCTAGAATCTTTGGAATGGGAAAGATGCTGAAGTCATCGGCCCTTTAAGGTCATGAATATGACTGACAAGTTTCATGTTAACTTGCATGTTAATAAATCCGATTCTGCTATGGCTTGTCTAAATACCCCTTTGCATTGTTGTATGGGAATTGGACTTGGAATGCTACAGAGGGATCTATATCATGTAATCATTGTAATTTAACACAATGTGTAAATCAGTCATGGGGGAAAAGTTTTGAAACACAAGTCAATAACTCTAATTTTTCATTGGTGATTGTTAAAACTCGAACCGAAGTATGGTTACCTGTAAATTTGCAAGGCCTTGGTCGGACTCTTTTGCTGTATCTCATTTGGTGACTGCTATACAAACCTTGCTTCACCGGTCCCGACGCATGGAATTGTGAGCAGGCCTCTTAGTAAACATGTTGTGGTCGCTTCCTCCCTTTGCTCCCCTCTGTCCTTGAAATGTGTTTGGCTACTGGCCCTTAATTGGTAAAGGAATGCAGCTTGTAGATTTCAGTTTGTATCCAGTTACCAGGTATAAAATAAACCGCAAGAGGGGCTTGCTTAGAATTTTTCTTGTATCCAGTTACCGGGTATAAAATAAACCGCAAGAGGGGCTTGCGTAGAATTTTTCCTCTGGCCGGAGTTGTGTCTGTGTCTGTCTTTTGTGTGTGTCTTGTCCTTTGTGTCATTTCGTCTGCAACAATGAGACTACATTTCCCAGGTTCCCTTGCTTCTAGGTAGATTTGGCCAATGAAAGGCATTGGGGGCAGGAGAGAAAACCATGGTATTTTCCTCCATTTCTCCTTCCTGAGCCATCTGTGATGGATAATGGCTGTATCTCCATGGTGGGTTTGGCTTCCACCAAGCAAACTTAGCTTTAGGATCCCAGTAACACTGCCTTTCCCATTGTCCCTCACCCATAGGAGTGGTCTTGGCTTCCCATTGCTGCTTAAATCTGGGTTGCCTCACTGTCCCCTGGGATTCTCAGCATCCTTATGACCAGTGTATTTCTCTATATTAAATTTCCTGATTGACTGGCTGATTGATAGGTTACTCATCCCTTGACCCACCTCCTCTCTGGCAAGCACCAGTTTGTTTTCTGAATTTAAAAGTCTGGGTTTGTTGTTGTTTGTCTCCCTTTTACTTCATTTCTTAAATTCCACATAGGAGTGAAATCATGGTATTTGTCTTTCTCTGACCTTTTCACTTGGGATTATACCCTATGGCTCCATCCATGTTGTCACAAATGGCAGGAGTTTATCTTATTTTTTTTTTAATGCTTATTTTTGAAAGAGAAAGAGAGATCGCGTGCAAGTGGGCAGAGAGCGAGGGGGACACAGAATCTGAAGAAGGCTCCAGGTTCTGAGCTGTCAGCACAGAGCCTGACACAGGGGTTGAACTCATGAACCATGAGATCAAGACCTTAAGTTGGACGTTTAACCAACCGAGCTAACCAGGGTGCCCCAAAAGTTCATGTTTTCATTGATAATATCCCATTACAAACACACACACAAACATAGGTCTTCTTCATCCATCTTGACTGGGTTGCTTCCACATCTTGACTATTATAAATAATGCTGTAGTAAACATAGGGATGCATATGTCTTTTCAAATTAGTGTTTTTGTTTTCTTTGTGTAAATACCAAGTGGTGGAATTACTGGATCATAAGGTAATTGTTTTTAGTTTGAGGAATTTCCATCCTGTTTTCTTCAGTGGCTGCACTGAATGCACAGTTTGCATTCCCACCAACAGTGCACAAGGGTTCCTTTTTCTCCACATCCTCTCCAACACTTGTTATTTCTTGTGTTTCTGACTTTAGCCATTCTGACAGCCATAAGGTGACTATCTCATTGTGGTTTTAATTTGTATTTCCCTGGTGATGAGTGATATTGAGGATCTTGTCCTGTGTCTGTTGGCCATCTGTCTTTTTTGGAAAAAGGTCTGTTCAGGTCCTCTGCCCACTTTTAATTGGATAACTTCTTTTTTAGGTGTTGAGTTGTATAAATTGTTTACATATTTTGGATAGTAACCTTTTATTGGATATATCATCTTCTCCTACTCAATTGGTTGTCCTGTGCACCAAGATGTCCCAGGGCACCGCAATGAACTCAAAGGGGTCCCTCGGGATATTTAAAGTTTGGAAGTTACTAAACAGAGTGAAACTCAACATCTGTCAGATACCACATGAACTACCAGTGAGGTAGTTCACCCTTTCAACATAAGATTGCACTACAATCTCTTCAATGATTACGTATTTCTGTGAGGCTGGATTTCCCACAATCATGATAAAAAGGAAGTATTATATGAAAACAGATGTGGAACAGAAAATGAGGGTAGTGGTGCCCAATATGATTCCAAGGCATGAGAAGCCTCACAGTGTCCAACACATATATGACCCATAAGTAAGAGTGTTAAAAATGAAATTAAAAAAAATGCTTTCTCTCAATTTATGTGTACTTTTTTTGAACAGCTAATTAGTTGTTAAGGCATAAATAATTAAGGTGTTGAGACCTAATTCGTTATAAATGGACTGGTTAGATATTTCTTTTGGCCTAGGGGTACCATGAAAGTTACTCAGACACAAAGGGAGATGTGAACTAAGAAGGCTTAAGACCATCTGAGCCCTGTATTCTCATCTGTACAAAGAAGTAACTTGCCTCAACTATCCCTGTGATTTTTTTTTTTATGTTTATTTATTTATGAGAGTGAGAAAGAGCATGAGCAGGGGAGGAGCAGAGAGAGAAAGAGAAGGAGGGTGAAGGAGAGGGAGGGAGAGGGAGGGAGGAAGGGGAAGGGAGAGAGAGAGAGAGAGAGAAAGAGAGAGAGAGAGAATCCAAAGCAGGCTCCAGGCCCTAAGCTGTCGGCAGAGTCCAATGTGGGGCTTGAACCCACTAACCATGAGATCATGACCTGAGCCAAAGTCAGGCGCTTAACCGACTGAGCCACTCAGGCGCCCCCCACAGTGATTGTTAAAGAGAAATTGGGGTACTGTACTTAAAGTACATTTGTGGCTGCCTACCCAACATCCATTGTCCACTCTTCCATTGTGCATCAGGATGGGACCTGGATTAGATTGAGGAATCCACCCCTTCCTCACATGTCCATGTGCTTCCAGAAAGCTGAGTCCAGGGGAGCTCCAGAATAAGGCTGGTTTTCTCCAAGGACGACCCTACCTTCTCTGATAGACACTGGTGGAGGACTTAATTCCATCAAAGGAGACACAGGATAAGATTTGCTGAGTGTTCCTGAGATCATCTCTCCTTCTGGATGTCCCTGTGTGTGGGTATGAGGTCCAGAACTTGTTACCAGGCTGAGGATAAAGTGAGTATATAGAGGATGGCAATTTGGCAGAGCCACAAGAATGCAGGGAAATAGAGTCTGGGTGACTGGTTTCAGGTGACCCTAAAACTCAACATCCTTCTGTATTCAAGGTATGCGAGCGAAAATGTTTCATGTTTTGGATATTGTTACTTGCAGTTGAAGGCATCCAAATGTGACATAGGTAAAAGTATTTTCAAATTATAAAGTGCAATGTAATTGTGACTGAAGCCTAAAATGTGCATAAAGAGGCCTGGATGCAACCGGTCACCTTGTTCCATGTCATTCGATTCATCACCATACAGTGTGTAGCATCCCATCACTTCCTACATTGTAGGATCAAAAGAAAGTGTAAATCAGTGTATACTGAACTACACATGCAAGAATAAAATTCCTATGTATTCACGAGTATAATTTGCCTTCCACTCGAATCTGCCATCTTCGACTGTCTGCTTCTCCTCCATCCTCCTTACAGCCTCCTATGTTCTTCTCACCTACTGCTTTGCCTATTTCTAAGTCTACAGTTTGTCAAAAGATAACCAAAGAGGAAGTGTAGCATTTTCTGCACAGGGTCTTAGATTCTTCAGAAGAAAAGTATGGGTCATTAAAAAAAATCCATTAGCCTTATTTACATACATGTATTCTTTAAAAAATATACACTACAAAAACGATTTTTTCATTCAAGCATTTGGTATAAAGTCAATCAATCACAGAAATCAATATTTTGAGCTAGCCCATCTGCTTATTTACAGATTTTTGCCAACTGACTTTTGTTCTTTCCCTCATCAACCCTTCAACAGATATTTTTTGAACACCTATTAGGAGAGTAGCAAAAGGAAAAAGACTCTGTTCTTATCTATTAGGACTGTGCCACTCAAGGTGTGGTCTTTGAACCAGAAGCATTAAGATCACCTGGAAACTTGGCAAAAATGTAAATTCATGGGTCTTGCCCTTGACACTCTGCATTAGAATCTCTAGGGTCGGGCCTAGGAATCTGTATTTTAACAGTGTTCTCTTGTGTGCTAGAGCAACTACTCTACGAGCTTATGACCTAGTGAAGAGTTATGTAAACTACACTAAAAGCAATGACTATCCTTGGAGATATGTACAAAGTGCAATGGAAACAGAGGAAGGATCCCTTAGAACAAACAATTACTGAGCACCTAGTCACAGGCATTGTCTTGGACACCACAGTGAGTGAGTGGTATTTGAACCCAATTGATATCTGACTCAAATTCCATAATCAGCGTATAAAATTGCCATAGGGCTGAGAAACACCAGAAGTATCACAAAGAAGGCTGTTTGAGCCAAGTCTAAATTTGCTAAATCAACAAGCTGGAGCAAAAGAGGCTGAGAGTACTGGAAAATGCTAGAGAATATGGAAAGGAATGGAAGCAAGAGAGACCATCACACAATTAGAAACTTAAGGCACTCCAATAGAAAGTGCTGGGGAATAAAGGTGGTACTGGACAGGTAGGTAGATGTCTTATTATAAAAAAGAGTTAATATGGGGCACCTGGGTGGCTTAGTCGGTTAAGCGTCCGACTTTCGCTTGGGTCATGATCTCGCGGTTCGTGGGTTCGAGCCCCGCGTCGGGCTCTGTGCTGACGGCCAGCTCAGAGCCTGGAGCCTGTTTCAGTCTGTGACTCCCTCTCTCTCTGACCCTCCCCTGCTCACACTGTCTCTCTCCTAGAAATAAAAAAAAAAGGGTTAATATACTACATAAATGGGTTTATATTTGTTACATAGGGAAAAAAAAGGGAGACCATTGAATTTTACATGAAGAAAAGACCAGTTTGATGTGGTAAAGATTACTCATAGAGTAACAGGTTTAAGAAAAAAAAAAAAAAAGGCAGTGGTACTGGAGGTGAAAGTCAGGTAGACAAGTTGAGCAGTGGTCCAGGAAAGAGGTAATAGGGGTCTGAATAAAGGCAGCGATGGACGTTGGGAACGGGATGGAGCTATGAAGGTGGACACTGACAGCACTTCACTATTGAGATTCGCTTCTTTAATAAATATTTACAAAGTTTCCACTGTGGACCACGCACTGATCCAGGAACTGAGGATTTCACAGTGAATAAAACCTACAAAGCCCTTCCTAAAGCTTCCATTCTAGTGTGCACTGGTTACGAAAGAGTTGGTTAAGAGGGCTGGGGTTAATCAATATAATGTCAGTAATAACACACGTGAATAAAAATGAAAGGGGAGAGGGGAAAGCAAGTGATAAAGTGGCTGCCACTTTAGGGCGGGGTCAGGAAAGGGTACTCCCTAAGGTGACATTTGGGCAGTGCCCTGAATGAAGTGAGGGGTAAGCCATGGGCCTACTGGGGGCAGAGGCAGATGTGATGGGAATGGAGGCCAGAGACCTGTAAGAAGAGGAAGAGTCTAGGAGGACTTTCTAACAGATGGCCATTTCCTAAGAGACATGGCGGGTGATGCTAAGAGGCAGCCACACAGAGCCAGGCTCTAGGATGTAGTCTCAATGCACACTGGGGGTTCTCTGAAGGAAACATCAAGAGCCTTTTCTAAAATTCTAATTCCAAGACACTGGCTGAAAGATTTTCTTACCACATTAAAAGGATCAGACTTTTCTATCTAACGAGTTCATTTTGGTAAACAGAGCCAAAGCTATTTCAGTGAGTCACAAATTGCTTTTTAAGTGCTATCTGAAGGACTTTCTTAAAAGCTTTTCAGAAACTTAAAAGCAGAAGTAAACTTTAGGGGAGGGGGAAAGGCTTTATTCAATACAAAGCATTATATTCATTCATTGAAAATACATTATTAAACTTTTAATATTAAAAATATAATCTATCAAGTGGATTGAGATGCAGAAAAACTGCCACAATTTAGGCAGTAAACTAAAAACATTCCTAAATCACGAGTCGTGATGTTAACGATTTTCGGAATTCAATCATTACTGTGTACTAAGTCTTGTTTCTTGATTAGAATAGCTGATCTACTCTGATACCGTTTCTTCATGTTTCCATACATACAATTTTACGTATTATTCTATACTGAACACGCAGTATTCAACTCACTTGAGCTGTGAGGCCTGGAATTTAGAGATTAGCTCTTACCTTATTAATTTCAATAATTTTATCTGAGGTAAGCTGATTGATCTCTACCTGACTGAACCCAAACTCTTGAAGTACCTCTTCAGTATGTTCTCCTACGAAAGGATCCCTTTGGGAAGAAGGGAGAGCTGGGGTGTCTGACAGCAGAGGCGCAGGGCGGGGACTCACGCCCTGGTCCCTGTCACGGATAAATGAGCCCCGTTCTTTGTTATGATCGTGCTGGGTAACCTCTTCAAAGGTCAGAACTGGAGTCACACACGCATCTGTGCCATCGAAGATCCGACACCACTCTTCTTTGGTCTTCTTTGCAAATACATCTGCAAATCTCTTCTTCATTTCTGGCCAATCACTCATGCTCATCTGATTAGGAAGCTCATCAGACTTTAGCCCAAGTCCTGAGATAAAAACACAATTTCTTAAATTACTATGCTTTGGGTAGAGTGATTATAGTCAATAAAATAAGTTTTGACCTCACCCTAGTGTTGCAAACAGGATTTTCTACAAGGGTTTCTCAAATGGGTCAAGAGAAGAAATTCAAACTCAACTTGAAGTTGGAGCCAACAGCTGGGAAGGGCGAAGGTAATCACTCGGGTAGCAGGACTGAAAACGGACTTCCCACTGCCCAGATTTTATTATTTACGTTTCATCAAAAGTAGTCTATTCGTAAAGGTCTAGTTCCCAGAAATTGAGTTTTTCTCTGAGAAGGTTTTCAAAAAGAAAGTTCCTCAGGATATTACTATCTGTCGTCCTGAATTCAAATAACCCCACATTTCATACGGTGTACCCAAACCCTACAAAGATAAAACTGAAACAACTTTACACACAACTAGCCCAGTTGTTAGGGAAGAAATCTGAAGATAAATGATAAATTCAAGACTGCAATTTTATGTGTAATATTCATCTCTGTTTATTCTAGACAAACAAAAGAGCTCTAGTCAAGCAATGATATTTGACCCATTACCCTCTTACAAAACTGCTGTGAACTAGGAACGAACGAGTTGCAAGGTCACCAAAGGCCCAACACAACAAACTGCTCCTACAACAAACAGGACAGAAAGTGATTCACAAGCCAAACCATGAGTGGGGTACACAGACTTCTGTGTCAGGCATGAAGGAGACCTCGAAAGGCCCATTGACACACGGTGGAGAGAAGATGAAAGTATCCAGCTGGCGAATTAACAGAAAGGATGGCTCATTAGGCCACGGACCTGCTCTGTGCTTCCTTTATTAACTACAAGCACCTCCCCCTGCAAATCCACCTGAACTCCAGAGCTGGTTATATCACACCCAAAAGGCTACTTTACTAGAGTTTGGTGTAAATGTCATTTTCTATTCCCATGTGGAAGAGGGGTTTTAAGTGTGGATCTTTGACTGGAATAATAACGAAAGGACCTTCTCATGCGTGTGATTTTGCAGAAGTTCAGTCAAGTTAACCTCATAATGCTCACTTGGATCATCCTTTCCTTCTCTATCATGTAGAAGAGCAATGACTAATTGTAAGCTGCTTTGAACAAGAAAATCCCTACAGAAGAAGGTAGACATGAATACTGCAGGCCCTTCTTAGGGTTTTGGGATATGTAAGATAATAAGAAGAACTCATAGTTCTGGATAGTTGTGAAAAGATACCTGTGGGGTAAACGAGTAAATTTTCCTCTGTAGCCATTGGTCGCATTCAAATACAAAGAAAAACACGCAGCCATAACCTCAGGTTTATCACTATAATCCACCAAAAAAAAAGAAAGAAAGAAGGTTCCTAAGGATGCCTTTTACTTTGCTTCTTTTTCCTGATTACCCCAAACTCTGTGATTGAAAAACAAATAAAATAACCAGTTAGCCAAAAAACAGTGACGTAGATCATAGTTACTGTTAGAAATGTCTTTGCATGCTTTTGAAACCATTTTCTTAAGTCAGAATCAGAATACTAAATAAAATTGGATCCAATATGTTCTCTCTGTGACAGACATTACATTTGAGATTAATGGTCTCACAGATTATAGCTTGTATACTGGAAAAATACTAGAAATCAAAAGACCCCAGCTCCTGCCCCTAACTCTGACACCCCAGATTTTCCACTGTTTCATCATCCTTTCTCAGCCCACAGTTTCCCTTCCTGCCCATGACTCTGACCAAGGCCACAGGACTAACTACCAATTGTTTAGGATGGGCTGTTCCCTGTGCTCTTGACATTCCTGCAGGGAACTCTAAAACCACTCCCCCACATAAATACAATTGTAGATTGCAGCTAGTTTTCATAGCATAATCAATTATTAAATTCCTGGTATTTTAAGTGAAACAGACTTTTAAGGACTGGCCTGCAGATTCAGACACTATTTAAAAGTTGGGGAAGTATGTTTTGATTTCCAAACAGCGATCTTATAAATACATGTAACACATACACATACATACAGTTACACAAAATACTTATTAAGTACACGCCATCAAGTTTACTTCTCTGTAACACAATATTAGGCACATATTAAACAAAAATTCATGTTGTAAGCATGCAATGATCCCACGATGGGGTAACAACATTTGTCAAAAGGAAAGGGAGACGAAGAGGCACTGCATTATTTGACAAGAGTTGAAGCGACAGAATTTGAAGATACTACATCAGGTTACAGAGTAGATTTTTATTTTGAAAAAAACCCTTATTTTGAAAATAAAGTTCTCTCCAAAGAATCCCATCTGAATGAGAGTGATGATCCATCTTCAAAATCCAGTAAAATCAAATGGAAATCTTGAAAGGATTTGATGACATGTCCAAGTCAAATGCAGAAGAAAGCCAGCAGAAAGAGACAGCATGAGGAGCCAGAGAGCTTTTTCAGCTGGTTTACTGACCATCCTGATGCAGGTGCAGATGAGTTAGGAGAGGTCATAAAGACAGTATTTGATCAAATCCATTATTGGTTCCCAATATAGATGATGAAGGAAGGAAAGGAGGAGGGGGAGGGGAGGAGAAGGAAGATTGGAAGATATGGATGAATGAAGAAATGAGGATGGAGGTGATGAAGACGATGACGATGAGGGGGAGGAAGGAAAGGAGGAGGGAAGAAAGGAGGAATGTCTGAAAATTTCCCAAATTTGTTGAAAACTTAAAATTGCACATCCAAGAATCTCAAGGAACTCAAGCAAGATCAATTCAGAGATCCACACTTAGAACAAAAATGAGCTCAGTGAGGTTGCAGGAATTAAGACCAATATACAAAAATAACTATATACTATATATTTCTATACACTAAGAATGAACAATACCAAAATGATATCATTTACAATTGCATCAAAAATAATAAAATTCTTCAGTATAAATTTAGCAAAGTGCGGGTTTTGTGAACTGAAAATTACAAAGTATCACTGAAAGAAATTATAGACTTAAATAAGTGGAAAGCATCATATGTTCATGGATATTAAGGTTTAAGATTGGTAAGATGGCAATACTCCCCAGATTGATGTACAGACTCAGCACAGCTGAGTCAAAATCCCAGGTCATGATCTCATGGTTCGTGGGTCCGAGTCCCACAGCGGGCTCTGTGCTAACAGCTCAGAGCCTGGAGCCTGCTTCAGATTCTGTGTCTTCCTCTCTCTCTACCCTTCCCTGACTCGCGCTCTGTCTCTCCTAAAAATAATAAGTGTTAAAGACAATATATATGGAAACGGAACCTGAATAGCCAAACAATCTTAAAAAAGAACGAAACTGGAAGGCTCATACTTCCTAATTTCAAACTTACTACAAAGCTACAATGACCAACACAGTGTGGTACAGACATAAGGACAGACATGTACCTCAGGGGAATAGAACTGAGAGTCCAAAAATAAACCCTTACAATCATGGGCAACTGATTTTCAACAAGGATGCCAAAACCATTCAGTGGAGAAAGAATAGACTTTTTGACAAATAGGGCTGGGAAAACTGGACAGCCATGTGCAAAGCAATGAAGCTGGACCCTTACTTCACCTCATATACAAAAATTAATCATGATGTAACAGAGAGCTCAATGTGGATACTGGAACTATACAAATTTTAAAAGAAAACACTGGAGTGAGACCATAAAATTGGGAGTTCTCTGAGCAATTTCTATGCAATATTTACTAAAGGATAAGTAATTAAAATGTGCTAATAGAGCTTACATATGTTATTAGAACTCAATGGTAGCTGTAGCAATTGTTTAGAACTCAAACCAACAAATTTCTTTTCTTTTCTTTTGTTATTTATTTTTGAGAGAGAAAGAGACACAGCACAAGTGAGGGAGGGCCAGAGAGAGAGAGGAAGACACAGAATCTGAAGCTGGCTCTAGGCTCTGAGCTGTTAGCACAGAGCCTGCCAAGGGGTTCAAACTCACAAACCATGAGATCATGACTTGAGATGAAGTCAGATGCTCAAACAACTGAGCCATCCAGGCTCTTCTAACAAATTATTTTAAAATGAGTATATTTTATCATTGTCATTTAGAATTGCCTCTGAATGATGATAACAAAAAGCTGACAGATGGGCATCTGGGTGGCTCAATCCGTTGAGCGTCTGACTCTTGATTTTGGCTTAGGTCATGATCTAGGGACATGGATGGAGCCCTGTGTTGGGCTCCGTGCTGATCATGGAGCCTGTTTATGATTCTCTTTCCCTCTCTCCCTGTGCCCCACTCATGCTCTTTAAAAAAAAAAAAAAAGGAAAAAAAACTGACTGAAGTTTAGTCAATTTTATCATTATGTTTAAATTCTATATATAGACAATGCATAAATATACAAGGTTTATGTCAGGTACAAACTATACAAGCTATATCCCTGCTGCCTTCCAAGGCCCTGCACCACAGAGGTAAGAGTATTGACCCCACCATTCAGCCCCTCAAACAGCATTGTTCTGTCCTTATTTTTTAATTAATACCTTCCATTCTTATTTTTAATTTTGGAACAGAAAGGCCTTTATGATCTATGTAAACCATTTTGTTGTATGTTTTACCAACTAAAGTTAAGGAAGTTAATATTGTTGATCATAAAATGCTTTCTGATGCTAGAAAAAAACAATGATTTCAGCTATATGCAAACAACTGTGAGTAGTATATTACATCTGAAAAGCTACCAAACATAACAATCAAACTCCAAACAAAGTTGAAAAGACAGATGCACCATGACCAGCTTGTCACACTACTTCACTGTATATTCTAAAACTTCTCAGATACTCAATTATCTGTAAAGTAAACTTTAAGTTCAAACATTTTACAAGAACAAAATAATGTCAGTCCAATTATTTAATTAGGGAAGAAAAGATCACAAATTCTCCTAACTTGTAGCCACATGCAAATAAGACAAGAATCTGCAAGAAAGGTAAACTGTAAAAGCAGTAAGTGATAATAACATTATTCCAGCAAAATCTTATTCACCAAAGTCACTCTGTACTCTGGTATCCCACTGGGAGAACCAGCACCTCATTTCTCAGGATAAGATGTGGGCACACAAGGGCGACATTAATACCTGACACTACTGAGTATGAAGTATAATAAAAAATTGAACTCCCACAAAATGGATTAGTTTCTAAAACTCGGAGCTATTTTATAGACTTGTGAAAGTAACTGTCAATTTAAACATAAGGGGAATGTCCCACAATCTAATGATAGCTATAATAGGGTTAATCATAAAGTGGATATATAATAAAAGACATAATGAATTAAAAAGGCCCAAAAATACAGGTTAAGGAACACCCACAAGAAAAGGGAAGCGAGTCGGGGAGGCACATGAATTTACTTACCTTTGATCAGCAGCTTGTAGAACTTGGGTTCTAATGCACCAACAGCCATGAAACCCCCATCCGCCGTCCTGTAAGTTGTGTAGAAAGGTGCTCCACCATCTAGCATGTTCTGTCCTCGAGGCTGTTCCCACAGTCCTATTCGTAGAGATTTCCACAGAAAAGAACTGAGGTATGCTGTTCCTTCCACCTGTGGAACAGAAACAGAATACAGTATGAACCCATTATTTAAACTATAAAAACAGGATTCATTTCCGCTTAGATTTTTTTTTAACATTTGTGTAACAATGTTTCTTAGAGCACAGAAGACTGTATATAATCACACAACTTCTTGATATTTCAAGAAAGTGGGTTAGAACAGGTTTATGATACAGGATTTCTCCACTATTCGGTTCAGAAAATACTGTTCAGAAAAGACTTAAAAGGAACTACTTTTGTTCTTCCTTTCAAATAAAACTGCCAAATGTTGATCATTTTTTAAGCCAAGTGAGGGTACATGGAAGTTCATTATATATTCTCTCTATAATTATATACATTAAAAACTGTCAGGATAAAAGTTAAAAATAAAGCAAAGAGGTTTTGAAAAATCAATCTTCTGATCTCAATACCTATAAACATATACACATAAATACTATGAAACTATCACATTTTAAAGGTAAACCACATTACAGTTAAATTTAGCTTATTCTAGTTTGACTCCAAGCTCAAGAAAGCTTATTTGAATATTTAAACTTTAATTAGAAAGTTACAAAATAAACATAATATAAGCGGCAGATACACAGGTTTTCTGAGTCCAGACAAACTAGTTTGGGAATGCCAACTTCCCACTGAGTTCTGAAATAAGAGGAATGGATTCACATCCTCAGATGTAGCTGTCACAAGGCTGGATGCATGTGACTGTCCAAAGAAGACTACTTCTCTATCCTTATGGCTTTTTGATCCTAACGATTTTTGAACCCCAGGGAGAAGGCCATCAAGGCAGCCTCACATCAAATAGTTGGAATTGGGAGGCCCATGGAAATTTTCATGGTTACTGGCTATATCTTTGGATACATCCCAACTTTCCCTTTTAACTTGAAATCTCATGCACACTCTCATGTCTCTGACATCCATACACACCAAATAGGATGTATAGATTTGTGTAAGTGGCCTAACAAGATGCTTTTTCTGAAAGAGGGTTACACAGATTTTAGAGTCCCCATATTTACTCGTATACATACACACACATACATATACAGAGACTGATATCCACATACAATGATACATACACATACACATATATATACATATACACATACAATCTCTTTTATATACTAGATGTACTGATGTGTCAACTGAAAAAAGATGCACTAATAGAGCTATGGGTCTATCAGTTTGGCCCATTCAGGACACAAAGAGACTCAAATTTAATCCTATCTTTATTTGGGATCACAGAAGAATAGAGGACAGAGACATAACAGTTACAATTCTCACCTTCTCATGAGGCTACTCAGGTGTGTGGCTTCCCTTTTCCTTCACCCACATGTTGCTTAGCTGACAGGAATGAGAGCTCTTTGATACAGAAAAACTGGAGCCTCGACTTCCCAACCCTTTACATTGTTCTCACCAACAATATGAACAGCTTATGTGCCAATGCACAGCCATCCCACCCCACGTCAAGTGCACTTCCCCAGATCAGGGGTAAACACAGCAAAAGAGATGCCAGGTTCCACAGTTTTCTGAACCTGACAGTTTCCAAGGAGACAGTACTACAAAGAGTCAACTCCAGAACATCACAGGGAGGCCTGATTCTGCTGCTAAAAACATTTGCAAACCACTGGCCTAAAAGAATAAGATATCTGCTCCCACTAATCAGCTTGTACAACTATTTGTATCACAGGGTTCTCAGAGACGAGAAAATAGTGAATACCATGCTTTACTGATCCATTAGGCCTTGAGTTATTAGCCAACACTCACACCACCCTAATGCAAACATGAACCCTGAATCAAGTTTGCATTTCCACATATACTAACACCCTACTATCATCATGTAATTCTGATTAGACAGTCTGATGAAAGCAATTATCTTTTATTTATATTTGACTATATGTAATAAATTACACATCATTGATGACTTATTCAAATTATCAGTAAATAAGTATTTAATCTTAAATTCTTCTCAAAACTCCTAAGGTCTCAAGTTAGTTCTTAGCTCATTCCTTTTGGACCACTGTGACCATGCCCATAGAGGGTAATGGTTGAAAGCATGTGTTAGGAGTTTTCACATTCATGAAAGTGTCAGTTGCCTAGGTGCAGCGCTTCTGATCCCCTCCAGCCACCTGCTTTAGAAGGCAGTTAACTTCCGCAAGTCTGGAAGTCTTCAAACGCCAAAAGAGAGTAAGCGTACCTCCTTCAGAGAGCTATGTGGATCAGACGGAAGGCCTATCTAAAGCCCCTCACCTGTGCTGGGCATACAGTAAGTGTTAAGTTGGTGCTGCTGCTGCTGCAACTAGTGCATGCTGGGACTGGGCCAGGAGCTGGACATAGAAAGACCAATCACAGGGGGCACCTGGGTGGCTCAGTCGGTTAAGCATCCGACTTCAGCTCAGGTCATGATCTCACGGTTTGTGGGTTCGAGCCCCACATCGGGCTCTGTGCTGACGGCTCAGAGCCTGTTTCAGATTCTGTGTCTCCCTCTCTCTCTGCCCCTCCCCACTCATTCTCTCTCTCTCAAAAAACTGAATAAATGCTAAAAAAAAAAAAAATTAAGAAAGACCAATCACAGGTGCGCCTGGGTGACTCAGTGGGTTAAGCGTCCAACTTTCACTCAGGTGCTGATCTCAGTCTGTGAGCCCTGAACTGGACTCTCTGCTGTCAGCACAGAGCCTGCTTTGGATCCTCTGTCTCCCTCTCTGCACCCCCACCCCACTCATACATGCGCGTGCGCACAAAGTTTCTCTCTCTCTCAACAATAAATATTAAAAAAAAAAAAAGATCAATCACACACTTCAAAGATGGACACAAAGGACAATGAGAATGTATCCTGATAAGAGAATCAGAAGGTGAAGAAATAGTACAGGGTTTAGCCTGTGAGGAGAAGGAAGTATAAGCCAAGGCCCCAAGATGAGGGGCTTGAAATAGCTTTTGCAACAGGTCACCAATGACGAATCCAATTTACAGTGTTCAGATCTAAACTGTTGAGGGGGCACTCGGGTGGCTCAGTCGGTTGAGCCTCCCGCTCTTGGTTTCAGTCCAGGTCATGATCAGTCCGTGAGTTCAAGCCCCATGTCAGGCTCTGCACTGACAGATGGAGGCTGCTTGGGAGTCCCCCCTTTCTCTGCTTCTCCCCTGCTCGCTTTCTCTCTCGCTCAATAAATAAACTTAAAAAATATTAAAAAATAAAGTTTTGAGTTCTCTACTGATACCTGGCCCTCTGACCGGTCTTTTTTTTTTTTTGTCTGTTTGTTTTGTTCTGTTTCGTTTTAGCACTTTCTTTACCTTTCATTTTCATGGAAACACTGCCCAGTTCTCCACTCGGCTCCCCTTGTGCCCTTGCCTCTCCTCTTCTGCCCACTCTTCAAAGATGGTGTTCCGTCCCCCTCCCTAGAGGACCACACAGTCTCATGTGGCTTCCAAATGGCAATAAAACCTGTTTGCAGTCTCAAATTTTGAGTGTTTATACTGTCTGGATATGTGAAAAAAACTTCAAACTTGAAATGAGCCAAGCTGAATCCCTCTTATAATAACAACAACACCACCAAATTCTTAGAGAGCACCTCCTCTATGCCAGGCATTGTTAACATACTGAACAATGGATCAATTCATTTAGTTCTCTAGCAACGTTACGAGGTAGGTTGTCTCCATTATTGTCTCCATTTCACAAAGAAGAAGCTGAGAAACAGGGAGGTCAGTAACTTACCCAAGATCACAGAACCAGTCAGTGGCAGAGCTGGGGTGAGGAAGTAGGTGGCAGAACCCATGCTCTTAACCACTAACCCACGCTTCCTCTTCCATTGGCTGTCCTTCCCAAGGTGGCCAGTGAGGCCATCCACCAGGCCATCCAAGCCAGAAACAGGGGAGCCACCCTGGACTCCTCCCTCCCCCCCTTACTGCCAAGGCATCACCAATCCTGGCAATTTTACATCTCAAATGTCCCTTAAATTCGGACCCATTCCACCATCCATCAGCTTAGCACTTGCTCTTATCTCTCAACAATGACCCAATACTCTCCCTCTGCCTCCAATCTTGGCTTCCTCAAATCCATCTTCATTCTCCCTCCAAAGATCTGTCTAAATGCAAATGTGTAGAATGCTGGATTGGGCTCTTATGAAATGGCTGTGAGAACTTGGGCAAATTTCTTTGCTGCAGTTTCCTCATGCTTAAAAAAGTATTCCAAGTGGAACTGGTGTTTTGACGATTAGGAGAAATGGTTCAGGGAGAGCGCCTAGTGTAACACAAGGCGCCTACTCAGTGCAGGACAGTGAAATACCTGAAGCTTCATGAAGCTACAAAATGTAACAGGGAGGTCTACACTGGCCCAATTTTACTTTAGCACCCTTAAGAATCTTCTGTCTGCTAAGGGAGACTTCCTTTCTGAGCCCAGTTTTTAATGAAGATTGCTTGAAAACTGTATTCTAAGCACAAGAAATGGCAGGGGAAAATCGTTAAAACCAACAAAGGAATCAGAACTTTCATGAAAAGTTTAGAAAACTGATTCCACAAACAAGATAATCAATTAAAGGACATGAGGCTATTTAAAAAAATAAAAAGGATATCTTCATAATTTGGATTCAAACTCCACATCTCATTTACCTCTCATCTTGTTCACAAAACAATCTGAGGCAGCCGCCTATCATACTTGGAACAAACTGGTAGGCTCACCACCTCCCCTGATTAACACTTACCATGCTGGCATCAATGACCTGACCTTTGCCAGAGCGTGTGCGTTGATACAGAGCCATCAAGATGCCCAGTGTGCATATGAGGCTACCACCACCAAAGTCACCCAGGAGGTTCAGCGGTGCATACGGATTCTCACCACTTCTGCCGATCTTTGACAGAACACCTACATCATGTAAAGAAATCAGGGATCACTAACTGTAAATTTAATGTCGCTTTAAATAAATACATAAACATCTTAAGAGGAATAACCAATCATTCTAGTTGCTGACATGGTGAAAACCAGTACCTGATGTTTTTCCAAATCTAAACCTGGTTAGCATGTTTATAAACAGGCTTTCCCCCCAACAAGGATCCTTGTTTTGTTTTGTTTTGTTTTGTCTCTAAAACTTTATTCCAACTAACACTTTCAGAATTGTACTGCTAAGTTTTTACTCACGGAGTTTTGAGAAAAAAAAATTATTGTTAGCAATTAAGTTTATGGCTTAATGACAGTATAATCCACCTCCAGTCTTATTAGAGATGTAAGAAAATAATCAAACACAAGAAAAAAGAAGAGTGATTCTATTTTAAAATAGATGGAAAAAACAATTCTACCCACACTCTTATCCTCAATCTTTAAATGTGTACTCACAGAAAATTTGAGACCTTTACTCAACAACACAGTTTCTTAGAATTCTGGGCACCAGGCCATTCTAATGTTCTCACAGGCAAAAATTCTAATAAAGTCACGATACGACCTGAAAACTACAGATACTCATAGAAGTCTAAAATGGTGACTCAGGCAATGATTCTCAACAGAGGTGGAAAGAAAGGGGAGTCCAGATCAAACTCTTTCAGCACTTTCGAATCATAGAACCCCGTCCCTGTTATCCACCAAGGCTCTGACTTCCTGGCAGGGTCACACCTGAGAACTGTAGTGAGAAATGTACTAAGTAAATGTTACTGGTGAGAGTATATGATCCCTCAAATGTGGTAGGATGGGGAAGAGGGTTGAGAATAAGTGTACTATGACAAATCGACCCTTTTTAAACAGCCATGCTCTCCTTATTGATTCTGATAGGTATTTAAATTTTTGCCTTTAAAAGTTCTTTTCAGGGGCGCCTGGGTGGCTTAGTCGGTTAAGCGTCCGACTTTCGCTTAGGTCATGATCTCGAGGTTCGTGGGTTCGAGCCCCGTGTTGGGCTCTGTGCTGACTGCCAGCTCAGAGCCTGGAGCCTGTTTCAGTCTGTGACTCCCTCTCTCTCTGACCCTCGCCTGCTCACGCTGTCTCTCTCTCCTAGAAATAAATAAAACATTAAAAAATTTTAAAAAAAATAAAAATAAAAAAAAATAAAAGTTCTTTTCAGTTAGTGTCACTGTAAATCTCGACTGGGAACAAAGTAAAAAGTGTACAGAAATTATTTTGTCATCATACCTGACAAAGCCAAATAGTTGATGTCATGGCCTGCGACCCTGGAGAATTTTCCTGACTGGCCAAATCCACTCAACCTGGCATAGATGAGCTTTGGATTCTCCCTCTGCAGAATCTCCGGGCCGAGCTGGAGTTTTTCCATGACACCTTAAGAGAAAAGGAACAATGATTTTTTTTTTTTTTTAAGAGGGAGGAACTGAGGATAGGTACAATCCTGTCTAAAGTGGCACTCTTCCAAGTCATACTGATGATGTTTGTTGTGGGTTCAGCATATTCCAATAATTAAGGACACAAAGAGTGAGGCCACCATTTCTGGAATGTGTGACTTCTGCCCCCAGAATCCTACTTCCTTCCAGCCCTCCCTTAATTCCCTTCAGGCATATCTTAAGTTCCTGCAATCCCCATAGTGGATCATTCATTCCTTTAGTCAGTGCCTTAATAGTTCTCCAAATACTCTCCTCAGTAACTTATTAGAAATGGCTTGTTCTCCTGGAAGAGTTACCCTGGAGCTGAATTTGGCCAAAATTTTCACTTGTGAAAGCTTTTAGGGTCTTTTCATTTTCTGTGCCTACATCATCATCCACCACCTTCTATCTCACACTGTGCTTATGTGTGTATATATTCCCTCATCTTCCCCATCAGCTTAGAAGCTCCTCAGGCAGGATTCACACCTGATCCGTTTCCATGGGTCTCTAAAGTGCTTAGCATGGCACCTTCACAAAAGGCTTAGCAAAATATCCTTGGAAAGATTTGCTACAATAGCATCTAAGAGCTCTTATAAGTACAGTATTTATTGCACAAAATCCAGATAACTAGTATTTTTAATCACCTGGGATTAAAAATAATAAAGGCTATATAATAATTTTACAGTCTTTACCTTCCTAAAGCTACAGTAAATTACAGAAAACTCTAGTCCCTTACCTAAACAGCAGCCACAATCCTCTCACCCGGCAGCTACATCTGTATTCACAGCTCTACTTTCCGTCTAATTGCAAGATCTTGGAGTCAACCATGCTGAGCCTCCATCTCTAAATGGGGCATTATTAAATTATGATATGATCCTAAGTATTAAGTTATTATAATCTTTCAATCCAGCTATGTGGATAAATGAGTTAACACATCAATATGCCTGGTGCCTCACAGACATTCAATTCATTCACCAAACATTTACTGACTTTGTTATATATCAGGCAAAGCTTTGGATTTGTACTTGAGCCAGACTGGCCTGGTAGCTGAGAATGGATGCAATTGTGCTGGACCCAAACATCATCTTTAAAAAGGCTGTTAGGACAATGTGAAGGAAGCTACAGCAGCAAAGGAGGAAGAATGTCTGGATTCCTGATAACTGAAACCAAATGAAGTTAAGACTATTTGAAGTCACTGGGCACCTGGGTGGCTCGGTCGGTTAAGCTTCTGACTTCAGCTCAGGCCATGATTTCTTGGCTGGTAGGTTGGAGCCCTGGTGTGGAGCCCTGGTCCGGCTCCGTGCTAACAGCTCAGAGCCTGGAGCCTGCTTCAGATTCTGTGTCTCCCCCTCTCTCTCTGCTTCTCCCCCACTCACACTGTCTCTTTCTCTCTAAAAAATAAATAAACGTTAAAAAATTTTTAACAACAACAAAAGAATACTTGGAACCATGGATGGGGTACAGGATTCAGATTCAGGCAATTGGACAGGTATTGGTTCCATTTACCGAGAAATAATATAGGAGGAGACGCTATTTTCGGAGGTAAGATAATGTGCTTGTTTTGGGATTTATAGTAGTTGCAGTGACTGGGGGATAGCAAGCGGGGAGATGTGCAGGGTCGGTGTATTTCAGCGGTGGAAGGCCCTAAAAGACGGGGGTACAGTTATGGATTTGGCCGTCATTTGCCTATAAAAGGAGAAAACAGTGGGAATGGAAACGGTGACTCCAGGAAGCAGAGTAAACTGAGCTGAAGCTGGAGCTTGAGAACACCAGAGAAGGCAGCCTGGGTCTGAGGAAGGCTTTAGAGGGTACACCAACCCCCAAAATGGTAGAAAAACGACTACGTACCTATATGCAATTTTCCAGGGAGCGAATCTCTGGCTTTCATTAGAGTCTTACAGGATTCGTGGCTCCCAAATAATTAAGAAACGTAAATACAAATGATTAGAAACAATGAGGATCCTGGGAAGGGGCCGGAAATGCCTATGAGTACGTGGGCAACCCCAACCCCTGAGTTTCCAAGTATAGGTCATCTCAAGGGGTGAATGACCAACAACAGCAAACGAAACAGAAAAATCTAGAAAGGCGGGGACAGGAAAGGGTTCGTGTTGCAACAGGGCATACGTGTGGCCGGCGCAGCCTGTCATTCGGCCTGGCCCCTCTCTTTGGCGGGGACCTGCCTGGTCTGGTCCCCGATGGGGAACGCGGGGGCGCCAGGGGCTCACCGTGGCGGAAGGGCTCCAGCACCACGTCGACCTGGGAGCAGAGGCGCCGCAGCAAGGATGCCCCCTCCGGCCGCTTCAGGTCCACCGCCAGCGAGCGCTTGCCGCGGGCCAGTAAGCCCAAGTCCCCTCTGGCGCCGGGTCGGTCCACTCGCACCACCTGGGCCCCGAAGTCCGCCAGGACCATACCGCAGAAGGGGCCTGGCGCCAGGCCGGCCAGCTCCAACACCCGGACGCCCTGCAACGCCATTGGACCCGGCTCTCCAAGCGACGGAGAAGTCTCACGAGCCTTGCCCTCCGGGAAGGCCCGGCCTCCAAGCGGTCGCTCCGGCGCCTGCGCAGAGCCTCTGGCCTGCTGTCTGCGCCTCGGGAGGGTCCGGGCCCCGCCTCCTGGCCTGGTCCAATCGGCGGCGTTCGTTTCCCTCGGCGGCTTTCTCTTTCAGGGGGCTGCCTGCCCCTTGACTCAGGCCGGCTTTCCTTGCCTTCCTCTCTGCCTATCTTATGTTAAAAGATAAACTGAAGCTTGTTCAATATTTTACGATTTTTTTTTTTTAAGCAAAATCTAATCAAGCAGCACCCAAAAGGAAGTGGTTAGGAGCATTCTACCCCCAGGAGCAGGGGAGAGGCTTGTATAGAGAAAAAACAAATAAATCCATTGATTTGCTCTAGATAGATGAAAGTCTACTTGGCTGTTTGTGATGGGTTGTTTTAAAGTTTCAGTTTCATAACTTTGTGGCATTTACACGGTTAGAATCTGGTTTGCTTCGTAGGTTGCCAGGACATCAGACCCACATCAGTCTAATAGCCTCCTTGTTTAATTAACACAGCATCTCCCTGTCCTTGTCCAGCCCGTGTCCCTACCTTTTTTAAGACATATGCTTCCTTACCCTCTTCTCTTGTTTTGTGTTTTTTAAAAACTTGAAAAGAAAGTAAATTGCAAAGAGTGTTACAGAAGACATCCAGATTGACACGGTATTTTTTCATATTTGCTTACAGTCTAGTGTTCTAACGAACAGTACAGAAATAAAAGCTTAAGCTAACCGCCAGGATCAGATTCACATGAATCAGAGATATTAATCAGCATCAAGTAATAAGCTCTAAGATACAGGTCATGGAAAAGCTCAGCCAAATCAGAAGTCTGGAAAACATTACATGACTCTTGCTTCCTACATTGGACACATATCCCCTGATAGAGGCTGAATTATGTCCCTTCAGAATTCATATATTAAAGTCCTAACCCCTCCCGCCACCCCTGTACCTCAGAATGTGACTGTATTTGGAGATAGAGCTTAGAAAGAGGTAATTAAGATAAAATGAAGTCATATGGATTGGTCCTAATTAATATGGCTGATGTCTTCACAATAAAAGATTAGGACATAGCAAGGACTGAGGGATGACCATGTGACTGTCTATCTGCAAGCCAAGGAGAAAGGCCTCAGAAGAAACCAAACTTGAAGATACCTTGATCTTGTACTTTTAGCCTCCAGAACTTGAGAAAATGTTTTTCTGTTGTTTAGGTTACCCAGCCGGTAGTGCCTTATTATGGCAGCCTGAGCAAACTAATAAAACTGTGAAGAAGATTGGGAGAGAGGATGGCACCTGGATGGCTCAGTCAGTTAAGCATCCGACTTCAGCTCAGGTCATGATCTCACAGTTCATGGGTTTGAGCCTCATGTCAGACTGTGTGCTGAGAACTCAGCCTGGAGCCTGCTTCAGAGTCTGTGTCTTCATGTCTCTCTGCCCCTCGCCAACTCATAATCTCTCTCTCCCCACCCCACCCCCCAAATAAATAAACATTAAAAAAAAGAAGATTGGGGGTGGGGAGTTATGATATTTTGTTATAGCCCTAGCAAACTGGCATACCTTCTGACCCACGATTACAGCTGAGATCTCTGACAAGGTTTTCAGGTACCTAACAGACTTCATTTTACATCCCAGGGAGTTACCTAGCTATGGATCTGTGCTTCCTGGATTCTGGGTTTATTCGGCATAAGTAATCCTATAACCAGGGCTAGCCTGTTAAATGCATTAAATAGATAAATTCTCTTCCTTCTTGCAAATATCATTCATCTGTTTACCCAAGGTAAATAGGTACAAGAGATACAACTTACAAAGAGAGTCACCTGCCTTTTTCTTCAGCTTTCTAAGGCATCCATATACTAAAGATCACAAGCCAGCTGCTTTTAACTCCTTCCATAGGTAAAGTCGCCTTTACCAACCCAACATTACTAATTGTTGGGGAAATGCAAATCAAAACTATAATGGGGTATCACCTTACAACTGTCAGAATTGCTAGAATTAAAAAGACAAGAAATAACAAGTGTTGGCAAGTATGTGGAGAAAAAAGAACCCTAGCAACAGTTGGTGGGAATGTATATTGGTGCAGCCACTGGAAAAAAACAGTATGGAAGTTCCTCAAAAAGTTAAAAATAGGGACATCAGAACTGTATCAGTTCATGAGTTCGAGTCCTGCATCAGACTCTGTGTTGACAGCTCAGAGCCTGAAGCCTGCTTAGGCTTCTGTGTCTCCCTCTCTCTCTGCCCCTCCCCATTCATGTTCTCTCTCTCACACACACAAAAATAAACATTAGAAAGAAATTTTTTTTTAAAAGTTAAAAAACAGAATTATCATATGATCCAGTAATTCTATTACTGGGTATTTACCAAAAACAAAAACACAAATTTGAAAGTATATATGCACTCCTATGTTTATTGAAGCATTATTTACGTTAGCCAAGATATGAAAGCAACCCAAGTTCCCATCAATAGGTGAACTGATAAAGAAGACATGGTATATATCATGGAATATTGCTCAACCCTAAAAAAAAAAAAAGGATGAAATTTTGCTATCTGTGACAATATGGTTGGACCTAGAGATCCATACTAAGTGAAATATTTCAAACAGATAAATAATTCACTTGTATGTAGAATTTTAAAAGCAAAACAAATGAGCAAACAGACAAACAAACAAACAAAAAAACAGACAAATTCTGAGAACGAACTAGTGATTGCCGGAGGGGAGGTGGTGGGGCGTGGGGTAGAATGGGTGAAATAGGTAATGGTTTCTTTTTTTTTTTATTTAAGTTGGTTGCTTAGATGATACCTACCTTTTTAGGGCCTCAGATTAATGAAGACTTATAAAATCAGTCTTCCGGATGTAGCTCTGGTCATGGGTAAAGTTGTGAAACAGTCAATCTTGACCTTCTCCCACATTGCTTATTAAATCACTTCTTTTTGCCCCTGGAACTTATTTGCAAGACCAAACAAAGTCCTTTCCTCCTGCCTGCAACCCAACTGGGAGTCTATACTAAGAAAAAAAACTAGAATATTTATCAACATAGAAAGACCTCATGTATGTGATAAAGGTTCAGTCCCTTTAGAGATATTCAGATTTCATTAAAGGGCCTCCAAACATCAATGTCATAAAGTTGCAGAGGGTTGAAGTCAGAAAAGTGGGATAACAGAAAAGTGGAGTCTTTTGTAGGCAAATATGTTCTGCGCCCGTATCATTTATGTATGTTATTTACATCATCTGCGTGCAAATATTTTAACTTTGTGTTAAACCATAGTGACTTAGAATCTGTATGACTATTCAACTTTATTAAGGACATCATAAAGCAGTACATTTAGCAAAAGTATGTTTATTTCCAGACAATGCTTTTACATTTTTCTTGCCTCAGTTGTATCTAAAGCTAAGCCAATATCTTCTTCACAGACACTTTATTAATGGCATATATTCTTTAGGCATGAAATCCTTTTGGGCAACATGCAACATCCAAATGTCTATTGGACATACAGTTTACAAAATATTTATGATGTTTGGAAATAGTAAACCTCAACACCCACAGCCCTAGGGATGGCAGGGGACATACACAAAATCATGAAGACATTATCAAGCAGTCAAGCACATTTTGGCTCATATCCAGTCACTTTAAAATAGCATTGCTTGTGTTGGTCAGAAAGAGTTTTTAAATATTTATAGATCAAAAGAAAGGGTCAAAGACAAAATGGAGCAAGGAGCCCACTAAGTTAGCTAATAGGGCAGCCTTACTTAATTCTCTCTGCTTCCAGCTGGAGGGGGTAATCAATACAATTAAACCCACAATTTAAAAGCCTTTGTGGAAATTCAAACTGTTACAGAAAATTAATCAAGGGCCAATTGCTTCCAAGGGAATTCACTAAATGATATTTGTCAGATAGGCATCTCTCTAGTGTCTTTTAAATGTGATTCAACATCAGAGTAAACACATATTCCACATATTCCAATGATGCTTTCTTTGCTTAAAATAAACCAATTTGGAGTACTATCTTCTGAATTTATCCTTTTGGGAAGGGATAGGCAAAAGTCAAGGCGCACAGCTGCTTTATAAATGTCCCTTAAGTATGGTAATCAAAGAGGTCTTATCATGTTTTATTTTTAAAATGGTTAAGAGATTTTATTTTATGTCTTCTAAAGGGAATGTCCTTATATTTTGCATCCTTTAGTTTGACTGTACATAACTGAGTTTATAGCTCCCTCAAAGGACATGTCAGTGAGTGTAAAATTTATTGGGGTAATTTCTAAATAGAGGGAGAAGGTCACTATATCTGTACATGTGGATCTAAGATCACCTCAGCAGGCTCTGCTGATTCTGCAGGCTAGAGTCAAGCAAGATCTATTGAAATCTGAGAAACTCAGTGGGAAAAAGTCAGTATAAGATGTTGGATCTGATAAGCCCAATTTTGGATCATGAGAAAATTCTGTATCCAAAAATACAAGCCATTACAAGTAAAGATTTAATTACAGCAGTATCCTTATAAAAAAGGAGGAGTCTATTATTTATGGGCATTGTGAATACTTTTCCTATGTAAAAGCTATCTAGGATTACTAAAAACATCTATACTTTATTCATAAATATTGACCCACTGGATCAAAGTGTTACTTCCCAGTCTAGGCATTATAAATGTCTCTGGTAACTTGGTCCTAACAAGTGCCCTTGTTCCTCCCTGGCCCCATCATAATCGCTGCACTCTATTCCTTGAAATATTATAAAAATGATGAGCCCAGGAATTCCTGAAAGTTGCCACTAAATTAAAAACAGAGCAGCCAAATTCTTTGCAAATGATTTCTTTGATGGGAACAATTAATTCCAACCTGCATCAAAAAGGGGATTCTTTTTTAGGTGCCTAGGGAAGAGTAAACGTGCTGAGTATATTAGTCAAGATCACGTGGGAAGACAGTTTTGTGGATTCTTCTTCTGAACTCCTGAGTAGAACCCTCAACTCTAATGTCCCTCAGATCATAACAATACCAGCTCAGCCATAAGTCTTCCCAAAAGTAGAGCTGGTCTATTCATATGTTTATTTGGTTTCAAAGAGCAGGAAGCCTGCAAAGGTAGAGAAGCGCTGATGGTCTCCGTGAAGTGCGCCATTGCCCATTCTCAGCCAAACCTCATCCCCTTTGGCCAGCTTCAGTACTGCATGGTTGCTGGATGTATCTGATTTCCCCTTTGTTTCATAGCTATAAAGAAAGAAAGGCACCAGCTGCTTAGTCTTTGCAGTAGACAGCCACCTCTTTACCAAACTATGCCCTCCCCTTTTCCTCCAGACTCTCATGCATTTGGAGTCCTGTTGATTAAGTTCTCTAAATGGCATGTGGACAGAAATGACATGTACCACTAAAAGGATTGGCCAATACAATTCTCACAAACACCTCTCCTTGCTTCTTCCTCATTAGGACTGTGTGGAATGCTAATGACAATGACCAGAATGACCTTGGAAGCCAAGTGCTGTAGCCTGAGTTCTTGAAGACTAGGTAGAAGGATGTTCTTTCTCACTTGCCCTGACCTGGAACAAGCACTCTGGACTGTTCAATGAGAAGAAGAGGGATTTCTATTATGTTTAAGCCATTGGTTTAATGTTATAGCAGTTTAGTCTAACCTAACCTATTGGTACTGAAGGAGGGTTCTGTTATAACCCACACTAAAATATGTTGCATTTGCTCATGGTCAGGCAGAGAGCATTGAGGAAACAAATATCGTGGGCTTGAAAACTGTAGATCCATGTTGTACTGTGACAAAACATTTAGGAAAACATCTGATAACATGGAGACAGATCTTATGTCTATCAAGCCTGCACCCTAAGAAAGGAAGTGACTAGAGAGGTCAAAACTCTCTTTCTCCTTTTAGTAAGATGTTTCTACAAAAGATGAGAACTGACATGTTTGAAGCACAGGAAGCAGAAAGGGTGAGTCTAGAAAGCTGAGGCCTAACAGGGGTGAAAAAGCTAAGTGCTTGTATACCAGAAAGAGAAGAGATAAAATTTATGTTGTCCTATGAAAACCTCTCATTTAATCTCATAGACACATAATCTGATGGATTAAAAATATTGCCTTTCTACCTAAATCTATTGTTTGAGAAGGCCTTGTGGTTGCCACCACTAGTCAAGACAGAAAGGCGTGAAGATAAGGAATCAAGGAAATGACAGGCTGAAAAACTATGTCAAGAAAAGAATGTTGATTGTGGTTTACCAACACATATAACTGACTCGCAACA